>OX243839.2:21108351-21729889 GCA_945859575.2 Herminia tarsipennalis
TTGAGCCAAGAATCGATAGTTATTCCGATAAACTGATTATTTACACAGGTGATAGCAGTGAGGAAAGTGTAAATGAACAAGAGCATAATGAAACTTCTGATGAATCTGCGATGTCGGGAATAGAGGTCTTCCTCGATTCTGATTAATTTTTTTATAATTGTATTATTTTTCTGGAATGATTAGTGCTGTAAACAAATTTGAACTGAGATTTTGATTATATTTTATGTAAACCTCTATTTGAAAACGTTTTTTTCTCCTTCTAATAAAACCTTATGTTATTTAAACCTTTTCCTCCATAATTACACCAACTTCGGTAAGACACTTGAAAACTAATCACTCCAACAATGATTGTAGCGTTTTCGCTATTTACTTACATGGAATTATCGAATCAAATTTCGTTACAGGTAAATCAAATCTGTTTTAGCACAAAACACATAATATATAAAATTAGGCATAGAGAAATTGCTCTTAACCACTCTATATAAATATCGTCTTTCGACGCTCGGGTAATACGACCGTTGCCGAACAATGACGAAGATTTCCGAAGATTTCTATGCGCATTATTACTTTTGGAGTACTGTACTTTGTTTCATCTTTTTCTTTGTTTTTACGGTAACTACGAGTATTTTGGTGTCAATGTGATTGGAAATATTTGTGCTGAGTCGATTTAAATATTTGCATAGCTGACTGTATTTATCAATTGCTGAAGTGCCCTGATCGGCGACCGACGACGACCGATCTAGACGATCAAATTAATTGTCAAATTTCACGTGTTGTCAAATAATTTGATAGTCTACCGCCTTGTTTGAAGTATTTGTCAAACAATCTACGTGTTTTATGAAAAACTGTATTGAAGTCGTGTTTGACAAACATGTTTGATCGTGTACGTCTGTGTTTGTCGAACTTTTTTTAGGTTACAGGTAGGGTTGCCACCTTTTTTTGGTCCAAATAAAGTACTTACATTGGTTATTAAAAGTAGAAAAAAGTACGCTGTTTCAAAATAAAGTACAATTTAATTTAATTTATTTTCCTTAAACGTATTTAATTATTTTTAGTCAATTTTAATAATTAACTAACCGTAATCAAGCATATTATACAGTATACATTTAAGTTACGTTTATTTGTTTGACTAAATATGTAAATTCAATTCCGGAGAATTAAATAACATAAAATAAAGTATTTTTGCGTACTTTATATTTCTCATAAAGTATATAGTACAATTACCCGAAATAAAGTATAATACTTTATTATAAAGTACGGGTGGCAACCCTAGTTACAGGGCGCTTCTAGCACATTGTTTGACAAACACGTTTGTTGGTATGTTTGAACGTTTTTGCTAATGTTTGATGAAAACGTGAAATTTGACAAATATATTTGATCTTAAAAGAAATAATGCGGCACTATTAAAAACAACGTCTCAATTTCTCTTACGTTATGCTTAATTTCGACAGATTTTGAAAGTATTAAGCCACCTTCGTCACAGTAGGCTTTTATCTTCATATCCACAGCATTTACGCAAGGATCAAGGTGTTTCAGCTAGGTGTACATGACAGTAGGTACTATTATAACATCACCTCGCAGATATGGTGGACCCATGTCACTACATTGCGCCTACCTGCTTTATTCTTAGGGTTGTCATCGTTGAGATATTACTTATATTGGGGAGGTTTGTTTTATTTTGCATATATGGTGGAACCTTTTCACTGTTTTCCTGAAAAGTATGAACTTGATATGTTAAAGATACAACATAGAAATAGCCTAAATTATTTTTGGTTCGATGACCGGGTGCACTGAAAAGTGTCACGTTATTGATTTGTTGCTAAGCAGTCACGATTGGTTGCTAAGCAACGCGGCCGCGGTATTGACTGGTAGCTAAGCAATGCGAATGGAGATTGCAGCAACATGAGATGTGGTACAATTGGAACTTACGTTTTTGATTGGTTGTTAAGCAACGTGATTGGCGATATGTCATCAATGTTTTCCTATGACGTTATCACGTAAAATTATCGTCCGTAAACGAACTTTACAGACAAACATTTTTTTAGCGTGTAGTGTAGATTAAAGTTATCCAGAAGACTTAACAAAGAACAAATGTGAAATATTGCTTGCGCGATTCAGGATTCCTCCTTTCTCGTTTGTATTATATAGTCAGCCACATTTGGCGCGCCTTTGTTTTTTTAAATGTAAGCAAAGGTATCCACGGATTCCTAGGTAATGGAACCGATTAAAAACAGACCTTAGTTTATTGATTTCACACCCACTTTGTGAAATATTTGGCACAAAACCTGCGAAAATCCTGGCAATGCCCAACCCTAGTTGCAGAACAATTAAAATTCGCCGCTATTGTGGTCCGACACGTATTGTCTGTCTCCCTTTATCGTGACGTTATAACCCTACACTCACTATTGTACGGTCTAATTAAACCCTTTAATATAACCAGAGAGGTATCTCCGCGTTGATTGGATTTTAAGGTGTTAAGGTCTTAAAGGAAGGTGATTGAAATTGAATGGTCCGGTGACGTAACCTAGAAAGGAGAGGATTTTCTGGATAATTAATTTGAGTTCTTTGTGAAATGGGTTTTATATTTAATAGAAATGTTTTTTTTATAAAATGTGCGCTTATTTTGGAATGGCAGTTTTTTTCTCTTTACTCGATTCTATTAACTTGTCTTGTAAGCAAGAAAATGTAGACATAAAGGCATATTTCTATGCTTTTATCATTACGTATGGTTTAAATAATTTCAGTATTATCATAGTTATGAGCCCGTTTTGGTCCACAGTTAATAAATTTATTATAACACAAGGGTCATTGTCAAAATATAATAATATACCTATTAAATTGAGGTTACTGAATATGTAATTAAATTTTGAAATTACCAAGAATAGATGATTACTACTCATTTTCGTCTCTATTTTCATTTATTTATAAATGAAAATAGAGACGAAAATTAGTTATCGTGCATTCGAGCCTATTTTCTAAATTGCTGCTTACGATAATTTTTACTTTATATTATTTTTCTTGTTTTTTTTTATATATGTTTACTACTAATCACTTTAATATTATATGTATAAATTACGTATTTATTTCATAATTTTGTTCTGTACGAGGACAATTACCTTTAAGGGTCACATTCAATAAACACATGATAACATCTAACAGTCAATGTCCCCAGTATTACAATCACTTTTATTGCTTTTCCCCGTAAACTGAGCAAAAGTGGACGAGCGTAATTACTGGACGTAGTTATCAAACGGCGTTACTCGAAAGATAATTGCTATAAAGTCATATTTAGATACGTGTGCATAAGGCTTATTGTTTGTTGCTGATTATTGGCGTTATTTTTTTGACGGGCGGCGCGCGTAGCGCTCCGACTTTGTTGCTAATTTAGTGTCCTGTCAAAGTACTGCCAGTAAAATAATAATAATAATATCTTGGGACAACTCACACAACGCTATCTGATACCAAACTAAGCAGAGCTTGTACTTATTATAGCAACCAGACAACTGATAAACATACTTATATATTTTTAAATACATACATATTATAGGTAAATAACACCCCGACACAGAATAAACCATCGTGCTCATCACACAAAGCTTTATCCTGGGTGGGGATCGAACCCACGACCTCTTGCATAGCAGTCGGATACACTCCCACCGCGCCACAGAGGCTGTCAAAAAGACCGAGACTATAGTAGGACAGTTTCATACGTATTTCGTTTGAGCAATAAATCATATAGGCATCGCTTGCGGACACAAATCTTGCAGTACCTTGCTCCGAAGGTGTTTGAGATTCTGTATCGTTAGTGAAGCGGTTTTTATTCTGTAAAGTCAGTACAGAATATAATGCAAATCTTATACCTACCTTAATAAAATGAACTTACTCTAAAACCAAACAATTATAGTTAAATTGATTGTTCGCCGCTATATTCCCTATATTTTCACATATTTAACTACCTCGCAACTGAAACATACCAGCAAACAGTGAGCCACAAACTCTCGCCCACCGTGTTTTAACCCTAAAAGTTATAATTGCTCTGCAGTCGTATTTAGGTCGATAGTGGACTATTAGTTTATTGTTCTAACAAGGCAATTGCATCGTGTGGGTTACATAGTTTGTTTAGATATTACCGACTGCGGAAACTACTTGAATATGATACTAATTGTTTGTTTAATGGCTTTATTTATTGTAAAGGTTATATTGTATCTTCACAGCCAGCCAGATGGACCGATCACATAAAAAAGGTCGCTGGCATGGATGCGGAAAGCGGAGTGCTAGATGTTTTTTTTGACGTGACAACGTCTTATAATTCGATGGAGCCGGCTGAACGCACGAAAAAACATGACTCATGAGGCGTTACCTCGCTCTGAGGCGTTCTATTTAAGTGCAAGCGAGAGCACGGAACGAGCGCCGCCTTCGTCAGGAAACCATTCCATCAGTATTTTCTTATGACGTTGTCACGTTCAACTATCGTCAGTAAACCGACTTTACAGACAACCGATTTTTTTTTTAAGTAAATTAATAATCCTGCTAAGTTCAATGGCTAGTGTTGGGAGTGAGCTCATATTGGTAGTATCATGGGTAGGATGCGAAACCTTGACCTCACGATTGCGAGACCGATGCCTTAGCCATTAGGCTACCGTCGCTTCAAATTGGGAGAGGCCTATGTCCAGCAGTGGACCGATACGGACTAATTATGATGATGATATTGTATCGTATACCATTTTTTTTTTTCTATTAAATATGTTAATTCATAGATTTGTTTTTTTATATAAACTGAGAGAATTGATGTTTGTATGTCCTACTCATATTTAAATCCGAAAGTTTTTTTTGTTTATCCACACAAAATGTACTGACCGGACTTTGATTAAACTTTTCATTTAAAAACCTTCCCAGAAAAATATGCAGTCGAATAGCGAAAGCCCATCTAAAATGGATCACTAGTTTTCTAAAAAATAGCGACAATACATACGTACAAACATACAGACATACGGGTCAAACAGAGAACCACCTTTTTTATACATCAAAATTAATACGCATAAATCAATCATAAATTGGAAGAATCTGCGGGCTAAAGCTATATTAGTAGGTACATTCGTACCTACCTATTAATATAGCTCTAGTTTCGTTTAGTAAGTAAACACAATATATTAAATATTTCAATCACAATAAACTTATTGAAATTGTTATATTCAATAATTGGCAATTAGTCATTGCAGTGGTGACTAATTGCCGACCGAGGCGAGAATTGTGCGGACACGTCGATTTAAGAACATTACGGTCAGCCATTCCATACAATTATTAAGTTGTACTTACTATTTTATAGATTACTTATTTTGGAGATAGATAATTATGTAAAGCCGCCTTCACAGGCGGAAGAATCGCGACGATTCCGCTCTTCTATCGTCGCGTCGGAAGGTCTCCTCGAACGATTATTCCGTCAGCGTATCGTCGTGACTCATAATAGAATCGCCACGTCTCCGCGAGAAAGCGTTATGTAATAGTTTTGTTGAAAGAGGCGGAACGCCTGCGTTTGATAGCGTGCTCGCCGCGCTCTCGCTGCGCTCGCTCCTCGTACCGCGGCGAGCGCGCGGCGATACAATGACTTTTCTCTCGGACTCAGCCATTCGTTGCATCGCCGTGTGGAGACACGTTCTAAGAGTGTGTATAGAAATATGTGCACGAAGATAATATCGCCGCGATTCTATAACTATTAAATACCTTTGATTGATTTCCCGATGTTTCGATCATTTAACAGGGTGCATGGTTCAGTACCTAGTGACCGAGCAAATCGAGAGCTAAGCAAAGTTAAAAGCAACATTACCACTGTGGATTTAATACATAGTCTTGGAGAGCATGTTAAGAATATGGTCCTGCGCCTAATCTCTCTCTGGTCTTGTGCACTTATCTTCACACACAATGTACCGATATCCTAGCGCATCTGCATCTAATTTATCCTAGCAACCTTCTTATTACTGGATAATTTATAGTTTGAACGGATTTCAATAAGTTTTTAAACTTATTTAAATTCGTGTTTCTATGTTTGTCATGTTTTTATTGCCAAGTTCTTTTCTCACGGTTTTACTCTTGCGAACTTGGCATTACATTTAGAATCGTTATATTCCAAATTTAGTCTGACGTTCATAAGCGTTGCATTTTGTAACCTAAGTGAATAAAGTACTTTGACTTTGACTAAATAAAATTCAAAATCATGCATTTCAATAAGTTCATTGACTGTATCTCCCACGTGAAACTCATTACATAAATTTTAAAACACGTTTTAGCTGTAGATACTAATTGCTTTTAAAGTGAGTGATCACCAATCGTGTCGCCTTTGGGTGCAATCTATTAAAGTTACTATTCATTAGGAACTCTCTCCTTCATATATTATGCTATTCTATTATACTTGTAGCTTATATTATTTCTTACTATGGTAGTTTGTGTTAACCTAAGTCTGTAAAGGTGATCTACACTCAGACTTACACGTGGGAGGTGTTTGAAAATCCCAACTTGATTTGTTAATTCCGAGGAATAATAAAGAAAAGATTTACCTAAAATGTAAGTTATAGCGTACTTAGTCATCAGAAGAAAACGTTATCCTAAGATAGGGGATGATGAACCACTTTCAGTAACACGAAGTTTTTTAAACGTTGGACTTGACGCGTCATCAAAGAACATTGACGGCAGTGGCGTACCTTCACCTTGACTTTAGGGCAAGCCCAGGGACTTATTTAGTTTCTTAGAGACTAGCCAACTACCTAGAGCCCGATTGCAAGTCAACGAGTGTAAATGAGATAGGTGTCTATGGCTCGTTGCATCCTCGCGTGATGAACAAATAAGAATGATTTTGTTCGACGCACCTCCGACGTTTTGTTTGTGCTATGGTTCAAAGCGAATGTAGATTGTTCGTAGTTAATACAGTGTAAAGTTCTAGGTCAAATATTTTACTAAGGCATTGCCGGCTTTTCTGGCTTTTCCGCTTCTATAAAAAGCCGCCTCTGATTGACGGTGGCACACTTCGCACAGTGTGGCTTTAAAGTCGCGTCTCCACGCTTCGCGAAGAGTCAAATCAAGCATTAACAGTTCTGTTTTAGGTAGTGCTTTGCTCACCTTTACCAACACAGTGTGTCTGAATTATATTATGACGTGCTATCCTATCGTTATTACCTAAGTTGACAATCACAACACAGTCGTAATTCTTTCGGTTGGGTCTTAGTTCGTTTTTTTTTTATTACAACCCACACAACATTATCTGATCCCAAACTAAGCAGAGCTTGTACTATGGAAATCAGACAACTGATAAACATACTTATATATTTCTAAATACACACATATTATAGATAAATAACACCCAGACACAGAATAAACCATCGTGCTCATCACACAAAGTTTTATTCTGGGTGGGGATCGAACCCACGACCTCTTGCGTAGCAGTCGGATACACTCCCACCGCGCCACAGAGGCAGTCTAAACATCTGCCAAATGGGTACCTAGTAGGCGAGAACCTACCTTTTTGGAATTTCGGGGAGGGACGGTCAACCCCCAGATCCCCCCGGATACGCTCATGCGTGATCTACGTCTATGCGTCCGCGTGTTAATAGCATTTTCAATGTAAGTTGTACTCTCTCTCAGAAAGGAGGCCTCTATGTTAGTAGACGATATGCGACTTTAATAACAAGAAACTTGTTGTTTAATAGATACTTCTGTATAGGTACTATCCTGGCGACCATACTATTCACTTGCAAAAACACAATTATAGCATAGCTGTATTTTTCAGCTTGTCCACTTAATTACACGCCGAGTACAACCCCAGAAGTAAATATAAAGCTTGAAAAACATTAATATAATATAACTTTGACCACAAAACGTGTTTACACAATGCAACAAACAGTTTGTTCGAACTGCAATAGCGCATTGTTTGGCAGCTTCACAAATTAGGCTGGCTACTCGTGTGCGGCCGAAAACCGCAAGTATCGATACGGAAGCGCGCGGCCGCGGGTAAATGATGGAGGCGTCTCAGAGGGGTCGTCGATCTCATATGTCATAGCTAAGGAATGCTGCACATGAGGCCGCGGCGGCGGTGGCGGCGAAACGAGAAGTTTGTGGCTAAAAAACGAGAGTTCAACAGTTTATACGTAGGTACTTTGCTCGAGCAACGTACGTATAAACATCGTTGTTCACAGATACGGAATTAGGTATTTGAATGTGAAATCAGTCAATTGTTTATTATTATTAATTGCCTGTACTGTCTCACTGCAGGGCAAATGCATCTCTACTCTCTCTCCACCTCACTCTGTCAGTAGCTGTATGAGGATAATCTTTTTCGAAGGAGTCTAACTCATCTCACCATATGCGACGTGGTCTACCGCGTTATTGTCTTGCCATTTTGTGGTCCAATTTGTGATTCGTTTGGCCCAAAATTCAACTGGCATGCGGCACACGTGTCCAGCTCAGTAGGTACGATACATTATTTTATACTAATTAGGTAATTATACGTCTATGTATGATTTGAATTGAACATGTTTTAGCATTTTATTCATCAAAATAAATACTAAAAGTGATTTGACACCAAAACATAATGGAGTTATAATATTAGATTGCTAAAAAATGTGTACAGGGTCCTTATTCACTATCTTTTTTTTCGTTTTCGCGGCAAGCCCGCGCTTTTAACTGTCAAAATCTTGTCATAATGATTAATAGAGAGCTGCGCTTAGTAATGTATCGCGCTTGGGCGCGGGACATCTTTGAGCGCCCGAGCATGCGCCAGTTCGCGCGATGGTAGAATACGATTGATAGCGAAAGTACTAATTTTTCTTGACACTCAAATACCCAATTACAGACCGCTTCGAAGACTCGTGACTGTTTTTATTTATTGTCGTGTATCGTCACAAAAATTGATTCACCAAAGGACTAATACACGTAAATTACTTAGTTTTGCGGTGCCAGGATTTTTATGATGAGTTTGTTCAACAGGCATCCCTAAATTCTATGTGCGTGAGCTAAGCCTGCGTTGCTCGAGCAATATCTACTGGACGCAATATATCACACCAATAGTACCTAATTATTTTTTATTAACCTTCGCGCGTTGTCTTCGGATTCGATTTTTATTTTTTAATTCCCGTGGGGATTTGACTATATAAATCGACATCCAGTATATAGGTAGGTCTGAAGGTGTACTCTCGGTATTTAGTGATTTGTGTGAAATTTTTTCATCAGCAGGTGTAATAATTACGTGCTTGGAGAGTTATTAAAATTATACAATTTTGATGGCCATCTAAATGACTCAATTATTCTCGCGATTATACATAAATACTAGGTACTAGCTGTATACCGTTGCTTTATCCGCTTGTTATATAATTTTGCCTTCCGTCCTTACCTGACGTCGTCTATTTATAAAGTTTCAATATTCATCGTCACATTAAGCAAATTAGATTGCGTAGGAATTTATCATTTAAGTCATCTTTTTAATATGCCTAACCGTGTCAACGCAGAAATCAATTAGGCAGGCGTTATATTGATACTAGCTTTCGCTCGAGGCTCCGCCCGCGTGTACGTAACCGACGTACCGCAACAAATCTATTCCATGTCCTTCCCCGGGACTCAAACTACCTGCGTACTAAATTGGTTGAGATTTTTAAGTGTAAAAACGTAAAAGACAGACATAGTTATTTTTACATTTATAATAGCGGACGCCTCGCGGTTTCACCCGCGTAGCTCCCGTTCCTGTGGGAATTCAGGGATAAAAAGTAGCCTATATCACCCAAGGATAGTGTAGCTTCCCAACGGTGAAAGTATTTTTGAAATTGGTCCAGTAGTTTTTAAGTTTATTCGTTACATACAACAATACAAATCTTTCCTCATCATAATAATATTAGTGTAGAGTTATTATTGGATTCGTCATATTTTTATGTAACCCTTACGTTTTCATCCGACTACGGCGAAATCAGAAGGAGAGTATATGATTTTCGTTTGTAGATATATACCTATGTATGTTTCCTCATAACTTCTAAACTACTAATCATAATTTAACAAACGAGGTATTATTAGAAGCGTTTTAATCGCTGTTCTGAAAATATCCGTGGTCGTATGATATTTTCGTCATCAAGTTTGAGCTAAACGTTTTTTTGCTCTCTAATTTTCTCAAAGCAAAAACCAACCAATCAACTGTCAAATATTTTTACTGTGAAAATCCTTTCAGAAACCGGTCGTAAGTGTTAAATGTGTGGGTTTCCTAACAAATTGGTGCAAGATGATAAATAGAGGCTGTTTGTTCAGACCCACGTGCTGGCTGGATATTGATTGCCTCGGAACACCGGTTGGCTAATTAATGCCAAATAATGCATGCTTGCTTATCATATAACTAGCGGCCACTCCGGTCTTCGTGGACTTTTCACTACTAGGTATTCAGAGTGCCCCACGGCGATGCTAAGCCTAAAGAAACTACCTTATATGTTGTGTATAGAATATTTTACGGAAAGAAGTATTTCAAAAATAATTCGAACTTTATTCCAAGGTGACCAACACTGACAAGACGACCACGATCACTCAGTGCCGTAACTAGCATGCTATTATGCGCCCGGTACGTGTGTATTTAACTGCGCTCTTGGTATTGTTCCTGATGGTCATTTCTACGCCCCTTTAGGATCTGCGCCCTGTGCCTGGGCACCGCTGGAACTGCTATAGGCCGACCGCTTAACTCGTTCCGCTCACCCACCCGTTAACATCACCCCGCGCTCCCTTCTCACCGCGCAGGCGATATACGAGTTAAGCGGTCGGCCTATAGTAACGACCACTCCGCCAAGAGTGTAGCGACGAATATGAAGAACAAAAATTGTGGTCTGTAAAGTGGGTTTAAGGATGATAATTTTGCGTAATAACGTCATAAGAAAATATTGATGACATTGTAATAAACAACCATGCCTGTAACAGCTTCAGTGGACCCGGCGACGGCCACAGTAGGTAGGTACTTCAGCCTATCAGCAGGCGGAACGTGATGCACCCGATCTAAATTATTTTTTTTTTTTAATTTAATACTTTTGAGTAGTTGTAGGATGTAACAACTAGCTTTTATCACAGCTATTGTCAAGTATTGAAAATTGAAAAAAAAAAAAAATGGTTGCTGACTAACTTTTTTAGTATTACAATCATACTCATAATAATGTTATACCTTTTTGAAATGCTAATGATGAGCCCTTTAATTTGATACCCATATTGCAGTATTCAAAACAACTTTTTTTTCACACGTCTTTATTTTGACATCTCACAGCCGCCATGTTTGTTTTTTACAACAACACTTGGGCAGTCAAGAAAAATCTAAGGACATCCTAATTTTATAAATCCGTTCAGTGGTTTGTGAGATATGAGGTAATAAAGAATGTTACATACATACATACAAGATACGCGCGAAAAACATAACCCTTCTTTACAGTCGGGTAAAAATACACAGTAACACAATACAATACAAACACTACAACCCAGGACATTAATTACGTATTCCACAAAGCCATATTCATAACGGCTGAGCTGTCTATTGAAAGTTCTTCCTCAATAAATCATATTCAAGTAAGCATTTTTACTGAACGCCCGATTCGTATTTGTAAGTACAATTTGTCCTTATTCTGCGTCAAAGTGTCATCGATTTTCTCCTTTCTGGCTTCATTCCAATCTCCTTTCCTATGCCTAATATATTTGGGAATAAACCTCTGCGGGGATGTTGTGTAATTTTCTGCAAGTAGAATGTGTCCGTCATGAAACATTTTAAGGAAATTAAAATGTATTTCGGTTATATTGATTGATGTTTTATAATCTAGGCTATTTTAGGTGATGCAGGAAGTAATTAGGTTAGTATCGATAGTACTTAAATTAAATTGGGATATTTTGACATGATAACGTTTTAAAAAATCGATTACCGGGTGCACGCACGAAAAAGTGTCAAGGTCAGTCACGTTCCGCCTAAAGATTGTGGCCATATACTAAAGCTGATATAGGCATGGTTGTTTATTACAATGTCATCAATGTTTTCTTATGACGTTATCACGTAAAATTATCATCCGTAAATCGACTTTTTTTGACGATAATTATATCGATCTTTTATCTACGGGACAGTTTATAAATATAGCATACCCAGCTTATTCTACGTTAAATTGATTCTATGCTTGTAAAGCAATGTTTTATGCTTAGATGAAGATATAATTAATCTCTTACCCAAAGTAGGTACTAGTATAGTTATTGTTTTTAAACTTCGCGATTTTTATACCTATATATTAGATATATTTCGGGACTTAATCGCGTGAATTATTTAAAGGTACGAACCTTTTATTTGTCCGAAGTTTCGATCGAATTGCACCGATCGTGGTCACGGGCCTTTAAATAATTCACGCGATTAAGTCCCGCAATATATCTAATACTGGTATAGTATTATATTTTCTGTGCCCAAAGGTACTCTTACACTTTTTTTCGTTATAATACATGTGCATTCCACAAGTAATATCTTCTTACTTAACGAAGGACTTTCCTATAACATAAATCGTACTAGCAACAAAACACCACACAATTATTAACCCACCTCCGATTCACACTCAATAAAAAACTAGATAAATGAAGGTACACGGTACTAATAAAAAGCTAGGATTTATTCCATCGAAGCGTGAGGTGGAGTGAGGGAACAAAGCAGCAAGTTTGTACGAGTGCGGTCAAATCATAGCCCTCTTGGGACGATAGTTGCAGAGAACTTTCCTATCGGGTCCGGTCCGAGTCTGTTCCACTCACCTTTCTTTGAGGTTTGAGTGTTAGCGGTGAGCGGGTTGAAGATATACACATTGTAATTGGATCAGTGTGCTTCAAAACGTCAAAGTACTTTATACATTTAGGTTACAAAATACAACGCTTATGAACGTCAGACAAAATTTGGAATAAAATTATTCTATATTTAATGCCAATTTCGGAAGAGTAAAGCCGTGAGAAAAGAACTTGGTAATAAAAACTCATGACCACTTTTTTTTTAAATGGCAATTTTTACAATATATTTGTATACCTACAGTTAAGCCAGTAAGGTGCAGCAACCATTACAACAAACTCACGCTAGCAATAACCATAGTATGTAAAGTATACATAGAATTATTTATTTGTCAGTCGGGGTTATTTTCTTACTTGTACTAAAAGATAATAACGCCGACTAAAAACGGGAATATCAGGTTTAAAATCGATGCATTTTGTTTTAATTCTTTCATCATCATTGCTTAAAATACTTGCCCTAGCATCAAAAATTCCACCTATCAGCAATAGACCCGTGTGGTCTATTTACTGGTCTGTACCATTTCACAGAAAGGAGGCCTCTATTCTAGCAGTGGGTAACGTTATAAAGCTGAAAAATTAACATTACCCTTAAGTATCTGTACTAATATTATAAAGCTGAAGAGTTTGTTTGAACGCGGTAATCTCAGGAACTACTGATCCGAATTAAACAATTATTTTACTGTTAGATAGCCCATTTATCGAGGAAGGCTAAAGGGTATATAACATCACGCTACGACCAATAGGAGCGGAGCAGCAATGAAAAATGTTGCAAAAACGGGGAACATTGATGCATACGAAGTTGGGCGGAACAGCTAGTAAAGATCAATAAGATATTAAGTGAGAGAGGGAGTAATTGAATAGTATAATAATAATAATATCTTGGAGGTACTTACACAACCCTATATGATCCCAAACTAAGCAGACACAGAATAAACCATTGCGCTCATAGTTTTATCCTTACTGGAGATCGAACCCACGACCTCTGGTTTAGAAGTCAGGGTCACTAACCAATATACCAACAGGCCACAGAAGGACAGAACGTATACTTATTTCCGCAGACCAATGTCCGCGTTCAGTGGGACCTTGGCTCTTGTTTGGAGATTCGCGATCGTGATGTACAACCGCAATAAAAGGCTGAAATAAGTTGAAGTAGTCTGTCCGACTCCACCTTCCCTTACATTTATTTTGTTTGAATATTTCACACCGCTGCGTTTAAATTTATTAAGTTCTGCCAACTTCATTTGCTAAGTTAAAATGCATGTAATTTTGTTAATGTTAACTCGAAAGAAGGTTGTTTAGTTAATTTGGGTAATTAATGTGTGGACAGGCGGTAATTATTACACATATTAGAATATTAAAGAGTTGTGGGATGGCATACAATAATTATTACACATATTACCTAGAATATAGCTGGCTATATTTAAAAAGCTGGTCGTGCGTTATATATATCGGGACTTAATCGCGTGAAATATGTAAAGAACACATCGAGTAAATAAAGTGTGTCGATTGAGACAATCAAACGTCTCTTTCGCAAAATGTCTCTTCCGCAAAATATATCTGTGTAACTTAGTTTCAAGGTCTTAATTTTTAATTTTAGACGTTATTTTAAGTAAAATAAAGACTAAAATATATCTAAAAATTGGGGTTCCTGGGCATGGTTCCACATTTCCTCTTTGTATAGCAATGCTGATGCGTTGTGTGAGGAAGCTGCCAGCTCTACGGTCACCTGTGGAGCCGACCAATTTTTTTGAAGAATGTTCGAAATTTCTTTGAAAAATTTGGATCTTTCTTTGAAGAATTTGTTTGCGCTTATAAAGGCTCGACGCCAAATGGTACAAATATATATTCGCTGCCGAGACGCCGGTATGTTAGTTATTTTTAAATTTTAGCAATAATAATACTAACTTAGTTTATTCTAAGTTAAGGAGATAAATATTGAGAAAGAGATGTTGTGCGAAAGAGATATTTTGCGAAAAAGACATTATGCGACTAAGCCACAGTAGCAAGTGTAATTACTGGGCAAAAGAGAAGCGCGGTGCGATACAGATCTTCGTCAAACAAATTTGGGTGTCATTGATACTGTTATCGGCGACGCGTGACGTTTACCATCAGACGCACTACCAGCTCGTCTCTTCACTTAGTTGTATAAAAACAATATACCTTTCCTTTTCCGTCATGAGTTAAAAAACCTTGTTAAAATCGATAGACGACCGAAAATGTTTCTCATAAACTTGACAAGGCGTACTCAATCGTTTTAATAATCTCTACGAAGACTCAGCATCGTATTACTTGGGATTCTTGAGAGCTTTGGGACTTAGATAGGCAAGAGCCCGTTGGTTTTTAATTTTGAAGTCTAGTCTCAATATTGAAGATGAAGCAAGGAGTACCTCGGGAATAAACTCGGCTTGCTCAAAGAGATTTTGAGGTATAAAATGCTGTCGGTAAAACGTACATCTCGAATGATATCCTACTGAAGTCGGGATAGATTCGTCGCTTGTAGGTATATGCTTCTGACATTTTTGTTAAATTTTATCTAAATAACACAAAGATTTGTATTTTTTTTTTATCTGACCCGCGCAACTTTGTCTGCGTAAATTTTTTCCGTTTTTGCAACATTTTTCATTGCTGCTCCGCTTCAATTGGTCGTAACGTGATGTTATATAGCCTATAATCTTCATCGATAAATGGGCTATTCAACAGTAAAATATTTTTTCTATTCGGACCAGTTGTTTCTGAGATTATAGCGTTCAAACAACAAACAAACTTCAGATTTATAATATTAGTATAGATTAAGACTTTAGTATCTTGTACCAATTTAAACACTAGTTTCGTTTCTAATGAACGGTTTTCTGTTTCAGGTAATTGACGTTTTCATTGTTAAGGCGTATCCTTGGTAAGACAGATTAATCTCTGGTGTAACTATACGCCTCTGTGGCGCGGTGGGAGTGTGTCCGACTGATACGTCAGAGGTCGTGGGTTCGATTCCCACACGGGACACCACTTTGTATGATCCACAAATTGTATCGCGATATAGTATATAGAGATAGTACCCCGTGACACAGGGCTTGTACCTAAATGCGGAGTCGTCTTATTTAAATAATAAAAAAAACAATGTTGTAAATATAACTGGAAATTCAATTTTTTATTCCACTAAATGAGTAAACACGCATATCTTGAGCCTGATGGTAGCGGGAAGCTCTCAGTGACACCCAAATCCTTGTTTGGCAAGGATCAGTTTGTCACTGCACTGCAGACATTTAATTCCTATGTCTTATTTAGGTTTAAAATATGTAGAAATCATTACAACTGTATTATATTTGCTGTAGGTATTTTTATTTGCAGGAATCTTAACAATGATTTAACCTGACTGCCTCTGTGGCGCGGTGGGAGTGTATCCGACTGCTATGCAAGAGGTCGTGGGTTCGATCCCCACCCAGAATAAAACTTTGTGTGATGAGCACGATGGTTTATTTTGTCTGGGTGTTATTTATCTATAATATGTATGTATTTACAAATATATAAGTATATTTATCAGTTGTCTGGTTTCCATAGTACAAGCTCTGCTTAGTTTGGGATCAGATAGCGTTCTGTGAGTTGTCCCAAGATATTATTATTATTATTAATGGGGAGTGTAATATGACCCAATCGAGGCAAGTTGCCTCATCAGTATGAATCGATAAGGCAATATCAAGCCTGTTCAATTAACTTTAGTGTACCATAAACTTATTTACTTATTAAATTAACTAGTTGTGCCCGCGACTTCGTTCGCGTGGAAGTTGGGTTTATATTAAGGTAGTTTATATTACAATTTAACTTCTGTGTAAAACATATTGGAAACATGCTCCACAATGCTCTGTGGCATCTATGGATATTAGGGCCTAGCTTTAATCAGGGCCCAACCTATGGCAGGGCAAGCCAAGCAAATGCCCAGTGCAGCAAAATGAAGGGCGACAAAGTTTATGGCGCCAGACGGTTAGAAGACAAATTATAAAAAATCCCATGCTTTCAGCACCTCGACAAAAAAGTATTTCACCAAAATGATTTGCATCACATCAAATATTATTAATATTGAAAAATTCCCCCCCCCCTCCCCGTCAACTTGGGCGGTTTCAGGTTAAATGAAGCCCGAAACCGCCCAAGTACTCGCGCGAAATTTTTGTTAAGGAGCTTCGATTCTGACTTCGAAAGGTCGAAAATTCCGATTGATTTTAAACCTCCGACTCCAACTTCACACTTTTAAATCGGACGTTTTAATCGGAGGTACCTAGCCGCTCCTTCAAGATAATTTATACATAGGTAATAAAGGTATGATGGAAAAAACTCTCACAGATTCCCTATGATCGCAGGTTATGTCCTGCCCGAGCGATCTTTTCCGAACATAAAGTACACCCACTTTGTGTCCGTGTTGTAAAGTCCCCCGCGAAATAGGGCTAGTTATGTTTTTAAAAAATATCCTGTTTTTAAAATATTGCATTCCCACGGTGCTGTGATGCGTGTTCAAACAAACAGACAACATTCAAACGTTTTTAAAAGATATACTCAGACATATTTTTGTGTTTCAATACTATTTCTAAACTTATTTCAATTTTTTTTTTCACTCACTTTAGAAGATTTAAATATTATTTTATAATGTCTACATTGGTGAATTAAGAAATAGGTGTGTCAACCTGTCGCAAATTAAGATCATCATATATTCATATCCCTCTAATAAGAATTTCAGATTTTTTTTTTAAATCAATTTTCCTGATTCTTTTTAATTTGTATTTAAACGCCATCTATTTTCAAAACTGGATAAGTTTCTTTTAATACTTGATGATTTTATATTAAATTATACTAAACTTTCATGCTTATTAAACATAGGTAAGCAAGGTATTTAACCTTAAATTATTCACGCGATTACACCCGTAATAGATATATTTTCATAACGTGTACAAATCGCGAAAGTTATCAACATTTGTAGGTACCTAAGCAATTTTGGCACTCAGAAAAAATCGAATCGCAGATGGCACCACGTGTTTTATTTTGATATAACACTAACATTTATAAATTCTAGAAAATAGCAAGTAGTTACTGTTTGTGTGGTGCCTATTGAAAGTTATTGACTGATATGAAAATTTGTTAAACAAAGTAAACATGTTAAAGTCGAAAATAAAAGCTTGTATAATAAGTATACATTTGGAAAAATACTTACACAAAAAGAGACTCTCACACTTGAGACTCGATCCTCCGACTTCGCTCGTTCAATACCGCCACTTGTGCCATTAGACCACCCCAACCGATACCAAAGCGATTAAAATAGCTGATCTTAAGAAAATTGAAAATGTTGTGTTTAGCTCCTTATAGTTTTAGCGTGAAGTTACTGTTTCCATGGGTTACAATTGTAAATAATGTCTTATTATGGAAAAAAATGTGAAAAACCATAATGGTTCGACCAAACATACGTTGCTGCTCGCTCCCCATAGACGATAGCGTAATGATTCATAGTGTAAATAATGACCTATAGTATTTACAATAAAACTGCAAATTTTCATGAAGATCCGTCCAGTAGTTATTGTTTTATAACGATAAATAGCTACAGACATTATCCGTTATTGCTTAGCTCCTATGGGAAATAGCGTGATAAATTATAGCCTATATGTTAATCCAGACTTATTAGAATACACATACAAAATTTCCACCGAATCTGTCTGGTAGTTTTTGCGTGATGCGTGTTCAAACAAACAGACAGACAGACAGACAGACAGACATACAGACATTTCTAAAAATGTAGGAATGTGTTTAGATACTCTTTTCGAACATTTCCCAATATTTTTTTTTACTATGTTCAGCCATGTACAGACACGTGAAATTTACAATTTTATTATATGTATAGATTATATTCTTGTTAAAAAAACATTGCAGGTGCATTTATAAATATATAATATATTGTGATACCTGTAATTAGTATGCAGCAATTTAAACAAAAATTACACTTTAAAAAACTAACTGCATTTTTATGATATTTTAATGTGTTTGCTCACGAATTTTGCACCTCAGTGCACCTTGTTATTATCAAAGTGTTCGTCTTTACACTTTTAGTCACTTTAAAAAATATATTAACCGTTTAAAAGACGCAGAAATTAAAGAAAGTTGCATTATTACTAAACCCTTTATACGTACTTATATTGCTAAGTATTACCTACTATTGTTAATCGAATATCAATCTTACGACTAAGTAACAAGACTCAATTTCCGATATCTGAATCTCGTTTCACTGCGAAGAGCCCGTCATATCATTTGAGTTCATTGTTGCGTTATAGATTGTACACCGACCACAAAATACCGAGAGTACAGAAGGTAACCTTCATAGCAACGCACACAATGACATCATTCACGAACACGGAATTACGGATCACTTCCGACCATTTTGCTCAGAAGGTGTCCCGAGATTCCGTGTCCGATGTATTTGTGTGCATCACTCGTGCGCGTTATTTGAAGTGTAAATTACAAAGGTACTTACAGAAGGCTGGAACAATAAATCCACGTATGTACACATAGACGGGCACGTACTACGTAGAGTACAGACAATCCAAGGAGGTTATGCCATGCCATACAAAACTGACCAAACGCCTTTTGCGCCTGGACAAAGATAGCCTGCATCATCACCAAACACTGCTCACTGATTAAACACTTTTACACTTAGACAGTCCTCTGCAGAACTTTCATGGAGGTGGAAGAAACGCATGTACTCCTCGAGGGCATCGGCGTCACCTAGGTCCTCAAGGAAACACTTGGAACATCAAGATCTCTTGCGGATGTCCTGACAAGTCTGGGAAGATTGATCTGCTTCTGGAGGGAGGTGGGCTGGTTGGAATAACGTCATGACACACGTACAATGGTCTAGGGCAGGCCCGTCTATAGCGCGTATGGAGCGGGTGGTCCAGGGGGCTGGGTCAGGGGCGCTGAATGCGTCCTCCGGCTAAGAAACCTATGACGCCAAATGATACCAAGGGATGCTAAAAATGTTGTCCCACCTTCCCTCCCCAACCGTTCTACGTACGACTGACACTTGACCAATCTTGAGGCCTCGAAATTTGCGAGTTCAAATTTTGGGCCCTCAAGATTGGTCAACTTAAATCTGCCCTCGGGCACTGAAATCATAACATAGAACGTGTGTAGTTTCGCTTGGCATTCGACCGAGATCTGTGTAAGTGCATGGATATCGGCCTGTGTTCGTTCATTGTAGGGCGCCGGTATTTTCTACCGATGTAACGTTGTATCCTTTATATTTAAAAATATATAAAAGTTACCTTTTGTACTATCAGTATTTTGCGGATCGATGGACTACTGACACAAACTCGATAAAGGGAGAAGTGCCAGAGATAAAATCGATACATAGCTTCAAGAACCAAGAACCAGTTAGTAACTGTTCGATGGTAATTTTGTTAAGAGAGCGTGAAGCAACTGTCACAAGTTAGCAGTTTTAGATTAGCGCTGATCTCTGCAACAGTCTTAACTTAGTAACGGGAAGATTTAACAAAGTGTGAAAGGGAACAGACAGCTGTATTATGTATACCTACCTAATAATCTATACTAATATTATAAAGCTAAAGAGTTTTGTTTGTTTGAACGCGGTAATCTCAGGAGCTACTGGTCCGAATTTTTTTTTTTTCTGTTGTATAGCCCATTTATCGAGCCAGGCTATAGGCTACAAAACATCACGCTACGATCAATAGGAGCGGAGAAGCAATGAAAAATGTTGCAAAAATGCGCGGGTCAGTTAGTAATAAACAATAATGGTCTCTTAACCGATGTCCGTTACGACGGCCAAGCTCATCAGAGACTAGCTGCAGACGCAGGAGATATTGACTGGCCTGTTGTTCTAGGACGAGTGGATAGTGACCCTGACTGCTAAGCCGGAGGTCGTTCGGTCGCCACCCAGGATAAAAACTTTGTATGATGAGCACTATGCTTTATTCTGTCTGGATGTAATTTATCCAGGCGCGGGCAGCATCATGTTCTTCAATTTGACCCTACACCGGCCACTAGAAAATGAATGAATATGGAGGGGGGGGGGGGCAATTATAACAGAACAGAACAAAACGAAATATAACAGAACGGCGCGATATGTACACCAAAATATTTAAAAAATATAAAAGTCCCACTTACCCCGCGTGAAGAAGCGAGTGAGTCGCTGAAAACGGGGTGAGTGAGGCATTTTAATAGGCGGGGCGAGAGGGGCGTACAAGCTCAGCTTAGTTTGGGATCAGATGACGTTGTGTTGACCCAAGATATTATTATATTATAGTGCACAAGTGTATGCGCAGACACGAGTGCACTCTCTATTCCCTGGACGGAAATAAGACACGATCGGAGAGAGATTGGCGCAGGACCGACGGCTTGACGTGCTCTCCGAGGCACGGAGCGCAGGTATATCGATCTGTTCGGTTGCCAGGTATCTATAAAAAGCCATTTTTATTTTTATGTAGGTATACGGTAGGTGTTTACGCTATAATGAGTAACAAACATCTATGCATAATGCCAAACTTTCACATTAAAAAAAATGCTAGGAAATTAGTAGGATTATTTGTAGAATTATCAAAGGGGTGCAATTTACCAAATGTCCACTGATGAAAGTTCTTATTTTGTCTTAAAGTCCTCATTTAATTTATCGTTTTCATCTTGTGGTTCCTTCTACACAGGCAATCACGTATTTCATTTTTTGTATAATTTGTAAAAATATTTTTTTCGTGGAACCCTGGTAACTGTTTTATGGAACCCCAGGGTTCTTAGGAACCCAGTTAGGGAAACCCTGATTTAGAAAGTCCTTATTTTTAAAATTTGTGTCCTTTGTGCGAATCTACCGCAAAAGGTCGAATTGGAAACCTCATACGCAAAAGCGGTTAAAAGTAACTAAATACCAGTTTTCCTACCGCAAGAATAAAAGCAAATGAAAAGAAACGAACTTACTCCCACAGACAAAGTTAAACAAAAAGACTTTTATACCTACATATAAAATTCCGGCGATATTTCACAAGACATAGGCCATCGCAGATCTAGAATCTAGAACAATCCGCACATAAATCTGGAAGTATCCTAAGTATCTGATTTTATTTGGGCAATTGCAGATTTTAGCTGAGATTTCTTTATTTCTTTACTAACAATATTTTTGGTTAACGTAAGAGATGTTTTAGTGTTATTGCTTTATTAGGGTTGTATACTATCTATTACTACTGCGGTACTAACACTTATTCAATATTGTAAAGCTGAAGGGTTTGTTTGTTTAGTTGAATGCAATGGAGCAAGAACTGGTTAGAATTGAAAAAATAGTAGGATAGCCCATTTATTGAGAAAGGATATAGGCCATTTTTAAATAGGTTTTGTTAAATTTTTTAAATTTATTTTTTATTAATACTTTAAGAGGTTGTAGGATGTAACCGATTTAACAACTAACTTTTATCACAATCGAAAAAATAATTGTTGCTTATTGACTTTTTTAGTATTACAGTCATAATCATGTCATACCTTTTTGAAATGCTTACAATGAGCCCTTTATTTGATATCTACCCATATTGCGGTATTCGAAAAAACTTTATTTTTCACATCTCTTGTTTTTGACATCTGACAGCCGCCATGTTTGTTTTTTTTAAACGTCACTTAACTAAGAACACTCGTGTGGACAAGACAAATGTAATGACGTCCTAATTGTTTAAATCCGTCTTGTGGTTTGAAAGATATGAGGTAATAAAGAATATTACCTACATACAAACATACCTACCATATATACATGCAAGATAGCTTCAGAAATTAACAGAGGTTGCGCGGATCAGCTAATAAATCTCTAGAGATTTTTTGGTAGTTTGTGCGCGCTAATCTCCGAAAATCAAAGTTGTGGAAGTCTTTATATCAGTGCCGAAATGAAAGCAGCAAGTTAAAATTGAATCATAGGAACAATTTTCTTTGTGTTTGAATTTCATATTGCATAGAATAAAAACAAAAACAAATGGTACACATAACACACAAAAAGAGATTAGGTACATTTACGATATAAAAAAAGGAAGAAAACTAAGTAAAATCATATAAAAAGTCACCCAAAAAATAAAAATAATTAATAATAAAAATGTAGTAATTTATACATTTCAAAAATTTCTACTACTGTTTAAAATAATACTTTCATTATAATTTTAATTAATCATTTGACACGAAGTCACCCACAGAATACAAGCATTTATCAAGCCAGTTATTGGCTTTGATATAATTGATTTGGGTCTAATTTTAAATAATGTTGTATTATAAACCCTTTGATCATATAATGTCTGGATTCCTAATCTGGCATCTAAAATTGAAGCAAAGAACTGTCAAAAAGTAAGGTCAAGTGGACGAACTTTTTGACAGGTACGAGTAAAAAGCCGCCATTCGATATTTTAGCCATAGTTGTTCTCATCAACGAGTGTCAAACGTCAAAGAGGGAATACTTCATTCTTTTATATACGCTTATTGAGAGAATGCTCCATCTAGACATTATATAATCAAAGTATAAACCATATGATGTAGCTAATAAAGCATATTTTACATATTTCATATTATTAACAAGCAAACTGTACAAAAATATATACCATTTTAGCCTAAATTCTAGGGTAATTGTACAAAGAAACAACATCTAGCTCAAATAAGCTGCGAACTTAGCTGAGTCTGCTAACATTAAATAAGTTTTTTACGATAATTCGTACACTAATGGCTCCTAGGCTGCTGAAGCAGTAAAATGTCAAGGTTTACAGCCGCCAATACACTTTACGATGGACGCTGAATTAGCTCAAAATGAAATTAAAACCACTTTTCTACAACAAATTGAAACTGTGTAAACTGTGTACCCAACTGTTTGTATTTTTAGGGTTCCGTACCTACCCAAAGGGTAAGAACGGGACCCTATTGCTAAGACTCTGCTAAACGTCTATATGTCTGTCACCGGGCTGTATCTCATGGACCGTGATAGCTAGGCAGTTGAAATTTTCATTGATGATGTATTTCTGTTGCCGCTATAACAACAAATGCTAAAAATATAATAAAAACAAAATTTAAGGGGGCTCCCATACAACAAACGTGTGATCTATGTGTCTATTGGATGGACAAATTAGCTGGTTGCTAATTTGTCCATCCAATAGATGGTGTTACTAGCTTTCGGTCGCGCGTTCGCCCTCTTGAATCGGATCGTGACTAAAGTATAACTTTACTGAAGCTATCACCATACAGAATTTTAATTAAATCGGCCTAGTACCTTCGGAAAGGTAAAAATAAAGTCAAGGTTACAGAATGCAACGCTTATGTATGTCGGACAAAATTTGGAAAATAATGATGCCTCTATGGCGCGGTGGGAATGTGTCTGACTGCTACGCAAGAGGTTGGTTCGATTCCCACACGGGACACCACTTTGTGTGATCCACAAATTGTTGTTCCGAATCTGGGTTTACTTTGTGTCCGTGACTTGTATGATTTGTTAAGTCCCCCGCGACACAGGGCTTGTAACCTAATGTAGGACTCGTCTTTAAAAAAAAAAAGAAAATTAAACGAGCGCATATCTACTACCACCAAAAATGTTTTCAGCTTTATTACCCTTAGTGATATTTGTAATAGTTAGAGATTACAAGCTCAACAAGTAAAATTGGTATAGAAAACGAAGCAGAAATCTATTCTAAAAAAATCTATATATTTAGAAGGAGAAGCTGACTATCTGACATACCAACGCAGAACCTAAACTATAAGGGTTAGAAACTTAAAATTATGCACAGGGGAGCACTAAGAAAGGATTTTTGAAATTCACCCCCTAAGGGGTTTAAAGTTAGTATGAATCTTTGCCATTAAAATATTTTGAAAACAATCTGGCATCCACGAGGGCGAAGCTGCGGACATAAGCGAGTCAGAAATAACGCTTCAAATGTATTGAAAGTTAAACTTATGTCATATCTTGAATAACGACACTAACCGATTCTGAACAATGGCGTTGTCAATCGATACAACCGGGTGGAGGCGACATAACTTGCAGCCTAGACTGTGGACTGTTTACGATCTCACCTGACAGGAATTGGACACAGCGACTCAATATACGCAATAAACGTCACTATTCTAATACTCAGCGGATTTAGTGTCGTTGTTTTTCATTTGGTATTCTGGAATATTGAATACACTTTATATCAATCACTCGTTGAAGTGACATTCGACCATTTTCTTTTTGACATATTAGTTTATTTGACACTTTAAACACAGAAAGACTCGATATTATGGTTTTGGAACGAAGTTCCTTATCGCGCGTTGCGAAAGGGGGCTAGACAGAAAAAATAAGACCAAAAGTTGTAACGACACTTTTTGCTATATTTGTAAGCCGTGCGGCGTGCGCGTGCTTCTCTGTCTGTGTCTCTCTTGCTCATAGAAAGCAAGCCAGTTCTTTTCGTTTCGTCTTTCTATTTCGCATTGAACAGTGTGGTGTCGCGACGATTATTTTTGTTAAGTGTATATAGGTTTTTTGAACATAATAAATAATTTATAAAAAAATAAACTTTATTACAATTCCTTCACTAATTTATCGAAAGGAACTTCGTTCCATCCGGGAGTCCCTTGACACCTCTTAAGTTGTTTAAGTTGTTCGGTTCAGTTTGTCGCCATACTTATTCAAAACTCATGATCATTCTTGTAACGTTCCCATTGCTGAAACATAGGGCTCCTTTCGGAGATGAGGGCTGTAATCTACTGCACGGTACATTTTTTGAGTACGTCTATGTTAAAGAACCTTTCAAATGGCATAAGTTTTAGTTTGGGTGCTGGGATTATATTGCTTTATTGCTTCCCCTTGGGAGCAGCAGGGGCGGATCTAGAAGCCGGGGGGGGCGGGCTTAGTTTTACGGTCGATTGGAGAATTTAGAGAATTTTGACACTTAAGGGTAGATTACGCGAAACAGGGTTCGGCTCTCTCAAAGATTTATATAAAAAACCTAAATATTAGGACACGGAAAAAATTGTGTCACTAGTCAAAGAGTTTTTCTAGTAGATGAAATAAAGAAATTTAAGGATATGTCTTAATATGATCCCCCAAATAAATCTTGATGTTGCGGAAAAATGCATAAACGAGCATTTTCGTATTGTTCATAGTCATGGCGTTCGTAATCTAACATATGTACGAACGAATATTCTACTTTATTTTACCTGCGCTCCTGCGCACTGTGAAGTAATGGTTGTGTGTGGAAGAGCGAGGCCGGCGAGCGAGGTTTGACAGGCAATTGTTTAATCAAATGCAACCACTTGGCCGATAGACAGAGTTCTAGATCGGTGCCTGATTGGGGGTTTAAGCAAGGATCGAGGAGCGAAGGGAGTAAGTCCCTTAGTCCTCGTCTTCTAGATTTGCCACTGGAAATACACCAACACTTTGTTCCGTAAGGGAATCAAATTCACAACCGTTTGCACAGCATTTGTATTCACTTCCACTACTGCTACATACATAGAATGTAAACCAACTTGTGCTTTTATTATATTGACATGGAGTTATTGTGACAAATATTGTATAGGAACGTTTGATCGAGATATAAATGCCAAGATTTGAGTGTCGACAATGAAAATTTATTATTAGGGAGTAGGTTGAACATGAATTTTGTTTGAGAAAACATTTACAGTTAGGTTACTTTGGAATTGATAGATAAGTACGATTAAGCAACATTTTCTTCAAAACTATGTGCGTCGTTAACTACGCCTAAGTTTTTCATGCGATTACTATATCTTTGATAGAATTTCGAAATATTTATAATGGAAATGAAATGTGTCAACATATTTTCCGGCTTTCCGACTAGCCAACTTGCGAAGCAGTCGTTTAAAAAACACTGACTAGTTTTTTTTAAGCTTTGTTTTTCTTTATTAAAACAGTATACCAGGCATATATTCAAAAAAATCAAAATTCTTTATTCACTTAGTATGCAAAACAACTCTTGTGATACATTGTACATGTAATGCCAAGTTGTCAAACAATAGGTAAAGCCGGAGAAAAGAACCTGGCAATAAAAACTCGCGGCCACTCTTTTCAAATTGCCAATTTTACAATGCATAAATGTTTATAAACTTGATATGGGGGTAAGGTGCTGCGACTAATATACTATACATAATATTTATGAATAACTTCACGTTCCGACTGAGTTACACCAATTTTGGTCATAATGTGAGTCATATTGTGTCCGTTTATAAGATTAGCTGACCTGCGCAAGTTCGTCTGCGTAAATTTTCCCCGATTTTGCAAATTTTTTCTTTGCTTCCGCTCACATTGGTCGTATTGTGATGTTATATAGCCTTTAGCCTTCCTCGATAAATGGGCTATCCAACAGTGAAATATTTTTTTAATTCGGACCCGTGGTTCCTGAGATTATCGCGTTCAAACAAACAAACTCTTCAGCTTTATAATATACTTTCCTGCTCTATAATATTAAGTATGGATAAATAAATGTATATTTTACTTTTAAAACCCGTCCCATCCTTAACCTTATCTGATTGTAATGTCATTTTTGTTCACAAATTGCTCAAGTTTCGAATCGAAGAGAAACTTAGAAATCTTTGAATACAATTTGAGTATTTCGATCGTAACAATAAAAGCCTCGTTCACGATCCCAGTTGGATATCGCGGGCAGACGGATATCGTCAAATGTTTAACGTTGATTCATTTATATTACTTGTGTAATAAATTTCACTTGCGATGTACGGAATGTACGGCTTTATTATAAGACTAACCCACTTCTAAGAGCGGTTATACATACCTATATTCTACGAGTTTAAAGAGAGATGAAGTGTAGTTTGTTACTAGCTGTTGGTTAGATTAGCTAATACTCAAAAAACGGCTCAACCGATTGCGAACCAAATCTTCCCTTTAGAACAATTGAACAGTTGTTTTAAAGGGAAGATTTGGTTGCATTTACTTCATTATGAAAATATATAGGTATATATTACGGATCTTAATCGCGTGAATAATTGAAAGTAAAATACCTTGATTATTGCGCGACGTTTCCATCGTATTGCAACGGCCGCAAATTATTCACGCGATTAAGACCCGTAATATAAATATTTTCATAATGCATTTTCTTCATTAGTAGGTACACCTTTCCGAAGCCAGGACGGGCAGTTAGTCTATACTAATATTATAAATGCGAAAGTTTGATGTATGAATCGATGTTTGTTATTTAATCACACTACAACGGGTAAACGAATTTCGACGAAACTTGGAACAGAGATAGATTATAACTATTTATTATACGGGAATTAACGCGCATTGTTTACCTTAAAATTGCTTGACGTTTCGACCAGGTTGCACCGACCGTCCGCTTGTGACCACGACCGGTGCAACCTGGTCGAAACGCCAAGCAATTTTAAGGTAAACTTAGAAAACGTTAATTCCCATATAATAAATAGAGATAGAATCTAGTCTGAAATAGTACATAGGCTACTTTTTATCAAGGAAAAATGTTCCCGTGGGATTTTTTTTTAATTTTCACGCGGCCGAAGTCACGGGCATCAGCTTAACTTATAGATGTATATCGACCTTTACAGTCTCTACCGTGAAATTGTCATTCACGGGCTTAAAATATAATCTCTTGTAATACGAAATTCCATTCTAACTGTTACCTTTTATTGCGCACTCAGATTTTATGTGATATAGTGACAGTTTTGTTGCTTAAGGGATATGTTCGATAGTTCAATTGTGTTGCGTCCAAATGCATAGGCTTTTATGTTTAAGTTGGAGCCACACTACAAGTTCCAACGAGTTTAAGTAGAATATCGAGAGTACAAGACGTAACTTTTGTACCTACTTTAAAGGTAGGTCCAAGCAATAGGCTCCACCACAATATTAGTTATTCTTTTGTGAAATAATGAGGCAGACATATCACTCTGTCTCGGTTAGTTGAATGTCTCAAAAGAGGAGCGGAGTGCGGTGGTAATCAGTTCTTTGTCAAAAAAGAATTTGGGTGTTACTGTTGTTCGGGGCCAGTGTAATGCTTTCGATCAGGCTCACAATCTGCTCGCCTCTTCTTAAGTGGTGTTAAAAAACGTGTCTCTCTCGTACAACGCACACAGGCTTCGTTCATGGACATGGAATTATAGACCACTTCAGATCACTTTATTCGGAAGGCGTACAGAGATTCCGTGTCCGCGATGTCTCTGTGCGCGTTTCTCGAAAGCGCGTTTGATGAAGGTTACTATATGTACTCTAGATATTTTATGTACTACTTAGTTTTATGAATAACCCGTTACTTAGTGTGATGACAAGTAAATGTATCGCGGAAACTTTATAAACATACAAATGGACATAAAATACATCCTGACTCGAACAGACAATTTGTGGATCACACAAAGTGGTGTCCCGTGTGGTAATCGAGCCCATGATCTCTTGCGCAGCAGTCGTATATAGATTTCGTTGAGTTTAAACAAATTGATTATCTTCTTTCCTCTTCTCTCTGTGTGGCTCCGGCTTTAGAAAAGCATGTGGGTGTCACTTTATAGTATATTTGTGATTGTCCTAAAGTGGATTGAATTGTATACATTTTATTTTCATTTTACATTATGTTGGTAATAACTAATATTAACTGTGTGTTGCTGTTGACACTTTAACTTGCCGTTGTGTTTGCATCGAATGCGCTCCAAAACCATTCATTCAGTTGTCTTAGAGCTTTCATAAGTTTCATGTAAATTTCTGTCAAGACGTTTATTGCAAGCTTCGTGTCATCATTCTTTTGACAATATTTTTGGCAGAGAAAGTCAGATTCGTAGCTGATCAGCTGTTTATGTGCATATAAAAAAGAGTCCAGTTGAAAACAAGGATTAAATCATATTTTAAAGGATAGAAAAATTGAGGTCTAGTAACATATTCCAGATAAGTGGTTTGATTCCGGCCCCGGTTTGGCTACGGAAGTCTCAGGTTCGATTACTGGGTCTGGACTTCAAATTTTTCTATCTTTCAAAAATGCAATTATAATTAAGGATTGAATCAAATCAAACACACATATAAAGAATACTACAAAAAATAATACCACAGTATTAAGACGAATTTAAAGACACCTCACATTATAAAATCCGTTAAACCTCTCGAAAAACATTACCCTCCTTTCGACGAAGTTAGGTAAAAAGCTTTCGCACACCTAACAAATTTGCATCTCTTTGCATTTAACATAGCTGTAGGTACTGATATTGATAATCTTGCTTATCGTCTAACAAATGTTACAATAAATGGCATATCAACGCATAGTCCAGTAAACGCGAATACTGTGTGCAAATAGCCCATTTATAAGACGGTTAGACTTAGTGCCGGGTACACGAACTGGTCTCAAAATGTCCCAGTTATCGAGTAAACAAGATTGGTATTGTGTTTTCGTTATCGGTGATCGCATGTCCGAGACAGTTTGATAAAGATTGTGCTGTCCTGTTATCATGTTAGATATTAGTACGGTAAATATTTCTGTTATGTTGTACTAAGTCCGTCTTGATTATCTTTATGAGTCTATGTCACATATTTTTCATGACTGACACTATACTAACATTTAAACTTTCGCGTTGCATGATTATAACTATTTATTAGGTACTATTATAACTATGTATATTTATTATTATATCAGTCCACTTGTGACCACGGCCGGTGCAACCTGGTCGAAACGTCAAGCAATTTTAAGGTAAACAATGCGCGTTAATTCCTGTATAATAAATAGTTATGACACTATACTTACATTAAAATTTTAGTCCTACTTACTTTTCATTAATTATTTACAAGGTTTAGGTATTATAAACTATGTTTTTTTAAAGTTTTACAAGTTAAGAACTCAAGCACGTAACATCCTAAGTAAATGTGTTTTTAATAAGTGTATTTATAGAATTTTAATGATAATGAATGAATGTATCTATATTTGAAAGAATTAATATTATAAAGAGGAAAGATTAATATTTTTGCATTTAAGGAACTTAAAAACGACTAGACCGATTTCAAAAATTCTTTCACCGTTGGAAAGCTACACTAACCCTGGATGACATAGGCTACTTTATTCCCTGTATTCCCACGGGATCGGGAACTACGCGGGCGAAACCGCGAGGCGTCTGCTAGTTAATAATAAAAAAGTGCGAAATGTTATGATGGTCGCTGGGAGGGACTGGATGCGGAAGGAGGAAGACCGAGTGTTGTAGTATATATTAGGTGAGGCATATGTCCAGCAGTGGACTCAGACTGGCTGATTGATATATGATATATGGGGGGTCTCTGACTCAGTAGCTACCGAGAAAATCGAGATATCTGCGAGGTTAAGCAACGTTACCACTGTCGGGACACAAGTGGGTGGTCGGTTTTGAAAGATTTCACAATCCTCCGTACGGAGAGATCACGTTAAAGCGTCGGTCCTGCATCCAATCTCTCTCCGTTCCATTGGACTATGAGAGTGAGCAATAGAGAGTGCACTTGTGTCTGCGCACACACTTGAGCACTATATTATCGTCTGAGTACTTTTTTTTTTAAATATTACTAGCAATATGGGATGTTTACACACATTACTAGCAATCCTGTTAACCCCTCCAGCTAAGCTCAATGGCTTGTGTTGCCGTCTGTAGTATAATGGGTAGGATACGAACCCACGACCTCACGATTGCGAGACCGATGCCTTAGCCATTAGGCTATCACCGCTTCAAGTCTCTTCTGAGATTGTCTGCCGTAACCGGCATCGGTTGGGAGAGACCATTATATAGACATTTGATGGACTATAAGTCTTTAGGACAATGCCTAACGGGAAACTAAACTAAGGAGGACATAAACGTTAATATATAATTCTTTAAAGTTGCAAAAAGCCCGACAGTTATTTGTGTAAACTAAAACCTCATGTTAATGATTCTGTGGATCATAAACATGTTAAGCTTCTTGTAATTCATTTAATGTAATTTTGGTATATGCTGGGACTAAAGCGTAAAATATATTAAGAGTTCTTAGTCTCGTTGTCGCATTAATGTCTACAATTATGTAACCGTCTGATATAGGCATTACAGTGAAATAAAATTGATTTCTCAGAAATATGACAGTCGTAATTGTGTTATTAATTATTGAAACATTGGAACGTAGTTCCTTGTCGTTTTTGTTTGCGGGCTGAGAGGCTGATGGAAAAAAGTGTAACATTTTGACATCGATCAAAAATGTATTATTTATGATTATGTGAAGCTAGAATAAGGAGGTTGTGTTATATGTAGAGCATTTTAGTATGAATTATCTAACATCTATGAACAGATTTTGATACCATTTGTCCAATATTTTTATCAACTTTTTTTCCGTAGGTTTGTTTGTATGTATTATAGATGTAGGTATACTTGTTAAATATTTGTAAAAAGTATGAAGCTAGGGACTTTTGATTTAACTTTGGACGAGGTCTGCCGGAAACTGGATCTTGTGGAGAGACATTTGCTACTGGACAAACAGGTGATGTTAGGTTATGGAAAAATGCATAAAATATCTGAATAAAGGCTAATATTATTATTATGAAGCTAGGGGAAGGGGGTCTCTAGTAATTTATATGAATTATAACTTCGTTGGAAATATTAAAAAAAACTCAAAAAATATCATTAAACAATTTTGTCAACAGTTCATGGCTTTGAATCATTGAGTTAATTACTACATGGTATTATATTGGTACCTAAAATAGGCTAAGTTATCGGTTTCACAATCGTAAGGTCGCGGTTTTAAATCCTACCCATTATACCTACTGCCGACGTGAATCCACAACACAAGCTATTGAGCTTTTGAGCTAAGCTTAGAGATTAACAGGATTGCTAGTAATGTGGGACCATATAGTTCTATTTCTAAAACAGTATAATAACTAACTTCAGACTCAGATTCAACGGTGTACGTGTATAGTGTGTACTGTATAGGTATATATATATCTATTACTAAAAGCGCTATAACAATAGCGCATACATTTTACAAGGGGATTACCTATGCATATACGTAAGCATGAATCCTGTTCACAGTTACCTTATTTTTACTACCGGCTCCCCTTGTTTCAAGGGTCCCTGTACTAAAAGCCGGTAGGAATGCACGAAGGGTAATTAATCCAGTGGAGTGCGGCAACACCCCTAGATTAATTAGAGTAAAAGTAATTCTGCATTGAAATCCCTGAACGCACCCTCGGTCACAATGTGATGTTGACACGGATGAAATAAGGAAGCTTGAAATATGAATTAAAATGCGGTTTTGAAATAAACTACCGTTTATAAACTGTGTTTGAAATGCGAATGTGAATACCGTTATTTTTTTGTAAAAAGAACTTCATTTTAAAATTGGCTTATAGTGATTTTTTAAGTGAAAACTTTTTTAGCGGCGTTGTGCACTTCTTTTGGTATGGGTATAAAATGTTAAACTCGCGTCAGGATTGCGTGACCGTAAGATTGGTGGATTGGTGAAGACAGGTGGGAAATCGGGCGGTCTAGAAGCCAGAAGACCCCGGTTCGAGTCCAAATGATTATTTCCTGCCTTTTTTATTTATATTTTTGATTTTTGTTTTTTAATTTGTGATTTAATATTTCATATTTTTGATTTAATTGTCATATCGTTGTCATTGTCATTTTTAAATTGGCAAATTAAGATGTTTTTTTCCATCAGAAAGTAAATAGTAAATTAATGGCGTTGTACATTTTTGTGTCGTGGCTAGAATGCAAAACCTTAGTTTGCCTTTAAGTTGTTGTATGTGAGTCTTACTCAGTAGCATCAAACACTGAGATTAGAGAAGAAAAGCTTCATAAAAATACGCTCGAGCAATGCACTCATAGATAACGTTCACGGACATAATCTCGGAACACTTTCGAAATATCTATTCGTGCTGCTTAAGCACATTTGTATGGAGCTTACCTTTTGTACTCTCAGTGTTTTGTATTTTTTTACAGTAAGATAACTAGCAATGTGGGTCCTACATTACTAGCAATCTTGTTAACCCCTCCAGCTAAGCTAAATTGCTTGTGTTAGGAGTGGATTTACGTTTGTAGTATAATGGGTAGGATTCGAACCCGCGACCTCTCGATTGCAAGTCCGATGCCTTATCCATTAGGCTACCACCGCTTTAAGTGTATATTGGTAGGTAACGAAAAAAAAAACCTTTGTGGCCTATATCAAGGCTATACTAGCAGTAAATGGTCTCTCATTACAAAAACAAGTTCAGCACTGAATACTACCTAGATTATTTTTTTAAATCTTTACCACTTATTTAAAAATAGGTAATAATTAACCGGTTAGGCCTCATCCGGTTAACTTAAAATCGGTTCATCTGCGGTAGCATTTAATCGCTTGTCATACTGGGAGCTAAGCTAAACGAAGCTAACTTCGCTGAGTACCTATCGTTCCTGCGTCTGTCCGTTCTGGAGGCTTAGACAAATACCACACAATACTTTTTCTGCACACGCTAACGCGGGAAAATGTATGCATTTGACATATAGTTGACAATACGTCACGTGACTGCTGCTGGATTGGTGGACCAAAAACAACAGTAGCGTGTGCCAAAAAAGAAGCGTGTGGCATTTGTCTAAGCCCCCTGGTCGCCATAAATTCGCCGGGCGCCTGCTTCCCGGCGCCGGATTAAAACCGGAACGTGTGTTAAGGACCTTACACGCTAAGAATCTGGTCAGTTTTGCACATCCATTCGTCACTCACAAATCACTCACAATTAATTGAACACCGAGACACCTAATCAGAGTAACAGAGCTGTCTTCAAAAATATCGGAACTACAAAGCAACTACTCGAAGCAGAATTCTCTCTGTATTCTATGAATGACCGTCAATTTAATAGTAAACGTGAGTTTAAGGATTACATGTCTTTCTGTACATCAAGTGTTATTGTCCATACTACTTATGGGCTTTGTCACTCGTTTCACTACGCCGAGTAAATTTATAGCCCCTTACAACCTATAACATCGCCTGTTTATGTAAATGAAGACCATCTACAGTGTTTTGAGTGGAGATGTAGCGAGTATACGGATATTTGAACTGTAAATTGCCGGATATACGGCTATTTTCAACGCATGAAGGGTTCCCTCCGCCTGGCACAACATTCATCAATTATGTAATTATAGTAAATAAGATAGCTATAATAAAAAAAAAAGTAAAAATAATATATAATTTAAAAGTAATGTTTTTCTTATACTTTGTTCACTATTTGCTATGTAAAAAAATATTTTTCTTCTTTCTTCTTCTTTATAAGTTGTAAGTACGTGTGTGTTTGAGTGACATCTACGATGCTATGATCATAGATGTGTAGATACACATCTATGATCACATGGTCTAAACATATGTCCACATTTTGGTGTGGATTATTTTATAAGATAGTTAGTGTAATTGGGATGATTTTTTAGCATTTTATAATGAAAATCACCTTTTTGTTCTCTCACTGGTATTTCAGTGTTATGTAACATAACGTTAACTTGATTAAAACAAATGTCAAATATTGGACAGTTTTATATTATTTTAAGGAATCGTCCGATCATGTTATGTTTTGGGTTATGGTTTTATGTAGATTAATATTATTAATATATTCTCAGTAATTTGTCTTAGTAAAATCGCTCCTTATTCCATTTCACTTCTCCTTTATCGTGTCATGCCTACTGCAATTCTAATCAGCGTCTAAAAAAAGCCTCATCCTAATTAATTCTTCAATTGATTCATTTTATCAAAACAACAATGTATCCGGAAGTTACGGTTATCGGACACTCTATTTAAAGTCTAATCGGACGTCTCTATTTAGAATTTCTAGAATTAGGTTTGCCATTAACAGTAAAACTTGCTGGTTTCCCTCAATCAAGATGGAAGGTCGTCCGGGAATGTCTGAAGAAAGCTGTGCAGTAAGATTGTGGGCTGAACAGATATTTATTACTCGTTTAGACGGTTTTAGAGAATTTCAATTGATAGTAAATACTCTTTTCATTGAAGTATTTAAAAGGCTGAGCAAAACAGTCATTTACTTAATAGTTTTAGTTTGTTACTTTGCTTGTGCGTATGCTGAACTGTAATCTTTAGAAATAGAGATAGATGATGTGTCACTTGGATATATGCCGCGGGGAAAAGTTTGTGTTTTATATATTAGACTTTTTACCGGTGTTTCGTCCGCATTAAGTAAAAATGGACCCCTGCTTCGTCTTTTTAGGAAGTAATTTTCAAAAATCCACTCTCAGGTAGCTTATTTACAATTTAAAAACTAATATTCAAACACAAAACACGTTAGTCTATAAGTTTTCTAGTAAAGAGGATATGATAGCTCGTAAATGTTCGTAAACTTTCGCGATTTGTACACATTATAGATTTTTTTAAGCTACGGTTTTGATCGCGTAAATATTATATTTTAAGGCTAATTAACTTTGTTTATTTAGTCTACCCGTGTCCACGGCCATTGCAACGTGACTACGGTCGAAACGTCGGACAATAAACAAAGGTATTAAGCCTTAACATAAAATATTTACGCGATTAAGACCTGGAGCTTATAAAATATAGAATTTTATATAAAGCTCGTTCCTTATATCCATAGAATAAAATATTAACCAACCACAGAGTCTCTATAGAGTTATTCACAACTAATCTAGCCTATTACGATCCTGTATTGAACATAGGCCCCCAACAATTCATACCTCACCTCATGTTTAGCCCCAAGCACTAAACCCGGACAGCTTTAAAAACAATCACACCATTACACAAAACGTGTAGTTAAATAGCTGATGGGCTCTCGGATGATTACCAAAGCAAATAGTATTTTATTTTGTAAGGCGGTCCGACTGGCTGGATACTCCATGAGTTGATCGTATCAATGGAATGCTTCTTTTGGAAAAATTGGAAATGCTGCTGAATTTGTTAGTGTCACACGAGGAGCTAAGAAAATTATGTCTTGTTTTGCTGTCATTTTTACAGCTACTGTAAAATATTTCTTGTTTATTTGAACTGCACAAAGGTTAAGCCTTTGATTATAAAGGGTCTTTCAAATAGAGCGGGTCGATATTAATAATCTGTGGCGGCCATTTTGATTTGGCGGCATCTGTCAAATCTGTTTTTTCTTATTCAGTCACTGATGCCAAATCACCATGGCAAGTTACACGGTTGAGCAGCATGTGCAAATGATAAAACTTTATTATCAAAATGAGTGTTCGTTAGTGAAAACGTTGCGCGCATTGCGCCCATTTTACGGCAGACGCGGTGGCCCTTCAAAGTCTACTCTCCAACGATTGGTGACTAAATTCGAGACGACCGGTTCGGTAAACAACCAACCAACACCTTTACGTCAAAGGAACGCCAGATCGGCCGAGAACATCGCCGCTGTACGTGAGAGTGTTCAGGAGACTCCGAAGCAGTCGATTTCTCGCCGTGCACAAGAACTCGGCCTTTCGCAGACTTCAACTTGGAGAATTTTGCGTCGGGACTTGGGTCTGCATCCATACAAGATCCAACTGACCCAGGAGCTCAAAGTTAATGACCATAGACAACGCCGTGTGTTCGCTGAATGGGCGTCGGAACGCTTGGAAGAGGACCCCGATTTTGGCCAAAAAATAATCTTTAGCGACGAGGCACATTTTTGGATGAATGGTTTTGTTAATAAGCAAAATTGCCGTATATGGGATGACCACAACCCACATGAGGTTCACCAGATAGCAATGCATCCACAAAAAGTAACTGTTTGGTGCGGATTTTGGTCTGGCGGCGTCATTGGTCCGTACTTCTTCGAAAACGAAGTTGGCGAGGCCAGCACCGTCAACGGTGAGCGCTACAGATCAATGATAAACAATTTCTTTTGGCTTAAATTGAACAATATGGACGTGAATGACATGTGGTTCCAGCAAGATGGCGCTACTTGCCACACAGCGAACGACACAATCGACATTCTGCATGAACGGTTTGCGGGTAGGGTTATCTCTCGCAGAGGTGACGTGTATTGGCCACCAAGATCGTGTGATTTGACTCCGCTAGACTTTTTCTTGTGGGGTTTTCTGAAGTCGCAGGTCTATGCCAATAAACCACATTCGACCGTTGCCCTGAAAGCCAACATAACGCAGGCCATCGCTCAGATTCAGCCGGATCTATGCAGCAGAGTCATTAAAAATTGGACCTCTCGGATTTGTGCCACCATGCGAAGCCGCGGTGGACATTTGAACGATGTCATATTTCATGCATAATGGCATAAACGGGCCTTTCAAATGAAAAATAAATTTCGTTAATATCTCACACACATCTAGTTTTATTCAATTTTAACATCGACCCGTCTTTGTTGAAAGACCCTATATTATGTATAGATGGAGCATTCCCTCAGTAAGCCTATAAAAATTAAGCTACTATTTTTGACGTTTGACACTCGTTGAAAATGGCGCGCTAGAATAACTATGGCTAGAACATCTGATAGGAGTCTTCTTACCTCTCAAAAAGTACGTCCATTTGACCATACTTTTTGACAGTTCTTTGCTTTAATTTTAGTGCAGTATAGCATACCAGGTACTTGCCATCACCTTTATCTTCTTAGGAGCATATTACCAGGGCGAGCTAAGCGAGGCTAAACACTATCCTACAACGTATGCACTTTTGAAAACTATCACACTTTCAGGATTGGGTTTTGATATAGTAATTAAAGTTTATGTCTAGATGACCGCATGTCTAATGATCTATTAAAAAAATATTATTTTATACACATTTAAATGGGGCTAAAAGGAAAACAATTGTCTTAAAAATTATTACTTGGTAGAAAACTTCGTGAGCCTTCCTAAAGCACCGCTTTTTGCTAAGTACTTAGTATTAATTGGCTCCACAGACTAAATAGATAATAATAATAATATCTTGGGACAATTCACACAACGCTATCTGATCCCAAACTAAGCAGAGCTTGTACTATGGAAACCAGACAACTGATAAACATACTTATATATTTCTAAATACATACATATTAAAGATAAATAACACCCAGACACGGAATAAACCATCGTGCTCATCACACAAAGTTTTTTCCTGGGTGGGGATCGAACCCACGACCTCTTGCGTAGCAGTCGGATACACTCCTACCGCGCCACAGAGGTAGTCAACTACTGTCGGATACACTCCTACCGCGCCACAGAGGTAGTCAACTACTACATTACTACTACATTAATTGACTATCGAATGGTTACCAAATTATCTAATGTTTTTTTTCATACCCAGCTTATATTATGTGAATAGGTTCAGTTTGCTGTGTTATCTTTTACAAAGACATCATAACCTTTTTTATTTTAAAGACTTGCCATAAAGTTTAACTCATCATTTGGCCCGAATACATCTCGATAGTATTCAGGTGAAGCTATATACACACATCAAAAGTGTCTAGGGATCAACATATATTTTTGCAATAACTTTTCTCCTGATTGATTTTTTTTTTTTTATTTCTTTAAGGATTCATCAAATAAAGTGTTTTCGTTTGTCACAGTAACGATAAACCAAGTCACCTTTGCATTAATAAAGAAATTTGCCATTTTCCTAATAAAGGGATTTTTGACATTTGAACCACTAACATTAAAGTTCGAAAAAAAGACTGAAATAACAGTTTTCTTTAAAATTTTATTGGGTAACTTAAACAATTAATAATCCGTGTTTCTACCGCGAACACTAACAACACAAGAACATCGGTTTGGCATACTCAAAATGAGTTCATCCAAATCACGCTGTGGAATGGCCGCCCATGTTCGTTGCAACAACAAAAAAAGGTCTTCTTGCGACTGGATACCCTCCATATTCGGCAGAGCTCTTCTCTGTAGCATATCCCATGCATGCTCAATCGGGTTCAAGTCTGGCGACTGAGCAGGCCAGGGCAGGACATTGATGTTAGCTGCGGCGAGATTCTGTCTTACAACTCTTGCGGTGTGCGGTCGTGCATTATCATGCATTAACTGAAATAAGGGACCGATTTGCACTTGTAGAGGAACGATGACGTCTGATACAATCGTCTCAGCATAAATTTAAGCGTTGAGATTGCCTCTGATCCAAATCAACTCAGTTCTTCCGCCGATCCAAATACCCGCCCATACCATGATGGTTCCACCACTATAAGGATGGACTTCCTGGCAGGATTTTAATCGCTGTTGGCGTCCAGGGGTTCTCCAGTGTCGTATACGTCTTGTATCCGGTCTCATACCAAAACGAGGCTCATCAGAAAAGCACACGAAACGCCATTGTTCTTCTGCCCAATTTCTGTGTTCAAGAGCCCATTGATATCGAATCCTACGATTGTGCATTGCTATAGGTGGTACCCGTAGCGGTCTTCGGGAATGAAGGTTCACTTCATGCAAGCGGTTTCTGACTGTTTGGTCGCTAATTAAGTTCCCTGAAGAGTGATGAAGCTTCACGGCTAACATCATGGCGGTTATTGTTGGACCTCTTCGAGTTAAGATTTGAATGTATCGGTCTTGTCTCCGTGTGGTGCAGCGATACCGTCCTCCATGGCGCTCAGCCACGGTACCAGTGCTTCGGTAACGTGTCCAAAGTCGACTGATAACACTCTGACTTGTATTCAGAGCTAAAGCCACAGTACGTTGCCGGGAACCAGCTTCTATCATTCCCACGGCTCTGAGCATTTCTTCCCTGCTTAAATGACGTCGCCGCTCCATAATAACGTTGGTTTTAATCAGTAGTAGGGAAACAGTAGCACTAATAATGTCTTCAATGCGTTGTATGTTTTTATAGGGAAAATATTGACAGCTGATTTTCATCTTTTACTCGAATTTGATTCACAGTTCCTGATTCAAATTATGAAATGCACCAAAAAGGATCCATATAAATTTATAAAATCATAAATTTATTACAAAGCCACATCTCAATCTCAAGAAATCCGCATAAAAATGCTTGATCCCTAGACACTTTTGATGTGTGTAGTTAGTAAGGTGGCTTTTCACTGCGTAGGGCGCACTTTACTAAGTATATCTAGAAGTGCAGACGTATTGACGATTTGTGACTTTTGTTAGTGAATTGATATGATCCTATATTTATAGATAAAGTATACTTATTCTGCTTGCACTAAATAAAGATATCGAGAGAACTTCGTGATTTTTTTGCTTTTGTATGAACTACAAATATCAATTCAAGAGATTTCATGCAGAGTAGGTACCTATATTAATCACTAGCTGTCCCGCACAATTTTCCCCGTTTTTGCAACATTTCTCATAGCTGCTCCGCTCCTATTGGTCGTAGGGTGATGTGCCTATAGCCGCCGATAAAGCCTATAGCCTTCATCGATAAATGGGCTATCCAACAGTGAAAGAGTTTTTCTATTCGGATCCGTAGTTCCTGAAATTACCGGGTTCAAACAAACAAAAAAACTCTTCAGCTTTATAATATTAGTATTGATTTCAATATCCCGGTCATCGGTACCCGACGATTCAATAGAATTGCAGTAACAATTAGATCAGATTTTTATAAATTAAATATAACAGTGAACAAAATAATGAGATGCGAAATCTCCTCCTAAAATACTAATGCGATGCGATGCGATGCTAATAAGCTTGTAGCACAAAACGCCGAAATAATGAAAGTAAAGTTTTAAAGACGCCCGAGCAACCCACACAAAGACATTGCCCAGAAATCTCTGGCCAAGGTGTTCCAAGATTCTGTGTCCGTCAGATATTGCTGAAGCGAACGCTTTCCTTTTCTATTCTCGGAGTTTAATCCTTGTAGTGTCTTGTCTTCGCACGTTTCAGCGTCCATCACCGGAGAAGTAGATTTAAGTAGATTTGAAATGGAGCACGTCCTTGATTGGTTGTCGTTTGGCTGTCTTTGAATTGCTTTCCGTGCTAAATGTTGCGAAAATGCAGCGATGGAAGACGAAGTGATTTTTAGATATATTTAGGGACTTAATCGCGTGAATTATTGAAACCTTTTATTTACCCGACGTTTCAATCGACCCGTGCAAATCGATCGAAACGTCGGGAAACAAAAGGTTCGTACCTTTGAATAATTCACGCGATTAAGTCCCGAAATATGTCTAATATGTATAAAAATCGCGAAAATTTAAAAACAATAGAATTGATTTTTTGTTGAATTTTTGCTTATATTGTGCCAGTGCAGGGTAAATTCCTTTCTCTTTCGTTATCGTCTTTCTGCCATACCACCTTCGCAAATTGACTCGAAGTTTTGCATCGCATTATAAACCTACAAACTATGAGTACTATATAGGTATCGTATCAGTATATCTACTCATAGTATCGTATATACGAGACTCGATACTCTTTCAATAAAACGTTTTCAGACTATCATTCTTATTTTGTCTACAGATGAATTTATGTTTCCTATTCAAAGTTATATTTGATTGATTAAACAGACTAGTCATCTTCTGTTTGAAAGCAAGTGTACAATATACCCTTAGTTTCAAATGGGGATGATTGTCAGAAAATGCACCACAATATTACAGATTTACATATAAATCCGAGTAATGATATTTAAATAAATATAAAGCCTCATCATGCGAGATAAAAAGCTCATTATCATCAAAATGCCTAAACGGGTTTTTCTCAAACCTCTGTTTGATAAAAATCTATTTGACTGCCTCTGGGGCGCGATGGGAGTGTATCCGACTGCTACGCAAGAGGTCGTGGGTTCGATCCCCACCCAGGATAAAACTTTGTGTGATGAGCACGATGGTTTATTCTGTGTCTGGGTGTTATTTATCTATAATATGTATGTATTTAGAAATATATAAGTATGTTTATCAGTTGTCTGGTTTCCATAGTACAAGCTCTGCTTAGTTTGGGATCAGATAACGTTGTGTGAGCTGTCCCAAGATATTATTATATTATTATTATTATATTATTTATACGTTTTATAATAACAAACCTCAACCAGATTTTTTAATAAAAAAGCGACCTTTAAATTTGTCATTCCGTTTACATGTTACGTACGACGCGATTATTGTGCTATCTCTAGTATTATACATATAATTGTAAATTGCTTGTGTTTGTGCAATTGTAAGCACATTGAAGATGTTTAATATACTAATCAAGATCAACTAATGTTTAATTAGTAAGGTGGTTTATCTTTATATGTTTGCAAAATCATAGCAAAAACTTTATTTCTTCTGTAGCAATAATCTTCGAGTAGTATCTTTGCAACGTTCAAGCTCAGAGCTATGATGATTTATAGGCCACTAGGAGACTATCCTACTCAAGGTAATTCTTTTGTGATTAAGGTGTTCATAAAGACGCCGTGCGCTTGGAGATTGCAACCATAAACTTAGATAATCCATTTTTTTTTCTGTGTTTATTTGATTTTAATAAAGTTCTTAGGTTACTATATGTCTAAATATTAAAAAGTGATAGAGGTCGGTACATTTATTCTTTTGTTATGTTAAAAAAAAAAAAAATCTTTATTGTACACATAGAAAAAAGTATACAGACAATAAGTACAAAATAAAAGTAATTATGTACAAAGGCCAGCTTAACTCAAAATTGAGTTTTCTACCAGCAAACCTTTGAGCTCTAGAGTAGAAAGATATATTTATAAAATTAGTCGGAAGTGTAACAATAAAAGAGAAATAGAAATTAAACCTTATATATAAATAAACAGTAAGTACATACTTACATACATAAACGTATGTTAATTCAAAATCATATAATATACCTAAATAAATACATTTATTATATATATAGGTATATACATGCAGTGCCGTGTGGTGCCGGCTTAAGAATAGTACCACCCCATCTCTTCCCGTGGGTGTCGTCAAGGCGACTAAGGGATTTCACTCCGGAGGACGGGCAGCAGCGTCCTCTGCGTACTTAAAGCCTTACTGCGATCGCCAACCCGCTCGCCAAGCGTGGCGATTATGGCAATTACCCCCAGGATCTACATACCAGTAGGTTCTACTGGGGAGACCCGTGCCCAGCAGTGGGCCATCATATGGGTTGATATGTATATACATACCAGATAATACATACTTAATTAGATAGAGTGAAAATGTTGTTTATTGAACGTTGTAAGCGTGGTTGATACAAAGTTATCCATAAATTGTAGGATCAGGATTTTTGTAGTTGATGCATCTAATTTTAAGGAATCTATTGCACCTATGTAAACTCACACACTGTCGTAATCAGAGGCATTTCATGCTTACCTAAATCATTCCTTAGTATTTTTTTTTTATCTTACAAAGAATTAATTAATTATTTTAAGTAAGCATTAAACGATCTGAGTGCGGCAGTTAACTATGTAGATACAGTCACATACAGTAATATATGTACATGTTACGCGTCGGTGTTATAGACGGACCGTCGACACCATTTATCTACGCTTTGGTGTAAGAGGCGGACCGTTGACACCATTTATCGAAGCAGTGCAGTTGCGGACCGGCACGAGGCGTCGAGTCAGCGCTACGTGATTTCCACATCTCGCCACTTCGATTTCGCAACCGTCTTTCCATAGTTGTAGTTTTAGATTTTAATAAAGAACGATTCATTCTTGGTACATACATCGACCATTTATCACTAGTTTTAGATTTTAGTTTAATGTAATTTATAATTAAATTTATTTAAGATGTATAGACTTTCTCTGCAACCTCCGGCTCCAGTTAACGTAATTGGCGCAGTCGGTAGGATATTCGCGGGCCGGTTCGCGATAATTAGGAATATCTCAAATCGATATCCGCGTTCGCGAGTCACCCGGGTGGTTTCCAAGCACCTTCAACGAATATCCGGATCTTCGGAAGCTGAAGCCAGAGGCGTATCCAGACATCGATACTGCAGAGGGGCCAAATATACACTTATTGAACCCAGACGGAACATCCGACCAGAAGAAGTAAGATGAACACCAGTGGTCTGGCAGCAATATTTGCCACTCCGCTTGACAAATAGTTGCTGTTCTTCGGGGGGAGGTGTTACGCGTCGGTGTTATAGACGGACCGTCGACACCATTTATCTACGCTTTGGTGTAAGAGGCGGACCGTTGACACCATTTATCGAAGCAGTGCAGTTGCGGACCGGCACGAGGCGTCGAGTCAGCGCTACGTGATTTCCACATCTCGCCACTTCGATTTCGCAACCGTCTTTCCATAGTTGTAGTTTTAGATTTTAATAAAGAACGATTCATTCTTGGTACATACATCGACCATTTATCACTAGTTTTAGATTTTAGTTTAATGTAATTTATAATTAAATTTATTTAAGATGTATAGACTTTCTCTGCAACCTCCGGCTCCAGTTAACGTAATTTACACCAAAACAATAGTGTTATTATTTTTACTGTATGTTATTTTTCATCGTGCATGACGTCATTGACGTGTCATTTAATTTGTTTTTAGGCCGAAATCGTTATATGAGACTAACAGCTGCTAAATTGTTTCTTTCATAGGTACCTACTCTATTAAGTGAATTTTTGTAGGTGATTTGATTTGACGCTTAGAGGTGTCTATAGTAAAATTATACTTAGGTACTGTTAAAAAACTACGCTTACTTGTTTTATATTACACTAGCTGTCCCGCGCAACTTCGTATGCGTAAATTTTCCCTGTTTTTGCAACATTTCTCGTCGCTACTCCGCTCCTATTAGTCGTAGCGTGATGTTATATAGCCTATAGCCTTCCTCGATAAATAGGCTATCCAACAAAAAAAGATTTTTTTAAATCGGATCAGTAGTTCCTGAGATTAGCGCGTTTAAATAAACAAACAAACTCTTCCGCTTTATAATATTAGTATAGATTGATGAAAAAAATAAATCTACAAAAAACTAATAAACCCTTACGGTTCGTCAAAATTCAGATTTTAACTTTATTTCATTAAATACAAACCATTCCGAATAAATGTTGATAAACTTTCGCACACTTTTGTACACATTATGAAAATATATTATATATTACGGGTCTTCTGTAATAGTGAGTGATAAAAATCATGCGAGGGTAGTTTCCGAAACCCGCGCTTCACGGAGGCGACGCTGAGCTGAACTACCGTCTACCCGTGACCACGGCCTTTGCAATACGGTCGAAACGTCGGGCAATAAACAGAGTATTTTTATTGGTATTATTTTACCTTAAATTATTCACGCGATTAAGACCCGTAATATATATATTTTCATTTCGAATAAATAGGCTTATAAAGAACAATGAACAAAATTATCCCATTAATAAAACAGTAAAGTTTCATATTAATGAAATGTAATACATGACTATAATGATAGGTTTCTCAACAAGGTATAGCACTTCTTACGGCACATATAATGTTGCATCCATACAAAGAGAGTGGTAGTTCATAAAATGAAGTGCTAAGTCGTAGGAGTGTCGTCTTTGAGTACCGGTAAAATGAATTGTGGAGCTATGTAGGTACTAGAAGCTTGTTTAAGTGGCTCTGAATATACTTAGGTATTATTTGTACTTATATGACATACGTACCTACTGCAAAAGATGGGCACTTAGATATACCTACGCAACTTCGTCTGTGTGAATTTTTCCCGTTTATGCAATATTTTTCGTTGCTGCTCCCCTCCCATTCGGTCGTAGCGTGATGTTATATAGCCTATAGCCTTCCTCGATAAATGGGCTATCCAACAGTAAAATATTTTTTGGTTCGGACGAGTAGTTCCTGAGATTATCATGTTCAAACCAACAAACTCTTTAGCTTTATAATATCAGTTTAGATGTTTTATTAGAGCATACATGATTATGTAAATGTAAGATACTTCTAGAAAATGTTTGAATGCAGTTATTTTTATTTCTTTAAATAAAATAATGTTTCCTTTCAGTAAAATTAGCTAACTCAAATATTTAGGGTACTTTCCCTCCAGGGGGCATTGGTTTGGTCCATTCTGTATACTGAAGAATAACACGTAAGGTACTTGTAGCTATTACAAGATACTATAAACATGTAAATAAACGATAGTAAATCAATATTTAGGGACGTTGAAAATTGTAATGACAAAGATAAGCGGCCGTGTTTACAATTGCGCGGAAAATATGACAGCTGTCACTTGTCACTTGCAGTTGACATGGCGCTCATTCGAGCGTACTTTTTGTTAAATATACCCACAAAATATACCTACGGTTTGATTTAAGGTCATTAACGTGTCTAGAATAAAATCCTGTATATTACCTACACATATACACTTTTGAGTGGGTATTAGGCTACACAAATTAAAGTCGTATCTCCGTATTTTATGTATGAAAATATGTGCAAAAACCGAGAATTACCACAGTTATGATATGACATGTTATGACACTGGGAGAAATTGGCTGTAACATCAGCTAGGTTACCATCAATTTAAAAATAAAAATGTGTTTAGTCGTATAATGTCTTTTTCGCTAAATTTCGATGTCTCTTTCGCAGAATACATCTTTCGAAAAGTGTATCTTTCTCAGAATGTCTCTTTGGCAAAATGTCTTTTCGCAAAATGTCGTCTTCTGACTTAGAAGAAAATATAGCATTTTTAATAAATATCATTGAGTTTAAAGAAATAAAGAATTGACAAACTTACCATAACAATTATAATTTCGTTTTGAAATTTCGATTTAGGTACCATGTAACTTTAATGATTTTTCTTTAAAGTGTTGTATTATATTTTAAGTAACAAAGAGACAGAAAAAGACATTTTACGAAAGAGACATTCTGGGAAAGAGACAATCTGCGAAAGAAAGGCAGAGACCTGTGAAAATCATCATTTTGCCGGTATTTTCACCACCTACTGTAAAAATTCGATAAAAAAGTTGACCTAGCTCTATTTAAGTTAAGTTCACAAAGCAATAGATTAGCTGGAGAAAACAAGAAGGCAATAAACAGAAGTGACCACTTTTTTCGATACTAACACTAAGGTTAAGGCATAAGCTAGGTCAACGTTTACCAAGGTGGAGAAAAAAATCCGCCAATTTTTTTTTAAATCAGGGTTCCACGAATTTTTTTTTTTTTAATTTTGAAAAATAAACCGTTTTTCCTGCCTAGAAGGAATAACAAGAAAACACATTACTTAATTTCATTTCATTCGTTGGTAGAGTGGCACGGTGGGAGTGTATCCGACTGCTACGCAAGTAACGCTGGGTTCAATCCCAACCCAGGATAATCTATTGTGTGATGACCACGATGGTTTATTCTGTGTGTTATTTATCTATAATATATAGTTTTAGATAAATAACACACGTATGTATTTAGAAATAATTATGTATGATTATCGCTTAACTGGTTTCCATAGTACAAGCTCTGCTTAGTTTGGGATGAGATAGGGTTGTGTGAGTTCTCCCAAGATATAATTATTATTTCAATTGGCTATCTGAATTGTTCAACGTAATAAAACACCGACTCGCAGCTAGCATGGTCATTTTTTTTAATTTTTTTTTTCGCAGCCTACATGGTCATTTTATCATTGACAAAACAAAAACCTAATGACAGCTTGTATCGATACATGTCAGTCAACGACCATAAACATCTATATTAACCTCTTTATATATAAATATATATACCACTTGTTCAATTTAATATATTGTACTATCTTAAGTGGACATTTGGTAAATTGTACCCTCCCCCCCCCGTTATGAACTTGGGATTCCATAAAATAAAAGGTATTTGGTGGGTTATATATTATATTAAAAGTTTGGGAACCCCATTTTTTATATTATAAAGAGAAAAGATTTGTGTTGTATTTTTGTATGTAACGAATAAACTTAAAAACTACTGGACCAATTTTAATTTCCACCATTACATAGCTACATTACCGGGGAGTAATATAAGCTATATTTTATTGTCAAAAAATTTGATATCCTTACGTAAATTATAAAAAACTACAATATGACACCCAGGCGAAGCCGGGGCAGGCAGCAAGTTATTTATAAATTGATTAATGTAATATGAAGCATACATGCTTAAACAAGCCATAAAATATAAAATTACCTCTTTTGCGAGCTAATAACCCTGTCACTGCGACATATCTACCTGTAAAGGAGTTTGATTACATCCTGTATAATTTTATTTTTATTTATTACCCACGGGCGTTCTAGGAGTTAAGATTGGCGATAAAAACTTTCCTATATTCATACCAAATTCATCTAAATCGGTTCAGCGGTTTAAGCGTGAAAATGTAATAGATAGAGTTACTCATCTATACTAATATTTTAAAGCTGAAAAATGTGTTTGTTAGTTTGTTTGAACGCGGTAATCTCAGGAACTACTGGTCCGAATTGAAAAAATATTTCACTGTTGGATAATCCGTTTATCGAGGAAGGGTATCTAACATCACGTTACGACCAATAGGAGCGGAGCAGCAATGAGACATGTTGCAAAAACGGGGAAAATTTACGCAGACGAAGTTGCGGGGGACAGCTAGTTTACTTATAATAGGCATTATAATTCTTATGTACTATGAGGTCTTAGAGGTAAAATACCAGACTCTTGCCCGGTTTTAAAATATAAGATTGATGATGTATACGTTATATACTTTTAAACTAAAATGAAAATTTGACCTCTGTCAACAAGACCCCAGTGGGCATTATACTCTCCTGCGTATTATGGTGCAAATCCTTCACATACCCCATTAATCATCACATAAATCTTCTTTCTCACTCATAATGCAACGATGACAGTTTAACAACCAATCCAACAAGATTAAAGTCATCATCAGTTCTCCAAAATAGTACAGTCACCAAAATAAGTTGCTGAACACATTCAACACGCTTCTGTAGGGATCAGTGGGTGGCAGTACTTATAGCCAATCTTATATCGTGATGGTTCTTTATCTACCGGCTAGATGGCGCATGCGAGATAAAATTGAGGTCTAGTAACATAGTCCAGATAGGTGATAAGATTATGGCCCTGGTTTGGCATACGGAAGTCTTGGGTTCGATTCCTGGGACTGAACTTTAAAATTTTGGATCTTTCAAAAATGCAATTATTGTGTTAATAAAGTAATTGGCAAGAAATGCCTATAAAAAATACTAAAATCTTACATAGCGTTCTGGGCGCTTAACTATCTGCTCATGAGAGGGCTTGATATGGCCACGTTCTGGGCCTCAACAAACTCACCTAACAACAAACAACTCAAACGTTTATTATCGAAACGATTGTGTTTTGTGTTTTAAAGTTGAAAAAATTGTGCATGTACTCATTTTACATCCTCGATATCAAGTCAATTCGGTGCTGAGCTTAGATTGTTAAATTACACGGCAGAATGCTGTGTCATTTCTAAGGCAGGTTGACTTAAAGCACTTTGTATGAATCCAACATTCATTCTAATTATACCGAATTTTTTCAGCACTGTCCGACATTTGTCATTGTCTTCTCATAAAATTATACAAAACGCATAAATATCAAAACTTTCTATGGGAAACCTACGAGATCTAAATATTTTGATAGACAAACATATAGTTAGATTGCAGCAAAATCTAGGCAGGCGAATACCGTAAGTCTTGATAGCATATATTTACATCGATGGCTATTTATTGCTTTGGCTAAATTAATCACGCTCGTAGATTATTAAGTTTATCATGTTTTTCTCAACATCATAAGAAGTTGAGAAATACATGATAATAAAGTATAAACCAGGAATGCATCTATCATAAATTCAAAGCTTCATAGTTTTGAAAATATGCATATTTCAGGGATTTTTATTGCTAACAGTACCTACCGAAATTCCTCGCGTTTCGATAAGGACTTACCCACAATGTAACGTTAGGGAGAGCGATAAGCGACACTAGAGACTCACACGCTCGTCACTCGAGCGATAAATCCTCTCGACGCATTTACCTGCCGCGATAAAAGTGCGTTGAACCTGGCGATAACTGGTGAGTTTTTGAAGAAAGGAATGCTTTAACTATTGTTCAATTGATTGTGAGTGCTAGTCAATGTTTGCATTGGTTAAGATAAGTAAATGAGTTGCCTGTGTGATATTTTCCAAACGATGATTGTTTTTTAAAAGATAAATTACTTAGAAAGGTTTTAACAAGGCAACAAGTGAATCCGGTCTTACCAACTAGATGAACCGTATGAACTAGGCTTTAAGGTATGGGTAGGTAGACTTTTTTGACGTGATAACGTCTTATAAATCGATGACCGGCTGCTCTTATGAAAAACTGTCACCTGTCAACTGGTTGCTAAGCAACAGCGAATGGCGATAGCAGCGACATGCGATACAATTGGAACTAAAGCTGTCACAGGCATGGTTGTTTATTACATGTTTTACAATATTATGTTTTCTTATGATGTTATCACGTAAACCGATTTTACAGACAGCCATTTTATTTTATTTTTTAAATAAGGACTTCCGCACTAGTGTGGAAGTCTTAGGATTGAATGGACACAAAGTACACAAAGACATTTATAAATGTGAAAAAGCTCTGTCCTAAATTAGGAATCGAACGCTGCCCGCTACGCTTCCTAAGCACTCGAATTTAACGAAGCTGTTTTAGCATGTAGAATTCTTCATGTTAACAACCTTCCATTATGGTATCTTTTAATCATTTCTGCTAAGCAATAAAAAAAGTATAAATCTCCACGGTACACAAATTAAATATAACTTAAACTATAATTTAATAACTACAGTTAATAAAACGGTCCATGCGAACCATAGACCAAAAAATATTAATCTAAGATTAATAGATATATAAAAGTTAATGCTGATAAATTGAACGCGTAAAAGGCCTATAACCGTCAGAAAAACCTGTTTGAATTTGTACAAAATAATCTTTGATTGATGTTGATGTTATAATGACTGACATACGCATAATTTAATCAAATGAATATATTAGGCTGGTCAGTATCCAAGGCACTAGCGATACCCGCTAGTGGCTAGCGATAAGATTTCGACTACACTTTACGGGCTGGCGATAAACTGTCAACTACACTTTAAAGCCATGAAAGATATAATTGACGTTAACTTACAAAACTTTTGGAAACAGTACAATCACAAAATACTAAACAGGGTAAACCAATAATAAATTTATAATAGATTCCCGTTGATTTCCTGGACCAATATAATTTGCGCATCATTCGTCATACGTTATCTATATAAGTGATGTGCTACCGCCATTGGTCGATAACAGCCAAATAGTATCGTTTGTTACCGATTTATCTACAATATCGCCGCACACAACTGTTGACTCGTCCATGGCAACAGCATCAGCTATAAATGTGAGTTGTAACTCCAAGCGATATCACAATTGGTATTTCATAGCTATCGCTAGTGCCTAGTGTGCTACCAGCCTTAAAATGATGATATTTTCATCATAACAGTTACACAATAAGCGTGCAATATAAACATACATTTTATTATGATTTCGGTTTGTTTATCTAATTGGCCGGTTACGGAACTTAATATCTTTATAATAAGACCACCTTGCAACTGATAAATGAGTCAAAACAAACTGTAAAGGCAGATGCACAATGTTGCGATGTTCAGTTCTCAGAACATATATCGTCATATCACTGTGTTTCTTGGTAAATATATAATTAAATCGTATTTACTGCACCCCTGGAATGCATCATCAAAGACTGTTATAATGATTATATTATGGTATTTGATTAAAGTCAAATCAGTGTCTTTTTACGGCAAAATCGATACGCTCCGTACAAGTTTGTATGAAATTCTAGCGTATGACGTCATATTTTTAATGATTAAATCATAAACTTAGGATATACTAACGTATTCTAAGTCTATGGATTAAATCATTTACTTTTGATGAATATAATATATAATAAACAATCTGAATTTTATACGAACATATATTTTCAGAATACTTTTTGACATATCTTGCACATGGTTTCTTGGCAAACACTTTTGCGCCTCTTAGATAGAACTATATTCAAATAACACATACCATCCAGTAACTGTGTGTCATTACGATTTTTACGCCATCTAGGGGCCACAAGTGACATAACGTGATTGTAATTTTGATACAAAAAATATAAAAAAATATACAAACATTGTGTTTATCATATTTTTGCAAAAAATGAAGATTTTGAATTATGATGGACTTGCAATAAGTGAGCGATATTATTGCATAGTTATATAGTAGTAAAATACCGAATTCTACTATTAAAATGTCACTTGCCAATTTTTTTTATTATGTTATAGTAACATTTATTTATTTATTTATTTATTTATTTATTTATTTATTTATCACCTTACATCTATCATTACAGGCATAGCCCAATGCGATAGTGTGGCTATGTAATACCTACAATACATTTTACATTATCTTATAACAAATTTATAATAAAATTATCTATAACTAAAAATTTAAACTTTAACTTAAACTTAAATGTAACATTCAACTAATACTATCTATTATGACTATGAGTAACAAATTATATACAACGTTGTCCTTGTGAATTCACTCAAATAGCACCCAAACAAGTCAACTTCCTCGGCGACCAAATTAAGTGTTCTGATTGCGCGCGACAGAGGCGCCTGCTGCTGGAGGTTTGTGCGCGCGCGCGGCATTCGCAGCAGCTGCGGCTTTCGTCGCATATACACATACTTATCAGGCACGTTCAAATGTAACGTTTCTAGCAATGTAGGATTCATTACCTTGCCCCTCAAAACTGTGAATATATATAATGTAATTGCTAATTCCCTTCTCACCCTCAACTCGTTGTAACCGACCATACCTAATATAAAGAGCGTTGGATACCTTAAGGGATAAAAAGGATATACACCGTAATACCTCATATACAGATATCTTATAAACTTATTTTGTACACGCTCCAACATAAGATTATATTTAATTTCATGTGGGCTCCATATGACCGCATTGCATTCTAGTTGTAAAGTCAAGATCCGAAATAATTTATTTTTGTTCTTTAGCGATAGATGAATAGCCATATAATGTGTCTCTACTAAAACCATTTGGCCTCTGGTTGCGTTATGCCTGATAACCCGGACTTAATTATTATTTGGACAGTTTTGCGTTAATAACATACGAATACATACCTACGGTACTGTTATTATCTGCTTTGATAATTTCGGGCCCAACTGGTGCGCTGTAAAACAAAATAATTGGCCCGATAGCGAAAGTTGAACATTATTTTGACGTTTTATGAAACCTGGGCAATTTGCAATAAAATATTTTGGGCGATTAGTTAAATGGTTGACTACGTAATGTATGTTATGTTATCTTATTAACTAATTGAATATATCCATTGTAGCTGTAGGTATCTAGGCTGACTTAGAAGTTCGATTTTCTTTAAAGTATAGTTTTACTTCACAGTGACCTACTTATTTGTTACCTACCTATTAATTCAAAGAAATGCCTCCATGTGTTTTTAAGCAAAAAAAATGGGGCACGGTATTCTAAAAACGAATTAAACTATTAGTAAAAAACCACCAGAATTTCAAATACCAAAAACACAAACTGTGGAACTGTCGTACATAAATAACTTCAGTCCACCGCCCCTAAAGAGTATAATAGAAAAAAATCACAGCTACAGATTAATCTAGTTCACACAAACGTTGTCCTGTACTTCCCCTAACAGTAAAACGCAGGCGGGTCATATCTACCCGTTGCATACGACGATAAATCAGAATTTAATAACGCGTTACGTTGCACTAATACTTATTCGTATAGCAGATTTTTTCGCGATTATTTTTACAATTGGATATTAGCTGGTCTCCGCTCCGAGAGAATAGAACCTATTTTTTTATATTTGTAAATGTACAAGTCTACGTCATCTACATATAATCTATTTCCTGTCTATTTTCACTTCTCATAATTCCATTCAACTGTTCTTGGCGATTGAATAACAAACATACACCATCCAATATCTAAGATGCAAAACGTTTAGGCGTAAAGAACAATCGTAAAGTAACCCCCATCGAATTGACGTCAACTGGTACCGTTTAAACTTCAAAGAAGGAAGAAGAGACCAGACTTCTAATTACGTAAAGCAATGATCATCAAGAAAACTCTTTAACCCTTTAAATGCTAACATACTAATGGATTAAGTCGATAGTATTGTTTGACATCTGGAATTCACACATGGACAGTATGTTATTCAGGTATTTTTGTTTTATATTATTTATTAGGCTGACAAAACAAATTACAATCGTTTACAAGGTACAACAAGAATATTACAATTGAAAACTAGATTGTAATTCTAAGTTTGTGCGCGCAGTATGCAGCATTTATGCTGGTTAGTTGTATTAGTATATGAAAATTACATAATTATACTTAGGTAAGTACTTACACTAGTGTTAATGTGTTAGTATTATAAAACTATTAAAAACAAAATATGAATTTAAACAAAGATACCTAATCTAAAATGCTTGAAAGATCGTGATGATTGAATCGTTTGCTTAGGCACTATTAATCACAATCTCTAGTTCTTCTTCAAAAGTACCCACTAGGTTTTTATTACATTTTATTAAATGCCAAAGAAAATAGAAAAACTCAATTACAGATAAGTGTATCATAAATAGCAATAGCCCCGTCGCTGCCATATTGAAATTTAATATTGTTATCGGAGAACCGTGAGCTCCACGTTGTAGGTAGGTATGTCATCGCATTTAAGACATCGCCATAGTCTTGGGGAATTTGCTTACGAGAAAATTATGCCGTCATTACGATTGTATTTTTAAGTTTAACTGAGGTGTTTTTTATTGGATTGGAATTTAAAATAAACTGCTTATTCTCTTTTTCCGAGTTCAAATTTATGATTACAAACTTAAAGACGTCGGCTAAGTATATTATTGTATTCATTATTTATTTATATCTCATATTATTATTTATTTTTGATGAGATACTATCTTAACAAAGCTCTATTAGTTCTTTTATTGTTCTATTTTTAGAACAACCCGTAAGCTGCCTCAGATTTATCGCATTAGCTTTAAAAGTATGTTTCTAACAAAGTATCTACCTTGTGTTAGTTTGACTGCTGTTTCTTTCTTTTTATAATTTTCAAATCACTGGTCATACAAGACAATTCGTTAATTCGCGACTGACCAAATATTCATATTCTTCTTTGCTATTATTAACCAAAGAAAATGTTGAATATTTGGTTATGAAAGTATTCTCATACCTAGGTTCTAAATTGGCAAATTTATTTATATCCTGTATTAAAATTAATAATAAAGGAAGCACCTAACGCATTATTCTTAGCAACAAGCCTTATGTTATTTCATAACAACGTACAAAGGGTTTCATACAAGGCAATTTGTAAAATGAAAATTAGCATGAACAAGACTGCGGAGGTGCTCGAGACAAATAGTTGTTCTCGAGATCTCGAGACGATGGTCCAAGTGTACTGGTGGGTACGTATTTATTATGCAAATGAACGTCTGACTGTAGTTTGGTACTTTGGTTCTACGGGTGGTTTCTTGCAATTGATTGGACTGTGACAATAAATTTATTGTCATTGCACTAACAAAAAAAATTAGGAAATTTATCGCTTTTAATCCTGATGCAAAAGGAGGGTTGTTTGCCGCATGTGTTTGTGTATCTGTGAGTATGGATTATTTTATGAAAATCCATTAAGCCCTTTGAAAGTAAACTTTTTATATCACGTGTCGAAGGTTTTTTTGTTGACATTTCATAGAATTTATCTGATTTGATTTGACAGTCAAGTACAGAAGAATGTGTGCACATTAAAAATATCCCATCACAAAGAATAAAAGCTGATTTATCTTCAAAATGACTGAACGAATATCCATCAAATATTTAAAACTGCATTAATTCCGTTGGCTCGGGCCAATGCACTCGTTAAACTTACAACATCTATACGTTTATTGAGATACTTTACACATTTAAAGGTTCAAACAAACTTACTAATGAACATTTTGTTTTATTTCCAGGTAATGTGACTATTTTAATTGGCAGTTATTTGGTAAGAAAAGTCTAAACGGATATTAAATAATACCACGTAGGTCTAAAAACGCACAATAATCACGGCTCCATTCAGAAAAATAAACTACAGGCAAAAAGACGTGTGAGTATAAAAGTGAATCTCTTAAATATACATCATTATTCTTCAAAGAAGCCCACCCCTGAAGCGTTTGCACATGAAAAGAAAAATACTAGGACACACAAAGATATTATTGCGCCCGTAAGATGGAACGGAACAACTCCATTCGAATTTGTCTGAGAAGAAAAATTGTAAGCACCTGCAACTAAATGCATTCGAGGGGTCTAGAGAGCCCCGTTTGAAGTGCGCTCATTTCACACGCGTCTGAGGGGTTGACATGTCGTATCATTACGTACATGTGTCGAGGGTGGCAACTTTGTGCGGAAAATTCGGATGTTTTTAGTGTGACGGGGATCTTTGTACCCAATGTCGCGTTTGGAGGGTTGATGGATACAGCTGTTGTTAATTTTGATGTGTGTTTTAATAGAGTAGGGAAAGAATTGTGTGTGTGTGTGTTTATAAGTAGAAGTAATAAGGATGTTGCTTCTAGAATGTGCATTAACACGTAAATTAGGTCGGCTAAATACAAAATGTTATTATGTGTCCCAAATGTAGAGTCAGCAAAGAAGGAATGGTGATGCTTTTTTGCCAAACACAGGGTTTTAAACATTTTTTTTCTTTGATTCTTTAGTTCTTAATTCTGTCAAATAATCTTAGGGCAGACGTGAATCTTTTAAATAAGGTTATTTAGTATCTACCTATATTCTCGTGGCTGTCTGCGGTGTTTTTCCAGGTCATATTTGAATGTCAACAAAATTATACCTGTTTAAAAATCTCAGTAGGTAGTTAAATATTAGACATTGGCGTCGTATGAATTACACATATCAATAATATCTTATCGGAAAACCTTGAGCATTCATTTCTTTCTGCAACTTCGACGAGAAAGAGATAGAATGTGTCAATGGACAGTATTCTAACTAACAACAAAATGACAAGTGTGTTTACACCATTTTATTTGTCGTAACTAACACTGTTTCGATAAAATCGCTACAGATGTGTAACAGCAGTAAAGCATAAACACATATAAGGATACTTATATAATAGGAGGTAACAGTCGAATTAATATGACATTACGCTAAAAGTTGTACCAACTGTTCCACAGTGACGATGGTAATGTAAGTGCAAGTTAGTTGCGAAGTGCAGCCGAGCGACTCCCCAGTGTCACAAATTAAATAGGTACTACAAATGGCCGGCTCCCTACAACGAGCGAAAACAGCCTCACGCATAGACGCAAATGTATAGAGATCTTGGTCGAACTCCGTCGAATCGACAACCAAGACAGCCCCCCTGATAAGTGACATAAACGCTAATCGAAATGATGTCGTTGCGCCTGCAAAAAAGCAAACGTCATGTTATTTTTTATTTTCACGGTTTTGCACGCGCAAAAGCGTAATTCGGAGGCGAGATTGCCGTGTATGTGTGCGTAGATGTTTTGTTGGACTGTGAGCCGGCCTTTTGTACGGTATATTGTGGTGCAGGCGAGCGACTCCCCGGTGTTTTGTCAGTGCGGCTAGACGGCAAAGCGAACGCTAAATGGTTTCCAACCATCATACGATCAACTTTGGCATACAGATACGGTCAGCACCAAAACAAACTCGAAGCCTGTCGAACTTATTTTGTGGTGATTGAGATTTAAAAAAATAACTTGAGCGGTGTCAAGGGACACCCGGGACACCCTTTCGATTAATTAGTGAATTGTAATATATATATATATATATATATATATATATATATATATATATATATATATATATATATTTATATATATATATAAACACGCGATAAGGAATTTCGTTCCAAAATATTGTACACTCGGTCAGCCACAAAACAAATGTATATAATACTTACTTTGTAAAAACACCGTAATTTAGCAGCAGATGAAAAATCACGTCTTATAATGTTTTTCCTTGCAAATGTCGATACTATATCATAAGAATACATATTATGTCTTTTTAAAATAAACAATAAATAACAAAACTATTTTGCCTCTGTGGTGGTGTGTAGTGGGAATGTGTTCCACTGCAACGCAAGAGGTCGTGCGTTCGATTTCCCCACTTTGTGTGATCCACAAATTATTGTGGTTCCGAGTCTGGGTGTACTTTGTGTCTGTGACTTGTATGTTTGTAAAGTCCCCCGCGATCAAGGCTTGTAACCTTATGCGGGAGTCGTTTAAAAAAAATAACAATATAGCGTAAAAGTATAGGTCCCTACCGTTCTTGTTAGGTACCTACGCATGGATTAATGATGGATTTTGATGTCGATTTATTAAACTAGCTTTAGCTCGCGGCTTTGCAAGCGTGAATGTCGGGTATGCCGACATTATCTATCATTTGTCCTTCCCCACGACGCAAACTATCTCCATAACAAACTTCATCGTAATCGGTTCAGCGGCTTAAGCGTGAAAAAGTAACAGACAAAGTTACTTTCACATTTATAATATTAGTATATAATATGGTTTATAGCTTTGTTAGCTGGTTTGAGCTTACAAACAATTATATTTTGATGGTCGCACTCCTCCGAAACTGCACAGATTTAAATGTTTTTTGTATAAGAATAGATCGTAAAATATTTATCAACCCCCATTTTTTAGTTTTTTCAAGGGTCAGCTAGTTTTTTGATATTTCTTTTGCAGACTGTACAATATACGAAATGCGCTCGACACATTCCTTCCTCGGATGCAAGTGCGGTTTTTATTGGTTGATTATACGTACCGGTCTGCAAAATTTAATTTATTTATCCCCTCCAATAATTTTGTTATTCTTATATATCTATATATAGTGTTGAATAAAAACACAGCTATGTTTTTTTCTAGCACTCTCAGATTATTTTATTGACGATATACTTATTTTAGATTTTTTTAATCATTTCCAACCAATCAATAACGTTAGTTCCATATATATCGCATGTCAAGTCGCTGCAATTTCTATTCGCTGTTGCTTAGCAACAAATCAATGTGACCGTTGCTTAGCAAATCAATAAGGTTTCAGGGGTTAGTGACGCTACATGTGGCCAGTATTATTTGATCCAATATTGTGTTATATTTCTATTATCCTATTCACAAGAGATAGCAAGTATAACTTCTTTTTCTACTTTTTGGCTCAGAAGGATATTCAATATCTTTAAATCATGATCGCTGCATATAGTCCAACCACGATATGAGTACTTGGTTATACTAATACGACTTCTAAATTTTAATAAAATAATGAAGATATATCATAGCACTAGTAATACACGGTAAGTTCTACGCGCTACGAAGGAAAATGAAAAAAGTATTTTTTTCCAAAAAATTGTGCTTGCTTTTTTTTTTTTTTCGTAACGTAGTACTCAACATCTTACTATGTGGGTAGATATTGAGTACTAAGGTAAGAAAATAACAGTATAATATAGTAATTATTAATGATAATAATAATCTTGGGACAAATCACACAACGCTATCTGATCCCAAACTAAGCAGAGCTTGTACTATGGAAACCAGACAACTAATAAACATACTTATATATTTCTAAATACATACACACATATTATAGATAAATAACACCCAGACACAGAATAAACTATCGTGCTCATAACACAAAGTTTTATCCTGGGTAGGGATTGAACCCACGACCTCTTGTGTAGCAGTCGGATACACTCCCACCGTGCCACAGAGGCAGTCAATTTATTTTTAATTACCTATACTCATTAGTTTTTTAAGGGGGAAACCATTGCAGAAATGGGTTATTAATGGTTATGGACATTATTATTTGCACATTAACTGAAAAACACTAACGAACTTTAATTGCATACAATTGATTGTAAACATTTTTATTATTCATTTTCTAGGTAAAATTAATTGAAACAGAACTGTTCATAATATATTTGTTTTAATAATGAATATTAAATAAACGTTGAAATTTTGCTATTGTACTGAAAATATTGCAATAATTTTTAGTAAATATAACATTTTTGTATTGTTCTGAAAATAGTTAAATAATCTCAAAAAAATAATAAAATGTTCTTTTGTACTGAAAATATAGTAACACTAGCTGTCCCGCGCAACTTCGTCTGCGTAAATTTTCCCCCTTTTTTAAATCCTATGTTACTTCTAATACCTCCAAGAATATGTGTACAAAGTTTCATGATGATCGGTTGAGTAGTTTTCGCGTGAAAGCGTAACAAACAAACTTACATTCACATTTATATATTAGTAGGGATTTTAATATTCTAACGAGGTAAAGTTTGTGAGTTTGTGAGGTTGCAGGGGGTTAATCTCTGGATCTACTGAACCGATTTTGAAAATTATTTTACCACTAGAAAGCCACGTTATTTGTGAATGTCATATGGTCAGCTAGTATAATATATTTGTCTAAAACCATCCTTGTATTGGGTGCTACAACATAGCTACGTTGTCACGGATACGAAGAAGATGAGATATTGTACACACAATTAGTCACCATAATAGCAACAATTCTAACTACCTATAAAGCGTACATAGGCTTAGTTCAAGCTTACCTTAAATAAAACGCAACTAAAAACTTTACAAAGCACGTGTTGATTGTCGAGTTTATAGAAAGATATTTAAAAGCGGCAGTAGCCTAATCGCTAAGGCATCGGTCTCTCAATCGTGAGCTCGTGGGTTCGAATCCTGGCCATTATACTACCGACGTGAACCCATTCCTAACACAAGCCATAGATCTTTGCTGGAGGGGATAACAGGATTGCTATTAATGTGGGACCACAGACCCACATTGCTAGTTATTTTAAAAAAAAAAAGATATGTAACTCCTCAGATTATGCTAAACCCAAGCGCTATGACCAATATGTTTACTTTTTTCTTTATTTTCTAAATACCTATCTATACTAATATTATAAAGCGGAAGAGTTTGTTTGTTTGCTTTGTTTGTTTGTTTGTTTGTTTAAACGCGCTAATCTCAGGAACTACTGGTCCGATTTGAAAACTTCTTTTTTTGTTGGATAGCCCATTTATCGAGGAAGGCTATGGGCTATATAACATCGCGCTACGACTAATAGGAGCGGAGTAGCGACGTGAAATGTTGCAAAAACGGGGAAAATTTACGCATACGAAGTTGCGCGGGACAGCTAGTCATAGATATAAACAATTGTACAGTCGTATTGTGCTAGTGATGTATAACGAGGGTGCAGTTGATGACTCGCGCGAGATCGCACCCTCTAAGCAGTCGGCTCTTATTGTTATTTACGCTTTCCTACTCGTGGAGTGACACAATGTTTGTTTTGATTTTTATATGATGCATCTTATTTATATGTAGTGTTTTATAAGGACCGCGATCTTTCAGAACTGTGATAATGCAATAAAAGTATTGTATTATCGCAGCTCTCAAATCTGTTGCATGCAATGCGTCGCGTATGATAGCTGAATACCATTACAATATTTATTTAGTACATAGTACGATATTTATGCATGGAAGACTTATAGCTAAAAAAAGTCATTAAAAGTCAATTATAAGTATTCACCTATAGGAGATAAATACATATTTATCTATAATCTAGGTATGTATTTAGATAAATAGGTATAAGTATGTTTACAAGTTGTCTGGTTTTCATAGTACAAGCTCTACTTAGTTTGGGATCAGATGACGTTGTGTGAGTTATCAGAAGATATGAACATTATTATTTGTAAAAAATAAAAAATATTTTGTAACGCATTTGGAATGATATGGTCCAGATAACTAAGCTTAAATTTGAACCTTGACAGCACTACACAGACTACACAGTACACTCATGAAATCGAGCAGTCGTGTACACTGTCACTAGCAAAAAGAAAATTTAAAAAGTTACGCAAAAAGAAAATATTGATTTAGTTATTAGTCGCGGTGATGTGAACATTTAATAACGCCGTCGGCTTTGCTCGCAATAATCTTCTTTACAACAATAATTTTGCTCGTTTCATTTCTCTTATTGGATTTTCCGGAGGAGCACCCAAATTCGCCGACTTGATATTTGTAATAAATTTTTATTTGGCCCTTAACGCGCCTTTCAGTTTTTATTATCAGCCTCATTTGCATTTATTTTGTAAATATTCTGACCTCTTTTTGTGTTATGATCTTAAAAAATCTTGATAATAAATTCGTGGTTTTTGTTTTGAAGTCTTGAATCATTTGACTTTGAACTCAAATATATTAGTTGTCTATCTAACCATCTCGTCTGAGTTGTTTTCCAACTTCGTAGAAAGTGGTAGACGAACTCTTTTAAATGTTGATATACTTTCGCGATTTGTACACATTATAAAATTATATATACTACGGGTCTTAATCGCGTGAATAATTTAAGGTAAAATACCTTGTTTATTGCCCGACGTTTCGACCGTATTGCAACGGCCATGGTCGAAAAGTCGGGCAATAAACAAGCTATTTGACCTTAAATTATTCACGCGATTAAGACCCATAGTATATAATTTTATAATGAACTCTTTTAAGTTTGGTAGTGTATTTCGACGTTAACGGCCAAGATGGTCTAGCAGTTTTGACAAAGCTTCCTATGTAGCGTTAAGGTTGAAATTGGTAGCTGTCAGAATATTTCTGCAAGGAGAATCCAACCTTGATCTTTGTTATGTGCAAATGAATTTGAACCGTAAGGTGATAGACCATATTCTGACAGTCTGTACAAAGCGTGGACTCCACTATTATTTTCATGATTGTTCAAACATTAGCCTATTGGTCTAGTGGTTAGTGACCCTGACTGCTAAGCCGGAGCTCTTCGGTTCGATCCCCATCCAGGATCAAATTTTGTGTGATGAGCACGATGGTTTATTTTGTGTCTGGGTGTAGTTTATCTATAATATGTATGTATTTAGAAATACATAAGTATGTTTATCAGTTGTCTGGTATAGTACAAGCTCTGCTTATTTTGGAATCAGATGACGTTGTGTGAGTTGTCCCAAGATATTATTAGTACTGTTTGTGGCAATGAGTTTTGTTAAGTATCAGACAAGACATAGATATTCTACGGCAACCTAAATTTCCTATCTTACCTACCTTAGTATCGCTAGTTTTAAACTATCTAATTAATAAGCAAGTCCTTTCCTTTCTCAGTAAACAACTAGTTAGGGTGCCACCTAGGGCTCGAGCGCGACTTTCCCTGCTGATTTAATATAAATTAATTCAGCCTTACCTTACTGTTATCGTACATGTAATTGAATCGAAGTAATTATCAACCTACCGTATTACCCGCCACGCCTGAACCAGCTGCGATAATAAACTGTATTTATGTGCTTAATCATAGATTAAGATGTGTTTAACTTATAAAAGATGATTACATTAATATAAAAAATATTTCTTCACGCAATAAGATTTGCGAATTGTCGGAAAAAAACGACTATCGGACTATATTTGTAGTCGGTGATTAGTCGATTTAAATCACCAATTAAACGGTGTATTACTTTATTTATATTTCTATCTCTAAAATAAGTACACGCAGTAACCTTCATCAATAACAAAGTTTTGTATTGGAATCAGGCTAATATATTTTCCTTTAGTACATAAATAAGTAAACCTTATCGATAGCTTAACATTTCGTTCTTTGCACATTTTTTTTTTAAGGTTCGACAGTTTTATACTGGACTAACTGACCCACGCAACTTCGTCTGCGTCATTTTTCCCCGATTTTGCCACATGTTTCATTGATACTCAGCTCCTATTGGTCATAGCGTAGCGTGATGTTATTTAGCCTTAGCCTTTCTCGATAAATGGACCGCACACCAAAACTAAGATTTTTAAAAATTTGGACCAGTTGTTCCAGAGATTATGACTGACTTGACTGCCTCTGTGGCGCAGTGGGAGTGTATCCGAATGCTACCCAAGAGGTCGTGGGTTCGATCCCCACCCAGGATAAAACTTTGTGTGATGAGCACGATGGTTTATTCTGTGTCTGGGTGTTATTTATCTATAATATGTAGGTATTTATAAATATATATGTATGTTTATCAGTTGTCTGGTTTCCATAGTACAAGCTCTACTTAGTTTGGGATCAGATAGCGTTGTGTGAGTTGTCCCAAGATATTATATTATATTATTATATTCTCGCGTTAAACCAAACAAACAAATAAGCTCTTTAGCTTTATAATATTAGTATAAACGTTATTATATTATTATATGTAGGTACCTAATAATATTCAATGCATCATGATTTCCCAATTTACAAGTAGGTCTTGTGACAGCACGTTCCAAAACTCATAAAACACAACATAATTAAAAGAATGGTGTTTTTAAACAAATTAAGAAGACAAATTTGACTTTATTTCCCTATATTTTTATTTTTCACAATAAAATCTAAAGTGGTATTTTAAAATTTGTGTCAGGAACATAACGACTGAACGAGTTACGAAACCGGAACCAACCGATACTAACATTAAAAGATTTAATACTCTATTTAAACCTATTTTAAATGCCTTACATTTTTCTGAATTCCTAAACAGATTTACATTATATTAATTAAATTAGTATCGTCTGCTATGGAATAATACCTACTGAAAAAATAATGATATTAACAAAAAAAAAGCAATATGTGAGATTAAAAATTGATTATCTTGAAAAGGCTAATGAACTGAACTGATTTTTATTAAAAACAGCTATTGACAACGAAATGAAGAGACGAGCGAGTTGTGTGCCTGATGGTAAGCGTCACGCTAGCTCATAACAGTATCAGTGCAACCCAAATTCTTCTTCTTCTTTGAATTTATGGCAATCTAGCCGTTTTAAGGGCTAATTTCTGCCAGTGTCAAGTAATTATGCGCTTATTGTATGCACAAAGTCTCGTTCTTTTTCAATTATCACGTATTCAATTCATTTTTTACAAGTTAAACTCGGAGCTGTAAAAATAATGGCCGATCAGTTTGCCGCCATTTTTACAACTCCCACCCAAATTCTTGTTGGGCAAAGATTTCAATGTCATCTTACCACACTCCTCATTCAGTAATTACATTTGATAAAGTGCCCTTTAACCGAAACACAGTGACGCGTTAACATTACTATTTGACAAAGACGGCCTATTACTTAGACCTACCACTCGTATAAGCTAAGAACAATCTCTGTTTAACTCACTTTCTAATAAAGAAAGGCATCCAAAATGGTCCATCCGTTTGGGCGCTACGATGCACAGGCACACGTTAAACTAGAACACTTGTTTCACTCCTTTTTGTATTGGGGATTAAACACGCTATTTCACTAATAAACTGTTAAACTATGTTTATTATAAAGCCGCCTGTTACGAAATAAACAATTAAATGGAGTCCAACTTGTTACAGTCGTAATTGTGAAGAGTTTTATCTAAAGTAGGTGGAGTATTTATTTCTATTGACTTGGAAATTAGACTGTTAATGTATCCAATATGGCTGTTTAATTGTGTTTAATTTATTCAATTATTTTCAATATGCTTTACTTTCTCCATCGTAAAAGAAGTATCTAAATTTTAATTTAAGTTAGGAAAATCTTAATAAAATTTTGGTTACAGAGGCTAATCTTAACGGAGATTAGTCATAGAGTACCAACATACTTTGTAGGTGAGTATGCCTTAGTGTGCGCAAACAAAGATGGGATGAAAACGATTAATTCAGACAAAAATCACGCTTTTTTTTTTAAAAAAACGATGTCTCCCGCATTAGGGTACAAGCCCTTTGTCGCGGGGCACTTTACAAACATACAAGTCACGGACACAAAGTACACCCAGACTCGGAACAACAATTTGTGGATCACACAAAGTGGTGTCCCGTGTGGGAATTGAACCCACGACCTCTTGCGTAGCAGTCGGACACACTCCCACCGCGCCACAGAGGCAGTCATACATTTACCCTTATTTATATAAATTTTATTCCTGCTGAAAATGTAGTTTTCCAACTCAGAAATGCGAGTAATTTTCTGATGACCACGATCATCAGAAAATTACTCGCATTTCTTAGTTGAAAAACTATGACGTCATTGGTTGTACGAGTACTAGTAGCAATACTTATCTAACTTTGGGGGTCTATGCATTTCGGGGTCGCTACTGAGCCCTCTAGATGACCCCAGATCTAATCAAGATAAAAATAAGAGTATTTTAATTTCACGGGTTCATTCTATCGCCATCAATAATTTTGATTGAAAGCCGATAACAGCCGACAAAGTAAAAATGAGGCCCATCAATTACTTACGCATTTTTCTAATTATATGTACATAATTAAAGAACTAGTGCCACAATAAAACGGGAGTACAGAAATTATGCTTAGTATAAAGACGCTCATGTAATATAGTGCAGTTAGAGTTATTAACAAAGAACACAAGAAAATAATGAGAGTCCCTTTTATCAGAGACAATAAGAAAAGTGTTAAAGGACATATTCGTAATTTTAAATATTACTTAGCAGATTAAGACTAGATCGTAATTTCAAAGAGGATCAATTCTTATTTTTTTTTTTTGTTCAATTAATAACAAATTATGAAAACGTTTGAGCATCGTACACATGAGCACAAATCTAGTAAAACTTTCTAAACAAAGTGGTCTGAATTGATCCTTTTCTTTTGCTAATAAAATCAGTATGCGCTTGATGGCAAGGGAGAATCGCGACGATTCCACTCTTCTATCTTTGGATAATCTCGTATCGTAATGAGACGATATCGTCACGTTTTTGAGGCGGTACGCCTGCATTTGACGGCGCGCTCGCCACGCTCTCGCTACGAGAGCGCTACGTTCCACGGCGAACGCGCGGCGATATGATGACGTTTCTGTCGCACACGTTCTAAGAGAGTGTATAAAAATAGGTGGCACGGCGATAATATTGCCGCGATTATATTGCCGCGATTATCTCGCCTGTGGAGACGGGCCCTAAGCGTCAGGCCCATAACAGTTTCAGTGCCATACAAATCCTTCTTTAGCAAAAATCAGAATGTCACGGTACCGCGCTCCTCATTTGAGACATTAGTTCATAAGTTTCATTTGCCCAATAATTACACTTGCTACAGTGCCCTTCAACCGAAACATAGTGATGTGTTAACATCACTATTTCACACAAGAATAACTGATACTGTTGCGGTACTTACCAAGACGGCCTATGGCTTAGTCTGAGATCTGCGTCTGTGAACGATGTCTATATGTGCGTTGCTCGAGCAAAAAACGAATGAAACTTACCTTCTGTATTCTTAGTGCGATTGTGCTAGAGAAGTGAATGAATTTAAAAATCGAAAAATCGACTATTATACACGTAATTATTTATCGACAAATTTACACTGATGACCAATAAAATAGTGAATAGTTTATTATTTGTCGATTACATTTAAATTTTATTCACGAAGCTAATTTATTTGTACGATTTATGAAAATTGAAATATTTTTTATTATACACTATTGAAGTTGACAGATAGCAAATTACAATGAAAATTGTGATACTTAAAATCTTTTTGATGTTAATAAGTTTTGAGTTTTTCTATTAAAATTGATTAGATTAATATAACAAACAATTTCATCGGTACTTATAACTAAAATAACATTTTGTAAATTCTCGAGTACCTACTTGAGAATTTATTTCATTTATTACCAAGTGGTTTTGTCTTGATTTGATTCAGTGGTTTCAGGGGAGCGAAGGCTAGGGCCTGAAGCCGGCTTTAAAAGAATCTTACTAATCGAAATCCTGGTTGCATATACTTATAAACGAGAGAAATTAAGCTTTGCTGTAGTAATTTGAAAAGATAATAATATCTTGGGACAAAAATGTATTATTGATTTTGAACTGACTGTCATACTCTATTGTAATGCAATTTGCAAAATCATAATAACTTATATGATGTTTCCATTGCTAGGCACGGGTCTCGCCAGTAGAACCTACTTATTATATAGATCCTGAGGGTAATTACCATAATCGCCACGCTTGCCGAGTGGGTTGGCGATCGCAGTAAGGCTTTAAAGTACGCAAAGGAACGCTGTTGCCCGTCTTCCGGTGTGACATCCCTGAGTCGCCTTGACGACAAGGACAGATGGGGTGGCACTATTCTTAAGCCGGTACCACACTGTCCTCCTGTGTATGTGTGCTTTTTAATGTGTATGATAACTGCAAAGACCATCGGCGGGTTCAAATCACGACCCACGCTTTGAGCCGAAATCCTGATTTGGCATTTAGGTAGGTACTTATTATATCTACTTATAGAGAGAGAAGTGCTTTATACATTTAAAAAGATATATTTTGCATTTTAAAATGACTGTCATTCTCTATTGAAAAGTTAGTTTGCAAAAGAATATTAGCAAATTAAGCAGCGCGTAGTCGAAATTGTTTGTAGCTCAAACCTCACTAGCATGGCATATTCCATAACCATAACAAAGAATACACTGAACACGAACTTAAACTGCATTGCAAGCCTCAATTATGTTTCAAATTGCAGCGGTGAAGTTACAAAACACTGTAAGTACAGAAGGCTAAGATTCTTTATGTACCTAGGTACTTCGTTTATGCAATGCACACATAGACATCGTTTTTGGACACGGAGTGTGTGAACACTTCGGAAGACCTCCAGAATAAAGTGGTCTCAGATTTCGTGTTTGCGAAAACTCCGTGAGCTAAAGGTAAACTGCATGCTCGAACAACAGAAAGTACGTCGTTGCACACGCTTACTGTGAGTCTCGCGGACAGTCTCAGTTTAAATTGTGTTCTAGAATGACACAATAAATTTCCATACAAAAAGATTTGACGTATTGATTTGTTTTGTTGAATGATATTAAATAAACAAAATACAATATGACGTAAACGTTTTAACACGTCATTATCTGCATTACTTTTGTCACAAATAGTTGAACTAATTTTTAAAATGGTTAATAAGTAAGTCTACGTGACAGTAAGGTTTAGAGTGTTCGATACGTTGTGATACAAGGTACAATAAAACGAATTTGCGCCTTGAAATTCACCGTTCTGCCGTCTCAAAAACTTAAATGATGACATAAAATCACGTTCTATCCACGAAAGTGTTAATAAATTTCGTCTTCGAGGTTTTGCACGAGCAACAACGTCATTCTTCAACGATTAGCGTTTTTTAAACTTGTCGAAGGGCTCTGTATACATAAGACGTTCACAGACTCGAGATTTAGGAACACCTCTGGAACAAAGTGGGCCAAAGTTCTGTATTAGTCCGTGAGCAATGTAGATGTGTACGTTATCGTTGCTCAAGCAAAGTATATACATACGTATATATTAATACTTACCTATCATCGTTTATCTATACATATCGTCATACAACGCGTAAACTTAGATTCCGTTTCCGTGAGCAATGTCTATGTGTGCGTTGCTCGAGCGCGTTTATATGAAGCGTTCCTTCTGTACTCTCGGCGTTTTGTGGTACAGTGTTTTCACGCAACAGGGAACCGTTGTTTATCCAGCTACCAATTTATTAGCAGTAGCTTCCGTTGTATGCAGTATTGGTATCTCTTTGAGAATATAATATGCGCGATCGAAACTCGATACATTAGGTTTTGAATACGGTGTGCACCTCATTGGTTCTCTTATTGCTGTGCATTTATCTTCAAGTGGACAGTTGGACAGGCATTGTTTATGTCATGCGATTCTTTATTGTTTTGGTAAACCTGTAGGAGATGATTTTGATATGGGTATAAACAGTTTTGAAGGTTGGAAATGTATTATGTTTTAAGTACCTAATTGGCGAAGTGGACTATGGCTGTTACCATTATAAGAAGTAACACTAGCGGCTGACTGATTCTGAATGAAACTACGTTATCAGCTTGTTGTGGTTCAGCAAATGTGTCAAATAGAGATTTCCTGTTTTTCATTGTTTTTTTTTAAATTTATTTCTTTAAAAGATAACTAGCAATGTGGGATTGAGCCCCGCATTACTAGCAATCTTGTTAACCCCTCCAGCTAAGCTCAAAGGCTCGTGTTAGGAGTGGGTTCACGTCGGTAGTATAATGGGTAGGACTCGAACCCGCGACCTCACGATTACGAGACCGATGCCTTAGCCATTAGGCTACCGCCGCTTTTTAATTTTATATAAGTTCTTTCTTCATTTTTTTCAACATAATACAATTCTAGTGTACATAATATGTAGTTATTAATCGTAGATTGTACTTGGCATATTAACATGCACGTTTATAAAAGTAGAACGAATTTTATATAAACTTTTAGAGATGATATATTTTACAATTACAGCTTTTTATTACCTACAATTTGAATCTTAATTAGTTAATACTATGTACGCTTTAGTCAAGTAGTCGATACATTTATATAAATACTATATGTCCCGCGCAACTTCGTATGCGTAATTTTTTCCAGTTTTCGCAACATTTTTCATTGCTGCTCTGCGGGTCAATTCACTTATTTAAAGCAGTGCAGTTACAGTTCGATCGATCCCAAAGTTACAAGAATACAAAAATGGCCGTTTTAATCGAAACTTAACTGCAACTGCACTGCGTTAAATACGTGAATTGACCCCCTGCTCCCATTGGTCGTAGCGTGATGTTATACCTACTAGCTGTCCCGCGCAACTTCGTATGCGTAAATTTTCCCCGTTTTTGCAACATTTCTTGTCCCTACCCCGCTCCTATTAGTCGTAGTGTGATGTTATATAGCCTATAGCCTTCCTCGATAGATGGGATATCCAACAAAAAAAGTTTTTTTTAAATCGGACCTGTAGTTCCTGAGATTGTAGCGTTCAAACAAACAAACAAACAAACTCTTCAGCTTTATAATATTACTTACTAGCTGTCCCGCGCAACTTCCTCGTAAATTTTCCCCGTTTTTGCAATATTTCTCATTGCTGCTTCGCTCCTAGTGGTCGTAGCGTGATGTTATATACATAACCTATAGCCTTTCTCGATAAATGGGGTATCTTACAGTGCAAGAAATTTTCAAATCGGCCCAGTAGTTCCTGAGATTACCGCGTCCAAACAAACAAACAAACTCTTCAGCTTTATAATATTAGTATACATTTATAACAAACAAAGACAATTATTGTCACCATAATTCAAATTAATATACAAAAGCTTCAGTACACATCAAACGCGTAAAAAATCGGCAAATGGAAAAATGTGATTCGTTTATAACTCTTTTAGGTTGGGTCGAGTTGGATTTATGCGGGGGGAAATCGCTTGGTTTTCCTTCTTCGGCTACGTAAATCATTTTCACATCGCGGCACTGGGCGCGGTACTGTTCGTTACACATATTTCGTACACTTTCTGCCTTGTGAAAGTGTACAGTACTGCATTGAATTGATAAAGTGACGACAGTTTATAAACCAGTTAGTTTCTATGTCTATTCTAGTTATTATTATTTTCTTGGATTTGTGTAAAGAAAGTTATTTTTATTTGGTGATAGTTGGTTTCCATATAGGTCCGCACGGATCTAGTTTGTTCTTGGCAGTAGGTACTTTAGTTTTAATCTTAGGGATGATTACTATACTTACTTAATAGATAGCGCCTGAGTGCTATTATCAGACAACAATACGAAAAAAAAATTTTTTTTACATCACATTGTTAGTAATTTTTCAAAATGTTGATTTTTTTTTTTATATTGGGACAACTCACACAACGATATCTGATCCCAAATTAAGCAAAGCTTGTACAATTTTTTTTTTTTTTTTAAAGACTACTCCCGCAGTAGGGTACAATCCCTGTGTCGCGGGGGACTTTACAAACATACAAGTCACGGACACAAAGTACTATGGAAACCAGACAACTGATAAACATACTTAAATATTTCTAAATACATACATATTATAGATAAATAACACCCAGACACAGAATAAACCATAGTGCATCACACAAAGTTTTATCCTGGGTGGGGATCGAACCCACGACCTCTTGCGTAGCAGTCGGATACACTCCCACCGCGCCACAGAGGCAGTCAAATTATTAAATAATAATTATATATTTATTTCAGATAATATACATAATCATTAAAGGATACGTAATACATAATAACCTGTATACTTTCATTGCTCCTCAATTGTACAAGAACACGTACGGGATTCTTATTTGCCAATTTAGCGTATGTTTCGCTAGAAAAATCTAGGCGATTTGCTTTGCTGCCTGCAAAATGTTGCGCATCCAGCACTCGAACTACGTTACACTGATTTTATTTTGTTCTGTGAACAGATTCTTATATGGATCGCTTGCACTAGTTTTTGCCGATAAATTCAGGATTCAATGTTAAGGAATGAGCATGGTATAACTTAGCTCGGTTGGAACATCCCCATTCTTCCATATTTGAAGAAAATAAAAAGTCCAAATAGTCATAATTATAGATTTAGGTACTTCTTTTGAGCGCTCGTTGACTCCAGATCGTCGTACTAGGAAAAATGGAAATGGGCGGGGCATATTGCCAGCTACAAGACAAGAAGAGTTACTTCACGAAACGGACCAATAGAAAAACGTTACAGAGCCTTACATGAGATGGCTAAATGACATCAAAAAGATAGCCACCTCAAAATGGGAACAAGTAGCCAAAGGCAGAGAGAAATGGACAGCTTTGGAGGCAGTGCTTACCCGAGGAGCGGTCTTGCAAGTTATGATACTTGACTATTGCTTAGCAACTAAGTAAATATAATATTTGTATGCACGTCCATTATCTAAGTCTCTAAATAAATATAGAAAAAACTTGCTGACTGTATTAATAAAGGGGCCTCTAAACGGGCCATTTTTTACGGCAATTTGTGGCGGCACTATTGGCAACTAATTGCTGCGCCAATAATGGCAATATGTCTGCAATTGTATGGTGCATGATCCAGTCTCCTAAACGGGCTACACAACCGGCAACAATAAAATAGAGAGCGAATGAAACAACTACAAAATTGGCCGGGCAACATTCCGGAAAATCGATCGCTCAGCGATCGTCCGGCAACCATCAAATCAATATTGGCGAGTACTGCCATGTTGCCGGCCACAGCGTTGCCGCCACAAATTGCCATAAAAAATGGCCCGTTTAGACGCCCCGTAAAATAGTTTTTTTTTAATTAACAAAGGCATCATTAAAAAGCAGATTCGACGTAAAATCGATTCAAACTCATTTGAAACTTCGTCTCCATCGGGAACTTGAAAATATCAGCACTTATAAAAGGAAACTTCTAGACTTTACCACTAATTGAGCAAAGATGTGTCTCTTTAAAGAAAATGGTCGGACAAAGTGGCAGAGAGGGATTAATTAAGATAAAACAGATTATACTGTTATAAGTATAGCTTGAATTTGAGTTTGACATTTTGTTGAGCAAACAGCCGGTTTTAATAGCGGAAAATAGCGTTATAAAGATATGATATTAAAGCAATACATACAAATACAAAGCATACATCGAAACGTATGTAACTTATAACTTGCTATAACTAATCGCAAAGAATCGAATAGTAATTAGTCTAACTTGTTTTGAAATTTGGAATATATTACAAAGATAGTAAGTAATTTAAGGACTAGAGGTACCTACCTAATCATTGACTTTCCGTTCCAAGTTGAAAACTTAAAAAAAGAAAAGAACGGGCCAAGTAATTTATTTCCACTAATTTTAAAGTTAGCACTATGCCGTATAAATCTGGACTGCCCCATAACCTCACAAAATTGACCACTCTGTAGAAAAGAGGCAACGCTACTTTGTGGACAATATCTGTTAAAGAGACAGATCCGCACGGGTTTTTTCTCTCTTTAACGCTTAGCAGTCAATATTTACTTTTTAATTGAAAGGGCTGGTGCGGTCCAGATCTATATGTCAATGATTAACACCAAGTTTATACATTATAAAAGCGGATAGGTATTTTTTTTATGACCCAGAAATATTGACGAGCATTATGGTCAAGTCGATTACTTTGCTCACAGGTGTACACAAAGTTCATTCAAAATTCAAATGTATTGTAGACACCGGAGTATGCATTCGAATTTCGAACAAAAAAAAAAGAATGCCAACCATAATGCTTAAAAAAAAAATTAAAGCGGCGGCATTCATTGTCGCGGACGAAATAATCTTTAGAATTTCTCACAATATCATTCATAAAAATTATAAATACATAATTTGTTAAGGATAATACAAATAAATCGACGCTGTGGCAGAATAACGTGCGGTCTTTGATTTATCACACAAAATAATTTTTATATTTATGGCACGTGCTGAGGCCGTTATTCTCAGATGTTGCATGTATGAAATATCGATATGAATTTATTACAAGGTTCATTAAATTAAGCTGTAGGGTGGGCTACTAAGAAGTTCGTGTCAGCAGCCTGGCTTTGTCCGAAGTTATGGTATTAGGGTCATCGTTGTCCCACCATGGAGCAGAACACATGGAGTTGATTTTCAGTGCATTTGCCTTTAATCACTAAATTATTTTTACAGAATAATAAGCATAACTTTTACTGGTGGATCCAGCAACTACCCTACGGCTAAGGGGCTCATCCTCTCCCACTTTCACCTAAAAATTGTATGAGTGTTTTTCCTTCTATCTAATCCTAAATTCGAAATTGATGAAAACCAACAGATAGACAGAATTACTTTGCATTTATAATACTTAGTGTGGTTCATAGATAAAAATGTCATAATATACCATGATGGCGATACGCAAAATGCGCAACAATGTTTGTTTGCGTGTGTAGAAGCTGTTTCCGTGCACTTTCCCACATTTAGGCCTGGTTACCAGTTCAATACGATCAACATCAGATTATTACTAACATTTATACCCATCTTGAGCTTATTGCTAGCTCTTATTGGAATAACAACCACTTCTATTTAATATAAATAAGTTGTACTTAAATGGGTTGTGCAATTCACAATTATTCGACAGTTTATAATATCGCGAGCAAAATTTTAAGCCAACGATGTTCACAATTTGTTAAGTAACTTATCGATATTATAACGTTAAATAAAATGCGCAACAATGTATGATTGCGTGTAAAGAAACGGTTTCTGAACACGTTCCAACATTGCAGCCTATTAGTTTTTAAGACACATCTGATTATTACTAGCATTTATGAGTATTTTGTATTTCTTAGGTACTTACTAGCTTTTTTTTAACTTGCAATGTTGTTTCTTTGTTAAATTAGAAACACTTTTTCCTATCCTTGGATCATATTGCTCCAGATGGTCATTTTACGATTAAAGATATTGCGAAAATAATTATTTGTTGCAGTTCACAATTTTTCGACGGTTTATAATATAGCGAGAAAAATATAATCTAACGGTGTTTACAATCATATGGTGACCTATCTATATGTAGGTATGACGACATAATATACTATGGAGTGTGTACCTAGAAGCTGTTTTCACAAGTTCACGCATTTAGAACTGGTTAATTTGATACTAGAATAAAATAAATTCAAGTATTATTTTAATTATTTAATGTATAATATATACAGCTGAGCATAATTACCTGCCAGTATATTGTTAGTTTCACAATTGGAATAACACAGCAACGGACACTGACACTCAAGAGCATGGAAGTTTCTAGCATTCTTGATATGCAAAGATACTTCGAAGACAGGATGTCTAAATTTGAAGCTGAACTGCAAAATAAAGCTGCACCTCCAGCTACCACAGGGACCTTGGTCGACGACTTTGCTGCATTCAAACAATTTGTTCTTCAAAGTCTAAAGCAATTCTCACAGCAGTTACACAGGTGGCACGCAGTATTGACAACATGGAGATGCGCAGTCGCCGGAAGATTCTGCTTCTACATGGTGTTGAAGAGCAGAAGGAGGAGGACACTGCGGCTGTTGTCGCTGATGTTGTAAAGCAGAAACTCAAGATGGGCACCTTTACTACTGCTGACATAAGACGATGCCACAGAATGGGTAGGCAATCCTCAGAAAAGCCCAGACCAATCCTCATCAAATTCCAGAGTGTTGCAGTACGGGACAGCGTGTGGTTCTCCAAAGTCAAGCTTAAGAGCTCAGGCATTACTTTATCTGAGTTTTTGACCCGCTCGCGATACAATGCTTTTATGGCAGCTCGTGAGAGATTCGGAGTTGATAAATGCTGGACGCGGGAAGGTTATGTCTACATCTTGGCATCTGACGGTAAACGACACCGCGTTATATCTTTGGGTGACTTGGACAACATTAAGGACACTGATGCGGCAAAGGCAAGTAAAACTGTCCCAACAAGGAGTAGAAGGGCTGCATCCAAGAAATAAGTTCTTTTGCGTTTCTTGTATTATCAACATTGCCGGGTAATTCACTTTTCTAGTTTTATAAATTATAGCGTACCTTTCATTTTTTTATTTATTAATTTCTTGTCACTATATAGTTTATTTACGACGATAATGACAACTTTTGACTTTGGCAACTGATCCCTGACAATTTTCACTCATTATCTGTCAGGTGTCATCTGTCATTAAAAGATACGTTCCATTTCGTTGTACCATACGCTATAATAATACAAACCGTTCCTTTACACTTACTTTTGTATTGTATTAACATACCTCTAAACTTTAAGGCATTTCATTTTATATAAGTCGTTATTTTTAGTTAATAATTTGTTATATTTATCTTTATTATTTTCTACCTTTAGTATATAATTATGCTTTATATAGTTGATGTTAGAGTAAATATTTTTGTTGTCCATTTTTTTAGCTTAGTATTTCGAGATTTTTGCTGTTTGTTTCGGTTGTTGTGTTACCATTTTTCTATATCATCAATTTATTACTGTTATAACAAGCAACTGGCGGGTGAACAGGATGTTAGGGTGTAACTAAGAAAGGTTACTTTATTATACTATATATTATAATTATTTAATATACCATATATATAAATACTTCATTATTTATTTACTTATTTATTGCTTAACAGTAAATTTACATTTAATTTATGTCAGATGTAAATACTGACTGTGATAATGACAGTTTCATATCAGCATGTAGTACTGATGATAGCTTTGTAAGCTTGCCAACCTTCGCTGATACCCTTCGGGCTCAATTTTCTGATGTACCCAAGAACTTCAATGTAGTCCATATAAATGCACAGAGTATTCCGGCTCATTACCCTGATATGCTGGCTAGTTTTAAATGTAATAATATTCATGCCATACTCGTCTCGGAGTCGTGGTTAAAACCATGTCTCCCTTCGACCTCTTACTCGCTTCCGGGTTTCCAACTTATTAGGAATGACCGAGTGGCTGGGGTTGGTGGTGGTGTTGCCATATACCTTCGTACTTATATTCCTTTCACAATTGTCAATGTGTCAGCACAGCCACCACCACTGAACGCCGGGGAACACCTATTTCTGGAAGTGCAACTTAACCACTCTAAAATATTACTTGGTGTGTATTATTCTCCTTCTTTACGCACAAATTATTTCTCTTCATTTGAGCACATTTTGGAAAGCTTAACGCCAAACTATAGACATACTATTATTATGGGAGACTTTAACACATGCCTTTTGAAACAGAATTCTCGCTCTTCATCTCTTCATGCTATTCTAGAATCTTCTAACTTGTCAATTCTGACTCTAGATGCAACTCATCATTTCCCGAATTGTACTCCTTCTCTTCTAGACCTTATCTTTGTATCGTCTCCTTCTCATGTCGCTAAGCATGGTCAATGTTCTGATGTCGCTTTTTCTTACCACGATCTAATCTACATCTCGTACAAGATCCGTCCACCTAAGGCAAAACCAAAAATTGTGCTACAGCGTAATTTTAATGGCATGGACTGCGAGAAGCTTCGAGAGGATGTTGTCAACACGGATTGGAGTTCTCTTTTATCCTCAGAATGTGTTGATACTAAACTACGTGTCCTAACTGATGAGTTGATAAAAATTTATGACATACATGCGCCAATCCGACCAATTAGATTGAAACACGCCCCATCACCTTGGCTAACTGAGGATATAAAACGCATAATGACCAAAAAATCCCTTGCTAAAAGTAAATATAAACGCCAACCTACGGCTTCTAATTTAGATAGATATGTGGAAATCAGAAATCACTGTAACAAGGTGTGTAGGAAAGCACAACGCCAAAATATTCATAAGTCTATCGAGAATGAAGATCCTGCCAAAATCTGGAAGTTCCTCAGAACGTTGGGAGTTGGAAAGTCACGACAAAATTTAGTTCCTAAAGATTTGAATATTGATTCACTTAATGTACATTTCTCCTCTTCTCCCAATTTTGATGGGACCACTAAAGCAATAACTTTAGCAAATCTTTCAGCCATTCCAACGCCCCAATATGCTCCTTTTGTTTTCGAGCAATTCACCGCCTGTGATGTTAAAAAGAGCATACTTGCCATATCATCCAATGCTGTTGGTAACGATTGTATAAGTCGCAATATGATTATCCCAATTCTTGATGAAATTCTTCCTATTTTATGTAATATACTGAATCACTCAATCTCTTCTTGCACCTTTCCCACTGCTTGGAAAGACGCTCAAATAATTCCACTAGCCAAAAATTCCAAACCTTCTTCTTTCTCCGACTATCGTCCAATTTCAATTCTACCCTTTTTGTCTAAAGCCTTAGAACGTTTAGTACACATGCAACTCTCCTCATTTCTGCGTAAAAACACCCTGTTGGATCCCATGCAGTCTGGGTTTCGTCCTGGACATAGTACTACTACTGCATTGGTGCAGATCACTGATGATATACGACAGGGCATGGAAACCGGGAAAGTTACATTACTATCCTTGTTGGATTTCAGCAATGCTTTCAATGCTGTAGATTTCGACATTTTGCTTGGCATACTACGCTCTATTAACATATCTCCAGCGGTGATTAGCTGGTTTCATACTTACCTGTATGGTCGCCGTCAGCGTATACGTCTCGAAGAAGCGTATTCTTCTTGGAGCTATACTCCTGCTGGCGTACCGCAGGGTGGCGTTTTATCTCCGTTACTTTTTGCGATTTTCATCAATTCCATCTCTAAGCAGCTCGTTTCATCCTACCACCTTTACGCAGATGATTTGCAAATTTACACACAGGCTACAGTAAATGAACTCACTGAAGGAATCTCAAGACTGAATAAGGACCTGGCGCATGTCTCTAAATGGAGTAAAAACTATGGACTCACGGTTAATCCAGCGAAAACCCAGATCGCCATAGTAGGTAGCCCAGGATTGCTATCAAAAATCAATTGGCCTCTATTGCCACTAGTTCATTTCAACAATGTAATCCTACCCATTGAAAATTGTGTCAAGAACCTGGGGATATATGTAGACAGAACCTTATCATGGGCACAGCAGATGCAAGAAACAAGTCGCAAACTCTTTGCAGCAGCGGGGTCTTTACGCAGGTTGCGTAACTTTTTGCCAATCGCCACTAAAATTACGCTTGCGCAATCCTTACTACTGCCGATCCTTGACTATGCCGATGTCAGCTATCTAGATCTAACCGAGGAACAACTTGATAAACTTGAGCGCCTCCAAAATTTTTGTATAAGATTTATATTTGGTTTACGCAAATATGATCACGTCTTCGCAGGAATACTCATATTTTGATACTACTTTACAATATTTTGTTCAATCCCAATGCCCCCTCTTATCTTAAAGAACGTTTTCAGTTCTTGCATGACACACATATGAGGTCCTTGAGGTCATCAAATGATTTGAGCTTGAAAATGCCAATGCATTCCACAAAATTTATGGATAAATCATTTACCGTAGTAGCTGTTCGGTTGTGGAATGCACTACCCATAGATATCAGACAGGCACAAACAACTAATATGTTTAAAAAAATGGTAAAAGCGCACTACCTGTCCAGCGGTCCAGTTGCAGCTACATATTAATGTACATAAATAAATATATGAATTTTATATTTTATTTTCTTTTCTATTTTAAATATAACTAGTTTATTGTGTTTATGTAATGTTTGTTTGTTGTATTTATTTATATATTTATTATTATTATTATTATTATCTATTAATATAGTATATTGTGTATTTATATATCTAACATTTCAATCGTTTTATTGGAATGTTAGATATATGTTTTTGTGTTTATCTATTAATATTATGTAAAATCGTGTACGTCTTTATTTAATTTACATTTTTCTACACCACGTGGTACTCTTATATACATTCCTGTCCATCCAAAGGTTGCCTGGAAGAGATCGCTCTCAGCGATAAGGTCGCCCATTGTGCATGCGCTTATGTAAGATATGATGTGATATTGTAATTTTAATGTAATTTATTAAGTGTGGTGTACAATAAAGAATTTTCTATCTATCTATTTCTATCTACATCTGATTATTGCTTGCATTTACGAGTATCCGGTCTCCATTAAATACTTTTATTTAACTTGCAATACTAAATAAAAAATACTCCGATTTGTAGCAGTTTCCAAATATTCGTCAGTTTGTAATATCGCGAGGAAAATTATAAACAGGGTTCACAAACGTAAGGTATCGATATAATGACACAATATGCTCAATAATAATTACGCAAAATGCGCAACAATGTATGTTTGCGTGTGTAGGAGCTGTTTTCGTCACGTACCTACCCTCATTTAGGACTGGTTACGAGTTCCATCCGATTCATCTGATTATTGTTAGCACTTACGATACTGTCTTTATTGCAAGCTTTTTAACTTGCAATACTTTACTTGTTTAAAATCAAGCTGAATTGGAACCACCCTTAAAATTATAGAAAGTCAAAGCTTTAGCACAAATAATTTCCTATTTAGATTTACAACCTAGTTTTATAAATAGGTAGGTTTGGTATAATTTACACAATTAATTGAAAAAAAAAATGGTTGTCTGTAAAGTCGGTTTACGGACTTTATGTTACGGTTTATTAACCTCTTTATTAATAATAATAAAATTGCATTTATTGCAGATATAAAATCCATATTTAAAAATTGACAATATTAATAATCAATCCCTAAGCTCCTTAAACCTACCACCGAATACTTACCTTCTTATGCAAAAAGCAGTTATACTCAACACATGCCGAATAGTAAAAAAAATCTACAATGTGATTGACAGAACACACACACAGTCACTCCGCCAAAGATACCCTCCACATCACATACTTCCAATGATCTCACTGATGCCCACTTGGCCTAGGCCCGTGCCATCGGCCAATGAGACCAAGTAAAATATAAGCAATAGACAATAATAAAATTAATAATACAATAATAACGATTATAATAAAATTACATTACATTCACATTCATTACATTAGATTATACATATTTATAATTAGGTATAGGTACCATGCAATTAGCACGAGTATAATATTTTTTTAATGTTTTAAAATATAAGGGCATGATTGCATCAACTTTGTAAAAGCTCGTTGATCAACCATCTGCACGTTACAGTGCAGTAATTTATCATTATCGCAATTTAACAATAAAACTAATTAGGTTTTAAAGAAAATGACGGCAATGAGTAATTGAGAGGTAACTGTTTCAGATGTCATTCTGATAAATGGAATAAATAATGGATTTACACGCATGTAGGAACATTTATCTGTCATTTTTTATAGCAGGTACAAATCTATAGTCACACTAATATTATAAAGGTGAAAGTTTGTGAGTATGTGAGTGTGTATGTTTGTTAATTCGTCACGTCTAAACGGCTGGAGCGATTTTAATAAAATTTGATATGGAGTTAACTGACACCCTGTATTAACACAGGCTAATAAACCGCGGGTAGCACCGCGGGGCACGGCTAGTAATATATACACGCGAAAACTACTCAACCGATCATCATGAAACTTTGTACACATATTCTTGGAGGTATTAGAAGTAACATAGGATTATAAAAAAAAGCGGGGAAAATTTACGCAGACGAAGTTGCGTGGGGCAGCTAGTATGGAGGAATATTTTTATTATTATTACAACGTATATCTTAACCAAGTTGTATAAAAAAACAAAACATACAGGAAGATGGTTTCATAAAAATAAATGCACTTGAGCATTTCATACTTATGGATATCATCGCTTTTGGAGACGGATTGTCGGACATACTCGGACCATTTTGTCTTGTTTGTGTTCCGAGATTTTGAGGCCGTAAATATTATATCTATGTTTGCGTTGCACCAGCGCGCAGACTTTATAGAAGGAAAGCTTTCTACATCCTTCACTCGCAGAACGTATATATAGTCATCGATAATGGACAATGGAATCTCGGAACAGTCGGAACATCTTCGGACCAAACTGGTCCGAGATGGTCCGAGTCAGTAAGCAATGTCTACGTATGTATAATACTTTTCTTCTGTATATACCTACTCTCGGAGTTTTGTGATACGAGTATTTGACAATCCATGTTGAAATAATTTTATTACAATAAAACTGTAAAAAATGGCTGTAGGTACTTTACTGTTAATTTCGGTACTTCGTCTGCGTCAACTTTCCCCGTTTTTGCAACAAGTTTCATTGCTGCTCCGCTCCTATTAGTCGTAGCGTGATGTTATATAGCTTATAGCCTTCCTCGATAAATGGGCTATCCAACAGTAAAGTTATTTTTCAGTTCGACCATGTAGTTCCTGAGATTATCGCGTTCAAACAAACAAACAAACTCTTCAGCTTTTTAATATTAGTATTGAGACAGTAAAATAATAATAGTAATAAAGAATTTACATACTTACATGAAATGACTGTATTTTATGTTTCCACTTAGTTTTAAACGAAATTAGTTTATTTTATTTACCCAGGTATAATGAAAATAAAATTACATAATCTCATATTTAAAATAACCTTGCTTAATATTATAAATGTAAGTTTTTATATTTTACTAGCTGTCCCGCGCAACTGCGTCTGCGTAAATTTTCCCCGTTTTTGCAATATTTCTTATTGCTGCTCCGCTCCTATTCATCGTACCTACCGAGCATCGATAAATAGGCTATCCAACAGTGAAAGAATTTTTAAATTCGGACCAGTAGTTCCTGAGATTACCGCGTTCCTACAAACAAACTCTTCAACTTTATAATATTAGTATAGATTGTCAGCTCAATTACGTAGAATAACTGAAGCAATTTGGATAGTAAATAAATAAATAATAAAGTTTATTTAGAAAACCCTTTTACAAAAAATATACAAAAATAAGGCAGTAAATAATAAAAACTAATCAATAACATCTTAGGACAACTTACACTCGTTCATCTGATTCCAAACTAGGCCGATCATGTACTATGGCAACCGGACAAGTGATAAACTTGCTTATACCATGAACCAAACCAATGCCCCCTGGAGGGAAAGTACCCTAATTAATTGAGTTAGTAAAATTGACTCAAAAGAAACATTATTTTATTTTTAGAAATATTAATATGTAACTACATTGAAGGATTTCTTGGAAGTCTCTTGCCAGAGCTGGGAATCGAAACCGCAACCCGAATCATAAATTAGCTAATATTAAGGGCTAATATTTAGGGTACTTTCTCTCCAGGGGAAATTGTTTTGGTTAACCCTGCGTATAATATACTAGCTGTCCCGCGCAACTTCGTATGCGTCATTTTTCCCCGTTTTTGCAACATTTTTCATTGCGGCTCCGCTCCTATTGGTCGTAGCGTGATGTTATATAGCCGATAAATGGGCTACCCAACATAAAAATATTTTTCTAATTCGGACCAGTACTTCCTGAGATTATCGCGTTCAAACAAAGAAACAAACAAACTCTTCAGCTTTATAATATTAGTATATATTCGTTATTTTCTTTTTTACGCAAGAACCTTCTACAGGGTACCTATTAGAAAACAAAAAAAATTGAATGAAATCGGCAGTCATTCTCTAGTTACCTTGTGACCAATGGAAATAAAGATTAATTTTATCATAGAATAAACTATCGTGCTCATTATACACAGGTTTAAAATACTGATTGGGAATTGAACCCACGACCTCTGGCTTAGCAGTCAGAATCATTAACAACTAGACCAACTTACAGGCCATTATGTATTTTAGATAAACATTCAGGCAAACGTATACACTAAACCTACCTACTGAAATTAATTAAAGTTATGAGAGTGTCAAACGCTTATGTGTCTGTCGGTTTGTCATCGTAGAGCCCAAAACGGATGAACAACAGTTTCCGTAGAATCTGTTCAAACATTTTAAAGATAGGTACCTACTTAATCAACGTGTTATCTTTTGTACCGGTTCTTAGGGTTCCGTACCTAAAAAGGCAAAACGGGACCCTATTACTAAGACATCGCTGTCCGTCTGTCACCAGGCTGTATCTCATGAACCGTGATAGTTAGACAGTTAAAATTTTCACAGATAATGTATTTCTAGTGCTGCTGTAACAATAAATACTAAAAACAGAATAAAATGAATGTTTAAGGGCGCTCCCATAATTTTCCCAGATGATGATGACGATGTATTTCTACTGCCGCTACAACAAATACTAAAAACAGAATAAAATAAATGTTTAAGGGCGCTCCCATACAGTCCCATACAAAAAACGTGATTTTTGCTGTTTTTATAGATAACTAGCTGTCCCGCGCAACTTTGTATGCGTATTTTTTCCCCGTTTTTGCAACATTTCTCGTCGCTGCTCCGCTCCTATTAGTCGTAGCGCGATGTTATATAGTCTATAGCCTTCCTCGATAAATGGGCAATCCAACAATAAAAGAATTTTTCAAATCGAACCAGTCGTTCCTGAGATTAGCGCGTTTAACAAACAAACTCTTCCGCTTTATGATATTAATATAGATGGTACGGAATCCTTCGTGCGCGAGTCCGACTCGAATTTGGTCATTTTTTTATGTGTACACCATTAGCTTCTTTTAAATATTATATCGTAAAGACGGTAAATTTAATTTATTTTAATTTAAATTTTTGTTGCAGGTAAGCTTTGATGTTACCAATAGGTACAAACCTCGATAAAGTAAGTACAATGTCCATAAATAGCGCCCAACGTGGAACGGAACGTTTTAATCTACATAATAAAAGTATGGCTAAAACAGAACGTACAGAAGGTTAGTTTCATACAAATGATTTCGAGAAACGCACACGGTACCTCGGACCACTTTGTTCCGAAGGTGCTTCGAGGTTGTGTGTCCGTGAGCCATGTCAATAGCCGCGTCCATACCGGACGATCCAGAGCGCTCTCATAGTGCGTAGCAGTGGCGGAGGGTCCTTAGAATGCCATTTACACAATTTAAAGGAAAACCGAAAACGGTTTTCCTTTAAATTGTGTTTAGTTAATATTGTACGTACAAAAACCAAGATACATTTTTGTATTAGATTACCTTAGAAAAAATTTAACCCACCCCGCAGGTGATCCGTTCATTGTCGGTCTTTTTTGCAAGCGCAAAGGTGCCACAGTTGTGTGGATCGCGCGATCCACACAACTGATCATCTCGAGTTTTAACAAACTGGATCGATCTAGTACAATCCACGATCCACTGTCCAGTGATGAAATAGTTACGTATGTTACGTACGTATATTACCTTCTGTTTTTTCGGTATTGTGTGTTTAAGATCTTAGTGTGTACATTTGCATAAAACCGTTTAAAATTAACATGATGGCGATTGGTTTTGCTTTAAATGTCAATTTTGTTTGGGAAGCCTTTCTACTATCAATAAGCGAGCGTCCATTAATTGCGTGAGATGTTTAGGAGGGGAGGGGTGGTTTAAAATCAGCTGAAATCACCTTATATAATTTATGGACCTAAGCTCGTAGCTTTCTGATGTTCTATCTAAGACTAATGTCCGGTTTCAAAGCAAGAATGAACAAACAGCCGTCCCAAATTCAAAATTCTTATAATTTCCACAAAATAGGCGACAGTTCCAAGTGTAAAACTTATGACAATAAGCTGCCAAGAAACTCAAGTGCCACTCTTTTAAAATCATCAAGGAAAGCACTTTAGATAAACAAGGTACTTTAAAATACATTATTGCGCATAATTATGAGCATGAATTGCCATATTTAAACATATTTAATTAAAAATAATTGTCATTTCGCATTCACGGAAACATTGCGCAGAGACAGAATTTTCTCACGAACTCAAACTAGATCACGTTAACATTTCAAAACGATTCATCTGTTATGCGTGTACGCAACCGAATCAATAATAAACGAAACTGCGACAAAATACATAGGTACAGAATACAAATAGGCCAGCTCCCTACAACGAGCTAAAACAGTATACAATAATCTCGGTCGAACTTAGTCTAATGTAAACTGAGACTGCGCACTTTGAAATCGTACGTATGTTAGCGTCTATGTGTGTGTGGACTTGTTGATGATCTGTGAGCCAGTCGATCTGTACCAAGACGATTACTTTGTTAATATATCGCCTCGCAGCTCTTGTAATTAGTCTGTATTCAATTAACAGGCTTGCGGAACCAATGTGAAGATATCTACTGGCATTTAGGGTTGTGTGTTTTAAGTTTTAAAACAACATTTCGATATTTATGCGCAAACGCAACGTCATATAAAGGGTTGGAAGTAAAATAATATAGATTGATGTAAAAAACTTAAATTTTTGATTAACTTAAAATATCGGAACTCAACGATTTCCTATTTTATGTTTGACTAGGGGCCCGCTCCGGCCTCGCACGGGTATAAAATATATGGATGTTATTATACATATAAACCTTCCTCTTCAATCACTCTATCTATTAAAAAAAATCGCATCAAAATCCGTTGCGTAGTTTTAAAGATTTAAGCATACATAGGGATATAGGGACAGAGAAAGCGACTTTGTTTTATACTAAATATGTAGTGACTATTACTTATTCTCATTATATTATAATAATAATATCTTGGGACAACTCACACAACGCCATCTGATCCCAAACTAAGCGGAGCTTGTACTATGGAAACCAGATAACTGATAAACATACTTAAATATTTCTAAATACATACATTTTATAGATAAATAACACCCAGACACAGGATAACTATCGCGCTCATCACACAAAGTTTTATCCTGGATGGGGATCGAACCCACGACCTCCTCAGCAGTCAGGGTCACTAACCACTAAATCAATAGGCCTGTCAATTATCAGGAAATTGTTTTATCTTCGTAGACCTAAACATAAAATTAAGTAAAAATAATATAAAATCCGCCCTAACTCGAACACAACAACACAAACCAAACCAAAATTAGACACAACACTAAATGGTAAACAATTAAAGGGAAACGAACATATGGCAGCCCTACGCTGTATATTTCGACATAAAACCAGACATGACCATATTCGTTAGCGAAAGTTACCTCTCCCGGGCGATGCGAAATTTTCGCTATATTTGTATTAAGACTTGGCGTGTCATAAACTTTATATCGACACAAAGTGCTCATAAAATATTCGCTGATAAAATTCTCGTTGCGATAAAATGGACGCTGCTGGTCTCTCATTGTTGTACTGTTACACTTTTGTTTTTGTTTTAAGGGTACAGTGCCCTGAGTTCCTACTTCTCATAAACATAATTATGTCTTAACCCGATTACGGTGGAGCGGTCTATGTATGTATGTGTTTATTTTATTACTATTTTATTTTATTTTTTACGTTCCAGTACTTTTCAAGTTACTTACAAAAATACAAATCTTTCCTCTTCCTAATATTAACTAGTACAGATGTGTTTTCGTTTTAAAGAGGACAAAAGGTACCTACTGAATTAGACTATCTTTTAGAAAAGAAAAGAAACATTTCGTGTGTCATTGGACTGGTCTTTTAAAAACATTTTAAGTTTTCTGAAAAACTTTTTTTGATTAAGTGAAAATTTTTCGAAAATAATATCTCCAAGAGTTGCAAAAATGGTCCCCCTTTTATCTTTTAAACTGTAGGGCCAAAAATATGCTTAAAAAAGATCTACTTTAATTAACACGATCGAATATATGCTGTCTTTGAGTTATTGCCAAAAAACTGCGCTTCACAACTAAAGGATGTAAGTGAAAATACGTTTTTGCTGGTGCACTTTTTCAGATCGTACTTTTTCATATGTAGTGCAATTCTTTGTAATAACGGCTGCAGAACCCTTAGCATGGTCCGCCATGCTCTTGCCCGGTTTTTATTCACTCTATTTCTATAGTAACAACTTCGCATGGCATTCATAATTACTCGTACCTACAAAATCGCATTAAACTCCTAGTATGAAAGTTTGCTATTATATTCCAAATTTAACTTTCCCGCCGTTTCCGCGGCTGCATATCTCGGTTCCTTTGCCGCACATTTTTCATTTGGCGGGGATTTGTTTATGCAGAATTCGTTCGGATACACAAGTTTTGATTTTTTGTCCCTTTTTGTGCCACTCTATTCGGTGCGGGAATGAATAATGATTTTGCCGCTGCCTATTCTGTATTGGACCCAGGTGTTGGTCAGACAACTGTGCGTTTTAGCGCCAACATTAGTTATTTTGAATGCTTGACGTGTACAACCGTTAACTGATACCTATTTACGGTTAGAATTAAATTCGCTAAGTAAAAGCAGAGCTGTTCCGTTTAATTATTTCATTTCCTTCATTAATATAAAATATATATTAATTCATATAAAACTAAAAGTCTAATTCACCAACGCAGCAACATGTAAAATGTACTTAATAGGTATTTGGACATGGCTCGTAAGCTTTCTTTAAAATACAAACACCCAGATCGTCAGTGAAGTTTCCTTTCAGATTTATTTATATCTACTTTTGCTTGGGGGAGAACGGTTTCCTGATTCAATTATTATAATTGTGTCGGGTCGGTGGCTCCGTAGATGTCGATAACTGGCGAATGCTTGAAACTTTACGATTATTATCGAATATCGGCGATTTCTTCCGGTCGTACAATCACAAACGAAACTCGATTACACTCGGTCACTTAGAAATTTTGCAAACTACGCTATACACGACGAATAAATAAGATTTTCCTGACATTTCCATAAATCTCTTAAGGAGCAATGATAGCTCAATTTGTTGTAAAGATACAATGTTTTGAAATATGGAATGTTTTAAACGCCTTTTCTCTTTGACCGTACTGTATGATCTCGACGAGTGAAGCACTTCACTTACGTCATCGAGATTAAAATTTATTATCGGCGTACACTTTTGTTGAATTGCAAAATTATCTTTAAGATCAGTGCACTTGTTGTTGGCATTTATGCAGTTACAATTTTATTTTGTTTATGGATACGATTCTACAATAAAGATTATGTAAAGTACCTCGGTTGCTTTATCTTATCTTTACGCTTAAAGCTGAGCATAAAGCATTTTGGTAGTAAATACAACAGGATATGGCAGAACTTTTGTATTTTATTTAAACCAACTACAAAGAAGGCAGAGGTTGTTAAAATAAACTCAAACTATACTCCGTTTTATACAAAGTCCCTTTTGGTAAAAAATGACAATATCTCTTTGATAATAAGTAAACAAGTTATCGGAAATTCGTTTTTTAAGCTATTGCATAGCTTTTAACGCTGGCTCGGGCTTTGAGCGCGGCGACCGAAGCAAGAAATTCCGTAACGAAAATAAAACCTAACACCCCCCACTCCGCCTACCACGTAGCTCGGCCGAGCGTTCGCTTAACGTATATGGTACGACTGTACGAAATGCTGCTCCGAAATGTAATAAAAAAAATTGTTTATAATTTAAAGTTGATAAAAAATGCTATTTACAAAATTATTGCCCGAGCTTTACCGCGGCCGTCCCCCAGTGCCACACATTTTTTGTTAAAAGAATTAATATTTACGAAATAATATCTAAACGCCGGGCAATAATTGTAAATTAATAATTTGAAGAACATAATTTAGTTGAAATCTGTCGAGAAAAGTACTTAATTCATATTAAAATAAACAGTCCAATAGAGCTTTAGTATAGTTTTGCATAAATCCGACAGACAACGAGTATTAGTTTATACTTGAATATAAGTATTTAATTGAGTTAACCAAATAAATCGATTAGATACATATTCAACTAAAACTAAAACAGACTGCTTCTGTGGCGCGGTGGGAGTGTGTCCGACTACTACGCAAGAGGTTGTAGGTTCGATTCCCACACGGGGCATCACTTTGTGTTATCCACAAATTCTTGTTCCGACTGTTCTGAGTCTGGGTGTACTTTGTGTCCGTGACTTGTATGTTTGTAAAGTCTCCCGCGATACAGGGCATGTCTCATATTGCGGGAGTCGATTTTATAAAATTATGTCTCTTGCTGCTATCAGCTCAAATTATGGCTCTTCCTCTTTCCCCCGGACCGCCGTTTGGTGTAGACGTTTACTGATTCTATTTAAATTATTTTTAATTAAATAAATTAAAAAATACGTAAAATTAAATCTACGAGATACTAGGAGTGCATAAACGTGAAGAGTTCAATCCCCGTGATTTGTAACCTGTACAACTCGGCGGTGGGACCTCTACGGCAGTTCTGCTACCCTGGTACATCAACTCAGTCGTCCGCCAATAGAGAGGTACTGTGAATTCCTTTTGTTCTACATACACGAATCCGGCGCACGCGCAGGCGGAGACAAAGCACTAAGGAACCACCCCACTGACGCCCACTGCAGCGTTATTGGACATCTAGACTCCGCCCACCCTCCCGCTAGGATCTTATCAGATAATTGTTACCTATTGTATATTACCACTACTCAAGCGCATCATAAGTAAACAAATATGGAAAGCACTTTGAATTTATCATTCTCGGACTCGCAAATTAATATGGCGTGCAAGGAGACTGATATCACACCACCAAATTATATCTCTCAACGTATGAAAAGAAGAAGGAATGATGACCTGGAATCAACTTTGGATAGCTTCAAGGAGGAAATGAAGGTTATGATACAATCAATGATGACAGTACAAGAAAATGAACTCAAAAAACTATCACCAACCTTAATGGAGATTAAACAAACTAATTGCAACATTGAAAACTCCATAGCCTTCTTGACCGCTCAAAATGATGAGCTTAAAAATAGACTGGAACGACTGGAGGTTCAAAATAAAAAAGATAAAGAATACATCACATTCCTTGAAGATAAAATGGAGGACATGCAACGTATAACCCGCAAGACTAATCTCGAAATTAAAAATGTGCCCAAACTGAATAAAGAGACCAAAGAAGACTTAATTAACATGGTGATGAAGTTATCAAACACCATAGACTGTAAGATACTTGAGTCTGACATCAGGGACATATACAGAATACAAGGTAGAAAAGAGACTAAATATACTAATACACCGATAGTAGTCGAAACTTCATCCACCATTCTCAAAACTAACATCCTCAAGATGTGTAAGAATTTTAACATCAAGCACAAGGAGAAATTATGTGCTAAGCATCTCGGCTTTACCAAAAACGAAGATACACCGATTTATGTCTCGGAACAACTTACTGCGAAGGGTGCCCGATTATATTTCGTTGCGCGAGACCTGGCAAAAAGCAAATCTTACAAATACTGTTGGACTGCATATGGGAAGGTATACGTGAGGAAGGCAGATGATACACCCATAATTACAATTAAAAGTGAAGCACAAGTGCATTCTTTGTTGCAAGGTGTTTGACTAGCGACTAGACTAGGTTTAGAAGTAGTTATCAATGATTTGGTGTTTTTCTTACTGCATATAATTATTTTTATCTTACTTTGCTATAAATACGTACAAATGCTATTACTCTATAGTGTAACTATAATCGCAAATGTATACTCACTTAAACACCTCGCAAATACCACCTTACAATATCAATCAACTAACCCACTACACACCCTTAAATCTAAACAAAACATTTTTTACACCTCTAACACCACTGTATATGACATGCTCCACATACACACCTCAATCGACCATGTAACAATCACTATCCTACTGTTAACAACTTTTCCTCTGCCACGTCCTGTATACTTACAATATATAATATATTATATAATTACACTTATAAATACACACAAAATCAATCACTATTTTCACTTACTCCTCATAATTACTCAACAACATTCGCACCATAACATCACACAAAACACTCTTCTCTACGCAAATATTTCTTTACATAACATAACATATAACCTCTACACTAAAATCAATATTATCGACGAACCACCTATTAAGAATTATGAACCGTGCATTTGCCTCTCACACCGCTCTCGAAAATTCACACACATTTATGTTTTAAATATAGAAAACCTCAAACTACTTTACACACACCTGTTTTGCTGCGAACGAGAAATGACTAAACCATACTTAATCTTGAGACTTATTAAAAACATTATCAACAATTATGTTATGATAACGCGTTGGTTATATAATTATCACATATATCAAGATTGCATAATATCGACTACTGACAACTTATATGCGCCAAATGGATAATACTCTCTTAACTATGCAAGAAATAGACAGTATAAAAATAGCAAAATCTCAGGAATCTACAATTGAAAACTTCGCGAAAAAAAATCGTATAAACACTACAGATTTAACTTTCATTTCGCAAAACATCAGAAGTATATATAGTAACATTTCCGACTTACAAATCACGCTGACAAACTTTCACTCGGAAGTTGATGTAATGATCCTAACCGAATGTAGATTACACCCAAACAAGCCTATCCCCCAAATTCCAAATTATATGTCATACTATACAACAAGTCATATTAATCACTGTGATGGAGTCGTCTTCTATATAAAAGAATCTCACAAAGTAAATGTTCAAGAAATAAAACTAAGTCATGCATCATGTCTACAAGTATCTATATACAACTTAATTATTCTAGGTATATACCGCTCCCCATCAAACAGCATTGCCGCTAACTTCATAAATTCCCTAAATTCTCACTTGGAATCAATTAAATCATGCTCAAATATTATAATAACTGGCGACATAAATATAAATATTATACCAAAAATAAACGAAAATAGTAGCGAACGTGTAAATAGACACAGTTATCTGAATATGCTAGCATTACATGGGTTACTACCCGGTCACACATTACCAACCCGCGATCAAAACTGTTTGGACCATTTTATGCTGAAATTAAAACAAAACAATACAAACGCACAAATAACAGTTATTCATACCACGATAACGGATCATTTCATGATTTTCTTGAAATTGTCTAGAGTGAAGAACAGGAATACTGTAGCAAAAACTAGAACTAAAATTGACTTCGACAAAGCCTTAAATAGCATTAATATACATAAACTAACAAAACTTTTATCATTTAATAATCCGCAATCTTTGTCGGAGCAACTACAGAAACATCTGAGCGACTGCTTACTGCAAAATACTATTGTATCACTTGTTCCAAGGAGCCAGCGTATAATTAAGCCCTGGATAACATTAGGCATTCTACGATGTATTAAGAATAGAAATGACATGCAAAAGAAATTAAGAACTGAACCTGATAATCAAATATTAAAAATCACATATAGAAGGTACCGAAATCATTGTAACAACCTTATAAAGAAACTTAAACGGAAATATGATAGAGAACAATTAAATAATACTTGTAAAAATCCTAAAAAATTATGGACCACGATAAATAATTTGACCCATAGAAAAACAAATAAAAGTCATTGTATAGAACTATTGGATGTGGAAAATTCTCCTGAAAAGTCACTGAATTTTGTTAACAACTACTTCTCCAGTATTGGAAAATCTTTGGCTGAAGAAATAGTTTTAAATAGCTCGCCACTACATACTTATACTACCCACCAAAACTTGCAATTGTCGTCTTTTGTGCTTATGGACACTGATTGTCGAGAAGTTTACTCCTTGCTAAATCAGCTAAAGACAGACAGTGCCCCAGGCTGCGATAACATCCCCACCAAATTCCTGAAACTTGCTGCGGAATTTGTTGCTCCTGTGGTTGCTCATTTAGCAAACCTTTGCTTTAACCAGGGCAAAGTCCCGCCTTCACTTAAACAAGCTATTGTCACGCCTGTGTACAAGGGAGGCGGTAAAGATGTACCCTCTAACTATAGGCCTATCTCCGTACTACCAGCAATCTCTAAAATCCTCGAAAAACTTATTAATAATCGCTTACTAAATTATCTTGATAAATTTAACATACTCTCTGATTCACAATACGGATTTAGACGCAAAAGGTCGACTGAAGATGCTGTAACAGCACTCACATCCCTCATTGTCAAGCAAGTCGATTCAAATAAGAAGTGTTTAACAGTGTTCCTAGATATAAAAAAGGCTTTTGATACCATCTCTACCAATATCCTTGTAAACAGGCTAGAAAACGCTGGAATAAGAGGCGTACCGCTGGCATTACTATCTGACTACCTAAAAGATCGTAAACAACGGACAAAAATCGGAAACTACCTTAGTGATGAGGTAACTATTACCTACGGCGTGCCACAAGGTAGCGTTCTTGGCCCTACATTGTTCCTAGTGTACATAAACAGTCTCTGTGACATGAAAGACATTGAGGGGCAGGTATTCTCCTATGCGGATGATACAGCAGTGGTTTTCATTGGTGCAACCTGGGCTGCTGTAAAGGAAACTGCTGAGCAGGGTCTCTCCAAGATAGCTAGCTGGCTTAATGCTAATTTGCTTACATTAAATATCACTAAGACAAATTACATTACATTCACTAAATATAACACGACTCAACCGCCATCTGATTTCCAGATAAAAATACACACATGCAACACCAATAGCCAAAGCAATTGTACCTGTAACACTATAACGAAAGTTACTAACACCAAGTACCTGGGAGTTATGTTGGATCAACGGTTGTCTTGGCACAGTCACCTTGAAATGATGGTTTCAAGAACCCGAAAATTAATATGGACCTTTAAAGCTCTTAGGAATGTTGCCTCGACAAGCCTGTTAAACAGAGTTTATATTTCATTAGCACAGTCAGTCCTAGCCTACTGCATCCCTATATGGGGTGGAGCAACTAAAATGAAATCGCTAGAACTGGAACGAGCGCAAAGATCCCTAATTAAGGTCATGTACTCTAAACCTTATAAATTTCCCACCACTGAATTGTATTCCATTAGTGAACTGCTTTCTGTTAGAAAATTATATATTCTAAAGACTGTGTTAAAGTTACACAAGTCACTAATTTATAACCCTAATATACTTAATAGAAGACGAACATATTCTGTCGCCCCAGTTCCCTCAGTAAAAAGTACTTTTGCCAAAAGACAATTAGATAGACAATCAACACATTTATACAACATTATTAATAAACATACTCAAATTTATCGAATGAACCTCCGCGACTGTAGAAAGGCACTGCAATCATGGTTAAAAACTAAAAATTACGACGATATTGAGGCTCTAGTGAACGTCTTTACATAACCGCATTCCATAAATGAATGCACATACACAAACAAACAAACACATGCACACACAAACACACACACACAGACACACACACACACACACACACACACACATACACACACACACAAATAAACACACCATCTACGTACATATTTTAGCTGATAATGATTTTTCTTTTTCTTTTTCTTTTTTTCTTGTCTTATTGTCTTTAATAAGTATAAAATGTTTACTACCACGGAAACATAATTTAATGTAACCTTGTTATGAAAGAGGGGGGTATCCTAGCACAGGTATATCTATACTTAAAAGGATACCTCTGTCCTAATACAAAAAATGTATACTTTACGTTATTGAATAAAACATTTTTATTTTTTATTTTTTTTATCAGCCACACTCTTCTTGATTAAGTTTAATATCTTCAATTCGAAATTCAACTTCGAATATCGTTGAAGTGAATAGCGGAAATTGGTTAAAGCAACAAAAAATATTCTATGCTCTTATGTGGGACTTAAACTATCTCCATATCAAATTTCATCTAAATCGGATCAGCGGTTTAAGCTTGAAACAGTAACAGACAGAGGTACTTTTCATTTATAATATTTGTTTGGATTAAAAATAAATCTTGAATTTCTTATTCTAATGCTAATAATCTGTTTATTAGATTACATTTTTTTTCAGAATAGTAATAGAAATCGATGTCGCCCAATAGTGACTAGAATGATTCACTAATAATCTAATTAGATATGTGTCTGAACTGGTCTATACTAGGGTAATAATATAAATAATACTAGGGTAATAAGTCAAGTTAATTAATTGAGTTAAAATTGGACCTCTTTATCAGATGAAAGCATGCGACATCGTTAATATTTTATTGGTTACATTGATACATTGAAAGATTTCTTAGAAGTGTTTTGCCAGAGCTGGGAATCGAACCCGCCAAATGTAGAAAATAAATTAGCTAGCTTAAATATTTAGGGTACTTTTTCTCCAGGAGGAACGGGTTTGGTTCACCCTGCATATCATATACTAGCTGTCCCGCGCAACTTCGTATGCGTCAATTTTCCCCGTTTTTGCAACATTTTTAATTGCTGCTCCGCTCCTATTGATCGTAGCGCGGTGCTATATAGCCTATAGCCTTCCCTGATAAATGGGCTACCCAACAAAAAAAGATTTTTTTAATTCGGACCAGTAGTTTCTGAGATTACCGCGTTCAAACAAACAAACTCTTCAGCTTTATAATATTAGTATAGATTTGCAAAAATAGCACATTCATTTGCAGCAGACTAGTCCAGAGAAATAAAAACTAACAAAAACTAAAGTAGATCAACTTGCCACAGCAACACTCAAAAACAACAAATTGCAAAAAGCAGTTACAAAATGGATGCGCTCGGATACACATCCAACAAAAAAGGTTGCAACCTAACAAAGGTATTCGATACCACTGAACTTGGTTCTATAGCAATCTGTTAGCACAATAAGCATCTAATTCAAGTATTTTGTGTTCAAACTGCGCGCCGAAGTGACAGCTGAATGAAAATGGCCGACAGTTTATTCGTCGATACTGAAAACGGGAAATGAGTACTGCAATGAGCTTTTAAATTGGACGGTATCAATCTGTATGTAATTGTAATGTTTGCATGTCTGTTTTTAAATCTTGTAGGGTTGTCAGCTGTACTGAATTTTTTAAAATAGGATTTATTAAATCGTATCTCAACGGCATTTTGTGAAATTGATTAGAAAACGATTTTGGTCATAAAGTGCTTTTAATTCCCTTTTGCTTGGAAACCTTAAAGGGTGATCAACTTTTTGTAGATATGTAAGTCCTATCTAATGTTTGATAACTCTTCATGCAAATGGCTACTATCTGCTTTGAGCTTGTTTCTCAGAAGATAATACCTACAATAACGTAAAGATTTTTTGGAATGTTTGACATGATAACGTCTTATAAATCGATGAACACCGGCTGCACGTACGGAAAAGTGTCACGTTCCGCGTGCAAGCGAGAGTGCAGAAAAACGATCGGCCATTGTTTATATTCCAACCTGTCAACTGTTTATAAAATGTAATATCACTATCAGCGAATGGCGATTGCAGCGACATGCGATACAATTGGAACTTAAGCTGTCACTGGCGATTGCAGCTACATGCGATACAATTGAAACTAGAGCTGTCAACGGCATGGTTGTTTATTACAATGTCAATAATGTTTTTTTATGACGTTATCACATAAAATTATAATTTGTTAACCGACTTTACTGACAACCATTTTTTTATTAGATTTTAAATGTGAAAGATATGATGATGAAGCTAAGCTAAATTTCAGAAAAATATTGTTAGTTGTTAAAGATTCGGCGTTTTTTTTATCTAGCTTGCAAAACTCAAGAGGTAGGTAAGAGTTTCAAGTATAAGGGGATACTCTTATATAAACAGTTTACCTAATATTTTCATTGGAGAGGACGTTACAAATTGCATCTGTGGCGCGAGGGCCGGAAGGGGACGGAGGCGGTCCGGACGCGACGGCGCCGGTCCGGTCCGACCGCGCCATGTGTGCACACACCTTTACCTTTCTAATGTATTGTGTGGATCTAGCTTATGAATTGTGGAAATCATTAAAGTTTCATTAATTTTTAACAGAAAGTGTGTAGTAACAAATAACACTATGATATTTCAGTAAAAACTAAACTAAGTATTAGTAAGTAGATAGGTAAGCAATTCCAAAGAAACGTTATCCCGCCATTGACCACAGATAATTCAAAGCTTGACCACACACGCCATTGACCACAGATAATTCAAAGGTTGGCGTTTTTTGACTGGACTCTCTGTGACATATCAATAAATGCAGTCCATCATCATCATCAACCTATCGCAGTCCACTGCTGGACATAGGCCTCTCCAATTGCACGCCACTTTGTTCTATCTTCGGCTTCTCGCATTCAGCTCCTGCCAACCGTTTTGCGTAAATCATTACTCCACCTGGCATGAGGGAGTCCTACACTAAGTTTGCCGAGATGAGGTTAATTATGCACTGCATTTATTGATATGTCACAGAGAGTACAGTTAAAAAACGTCAACATCGTGTAACGGAGATGAAACCAATTCACCTAAACAAAAATCCGAGTAGAATTAAACAACAAGCACATAGGCGCATCCGGGGTCACGGGGGCACGTGACCCCCCAACGGTTTGTCTACCGAATTTCTTGTATTTTATTCTCATTTGGTCTAGTGCCCCGTTCGATGCCTTAGCCATTAAAAATGCTCGCTACAAAAAGGATACTACTTTATAAATTTATTTTGAAAACTTTGTAGTACATTTTGATTAAACTTTACTCTAGGAATTTGCCAATTTTAGTTCGAAAAATGTAACGGTTTTGGTAAATGATTATTATGTTAATGATTGTGTTCGTTTTTGGACCAAGTAACGAGTAAAAAGTCTTTATAACCTCATAAGTGCGAATAGCAATAGGCTACCGCCGCCGCTTTTGAAATGTTATTTTTTTTTTTTAAATATATAAATAGCAATGTGGAATATGGCAATCCTGTTAGCAAGAAATTTATTTAACATTTATTTATCATTACGGTGTGTCAAGTTTTACTTTTTAAATAATGGGCTAGTTTCCAACTACTCAAAACATTTTAAAAATGACAAAATTCAGATTTTACATGGACATCTCATACAAATATGTGTCACACGTGCCCCCCCCCCCGCCCCTATTCAGGAGCTAAAGCTAAGCGCGCGTGGCTGCTGCGTAGAAAAGTTACCAGGGTGCCGCGAAAGATATGGTGGATGTTTCGTAAATTAAAGGTTTGGAATTATATAATAATGTCTTAGGACAAATCACAAAAAATCATCTGATCCCAAACTAAGCAGAGCTTGTATTATGGCAACCAGACAACTAATAAACATACTTATATAATTCCAAATACATATTATAGATAAATTATACCCAGACCCAGAATAAACCATCGTGCTCATCACACAAAGTTTTATTTTAATTAAATAAATGGGGATCGAACCCACGACCTCTTGCGTAGCAGTCGGATACACTCCCACCGCGCCACAGAGGATTGTCATAATTTCAATTATATAAAAGTGTAAGAACTGTCGACCAATGACACGACCCCCTATCAAAAGTAAATAGGTCCATTAGTAACGTGTGTATTGAAGTAAACTATAATTATAGATACAACAGGTCAATAGGTTAAGAATTTAAAGTCACAACCTTTAGATAGTGAATATTACTAATTATAATAGTAGTGCTGAGTCTTGTCTTGTATAAATTAAGTACTAGTAATTATAACCTATGTACTATAAGGACACCGCCATTGGATGAAATGGTTTATGATTCACTGTGTGACAACTAATTTTATTAGTACCAACACAAAATACTGACAGTACAAAAGGTCAACTTCATATACGCGCTCGAGCATTCTCGGAGCATCGAGACGTTAGTTTTGCATGATCAAGACGTCCGTCAGTCAAGCCTTGAACGCCAACTCGCCAATGAATTCATCTTACTTCTATAATAATGATGTTATAAATAAATATATATAATTGTTTTTAAACTTTCGCGATTTTTATACATATTAGTTATATTTCGGGACTTAATCGCGTGAATTATTTAAAGGTACGAACCTTTTATTTACCCGACGTTTCGATCGAATTGCACCGATCGTGGTCACGGGTCGACCCGTGACCACGGTAGGTAAATATAATATATAATATAATAAATATATATAAATCTATAATAATGTTATAAAGCTGAAGAGTTTGGTTGAACTCTGGAACTACTGGTTTGAATTGAAAAATTACTATAATTTTCACTGTTAGGTAGACCATTTATCAAAGAAGGCTGTATAGGCTATATAACATCACGCTACGACCAATAGAAGCAGAGCAGCAATGAAAAATGTTGCAAAAAAGGGGAAATTTACGTCGACGAAGTTGCGCGGGTCAGCTACTATCACATCACACTAATATTATAAAGGCGAAAGTTTGTGAGTATGTGAGTGTGTATGTTTGTTACTTCTTCATGTCTAAACGGCTGAAGCGATTTTAATAAAATTTGGTATAGAGTTAGCTGACACCCTGGATTAACACATAGGCTAATAAACCGGGTAACACCGCGGGCACAGCTAGTAACTATATAATTTTAAAAAATCTTTATGCTTTCAATTTCTGCTAAGCACATAAGTATTAAAAATTATATAATATGTAGATAGGTACAATCAACAACGTAAGTCGTTTAACAAACAAAATATTTTTAATAATCTATATTGAATGGGACAAACAACGATGTTATTTTTTCAAGTCTAACCGCCTGTACTCAGAGTCATTAATTGTTTATACCATTCCTCAGTAAATATTTTATAAGACAAAATTTGAGAAAGGAACGATGTAAGTAAGCAATAATCGACTCTGAGTTCGGCAGTAACTTTTCATGACCATGTGGTAAATGATATTTGCTCCGAGTTGATTTAAATATTACAAAAGTTAAGCAACCCACTCAGACAATTTTATTAATTATATTAACTTTAACAAATCCTTATTTATTAGGCGATCCTGATAAATTTATTACAACAGCTGAAATCTCAATTTAGTTTTAAGCCGCACACTTTTAATCAAATATCCTTCAATTAATCTGTAGGTACCTACTTACTTGTAATTGTTCTAGTGGCCTACTTTAACTTGTTGAGCTAACTTTTGTTTCCCAATATTATTGCCAAAAACAGAATTTTACAACTCAAAATCGCCAATAAAAATGAATAATTGACCATTGTTTTAATAAGTATTTTATTTATCGTTGGTCATTAAAATACGTATAAGTGTCTTTATTTCAATTAATATCGGACCTTATCACATTTTTTCCATAAGCAATATTGTTGACGAAAACAAAATGGCTGCCTCACGCGCTGTCAAGGTACACTGCCTTACGTAAACGTAATTTAAAATTCACGCCTGTAAAACAGCTTTCATCTCTTTAATGTAATCCGTCTATGAGATAACTAAGTGACACCCTTCTAAGTACATAGTGGAGAGGAGGAACGAGACCTGCTTTTAAATAATAAATTGACTTCTAGACTGCCAACCAGGTTGATGTTAACTTGATTTTAGGATTACGTTATAAGACGCGTTTGGGTGAAAAATATGCTTTTTAGTTTTTACATTCAAGCACGATATTTTTAGATACAAACCTTTTTACTGAAGGTTTTGTAGAATCATAATTTTTATAATGTTTTTACACGTCAAACGCGGCGCTTTGAAAATAATGACAGGTCGGTTTGCCGCCTTTGTCACGACTCCATACTAACCTAAACTAGGTACCTATCTGAAGACTTCCAATCTGATCGATTTTTCAGCCAATTTAGTCTTTAGTTTAGTTATATATTTTTACTGCTGCTAGCTACTAAAAGACTGGGTCTTTCGAATTTTGTGCAACTTTTTGTACGTTCTATTTTCACAATTTAGATACGGAACAGCTCAGATTGCCGCCATTTACACAACACAGCTGTTCTTGTGAATAGCGTTTTAATAGCTATTTATATTGTGTCTAGTTTCTATTGGCATTTTTTTAAAGAAATACTTATGAGATTTAAAAATAACTGATTTTTGTGACCTTTTAGCGAAAATGGACATTGTTTACTGAAGGTTTACAATTATATCCACAGCACACATCAATCATTGCAAAAAAATAACTAAGTAGGTTCTTAAACTGTTTTTCTTGAAAAAAAATACACAAAGGCACGGGAAACAGTTTAAAAAAAATACACGTAATCATATTTAGATCTTCTTGGTCTTACAAACTATGTATAACATCAAAGAAACTGTCCCATTAAAAAATAAATTATTCACCGCCACCAAGGAGGTGTGTTTAACATTTTTTCCCGCGACTGTACGCGTCAAAGGCTCGATGTGTGTAGTTAATTTTCAGCTGACGTCTTTGTCATGCAAATATATGCCTCTCACTCACCTTCGGGACATGGGGATATTGGATTCACAGAATAAATACGTACATATCGCCGACTCCCTACCTAAAACAAAAACAGGCTCACACATGCATAGACACACACGTACACAGATCTCAGTCGCATTCAAATTGAAAAAGCGCCAGTTGAGATCGACCGTACATGTGATGGTATGTGTGTGTGACTTTGTTGTTGTCCCGTGAGCCGACCTTATGTTGGATTCTTGGCATGAAACAAATTAGAGTGGCCCATTAGAACAAAAGGGGCCAAATATAAGATGTACCAAGTGTTTTGCATGTTAACGAAGAAATGACGTCGTGTTAGGGATGTATCAAGCGGTATTGGTTTGTATTGTTTGCTGTGGCGTCTGAATTTGTTAGGGTTGTTCAGATTCCAGAAATCCAGATAATGTGATGACAAACTGATTGAAAGAAATACGAGACGAGTTATAGTCAGAGGCAAGCAGAATCCTAAACAATATTCGATTTAAGGACTCCAAGAATGATCGAACTTAAATCCCATTTCGTAGATGCGCGTGCAATACCACGATTATGAAAATTAACCGAATATCAAATTTGTATTTTATGTCCTTCTGTGTAAAATATTAATCTGATTTTCGGCTAATTTATTTGGCATCATTTAAATCATAGATTTAAATTATCCGAACGTCATTACTTCTACCATTTTAAAAATGGAACAATTCAATGTGCTCTACAGTTATTTTGTCGGAATCTTTTTTTTTTTCTTTTTTATAATGGACAAGGCATCCAATTAAGGATAAAGCATACAGCCTACCGGGCTAAAGTATATTACCGTTTGCCACGAAGGCCACTCCACAAAGGTTTTATTAGTTAATTTAACATAGTCCTGCCATCCTGTTTTTGTAGTGATTACTTACCCTACCGTGGATATCATTATGAAAATTTGTTTTTTATTTATTTTATCAGCAGAAGATAAAAACTGTATTAAAGGAGAAAAAGTTAATAGAACTTTAGATGTAGTTTTATTTTCTCTTAAGATTAGTTATAGCTCATTAGCTATAATAATAGAAAAATAACTAACAAGAACATAGATGATCTAAATCGAACATTGTTTATACAGTATAAAGTATTTGTGGCAATTTCTCTTTTCAGTTTTGTATGAAAGACTAGAAAGTTTGTACCGGTAACACTTATATTTTGATGATCTAACTAAAACGAAGTAGATATGTACTTGTCAAGGTAACTTTCTTAAAAAAACTTTTTACAAAGAATATTACCGACTTCAAAAATAAATAACTAAAAAGCAAAAAATAATATGCCAATAATAACAAAAACAAATTAAACATTTTGAAGTTGGTGCCATGAAATAGTAGTCTTTATGTTTTATTTGGCACCAACTTTTAAACTTAACTTTTTAGTTACCTTGTAGGTATTTATTTTTGAAGTCGTATATATTTTTCTGAAAGAAAGTTTTTATTTTTGTCACTTTTTAGTGGGTTGGTTTATAATTCACTTAAGTTACGATAGGCTTATGTCAACTGCTCAAAGCCCTGTAGATAGGTAGGTACCCTTCTATAAAAATCTTTTAACCAAATATGAAAACACGTTAAAAATGCATCAATGAATGGACATGACGAAACCATAAAGGTTTTGGCATTTTGGCTACAAAACTCTAAAAAACCGGGCAAGTGCATGTCAGGCCACGCACAATGTAGGATTCCGTAGCTCCCCCCCCCCCCTCAGAATAATGCGGTTTAAGAAGTGGCTATTGCTTTCTGTTGTTTTTGTTTTATACTTACACGTTATCCTAATAATAATTTTCAATAGAATTTGTATGAAAATTTTGTTACTTCTCAATTGATCAGCTATTACTCGTAAACTTGTAAAGCCTACTTAGCTGTGATAGGATCCCTAAATCTAAAAATGGTCTTCACAACTACTTCAAAACGTTTTTAAAAGACCTATCTAATGACACCCCTCATGATGGGATAGGTGAGAAAAAAAATACATAAAGGGGAACACAATGTTAAACATTTTTTTTCAACATTTTGTTTTTTCACTTTGTCGGCTCTAGTAATATGCGTATCCATGCACTAACAGTCTCTGAGCTAAGTTACGGACAGATAAACAGACATGGGTTCCATTTTACCGTTTTGACTGCGGAACCCTAAACACGACGAACTTTTCTTACGACATACATTTCTATACAGAGATACTTGTCAGATGCTGATTGCGCCAGAGCTATTATCACTCATATCTACCTACAAGTTGAAACAAGTCGCTAAGCACCGAAACTTCACAGGATTACACCGATGGCTTCTAATTCGCCTGTTTCCAAATCTGGCTTAAAGCCAAGGTCAATAAACCCTTTGTTTATCCTTGCATACCTTTAACTTACACAGCCTCTCAACCAAACCATATGAGATTACATCACAAAGTAAATTTGTACCTTATCACGTCGTAATAAGGTTCAACTTACACAGCTTTTAAACTAAAGCATATGAGATTACATCACAAAATAAATTTGAATCTTAACTCGACGTGATAAGGTTCAATTCGCCTTGTTAGAAGCGAATATGTAAATAAAGAGGGATGTATCCTAAATAAATATACAGGGTGTCGCGCAGTAGCTATCTGCGATTGTGAACTAACCGATTTAAATTGGCCTCTCAAACCCTTTACTGATTGTTTATTGTAAAGGGATGGTATGCGATCAGGGAGGTCTGTTTACATTGGTTACAAACAAAGGTTATGATTTTTTAAACAGAACGTTTGGATTAAATGAGGGTACCTGTATATCTATTTTGGTATGTTTCTACGTAAGGCTTTTTAAAATTAGCTGTTTAATATTACTTTGAAAATAACCCCCGTTGATTTTTGTATTCGTAACATTACAAAGCACCCGATATGAGGGACAAAAATATGTTTATTTTGAAAATTACTAAACAGATTTTTATTAAACAAAGCTATGTAGCACACTGATTAAACTAGCTCAAATAAAAAACAGAACCCAAAATCCATCCAACCGTTTGGACGTACATAAAATAACTATCGTCAGTGTATTTATTTTTCTTCAAAAGAACAACAAGTAACACTTTAATTTATAACGGAATATAATTAAATAATTGTATTTTTAATTGTACAAGATTTAAGTAAGTATGTAGGTATATTTACAAGATTTAAGCTATCCTAATGTATAGTTTTCATCAAAAAATAATTGTAGTTGTACTTCAGGAGCCGTACAATGAACTCATAAAACAGGTCAATTGTAGAAGAAAAAAATAAATATAAGGCAACTAAAAAGGATAATAATATATAACAACAAAAAATAAATAAACATTTTGAAGTTTTATTTGGCACCATGCCTTTAATATTCCAAGAATTCCCTCAATTTCACCAGGATCCCAATCAGATCCTGATCTGATGACAATGGAACCTAGAACCTAACTTGGAAGTATGTAGTCCCTTTAAAACACTAAAATAATTTTACAAATCGGTCCAGCTGTCTCCGTGTAATCAGGTACACACAAACACACAAAAAAACATACAGCTGATTTGCGAACCTCTTCCTTTTTTGAAATCGGTTGAAAATAAACTGTCCTGTTAATGTACTATAATTATGCCCAAAAGCAGGCGAGTCAGTGATGACGTCATCAAACGTGTAAATTTTTTGCAGACATGCGTCAGATTGAACTGCCTTGCTCTAGGCAAATAGCTTAAAATTTTAGATGTTCATGGTACGGCCCCTGGTATAAAAAGGTTACCAACAAAGACAGAAAAAAATATCACCTCCTGCCGCAATCGGGAATAAGACTTATTTTCATTTAAAATCTTAGTATGGATTGACCCTAAAATTCTACATCACACATGCATATTTTAACCTGTACATAACAACACGAATTCGATATTTATAGGCCATGTTTAGGCCTTTCGGGGTGAACGTTCAGGCAACTTAATACCAAAAGGTGACACTTAAAAATCAACCCTTTTGTATAAAAAATAAAGGCCAATATAGCTTAATATTCATCGACATAGTTGTATACCCAGCGAAGCATAAAGCGGGCCATTCACGTGCCATGAAAGCCTGTCGCATAGACAAGGGAGTCGGAGACGCCGTAAAAATGATTTATACGCGTCTGTGGGGCTTATCTAGTGTTGTCGATGTTTTAAAAATGGGTTGATCGAACCCAAAGATAAAAGGTGCCAGCCGTCAGATTTATTTTGTATTGACATGCTAAACTACAGCAGTGGATACACATAGAGATCTTCCTTGTTTTCGAAAGCATAAGCATCTCTATATTTCCTCAAAGTTTTAGAGAATCTGCCTACTCATGTTTCAGTTTTAGAAAACATCGTTAAAAAAATATCGATTTATAGGCAACATGTCTTGACAGATTGATCAGCTAGTTGGCCAGTACATGAGATGCAAATTCTAAATCATTGAACTGATTCTTTTTAACAAGCTTAAGGTGGAATCTTGAAAGTCAATTTTAATCTACTTCTAAAGATTTTAAATGTTTTTTTTATGTGAATGTAGTTCAGATGACAACATAATAATTTGATAACTTGGAGCTGATCTGATGATGGAGTGCAACTTCTCGGGGATGCATAGGTTTTGACGATCAACTTTAAGCTAGCTAGCTTCTAGCGTTTTTACATAAAGTATGCTTATTTAATCCCTGTACGACCGACCCGTTAAGTGTTAAAATTGATATGGGAAAACGTGTGGAGGCGGAAAAGATTGTATTGATTGTGAAGAGGCTTTATGCAAACAATGTTGATAAAAAATCTTGAAAATTTACACATTTCGACAAAATTGAGTACTTAAATCGTGAATTTTATTATTTAATAAAAAAAAACATTATAACGGATATACATTTTTTCCTATTTTTTTTAGCTTTGTTAACAGAATACCTACACACTCCTTTCGGGTCGGACACAGATTAATTTACACCTTGTACAAGTATGTATATGCGAAGGGTGATTTTTATCTTTTTTTAAAGTTATTTTTATGGCGTATCCTTATTGGGCACCATGCTTTAGTAGTTTCTGCGTGAGAGAGCAACAAACATACACAAATTTTCGGATTTATTTTAGCAGGATTTGTCGCTTATAGTTAACGTAACGCAAAAGTTCATGATATGCTTTAAACAGTCTTGTAAAGCTTACTCTTTAATTCGTTTTGTTTCGTAAGTGCCTTATTACTTTTGTTTGCTCATGCTACGTGCCTGAGCATAAAGGTAGTCTTATTAACGCTTTCGATAATGCTAAAAAGCTCGTATCGGTAACTTCTAAGTGGACTTGATATAGATTAGGCCTTCGACTTATTTATTTTTCGTTGTTAAACCTATACCTAATTATTTTGCAGAAGATTTGACGGTTGTTTTCCAAGTGGTGTGTGTTGCACTTATTGTTCCGTTTTTTGGGTTCCGTAGCCAAAATGGCAAAAACGGAACTGTTATAGATCATGTCCGTCTGTCTGTCTGTCCGTCCGTATGTCACAAAATGAATGTTGATGAAAAGGTATCATGTAGTAGCTGCTACTTAGTTTAATAGCTAAATAATAACAATTAATATTTTTAGGGGGCACTCCATACATGTAAAAGAAGCTGAAAAAAAAATGTTACCGAATTTTCCCGCCGATATTCAAGTTTTAAAGATTTCAAGTTTTCTTGTTTGAGTCACAAAGTCTCGATGTCAGTTTCAAGTTTATTTTCATTCAAGTTTTCTTCTTTGAATCACAAAGTCTCGTTTTTATCCAGTTAACACGTATTTCAAGTATATTTTGCACTGTTAGAGTATATTTGTTCTGTGTTTTTACACTTTTTACAACGCCATTTTTACAACTTTTTCTGAAAGTCTTGTCGAGGCATTATTCAAATCAACGTTTGGCACATAATTTTACAGGTCTTTTAAAAACATGTTAATTTTTCTAAAATATTTTTTGATTAAGTAAATCTTTTTGCAAATAATCGCTCCGAAAGATACATAAATCATGACATGACCAAAAAATATGATAAAAATCATAAAATTTTAATTTCAACCATTTAGCTGGCAGGGGGAGGGAGACACTTGACTCTAACAAAAAAATCACAAACGGATCCCTAAATCTAAAAATGGTCTTAACAACTATCAAAACATTTTGGTTTTTAAAAGACCTATCTAAGGATCTACACGATGGGGCAGGTGAGAAAAACTCACTCTTTTTTGACAATCTTTTTGAAATCATCGGCACTTTCTTAACAATATCTTGACTTTTCTTAGGTTGATCTTTTCGGAATAAAGACATTATTATGTACGAATTTATTATTTTACTCATATTGGTATGTTTGGAAGTGTGTGATGGAGTAGTGGACATAATATCTTCTATTTAGGTATGTCAATAACCAAAAACTTACTTCATCTTCTAAACATTAACAAACTATGTCCAGATTAGACAGATAATTTGATGATACATTACGCTACCGGAGTAAATTAAAAACATGGTCGTTTATAAAACTTATAAGATTTATAGAAATACCTCCACGGATTCCTGCACCTTTTCTTCACTTCATAAATTATTTTGATGCTTTATCTATAGATGAATTTGTTTGATAAAAGATACATACATGATTGAGTGTGTCACATTGGATAACTTATTGTAGCAGGTAATATACAGATGAAAAAAAATGTTTGACACTCATGCACGGTTTCTGAAAGTCATTTTTTCTTTTCCCGCAAGATTTCAAGTTTTCTTGTTTGAGTCACAAAGTCTCGATGTCAGTTTCTTTTCTTTCTAGTCTTCTTCTTTGAATCACAAAGTCTCGTTTTTATCCAGTTAACACGTATTTCAAGTATATTTTGCACTCTTAGAGTATATTTGTTCCGTGATTTTACATTTTTTACAACGCCATTTTTACAACTTTTTCTGAAAGTCTTGTCTAGGCATGATTCAATCGACAAATTTCTTGTTTAATTACTGTCAACAAAGAGAATCCATTAGGCTGGTGAGACCACGTCACCAGTGCAACCACTGGGGAGAACGCGAGTCCGACGGTCTCTTCTTTTACAGATTTTCATTCTGATCTTCCTTTAATTTTCAGATTTTCATCTGTTACCTTACTGTTACTGCCTTCCATACCTCCCGGTTGCCGGGTAACTAGTACCCGGTGCGGCGAAATGTACTACAACCATGTACGTCAGTACTTGAGAATGCTTAAGTTTATGGCTATACACTTCGCCACTTCGCCGCCGGATACCCGGGCAACCGGGAGATGTGAAAAGAGCCTTTAATTTCAATTTCATCTAGCTAGCAGCCTAGCGACTTTAGACCGACGTTCGACGACGAGTCACAGTCTACACTTCAAAAGCCGAAAAAGCCTTAAATGAATTTGTTTGTTGAAAGCCTATGATTTTTATTAGCTGCCTAATAAAATACTGGACGAGTTCTTGTGTGTTGGTCAGTGTTTCCAGACTTTACTTTCTACATAAACACAAAATCCGCACTCATTCTTCATAATACTAGTCGAAATTCTTCAACATTTATTCATCATTTTGATTCCTCTACAAAACTAAAACAAAACTCGCCAAAGCGAAATGGAAAGTAGCTTTGATCCTTCACAAAGTTGCACGCAGAGTATTTGAACTGTTCGACCTAGTTTGGAAGAAAATTGGTACAAATCCATGGAGATATGAGGGCAACTAATAGGTCCCTGAACTGTTCGCCATATCTACGTATAGGTTTGTTAAGGGTAGATTACGTGAAACAGGGTTCGGCTATACGGGATAGAAAACCTAAATATTAGGAATCGAAAAAAAAATTGTGTCACTAGTCAAAGAGTTTTTCTATAAGATGAAATAAAGAAATTTAAGGATATGTCTTAATGATCCCGCAAATAAATCTTGAAGTTGCGGAAAAATGCAAAAACGAGCATTTTCGTATTGTCATAGTCATGGCGTTCGTAATCTAACATATGTACGAACGAATATTATACTTTATTTTGACCTGAGCTCCTGCGCACTGTGAAATAATGGTTGTGTGCGGAAGACCGAGGCCGGCGATCGTGTCGCTGTGTACGTAGAGCTAAATAAATAATTCTCTCAGTGTAATGCCCCCTTAAAGTAATCGCACGGGGATGTCGATCACAGATACGTGTGCCTTGTGTCGGACATACGGGGCCAAAGTTCTGTTGATATTTTATTAGGAAACTTTGGAATGTGGCCATGTATTGGGAAGATGCTGTTTCTTCTGAAAGCGGAATATTCCTAGTTAGAGTTCTGAATGTATCCCACTTTCTTCTTTTATACTTTTGATTCCTTTGCTGCTGGTTTTTCTTCCGAGCGTATGATTATTGTGGATGACAGATCGAAAGTCAGTTTACATTAACTTCTCCTGAAAATTAAGACTATTCGTTATAGTAGGGAAGCCCAGTAAGGGATTTTTTGGATTAACATAAGGAAGGATACCTCGTACCCTGTTGAGTGCCTCTACTAAATAGTAGCTCTTTATATAGTGACGCGCGTCTTTACTTAACATCCCTGTTCCATGCAAAAGAGTATTTAATTTTTTAAGGTCTGTAGCCACCACCTCACTTTCCCGTAACCATTGAAAGGATATCCAAAGTCCTTTTATCTTAGCACCAAAATAATCTTCATAATCAAATAGGTCCCTACTACATTCGAGTACCTAAATCCAAATTTAGCATGTTGGGCTCCCCAGTTAGTTGGTATGATAAAACAAACATTAATCGATTATCTCTTTATTTGATAATTCAACAAGCTGTTTCCATGCATTCTTTTGTTAAAATATCCCCAAAAGGAATGATGAAATCAGTATTAAATACTAACTGCCTGCCCCAGCTTCGCACTTGTGTATCGCATAGTATTTTATACCTTGAGTTACAATATTGTAATTTTCGTAGGGATCTCTAATTTTTTGACAACAAAAAATAGCTCATGTTACTCCCCGATAATGTAGCTTTCTAATGGTGAAAGAATTTTAAAAATCGGTCCAGTAGTTTCGAAACCTATTCAATGCAAACAAACAATCAAATCTTTCCTCTTTATAATATTAGTATAGACAAACCGTTGAATAGAATGTAATCACAACCGCAATACCATGATATCAAATGCCATAGAAAATTCTCACCTAACTTTAAATGATCTGAATATATTTAATAAAGGTTAAGGCTTATATAATTTGTCCTAGTATGTCTAGTATGCCGATATAGTGTACAGTATGTCCAATCACAGGGGGCGGTCGAATAGTCCCGATGTGATTAATGACGGCGACCCCGCAGACCAGATATCGTCTATCGCTACGTGAGCCTACGATTACTCTTGATTGCTCACTATTGCTGTTACTACTGGATTTGTTGGTATGAGAATGACGTTTCGTGGTAGGAGATTCCTTGAATGGAAATATCTATAACGTCTAATAATAATTGAACAATATTTATTAATGTTATAAATGTAAAAGTTTCGGTGGAGGTTTGTTATTCAATCACGCCGTAACTCGTAATCGAATCTAAATGAAATTTAGCACAGAGATAGATTGTAGTCTGGAATAGCTTAAAGGCTCCCGGAAAAATATATATATTTTTTTTCAATATTAATCGGTAGAGATTATGGCTCGCACATTATGTGCATACGCCAGTTTCAAGTATAAGTTTTTTCTAGTTTTCTTCTTTCAATCACAAAGTCTCGTTCTTGTCCAATTATCACGTATTTCAAGTACCTATATTTTACACTGTTTTACACTTTAAACGCGGAGCTGTAAAAATAGCGACATGTCAGTGTGCCGCCATTTTTACAACTCCGGAAAAATATTCCCGTGAGATATTTTCTTTTTTTTTTTTACTTGGGAAGTGTCTCGGTCAACAGCTAATATAAAAATTTAGTAGCTTCATAATTAATTCAACCTCTTTTTTATTTTCAGGTAAGTACTGGATTGTAGAACTCTATGCAGACCTGGTAGGTAGCACAAAATCGTAAGAAATAGGTGTCGGCGATCAATAAGTATGGTATGATAATAATGACTTGTTTGTTCATCTTAGATATAGTGTTAACAAAGACAGTTTTGCATACTAGTTCACTTATAGCAATTAAGTAATTGTATGCATCATAAATGGCGTTTAAAAGGCTATATTATTATACCTAATAGACGTGCGTAGGCGTCAATGGGTAATTCTAATATGTATTACAAAGTAGGTACATGTAATTAATGTAAAGCGTAGTCTGCACTGCGAAAAAATCGTAATGCCACGTTTATGCGCTTACCAATGCTTGGCAAGCGTCTAAAAGCTCCAAGTCTTTATAAACGCTTGGATTTTCTTTATATGCTTGCGAGTGCGTTAGTGTGTTCCGAACAGGCAAGCATGGCAGAGGTGGACGTTTAAGTTGTATTGGCTTGATGCGCTTATTACACTACATACATCAGACACCCTAATCCTATTTCACATACTCTTTGCCTAAACTCTTAAAAAGAGAGGTGTAATAAGAGTTAGGTCCCTAATTCTCTTACAAATTTTCAAGTCCACCTTTGATTTACGGCCCTGATTCAGGGTAGTGTAATAACCGTTGTTTCAATTAATCAATTAAATTTTTAAGATCGATCCCAAAGTTACAAGAATACGAAAATGGCCGTTTTAATCGAAACTTAACTGCAACTGAACTGCAACTGCACTGCTTTAAATACGTGAATTGGTCGGCGCGAGCTCGTGATCGATACTAAAAACGCGCCAACGTGTAAATACGTCGCAAGCCCTTGCCGCAAGCTTCCTTTGTTCTGTATTCAAACACCGATTCTAGCCCGGATCGGTGTTGTCACCGATCCGGGCTAGAATCAAGGGAAGAAGAAGAAGAAGCCAAGAAGGCAAGCCAAGTCAAGCCAAGCTAAACACCCCGTTCACACGCTTGTGTTTGTGGACACTTGTTGGGACTTGCCAAGCATGTAAACGTAGCAAAACGGTTATGATTGTGCCATGCTCTAACACGTGAAATTGAGTACCGAGAAACTAGCGAATGTTTGGTCTTCGTTTTTCATTTTTCACACTTTTACTCGTACAATAAAAAACTCTTTACAATAAAAAAATTCCAAAATCGGCTAGCTATTAACTCGTAAACAAGGAAAAGAAAGAAGAATCAGCCATAGCCGTAGCAATTACAACTCTTTCGCATGCAAATAAGATCATAGTGACACAAATAAAGACAAGTCCAGTAATACCCGACCCATATACAAAAAAAAAATAAAAATAAACGTTCATTTAAAAACCGCTGCAATTAAAACGTCCATGGCGGAAAAAAACTCGACTAAAACACAGCTTTTAAAACAATACACCCAGCTAAAAATGTTGGCCGCATTTCCACAGCGTTTTGCACATAACGCTTAGTGTTATACTCATCTTCACATTCACAATTGTAACAAAGAGCCGCCATTTTCATGAAGTTAAAAAATCATTAGCACACCCCTAGCAAAGGAAACAATCTATTCTGCCAACTTTGATACGAGTACAACTTGAGTGTTGCTTGCTATCATGAAAAAAATCTGTCATTATTGTTAGAATTCCTTTTTTGTGCTATAATGCGTATGGCATAATATATTATTATATAATTAGTTGTGAAAATGGCGGCAAATTTAATTATCATCGTTTTCACAGCTACGCATTTGACGTGAAACGCGTTTGCAGGTCTTTGTGCAGTTAATGTGTACAATAAATACCAAACATATTTAAAAAAAATAACACTGGCTGGGGAATCTGCTAGATTGTCATCACATAAAAAATGAGAAGAATATACGAGTAGATACGAGACAAATTAAAGCGAGTGGTATCGGTTTTGAATTCTACCCATTATACTACCTGAGCTTAGCTGGAGGGGTTACAGGATTGCTAGTAATGTGGGACCCTCTATGCCACGTTGCTAGTTATCTATTTTTTTTAAACTACAGAAACTGATACTTACTATGCCGTGTATCGAACGGCGATGTAAATGAATAAGATATTGTATCAAAAAGAATCAGTTACTATAAAATTCGGGCGTCAGGAATAGCGAAAATTGTAATACCTACTCAGAAATGTGAGGCTTGTAAAAAAATAGTGTTAGTTTTTAGGCTGTATGAGTTCTGCCTAAGGCCGAGTCCTTATTGCGAAATTTTATACATGGCCTCACAGCTGGAGTTGTAAAAATGGCGGCAAACTGACATATCACTATTTTATACATACGTTTAACTGTGATAACTAGACAAGAACGAGACTTTGTGATTCAAAGAAGAAAACTAGAAAAAAAATAAGCTTTAAACCCGCGTATGCACAGAATATGCGAGCCATAATTCCATCCGAATAGTATCGGGGGGAAGAGGAAAAAAAACCCTTCAGCCGTGTACGAAACTGAAGTTTGGAACGCCACACTTTAACATTTTCAATGTGAATTACACAAAGATTAATTATCAGCCCTCGTCTTAACCTCCCTCTTCTCAAACGGCGAGAATAAGACCGTCACTTCACTAATACACTTGCCACAGAAACATTTAAGTTACAAAATACCAAGAGTGCAGAAGGTACAATAATAATAATAATAATAATATCTTGGGACAACTCACACAACGCTATCTGATCCCAAACTAAGCAGAGCTTGTACTATGGAAACCAGACAACTGATAAACATACTTATATATTTCTAAATACATACATATTATAGATAAATAACACCCAGACACAGAATAAACCATCGTGCTCATCACACAAAGTGTTATCCTGGGTGGGGATCGAACCCACGACCTCTTGCGTAGCAGTCGGATACACTCCCACCGCGCCACAGAGGCAGTCAGTCACAATACTCTACAAACGCACACATAGTCATGTCATGGCAGACGGACACGGAAACGGAATGCAAATAATCGAGAGGTACAGAAAGCAACCTTCACGCGTACCTCGCTCGAACAGCGGACATAGACATTACATTACACACGGATATGGAATTACAGACCGCTTTATTCGGAAGGCATTACTTAAACAAAGTCTGTATTCTTAGCACAGAATAAGTAATAGTTGTTCTTAGTTGCAAAAAACTCTTCCATTTCTTGTTCTTCGTAGCGTTTCGACTAAATATACTTCTTAGCGTTTCGACAAACATACCCCGCGCATATCTGGGGGGGCTTTGCCAGCCAGCGGATACAGCAATCCTGGGTCGCCTTGAGACAGCCTGTTATGATACGGAAAGATTCGTTTAGGGTTGTATCCAGAATCCTGTGCGGACGGATCGTCCCCAGACCCGGCAGGCGAATTCACCGGATAAAAATGACAGCAAAACAATAATTGTCAACTCCTCCACTTACTGCCAGTCGAAACAATTGTCAACTCCTTCACTTACTGCCAGTCGAAACAATTGTCAACTCCTTCACTTACTGCCAGTCGAAAAATTGTCAACATTTGAAGTGAGGAAACAATTGTCAATTGTTGCCTGGCCTGTTAGTCTAGTACTTAGTGACCCTGATCACTAAACTGGAGGTCGTGGGTTCGATCCTCACCCAGGGTAAAATATTGTGTGATGAGCACGATGGTTTATTCTGTGTCTGGGTGTAATTTATTATATAAGTATAATTATCAGTTTGCTGGTTAACATAGTACACGCTCTACATAGTTTGGGATTAGAATAACATTGTGTGAGATGTCCCAAGATATTCTACCTTAAACCTGAGTCGATGAATTGTCAAGGAAACCTCAATATGGATGAAAGTGTGGGTTTCTCGAGCGTACTACTAATGAAGGTTACCTTCTATACTTTTTGTATTTTGTGTTTAAACGAAGTTCGTCAGGTCAGCGCGGGCGTGGTGCCGCCCATTAGGGCAGCCGCACCTAAATCCGTACTTATTTTAATCACTGGTACCCCGCTGGCTTTTATCATGCGTGTTCTTGATGGCCTATCTAACACACAGTCGACTAACAACTCTATTTTCTAAACGGGGAGGTGCATTTTACAGTAAAAGAGTCACCCTAGGTACAGTCGACGGAGGGAAAATAGGTATATAATGGCGGTGGCAAGTAAGCTGCATCATGAAGAGAATTGTTCTTGTAGATTTTGCGAAGAAATTGGACATAATGTCGCTTTCTGCTCGGCTTTTCTTTGTTTTTTCAGGAAAATATTTACCCGTGGTAACCTTTTGAGAATCCTGTTAAGCTTATTACTTTTTCTTTTTTAAAAACAACTCCTGTAATAAAAGAATAAAGTACGATAAGCCTTTAAAGGAGTTAAAACTAGTGTTCGAAAAAGAGGCTTGTTGCCTGGTTTTTGTTGCATCTTTTCGTCAAATCTATACTTAATAAAGCGGAAGAGTTTGTTTGTTTAAACGCGCTAATCTCAGGAACAGTAGTTCCTGAGATAAGAGAATGAAAATGAGAAATGTTTCAAAAACGGGGAAAATTTACGCATACGAAGTTGCGCGGGACAGCTAGTGTCAATATAAAACACAATAAAATCTAGCGAAGACAGGATATGTTGAAAACGATTGTGGAAAAGGATCTCTTACAATTTTTTTCCGCTTCGTCAATAGGTACAAAACACGAGAACGAGTGGTGAATAGAACCGCAACCTGCAACAAAAATAGTGCAACACTTCTGGCTTAGCACATCGAATTGAATGAATTCCTGTTCAGGCGACGTATTGAAAAACAATTTTATTAAGAACTACACGATGGTTCCATTCGGTTGTGCACTTGTATCTTAATGAAATATCTTTCCGTAACATGGATTAAATAAATGAAATTCATACAAAAATTAAAAAGGGTGATGCATTATTGGCACTGGCAGAAATTGACTGGAAACATTGCTTGATTATCAGCAACATAAACTAAAACGGATAAAAATAAAGAAGTATGACAGTGCAGACGACAACAGACGAGGAAGATAAAAAAGAAAGAATTTTTATGACAACACGACAATCAAACACACAAAACAGTAGTAGATCTAAGGCCGCCTTCGGTACCACCACATTCTGTCTTCTGTGATAAAGTGATGTTAAATTAGGTTTCAGTTGAAGGACCCTGTAGCAAGTGACATTACCAGTAATTTCATACAAATTACCAAAAAAAGATAAGCTAGTAAATCTTATTTGCTCGTAATAAGCTAATCTTTTTTTAAAGACTACGATATAATTATTCATAAATGATTTATTTATAAAAGACTAGCGCAACTTCGTATGCTTCAATTTTCCCTGTTTTTGCAACTTTTTCATTGCTGCTTCGCTCCTATTGGTCGTAGCTAGCGTAATGTTAAATATCCTGTAGCCTTTCTCGATAAATAGGCTATTCAACAATAAAATATTTTTTCAATTCGGACCAGTAGTTCCTGAGATTATCGCGTTCATACAAACAAACTCAGCAATGTTGGATTGTGGGCTCCACATTTGTCTTAAATGAGGGGCGCGGTGTGGTGACATTGTGACACTCTGATCTATGCCAGGCGGAGGTTTGGATATCACCGACATCTACACTAATATTATAAAGCTGAAGAGTTTGTTTGTTTGAACGTTGTAATCTCAGGAACCACTGGTCTAAATAGAAAAATTCTTTCACTGTTAGATAGCTCATTTATCGAGAAAGGCTATAGGCTATATAACATCACGCTACGACCAATAGGAGCGAAGCAGCAATGAGACATGTTGCAAAAACGGGGAAAATTTACGCAGACCGAGTTGCGCGGGACAGCTAGTGTATGATATGACGCTTACCATCAGGCGCACGACCTGATCGTCTCTTAAGTCAGTTTAGTCGTTTAAAAAAAGCATTATCAGCTTTGCATTATCATCGTTTACATACATTAGACAGAACTTTTTTAGAAACAGCTCTACCGATTTTAATTAAAATTGTAATAAACTATGAGTATAGTATTTTCCGTTTTACCACGCCAATTTGTACATCTTACTTAGGCACCTACAACCCTAAAAACCTCGAGCGAAGCTAGGTCAACCCAGCTAGTTACCGCTATAATCATGCAACACAGCTCAAAAACTTAGCAAGTTAACTGAACCAACTCATCGGGTACGATGATTGATGATCCACACAAAAACACGTCAGTTACACTGGATAATGATATTCAATTATCCGTTATGATATTAACGCCTAAACACACACCACGTCTTACGCAAATCATCGAATTAACCAGCCACCACAAAATATCGAGAGTACAGAAGGCCACTTTAATATCCGTACGCTTATTTGAAAGGAGTGGCAGCGTGTTTTTATTTATTTTTTCCAGCTATAGGTAAAACTTTTTATACTTGGCTTTTACTTCCTAACTGCCGGTCTCAATAATCTATCTATCGATAGATTTGGCTACCAGAGCTATACAGGCTGATTTTAATTTAATATACTAATAACCTACCGCTCGTGGCTTATCAAATAACTTCGTAGTAAGAATTTTGAAAAAAAAAATACAAATTACCCTTCACTACCTACTACTTACTTTTGTCACACAACAATCCACCACACATCTGTGAGATCCCAGAATAAAAACGATGTTTTGTTTTTTGGTCTAAACCTCACAATAATTAACTACTCGTATATATGGAAGCTTGAAATTAGCAACCAAAGTTATCTAGAGTACACTATTTATAAGATTATTAGTCTGTAAACTTCTGTAAAATAAATAAACAATAAATTCCAATAAAATCGGGGTTAAGATCATAACTCCATAAACAAGTGGTAGGTGATTAAGTGTTAATATATTAAATACTTTCCAAAACTAATATTCAAAGTTATTTAATGTTATGTAGGTAAAGAAGCTCCACTACCTTTAAAAGGCAGAATTTTGACATAGAAATTATGTCAAAACTCTGCCTTTAGCAGCCAAATCCATCGACAGATAGATTATTAAGACCGGCCATTAGTGAATAAAGAATTTAGATTTTTTTACTACATTTGTTACATAGACACAGAAAGCCGACTCACAGCAGTCACACACAGCTCAACAAATATCCATGCATACAAAGACGCGTACGTCGTCAACTCGCGCGGTCTTATCTTAAACCTTATCTACCATGAACTGTCTGTTAAAATGCTAAATTTAGTTTAGTTGGCTAACTTTAGTTAGTCAACTAGTTTTCTATCCATCGACGGTTATCGAAACGCACAAATGACAATTTCGCTCCTAGAGTTAGCATTTTAAAATATAGTTTTGGTTAGTTGACTACAATAAAAGTAAATTATTTTATACTAATCAGGTAATAGTCGATCGGGTTCTACAAAGATCTGTGGACGTCTATGAGAGCGTTAGCCTGTTTTCTCTTTGGAATATCTAATTTGTGGTAGGTACCTCATTCACGAAACTACAGACCATTTCAGATCACATTTCGGAATGCATTTCAAAATTTCGTGTATACGTACGGAGGTTGCCTTCTGTACACAAGGTCTTTGTGCAGCCATTGACGATCCGAGTTGTGACTCATATCGCCTCCTAACTTTTGCAATAACTCATTTACTTGAACATTAAGGGGGGTTGTTCAGTTGCCTCTTGCGCGCGTTTGTTTGTGAGATTGCTCTTTGAAAATGGTTGTGACAGTGGCGAGTGATTTAGGTTCCTAAAGATATAGTTCTGTATGGGTTACATTCTTCTTCTTTGTAACCTCTGTGGATCGTGGCATTTGGTCAGTTCAACAAAAAACGAAAATGGAATGAAAATTTTATAAATATCAAGAGCTAAAGGACTGCGCCATAACCTCACAAAATTGACCACTCTCTAGAAAGAGACAACGCTACCTTGTGGACAATACCTGTTAAAGAGACAGGCCCGCACGAGTTTTTTCTCTCTTTCACGCTTTGCAGTCAACATTTACTTTTTAATTGAAAGGGAGACGCGGTCCAGGTCTGTACGTCAACGGTTGACAGCTTTTTGACAGACACGAATGATAGCTCGGCTGTTTTGAAATGTTGCTCCTACAATGGGATTTAATAACAATAAACGACTACTTTTCGCGTAAAAAGAACCGAAGGAACTAACACTGCATATGTCTTATTTTAACACATTATTGCAATCAGTGGCAAATAGTGATATATATTTGTATAACGAGATAGATATATACGTTCCATCTATACATAAACATTTTTTTTTCTTAAAAAGAAAACTATCAATGTGGGATTGAGTCCCACATTACTAGCAATCTTGTTAACCCCTCCAGCTAAACTCAAGGGTAATAAAGTGGGTTCACGTCGGTAATATAATGGGCAAGATTCGAAACCGCGACCTCACGATTGCGAGACCGATGTCTTAGCCATTAGGCTACCGCTGCTTTTGCTTATTATTGCTTTTTAAAGTTGAGTTACTAATCTGAGTAAAACCTTATTTATAGTTTGACAACATTGACATGTTGGCGTTACTGTTCCTCGATTCAGTTCAAGGACTTTAAGGTGACAAACATTTTCATTCCGCGACTGTACTTACTGTAGGTAATTAACAAATTTCACCTAAAATCGATTAACACTTAGTCGATTATGCCAAACCAACCGTAAATACCGTTCAATCAGCCACAAACACATTGCAAACGACATCACACTAATACCACAGCCTAGTTTATAAGTCTGTGGTTAGTTCGGATTATCACTCGTATCCAAAACGCACCCTTTCCCTTCGGTCGTTGACCCTCGTTACCCGCCCGCCTACAGCCCACTGTTAGACATGTGATGAATCTTTACTAACAGTACAAAGATATAATACCGAGAGGGCAGAAGACAGCCTTCATGCGTACCTAGCTTTATACTCGTATATATTAAAACTGAAATTATGTGAAATGTATAATAATAAAGTTGCTTAGCAACCATTCTATCTTTTATGGGGCGTCTTTACGGGTAATTTTTTACGGCAATGCTGTGGGCCGGCAACATGGCAGTAAGTACTCTTCAATATTGATTTAATGGTCCCGGACAATCGCTGAGCGATCAATTTTCCGCAATGTTGACCGGCCAATTTTGTTGTTGTTTCATTCGCCCTCATTTAGGAGACTGGATCATGCGCCATACAATTGTAGACATATTGCCATTATTGGCCGAGCAATTAGTTGCCAATAGTGCCACCACAAATTACCGTTAAAAATGCCCCCTTAATACTTTTGTCAATTAATGTTGAGCAACTTTGTTAATAAACATTTCTTATCCCTTTCGTCTTTAGTATAGTAATGCAGCATACATGGACATTCACCAACAAGGAATTTCAAACCGCATTGTTCAAAAGGTATTCCTAGATTTCGTGTCAGAGTGCGACTTCTATGTGGTTTTTCTTTAAACGACTACATGAAGAAACGAGCAGGTCATACGCCTGATGGTAAGTGTCATGCTAGCCGATAACAGTGCCATCCAAATCCTTATTTGTCAAAGATCTGATTGTCACCACACTGCACTCCTCATTTGAGACATTAGTTTGCTACACGACCCGTGACCACGATCGGTGCAATTCGATCGAAACGTCGGGTAAATAAAAGGTTCGTACCTTTAAATAATTCACGCGATTAAGTCCCGAAATATATCTAATTAGTTTGCTAGTCTCATTTGCTCAGTAATTTCACTTGCTACAGTTCTTCAACTGAAACACAGTGATGTGTTAACATTACTGTGTAGGTAGAATAACTGACACTGTGGTGGTACCCCCCATGGCTAGCGTCACGCTAACCCAGTATCAGTGCCACCCAAATCTTTGTTTGGCTAAGTTCTGAATGTCACCGCACCGCGCTCCTCAATTGAAACATAGATCATAAGCAATGTGTGTTGCTTAAAACCACGTTGTATGCAGGTTAAGCGTGTTCAAGACGGTTGGAAACAAGGCTTCCTGCCAAGGTGACCTTGCTGGTTTCCAATAGTGTAGACGGCTGTTGCAAACCATGTACCAAGTAATTTAGTTTGCAACAGCCGTCTACACTGTTGGAAACCAGCAAGACGCTTCACCTTCTCTAGTCTCATTATTTTGTGGTACAAAGATAAAGAAAGATTCTGATGTGATGTTTCCTTTGCGAATGTGTTTTTGTTTTATGATACACGTTGCAAGAACTTGGCTAATTCTGTTGAAATGAATCTTCTCTTGTACAAGATGGGTTTAATGTAATAAGATTGATATGGAATCCAGAAGTTTTTATAGTTTGTGGTGTTGCGTGCTTTAATAACAATGATGATTGAGGAAGCTCCAAGTTTGGCATTTTCATGGTCCTTTATTAGATCATTGCTGGAAGATTGTAGATTTAGCTTGATAAATCCATTTTATAATTGACTGACAGAGGCCTGTAGCGCGGTGGGAGTGTGTCCGACTGCTATGCAAGAGGGTTTGATTCCTATACGGGACACCACTTTGTGTGGTCCACAAATTGTTGTTTAGAGTCTGGATGTACTTTGTGTCCGTGACTTGTATGTTTGTAAAGTCCTCCGCGACATAGGGCATGTACCATATTGCAGGAGTCGTCCTGTTTGGCCGAAACCCCAACATTTTTTTTTTAGGAATATGTGTCGTTATCTGTATACAAACATTTAGAAAATAAGAATTCTACACAGTTTGTTTGAGTGCTCCATCCTCCTCTACTCAAACAAATACAAATTTAGTTTGAGGGCTCAATAGACTACTGAATTATCATCAGTTATTTAAAAAAAAACTATTAAACCTGTAAATTATTTTTTCAATTTGGATATAGTACCTAGTTCCTGATATAAACGCGTTCGAACAAACAAACTCTTCAGCTTTATAATATTAATATAGATTATACACAGGTAGTTCTATTGTCTATACTAATACCTATTATAAAGCTGAAAAGTTTGTTTGTTTGTTTGAACGCAGTAATCTCAGGAACTACTGATCCGAATTGAAAAAATCTTTCACTGTTTTATAGCCCATTTATCGAGGAAGGCTATATGACATCGCGCTACGACCAATAGAAGCGGAGCTGCAATGAGAAATGTTGCTAAAATGGGGAAAATTTACGCAGACGAAGTTGCACGGGACAGCTAGTAAAAGATAAAGCTTTGCCTGCACTCTGAAATTTAGCTGCCGTAGCGATAAGTGTAGACACAGGAATAATGATATTAAAAAATAGTTTGAATCAGTTGTCAATCAATAGTTTTCCGATATTTTGAAGTAGATTTTTGATAGACATTATCATAAGTACGTATAAGCTAACAATTTGGCAAAAAGACGAAAACAATTTAAACTAAGGTTTAATGCGTATGTCATATGGTTGAAAATAGAATATCAAGATAAACCATTGGTCGCAGCGCCCTGTAATCATCAACTTTGCCATTTTCAACCGTATGTTAAAATTGTTAGAGCTTAGTTTAAGTTGTTATTTTCCCAGTATCTTCGTTTAGTTTTTCCAGGTCTTTGATAGCCCTGTAGATGCACAAAAATGCTGTCCTTCTCTCTCTACCCAGCTTCAAATAATACTTTCTATGTTATAGTCGTAAATAAAGCTGGCTATTTTTATCAGCCTCATTAACCTTTAGATATATGCACAACAGTACAAATCTTTCTCTACGGGTGGCAGTAATTCTTTAGACCAATTCTAGTTGTCATAAAGAATTCGCTCCCGCTGTTTCCCAACTAATTCGCATAGACAACTATTTAATAACAAATTCATCCTATTTAAATATCGAATACCAATATATTACTTACTTTATTACATTATTCCGTTAGTCGATTTTCTTTATGGTCAACTGAAGCAGTTACTAAACGTAAAACGCTCGACTAAAATTTTAATGAGGAATAAATTGGATGCCATCGGAATAGCGTATTCGAGGAAAAATAAACATTATTGACATTTACTATTTAATGGATCGCTTTTAAATCGAAATTGTTTAGCAAATAAAAATATTTAATTTATACTTATTTTTACATTAAAGCGAAATATAAAACCTGTTTAACGCTACTAAGTCTTTGAATTTATTCAGTGTGATATTAAAATAATAAATTTTTGAAATTGGAATTCCAAAGATTGTAACATTGTTTCATATTCTTTATTTCTACATTAACCAGACGAGGTATACACTCTCTGTTTTCGGCACTAATGGAATATGATTTCTTCAATATATTTTATGCATTTTGGTTAGAATGCTCCGTGTAATCAATTTCATACAAGTTCGTTCAACTGTCTGCGAATGCGATATTCCTTTTATCGTTGTTGGGTTTGATTTTGGATGTCATGTGAATCTACATTCTAAATCTAAGAGATATACACCAATCAATAGTTATATATTACTAGCTGACCCGCGCAACTTCGTCTGCGTAAATTTTCCCTTTTTTTTTTTACAACATTTTTCATTGCTGCTCCGCTCCTATTGGTCGTAGCGTGATGTTATAACCTATAGCCTTCCTCGATAAATGGGCTATCCAACAATAAAATATTTATTCAATGCGGCCCAGTAGTTCCTGAGATTATCGCGTTCAAACAAACAAACAAACTCTTAGGGGGATGAAAAAATAGATGTTGTCCGATTCTCAGACCTACCCAATATGCACACAAAATTTCATCAAAATCGGTCAAGCCGTTTCGGAGGAGTGGCAACGAAAACTGTGACACGAGAATTTTATATATTAGATAGGTAAATGCCTTACAGAGGCAGTCATATTAATCTTTACCGTTTATTTTGAAAAGGATGGCATTATGATTAGAGGATTCGATCGATCGATCATATTTTAGTCCCGAAATTTTCGGGATTAAATTCAATGAATCCCGGGATTTTCGGGACTTATATATTTTTTATATAAGTAAATAAAAATATGCATGAAACTTGTTTACACAGCTGATTGCGTTTGTTTCTGCTAACGACCGGTGTCAGATTAAGTACCAGTGTATGTAAAATAGTGTAAAAATTACGCTTTTGATCGTGTAAGTATTGATATTTATATTGTTAATTGGTGATAAACAATTAATTTATTAAAAAAACAACAATGTCTTTCTTCATTTCTCCAACTTCCATCGAGCCTGAACGCGCGTTTTCCGCTGCTTCATATGTGTGCAACAAATTAAGAAGTATGCTTTCGGATGAGACGTTGGATGCGTTGTTATTTCTTAGATTTTATTTTCGTGGCTTAAATAAGTAAATTATAGTTTTTAGTCTATTTGATTTAAAAATGAGTCCTATTATGATTGATCTATTTTGACAAATTTTAAGAACAAACTAAGCAATAATTCATTAAACTATTTTATAAGGGCCATTATACTATGTTAATTTTATTAGAAGATATTATAATTTTTTTTTTTATTTTGAAGATTTAAGTAAAGATTTAAAATTAAAGGTTGATTTCGATATGTTTTACTATCTTTTTGCTACCACTTTCTATTACCAATACAACCCCGGGACTATCCTGGGATCCCGGTATTAACTGTTGATAATCCCGAATCCCGGGACTAGAAAAATCGACCGGGATCGAATCCTCTAATTATGATGTTATTTATGCGGCATTTCATTTCATATGATTTCGCGGCAAACAATCATGTACATAATAATGATAATTTTTTCGATGAATGATCTATTACCACAGAATACACTCTAAATCGGTTCAGTGATTTAAGCGTGTAACGTAACAGACAAAGCTTCTTTTACATTTATGATATTAGTTTGTTTTATTATAAAGGGGGTAGGTTTCAGGTAGATACTAGTATACAAAAATCGGCATCGGTACAAAGTGGCACATTATAAGTCATAATTCTCAACATTTACACTTTCGCGTTGCATGATTATAACTATTTATTATACGGGAATTAACGCGCATTGTTTACCTTAAAATTGCTTGAGGTTTCGACCAGGTTGCACCGGCCGTGGTCACAAGCGGACTCCGCGTCGAAACGTCAAGCAATTTTAAGGTAAACAATGCGCGTTAATTCCCGTATAATAAATACACACATCAAAAGTGTCTAGGGATCAAGCATTTTTATGCGGATTTCTTGAGATTGAGATGTGGCTTTGTAATAAATTTATGATTTTATAAATTTATATGGATCCTTTTTGGTGCATTTCATAATTTGAATCAGGAACTGTGAATCAAATTCGAGTAAAAGATGAAAATCAGCTGTCAATATTTTCCCTATAAAAACATACAACGCATTGAAGACATTATTAGTGCTACTGTTTCCCTACTACTGATTAAAACCAACGTTATTATGGAGCGGCGACGTCATTTAAGCAGGGAAGAAATGCTCAGAGCCGTGGGAATGATAGAAGCTGGTTCCCGGCAACGTACTGTGGCTTTAGCTCTGAATACAAGTCAGAGTGTTATCAGTCGACTTTGGACACGTTACCGAAGCACTGGTACCGTGGCTGAGCGCCATGGAGGACGGTATCGCTGCACCACACGGAGACAAGACCGATACATTCAAATCTTAACTCGAAGAGGTCCAACAATACCGCCATGATGTTAGCCGTGAGGCTTCATCACTCTTCAGGGAACTTAATTAGCGACCAAACAGTCAGAAACCGCTTGCATGAAGTGAACCTTCATTCCCGAAGACCGCTACGGGTACCACCTATAGCAATGCACAATCGTAGGATTCGATATCAATGGGCTCTTGAACACAGAAATTGGGCAGAAGAACAATGGCGTTTCGTGTGCTTTTCTGATGAGTCTCGTTTTGGTATGAGACCGGATACAAGACGTATACGACACTGGAGAACCCCTGGACGCCAACAGCGATTAAAATCCTGCCAGGAAGTCCATCCTTATAGTGGTGGAACCATCATGGTATGGGCGGGTATTTGGATCGGCGGAAGAACTGAGTTGATTTGGATCAGAGGCAACCTCAACGCTCAAATTTATGCTGAGACGATTGTATCAGACGTCATCGTTCCTCTACAAGTGCAAATCGGTCCCTTATTTCAGTTAATGCATGATAATGCACGACCGCACACCGCAAGAGTTGTAAGACAGACTCTCGCCGCAGCTAACATCAATGTCCTGCCCTGGCCTGCTCAGTCGCCAGACTTGAACCCGATTGAGCATGCATGGGATATGCTACAGAGAAGAGCTCTGCCGAATATGGAGGGTATCCAGTCGCAAGAAGACCTTTTTTTGTTGTTGCAACGAACATGGGCGGCCATTCCACAGCGTGATTTGGATGAACTCATTTTGAGTATGCCAAACCGATGTTCTTGTGTTGTTAGTGTTCGCGGTAGAAACACGGATTATTAATTGTTTAAGTTACCCAATAAAATTTTAAAGAAAACTGTTATTTCAGTCTTTTTTTCGAACTTTAATGTTAGTGGTTCAAATGTCAAAAATCCCTTTATTAGGAAAATGGCAAATTTCTTTATTAATGCAAAGGTGACTTGGTTTATCGTTACTGTGACAAACGAAAACACTTTATTTGATGAATCCTTAAAGAAATAAAAAAAAAAAAATCAATCAGGAGAAAAGTTATTGCAAAAATATATGTTGATCCCTAGACACTTTTGATGTGTGTAGATATAACTCTCAACAATCAAAATTTATTTAAAATCTTGGATACCTAGTTCATCGATTTAAATAAAATATTAAAAAATAAATCGACTTATAAATCAACCACTTTATTATTTTAATTGAAATCGATCAAAAACAATTCAAAAAACATGAAGGCATCGTTATAACGAAACCGTATTATCCCGAAGCACTTAAATAAGTTTGATGATTTTCCATGTTTACAGTGTCGTAAATCAGCTGACAGGGAAGATTTATTGTTATAGGATGCTGGGGTCACAAATTATGTTCGACACAATTCGGCCTTTGTCTGACACACAACGATTTTTGTGATTGCTTTCCAAATCTTGTGTTGTAAGTAGATCTAAGCGTATTGTGGCTGTGCTTTCATAAATCTTTGTGTGTTTTAGACCACATATCTTGTTTTTACGGCGTATGTGTATAATAGGGTAAAACCCGGATAGATGCCCTAGTGGGATAGTTGCCCCAGTTTTGAATACACTATGTTAGGGATGTTGGTGGTGAAAGAACTTTACTGTGGTTGGAAGTATCCCTCTTGCAGATCATCAGAGAAGGCGCAAGTGTTTTGTCGGTGTGAGCAAATATCTTCCGTGGCGATACCTTGACGGTTTAAAATACACTGTTAAAACGTTTTTATATTTAACTCGCGTATAAAAAAGTATCCGTAAAATAAATAAAAATAATAAATTCGCATTGACGTATTTTTACTCTATTCATTTTATATTGCGGTTTCAATTGATGTCATCAGGTGATATGTCATCGTCTCATATGTTGAAAGCGCAATGAAATTCAAACGATTAAACAACACAACAACAAATAAATGTAAATGTCGTGGTACAGAGGATTTTATCGTTTTTCTACAAGTAGTGATGTTTATGTTTAGGCATTTTAGATCGATTTCTTCAATCGCGAATTGATCGCACCCGATTTATGAAACAGATAACCGGAGGAATGAGAATGCATTTTTGTTTTCTTTTTAGATTTCCAAGCGATCCTACTGCTAAGGAAATGTGGATCAAAGCCACGAGACACAAAGACTGTTTTTTTACGAAATTCAACACAATTTGCTCAATTTATTTTGATGAAGATGATTTTATTGGAATAAAAGAATTTAGACGGCTAAATTAAGAAACAACATGTCCGAATACCATTTTTGTTGCGTGTTCCACATATCATGAAGCAGTAAATAAATACATAATTTGTTTTTATTTATGATAAGACGTATAATGTAGGTATCGTACCCACTAACTACCTACATAATATAATGAGACGCACACGAGTAAGTACGTACCTATAGTTTTAAAATGCCGTACCTAATAATACAAAATAATAACACAGTACTTACTATTTTGTAACCAAAACTAGTACTTATAAATAAAGGAAAATACGAACGTATATTAAATACACAACTTCAAGCTAAAAGCATCTAAAAGACTGTGTTTTCAGTTTTTATTTGTAACTAGCTATCCTGGCGAACTTTTTTCTGACGTTTTTGTAACATTTTTCATTGCTGCTCTGCTCCTATTGGTTGTAGCGTGATGTTATATAAACCATATTAAAACCTCATCAAAATTCGTTGCGTAGTTTTAAAGATTTAAGCATACTCGTACATAGGGATATAGGAACAGAGAAAGCGACCTTGTTTTATACCATGTAGTGATACATATGTGTACCTAATCTGAATCTCGGTTAAAGATTTGTTCGTTTAAAGATATTATATATTATATAAAGGTTAGCTAGTGATGTGACAGCAACAAATTGCAATATAACTTCGTATTGACATGACATATGACTGGACCTTATTGGTCCCTGGGGACATGTTCCTTTATCCAACAAAGTTTGGAACTCAGACTGGCTACCGTTACAACAAGGAAGTAGTTAACAAACCTTCACTTAATGGGAAAAAATAAATGCCATATTTATTTATTTTTTCGCTATTCTAGATTGAAGTAGGTATTCGATTTAAGTAGGTTTACGCCTGTGAGAGGCGTAGGTAAACCATGCTGATAGAATGCCTACCTAAATCTAGAATATCGAAAAAATAAATGCCATATTTATTTATTGTTTCGCTATTCTAGATTTAAGTAGGTATTCGATTTAAGTAGGTTTACGCCTGTGAGAGGCGTAGGTAAACCATGCTGATAGAATGCCTACCTAAATCTAGAATATCGAAAAAATAAATGCCATATTTATTTATTGTTTCGCTATTCTAGATTTAAGTAGGTATTCGATTTAAGTAGGTTTACGCCTGTGAGAGGCGTAGGTAAACCATGCTGATAGAATGCCTACCTAAATCTAGAATATCGAAAAATAAATGCCATATTTATTTATTGTTTCGCTATTCTAGATTTAAGTAGGTATTCGATTTAAGTAGGTTTACGCCTGTGAGAGGCGTAGGTAAACCATGCTGATAGAATGCCTACCTAAATCTAGAATATCGAAAAAATAAATGCCATATTTATTTATTGTTTCGCTATTCTAGATTTAAGTAGGTATTCGATTTAAGTAGGTTTACGCCTGTGAGAGGCGTAGGTAAACCATGCTGATAGAATGCCTACCTAAATCTAGAATATCGAAAAAATAAATGCCATATTTATTTATTGTTTCGCTATTCTAGATTTAAGTAGGTATTCGATTTAAGTAGGTTTACGCCTGTGAGAGGCGTAGGTAAACCATGCTGATAGAATGCCTACCTAAATCTAGAATATCGAAAAAATAAATGCCATATTTGTCTAGAGTGTGTTTTTTGAAAGCCGGCGCGGATCCAGAACTTGGTTCTTGGGAGGGGGGGGTCAACATTTGACTCAACCAGTCAAAGTGTGAGTTGCTCGCATGACGGGGGATTGGGTTGCATTTGATTTAAGAGGCAATAACTTTCCGATCCAGTGTCAACATTTGCAAATATCCCCAAAAAAAAGTTCATCCCATCGAGTCTGTAGGTGGGCAATTGCCCCCCCCCCCTCTCTTGTATCCGCGCCTGATAGGCCCAAAAACAATAATCATTGATGGCACGGCTCTAGCGTAGTGGGCACGGTGGCTTGACTGCAGTGGCGGATCCAGGAGATCCTAGGGGGCTCAAGCACCCCAAAATCATTCACTATTCATCCATTCGATTCGTGCGAGTGCTGCAAACGACAATCCTGGATCTATATGCTATGAGAATTATAACCAAATCTTCATATCTTTCGATATTATTTTAAAAGAATTTAATGTAAAAATGTTCAGCTTTCGGCTACTATGCCCATAACTTTTAGGTTTTCGGCTATCTTGCCCGCAGCTTTATTTGTGGGCTGAACCCGCGTCTGCTTTATCGTTGTGTCTATAAAAGGAAAAAGCGAGAAAGACTTGGACCTACAATACCTACCCTATTTAACCTGCTTGCAACAGTAGCAATGATCACTTACATTAACTCGTTACTTAGTTTTACATAGGCGAACAAGAAAACCGCACTTAGCCTCCTTCTTGGGCCATTGTGCGTAATACTTACATTAACTAATACTCCACATTCATTGACTTATTTTAGGTGTAGATTTATTATAGGCATTTCTTGCCAATTACTTTACAAATACAATAATTGCATTTCTGAAAGATAGAAAAATTTGAAGTCCAGACCCAGGAATCGAACCCGAGACTTCCGTAGCCAAACCGGGGCCAGAAGCGAACCACCTATCTGGACTATATTACTAGACCTCAAATTTTTCTATCCCTTGATGCTCGCGAGTTGGGCCCTAGCATGCGCCATCTAGTCGGTTTTATCTATCTTTCACAAAATTAAATTATTGTATTTCTCTATCACTAATTAGAAAATACATTTGGCGACCTTCAAAAGGACTGGATTGTCGAATAAACATTGGCTATAGACTAAATTTCCTTCATTTTTAAAACGGTTTTAAGGAATCCCTAAACATTCCTAATGTACGCCATACTCGGAAAGTTAGTGGGCGTCCTCCAGCCGAGTTATTATCCCGCATAAATCCATAATGATTGACCGTCTCGAGTGGATAACTGGCTATTACGAGCGATCGGTGTGAATGAGGTGCGTCCGTCATTCGTTCTCGTCTTACTTACAGTGATACCATTCCTCAGATACTATTTTTCCTTAAAATATAGTATAATATATATAAGTTTATATCATTTCTAAGTAAATTTATAAAGGCTATCCAACAGAAAATATTTTTTTTAATTCGGACCAGTAGTTCCTGAGATTATCGCGTATAAAGAAACAAACTCTTTAGCTTTAGAATATTAATATAGATTTATTGATTTTCTTAGTTTTGCGATTTTGGCATTAGATGTAGAGTTATTCTGTTTCATATTCTGACAGACATTCTTAAGATTGCTTTTGTGACCTATGTGGATAAAGTCACTATTTTGACTTTAAAATAGAGTATTTATTTGTTACCAGCCATACAAAAATACAAAGAGTAATAAGGAAGTAATTAAAAATAGTTCAATATACTTATGTAAACACCGTAGTTTCCTAACATAGATTTGCGATAAGCTTAGATACAGCTAATTCTCAGGCAATGTTATAACCTGCATCGTAGAACAAAGTTTTGTACATTGTACTAACTTCAGGGTAAACTGGAACTAAACGTAACTGTTAGCATAACTAGCAGCTGTTGATATGCCATTTAGCAACAGCAAGCAAATGTGTGTTTTGAACTGATACTATTCTTCGATTGAGTAGAGCGGAAGATCAGCGACATTAGCATTGTTAGGACCGTTTATTAAAAATGTTTCATCCCGCCGTGGTTCGGAGAGCCGGTTAAGTTGTCGATCCTCCGCCTAGTTCTTCGCGTTTGTGGTGCGAGTTGCGCGATTGTTTTCTGTACCTCATCGTGGAGGAGGACCTTTGGCCGCAAGGTGTGGTTTTCCCTCGATTCCGCTGACAAATGTCACAAGAACGCATAAATACTGAGTGCAAGTGAAGCATTAATGAAATAGAAGTTTAATAATATAATATAACATAAGTCTTCAGTCAGACAATGTTAACTTATTTCTAAAAGCGTTTATAAGTCGACATCGACAACTTCGTCTGTTTGCCCTTTCGCAAAGGCTTCCTCCAGTCCTTTACATTTTTCCCTGTTTAGTGCTATCCTGGTCCATGTTTTCCCTGCTGAGGCTTTTAACTTGTCTTCCCATCTTCGAGCATGTCTTCCACGTTTCCTTTTTGAGTGTTTAAGATACTAGAAAACCAATGCTTGGTTCCATTTTTCGATGCCTCTTATCATGTGGCCTGTCCATCGCCACATAAGTGTCCGAATTCTTGTTACTATGACGTCTACTTTCGTACGTTTTCTTATTGTTCGGTTTTTTAGTCTGTCGCTTTTCTTGATACTCAACATGCTCCTCTCAAGTTTAAGAACTTTCTTAAACTTTTTTATCCATTAGGCTTTGGTAACACTATTAAAATACAGGTTTTCTCCTAGTTTAGTGGTCAGAGGTTAAAAAAAGAGCCTTATTGTATTGAAAAAACTTGTACTATGTTTTAGAGAAATTTATTTAAAGCGGCGGCTTAATGGCATCGGTCTCGTACACAAGCCTTTGAGCTTAGTTGGAGGGGTTAACAGGATTGCTAGTAATGTGGGACCACTATCCCACATTGATAGTTATCCTTTTAAAGAAAAATAAAAGAGAAATAAAGATTACTATTATTATACAGCTTTTATAAACATTCTCTTTAGGAAGTTTTGTAATATATGTAGTTTATAAGTTAAATGCATATTACATGTACATATACCGACATATAGAGTGCAGAAAAGCCCGTACCGATGTGGATGGCGCGTGTTAAATTATTAATTTGACACTCAACTACATATTTGCATTTAAGATTGCAGGATTGAGTCTTTAATAATTCAGCTTTATCCTGCTATACGACCCATTTATTACGTTGTCTGCCAGAATGGCTCCACATATTGGTCCCAACGCCACACGTCCAACGTGGTACTACAAAATTACGTGCACCAACGTTGGGTGAATGCAATTTTCTAAATCTCACGTTGGTCGTGTGGCCTTGGAGCCAATGTTGCGGCCAAGAGGAGCTGTTTGTGTATTTTAACGGGGCTATTAAAACCGCACTTAGCGTATCTTGATTGTTAGAAAAGCCTACTTATACATGTTTGAACAAATAACTTGAATCGTTTCGACGTAAACAAGGCAAAGATAGCGTGATTAACGATGCACGAACGTTATTAGTCGTTTGACACGGTCGAATGCAACTAGTAAGTATATAGGTAAATGTCGCATTTTCACCTTAAAATTAACTTAAGTCCGCGACAAGTCCTGTACAGTGTGCCTAGTGAGAGTTTATTTTTCGTTAACGCGATGGACACGTTTAGAACGTTCGGCGCTCCGATTGGCCGGCTCTAAGCTTTTAAACAATCAGTCAGAGTGTTAAACTGATTGTGTTCCACCGTGCTTCTCATTTGAGACATTAGTTCGTACGTCTCATTTGCCCAGTAATTACCCGAAACAAAGTGATGCGTTAACATCACTATTTCACGGAACAATAACTGACATTGTTGTGGTAACGAGCCCGACCAAGACGGCCTATGACTTAGACCTACCTTTCTAAAATCTCCCATAATCCGGGGAAAAACATCATAGTTGGGAAAATTATATTCTTGAATACTCATTCACGGTCTAATGCGTTGGTTGTAATGAGAGTGTCGGACTAGTATTAGTTTTTATTGGTGTCTGCTAGTTAATTGTTTCCGTGGTTGTATCCAAGTATGACAGGAAAGTACATAAGTTGCGTTGCTTGTTTATCTGATTATAATGTCGGGAATGTCGCTTGCCCGGTGGAAAGTGTGTTATAGTATCCTATTTGATTTGAGTTCATGTAATGAAGATTAATGATCTTACAATAGATTACTTGTTATGTAGATGCTTTTATATTTCTGAGTTATTCTTAGTCCTGTGGACTGGTATGTTGGTCTAGTGGTTTTCTAGTGACCTTGACTCCTAAGCCAGAAGTGGATTCGATTTTCACCTATATTAAATTTACTCATATAATAATTTATTTTTTTAAATTTATAAATATAAATATATATTTATTATATTTTTCTATAATTATGGCTTTTTTAGTAAAAATACCTATATACACTGACGGACTTATAAACTGCATCAAAGTAATAGACGACTTTGAAATAAATATTTTAACCAAGTATGCAAACTTTCTATACAGATTTAAATTGAAACCTCTAGATTGGTTCGTGAACTTTAAAACAGCGTAGGATCATATCTTTAAGTTTAAGTTTATGTACTGGAAAGGACCTTAAGACCTTTTTTGAAGAAAAAACAGAAGTTTAAGGAAAAATTGTTTAATTAAAAAATTGGTTTTAACAATAGACACAAACTTTATGCAAGGGTTTATTTGTGTTTTAATAAGGTGTATTACCCCCACGTGCCCTTATTACGGATTCTAATCGGTTCCGCATAGATTTTATAAGGGTTTTTAAAAGATCTTGCGGAATATGGTCCCATTCTTCTGAAAGTGCTGTTCTTAGTGCTGCCACTGTCGTAGGCGAAGGGTTTCTCGCATATACAGCTCTTTTTAAATTGTCCCAAACATGCTCGATGGGATTAAGATCCGGGCTGCGTGCTGGCCAATTCATTGTACGTATCCCAACCTCTTCGCAATAATGTTGAACTTGTGCAGCTGCATGCGGCCGGGCATTATCCTGCATTAAAGTAAAATTTTCGCCTATGAATCCCATGTAAGGCACCACGTGATCTTCTAATATCTCTGTTATGTAGCGATGTGCTGTCAAACCCCCTCTATTACCGTTTTGACGGACCATGTCTATGAACACAAGTTCTGTTCGCCCGTTCATCGATATGCCACCCCAGACCATACATGAACCGCCTCCAAAAGGAACACGCTCCTCAATGCAACTTTGAGCATATCGCTCCCCACGTCGACGATAGACTCTTCTGCGACCATCTGCACCATATAAACATGTCCTACACTCGTCCGTGAACAATACAGAGGCCCACTGCTCTTCTGTCCAATTCAGGTGATGACGCGCAAATCTTAAGCGAGCTTGTCTGTGAGCTGCAGACAACTTTGGACCATTTGCTGGTCTAAAAGGGGTGATAGCCGCTTCCTTTAACCTTCTTCTTATTGTTCGTGCACACACGTTTTTTCCACGCACTTCATTAAGCTCGGTTTTGATGTTAACTGACGTGAGGAAACGATTTCGCAGGGAAGTTGTAACAATAAATCGGTCATCACGACCTGTGGTTGCTCGAGTTCTGCCTGTACCACGTCTCCTCCTGTAAGAACCTGTCTCTACAAACCTTCTGTATATTCTACAAACCGTAGACTGGTTTAAATTTAAATTTCTACCAATCGTTCGTTGATCCAAGCCCTCCCGCACCAATGCTACAATTTGTGCCGCTTGTTCGGACGAAGTATCCATATTATGGTTCAAAAACTCTCGATGTGTTAAAAAACTAACCCAACAATTATGCTGGTAACAATAATTCAATTGACCAAACAAAAAAAATCAATGAGAATTAATTTAAAACTTTGCTATAAATAACACGCAAATCTGATACTACGAGTAAATTTTCTTTTCCCGGCTATATTCATTTGTTTTACCGCAGTTCTATTTTTAAATTTAATTTTTTTTTAAGATTAAGAGCCAGTCTTTCCATATTTATATAATTTAATCTAAAAAGTTTGCATACTTATTATAAAAAATCCTTTTAGAGTAAACCTGAACTTTGATGCAGTTTATGAGTCCGTCAGTGTATTTTTATCATGTTTTTGGGTGTAATTTATCTGAAATTTATGTAATTATGTATGTATGTATATCAAACGTCTGGTTGCAATAATATAGGCTCGGCTTAGTTTAGATTAGCTTTTCTCCGCGGCTTCGCTCGCGTTAAGTTTGATTTTTATAGCCTCCATAGCTTTTTTTCGTTATTTTCATTTTTTTTTTACTTAAGAATCTTCTACAGAGCATTTAAAGGATGTCACGTACAATGATCCACTAAAGGACTAAGTGCGGAAACCAAAACTACTAACATAGAACAGAGTATTACCTAAAAAAAAAAAGATGAATGAAATCGGTAAAGTCGTCCTCTAGTTATTTCGTGACCAAGGGAAATAGAGGTTCATTTTTATATTTATAGATGTGTTCATTACTGAGTTTCGTCAAAATCTGTTCAGTAGTAGGAATTTGTGTGAAAGACCAACAAACATCCAATTGAAATATTCCATTACACTCTTCATATTGTAGCAAGGTATAAAATAATATTTACCTTTCATATAATGATTTATTTTGATTAAGATTTTTAAATTATTGATTTCAAATCACAATATAATGTACAATCTAGAAATAAAGTCGGCTTTGGAACCCGGCCATAAAATTTACCGCTCATATCTATAGGCAGCGTGGCCGAGTGGTCTAAGGCGCTGGTTTTAGGCACCAGTCCGAAAGGGCGTGGGTTCGAATCCCACCGCTGTCAAATTTTTTTGTGTTTATTCTCTTGTTTCTAATATAAGTTTACTTTATTTTTATCAATGTTTTTTAAATAAATACTTAGTAACATTATATATTTTTATTAAATCTTTTTTTTATTTGTTACAGGTATGCTGCAATATTTATAAAGACAATAAGGATTAATTCCAACCGGTAAAGTAAACAAATCACCATAACGTTTTGTTCCTGCCAACCCTAACCACAGGACATTAACAGAAAAGAAAAAAAAATGTGCGGTCACCGAAGAGAATTTCCCAAATTCCATAGATAAAGTTTTACCAACTTTTTCTTACCTTAATGTAAAGTAAATTGAACCTTAATTAGTTACGTTAAGGTATATATATTGGGTGTGAGGATAAAGTTGTAAGGATAGCAAAAACGGGGTCAGAAATCTGTCATTGCATTTGTCAGTGGCACGCCATCGCCATGGGCAGGGTGAATCGAAGGGGATGGTTAGTAATGTATTATATTCTCTCTGTCTTGTCTCGAATTCTTGGTATTGATTTTGTATTGTAGAAGTTATTATAACAGCATAGATGTATAGACCAGCAGGCAAATTTACGTATATAAAGCAGTGCAGTTGCAGTTATTTCGATTGAAACGGCCATTTTCGTATTCTTGTAACTTTGGGATCGATTTTATAAACGATTGCGCACCGTACTAGAATGTCGTTATTGCGCTCTCGAGACGCATACTTGATGCAAGCTCATTTGAGATCGATCCCAAAGTTACAAGAATACAAAAATGGCCGTTTTAATCGAAACTTAACTGCAACTGCACTACTTTAAATACGTGAATTGACCCCCTAGACTACGCCATCCCTATCAATTAAAGAGTAAATATTGACTGTAAAGCGTTAAACAGAGAAAAAACTCGTCCGGCCTTTGACAGTTAAGGTCCAAAAAGTAGCGTTGTCTCTTTCTAGAGAGTGGTCAATTTTGTGAGGTTAAGGCGGAGTCCTGGTCTCTGCTTCAATGAATAACAGGCAGACACGGTAAATTTCTTTGATTTTTTTTTTATCTATAAAATTACACGGGGCTCTTATCCAAAAGGATACGACAACCCCATACCTTATTGTCGTAGTAGAATGGGCTAGTTTCCAACTAGTCAAAACAACAACACTTTAAGAAATTGCAATACGCGGATTTTTATGAAGAGATCCTAAACAAATACCGGACTATGACGTCACTATCTTTTTCTAGTCAAATTACTTTTTTATGATTACCTATATTGAATTTAAACACACCTTTTATCATTAATCATTTAATGATAAAAAATCCTATTTAACTCAAAATATAACAAGGAAATTTAATTGTTGGCAAGTCGTTCAAATGCTATTTTTTTTTAATAATCAGACTTTTTGTTTTTTTTTATTATATAATAAAAACTACCCACGATTAAATTTTGTATTAAATAGGATTTTTTTTATCATAATCATATCATAAAAAGAAGTGATTTGATTAGAAAAAAATAGTGACGCCATAGTCCGATATTTGTATGAGATCTTCATATAAAATCGGCGTTTTGACATCTCTTAAAGAGTTGTTGTTTTGACTAGTTGGAAACAACTACCTTTCGCATTAGGAAGACAAATTTTGCTGATGGATAGTGTCCAGTAGTAGTAGTTTGATCATATTGAGCAATGTAACTTGGGGATATCTCTTTCACCATAAATAACCTAAACAATCAGTGTTTAATTGAATACATTTTTTATAATAAATTCATCAAGGGTCAGTGTATAGATTTGCACCTATCATGGATGCATATTCGATTACCTTATTAGAGCCTAGTTATTGAGTATCACATAAGCATTAGTAGATAATATAGAACTTTTAATTATGGCGCTTCCCCGTGCAAAACCCAGCACTAGCCGTTTTTTGTGCACTTTGGGGAGATAGCTCCACAAAAGTAGTCTTTATCCAAAAAGAAATATCAGCTAATAAAATTACATTAAATTTCTACATCATTTTGACTCCAAAATGGTAGATTTTGTTTTTGTTAAAGGAGTATAATGTTTATTTAATCTCCTCACAACGAAACCACAGACATGAGAAATAATTATTGATAAAATGCATCTCCTCGTGAAGTACCATTTTCTTTGATTTGCTACTTACACTAATGGATAGGCAATTTAATAAAAAACATTATGCTAGAAGCATTTTTTAAACGAGCAAAAATTCATTTTGTAAAGATTTTTTTCCAAAAACTGAGCGCATTTTATTTATCAATATATAAGTGTAAAGTGCTGTGTAAAAGTAAGCATATTTATTTTCCCTGTTTACATTCGTTTCATAACGAATGTAAACATGTACAATGATATAATTATTAGGGTAACTCAGATATAAATAGAACTAGCTGTGCCCTGCGGCGTTAACCGCGGTTTATTAGCCTATGGGTTAATCCAGGGTGTCAGCTAATTCCTTACCAAATTTTATCAAAATCGCTCCAGCCGTTTAGAGGTGAAGAAATAACAAACATACACACTCGCACACTCACAAACTTTCGCTTTTATAATTAGTGTGATTATGAACACACCTTTAGCTACTTATATAGTTATAACCTTACACTAATATTTCGGTAATCACCAAAACTCCTACTTTTCTTCTGATGGGTTTGGATAAAGAAAAAGTCTAAAGTCTGGGAAAAGACATCGGCGATAGCATTGTTATCGCTCCCTCATACTCCAATAAAAATATTATTGTTTTAAGTTAGTGATTGTTTCGTTATCGATATAAAACAATCATGTTTATGGTATGAAACGGGCACATGAAATCAACAATACATTCATTTCGTATGGTTGTCAATAAAATGAAAATAAAACATGAAATTAATCGAGAACCCGATATTAACTATTCAATAATGTTATCTTTAATCCGTGACAGATCGTCATAGTAATTTTCGAAATTGAATTTCATTTTAAAACACAAATGCAGGTAAAACAATTCAGCTAGATTTTACAGAAAATTAATCTATACTTAATATGATAAAGCTGAAGAGTTTGTTTGTTTGAACGCGGTAATCTCTGGAACTACTGGTCCGAATTGGAAAATTATTTCACCGTTGGATAGCCAATTTATCGAGGAAGGCTATAGGCTATATAACATCACGCTACGACCAATATGAGCGTAGCAGCAATGAGAAATGTTGCAAAAACGGGGAAAATTTACGCATACGAAGTTACGCGGGACAGCTAGTATATGTCTACGGAAATGCATCCGTCGGGAACTGATATAGACTATTTTTTTTTATTTTTTTTTCAAAAATAAAGACTACTAGCAATATGGGATTTTCGTCCCACATTACTAGCAATCTTGTTAACCCCTCCAGCTAAGCTCAATGGCTTGTGTTAGGAGTGGGTTCACGTCGGTAGTATAATGGGTAGGATTCGAAACCGCGACCTCACGATTGCGAGACCGATGCCTTAGCCATTAGGCTACCGCCGCTTCCGAATGATGACACGGGGGGTGTGTGGTCTTCCCCGTCTAACCTCATTATCCCAATAATCATGTCAACTTGTTGCCGTTATAGGTAAGTTCTTCTTCGTCTCCCGTTCCTCTGTCTATAAAAATATAAGCCTGAAGGTACACATCGGCCTAGTTCTTTCGAAGAGTATAACCTTCAACCAAACAAGCTCTTCTTTGATTTATATTTAGAACATAAATCTACTGAGTGCAATCCTACAATACAAAGGCCTGTAATACAGTTTATAAAAGTGCATATAATTACGGAACAGATCTCAACAACCCAGTAACAGTCATAGTACGGGTTCCCTAGAACAAATTTTAAAATGATACATATCTAGCTGGAATTATCATGGTAGCTTTGTTTTGAGGAGACGCCCAACTTTATGTATACGACAATTTTATATAGTGGTTAAATATGACAAACTTAACTATGCCGTTGGAAATCTATTATCCCCATACAACATAGGCCACAGTTAGTTTACCAACGGCAAATAAAATTGTTATTAAAAAATGACTTTTATAATGCAATGATTATGGCTTTTACTTGTGCTAAGTGCGAGGTAGCTTGTAGTACGAGTATGTATCACAAAAAAAAAAAATATTACAAATTTATTTGCGATTGGTAAATTAATTGTTATTTCCAACGTCAAAGTTAAGTTTATCATATTTAATACATGTTTTTTTTCCCTAACGTACTTACCAATATATAAAAGTGTCATATACATAAAGTTGGGCGTCTCGTCAAAACGAAGCTACCATGGTTATTCCAGCTTGATATGTATCATTTTAAAATTTGTTATAGGGAACCCGTACTATCATCTCTTACCCACGTCTCTTGAAGTACGCTTACGTCAGAAACACTAAACCCTAAGTGGGTAAGTTCTTCGCTCTTTGCGATTTTCAAGGGCCCGAATCAGAAATATAAGAGGTCTGTTTCACGGCGTTTTGGTTATACAAGTGTTGGTATTGGCGGGCTCATATGAAATTCAAATTATTTGGCCCTTTGTAGGGTTAGGGTGGGATATGAATATGTTCTTGATTAAATTGATTACTTTGATGTAGGGAGATTTTCCAGTTTGATGTTCTTGAAAGAGGTTTGATGCCAGAACTGGTTCAGTCTTTACAATTTGTAACCTTAAGCTAATGTATAGGCACACATTAAAACAATCCTAATGATTTCAATAAAACATACTTAAATAAGAGAACCTCTACAAGAAAACAAGATTTCAATGACTCATTTAAATTGGTTTACCCCATAGCAGACATGCTAAGTTATGTATAACGCCTCTCTTTTTGCTCAGGTGGCTAAAAATCTTCGACATCACCTAAAAAATCTATAAAAAACCGGGTAAATGCATGTCGGGCCATACATAATGTAGGGTTCCGTAGTCCCCCCATCCCAATAGTGCGGTTTAAGAAGTGGGTTTTCTGTTAATTTTGTTTTATACTTACAGCGTTATACCTACTTATTAATAATTTTCAATAGAATATTATATATATAATAGCTGTGATAGTTTTTCTTTTCATTTCACTATACATATATACTACTACCGTGATTTTTACATATCCAACATCAACCATTTAGCTGATAAGGGGGACGGGGGCTTGACTCTAACAAAAAATTGCACTTTTACCTATTGCAAAAATATTGCTATATCATTTGTTTGATGTCATAATTTGCACTAGAATACATCTTTGTAGCTGTATATGTTCTGAATACTAGTCAACAAGCAAACCGGTAGGTACATACGTCTAAAATACTAATCGGGGTTTCCCCACCACCAATTCTCAACACCTATCGGCTTTAGGTACCTACTCATTGTGAGCATATTTCTTAAAACTCATATTTAATAAGAAATACCCGTCAAAAACGACTTTTATCATTGTAACGGAACGCTGATAACAGTCGTTGTTTGAGGTTTCTGGGAACTTACAATAGCTAAATATTATGGTGTTACAAAGTATCACATACACTTAATTGTAATACCCCGGTGGCAAGGGCAGACTGTAAAATTGTGGGGTACTCCGCCCTGGGCTAACAATACGTGGGGCCCTCCTATGGTCCGCGATAGGTCGATATAGAAGTCAAGATATGAGGTTTTACGTAAAAGATAAAGATAGTACTCGTTCTACAACCCGCGCCTGTTATGATAGGTAGTAGCCTAATGGCTAAGGCATCGGTCTCGCAATCATGAGGTCGTGGGTTCGAATCCTGCCCATTATACTACTGGCGTAAATCGACTTCTAACACAAGCTATAGAACTTAGCTGGAGAGTTTACAGGATTGCTAGTAATGTGGGTCCAGAATTCCACATTGCTAGTTATCTTTTTTTTTAAAGAAAAGGAAAGAAAAGAAAAAAGTTAAAAATTTACATGTCGACTTGTCGCGACTATAATGGCTGGCCTGAATCACGCTTCCTAAACCCTCAATAAGAAAGGTGTAATAATAGTAAGATCCCTTCCTTTCTCTAACTAGTGGCCAAAGCTATAATATATAAGAAAAAAAAAAGTTACCCTTAATTCACGGCAATGTTGCACATTTATTGACACGGTTCACGAACACGGAATGTCGGACCAACTTGGACTACTTTGCTCCGAACAAGTTCCGAGATTTTGCATCCGTGAAAGACGTCGATGTGTGCGTTACCTTTGTTTTGTACTCTCGGTGTTGTGCTATTGTATTGGATGGAGTCTCCGAAGCAGTTTGGAATATCAACGGTTGATTTGTTCAGTTAGTTGGTATGCGGTAGGCACCATCGCGCTATCAGTCAGATGCAGCCGAACACAAGGATTCATAGTGCGTACCAACTTAGCTGAGGAAACAGAACTCATTATGCGCGGACATACGGACGGTTAATACATCAAACAGATGTATTGGCTTTTAGAAGAATCGGATATGTGTAGAATTAAATAATAGGTTTCTTACTAATACTTAATCTAATGGTTTCTGCAAAGAAATAATTCACAGAAGATTGATGCTTGAGAAAAGTTCTAATGCATGTTTTATTTATATTGAACTGGCATTACGATAAACAGATAATGTGGTCTGCATTTTCGTAGTGTATTGCATGAATCAAAAGGAACTTCAAGAGCAATATCTAGTAACTTCAAGGTATTTCCGAATTGATTTCGGTTTAGTTCGTTATTGTCGAAATTTGAATTTTTCGGTATGGTATATCGATTGCCAGTTTCTCTCCGACCAAATTTGGCATCTTTAATTCTTCTTATTTGAATACAACGAAATGTATCGTGCGCCTCATGGTGCGCGTCACGCTAGCCTTTACTACTTTAACAGTAAGTATCAGTGCCACCCAAATCCTTGTTTGGCAAAGATCTGAATATCACCGTACAGCACTCCTCATTTAAGACATTGGTGCGTAAATGTCATTTGGCCAGTAATTACACTTGCTACAGTGTCCTTCAACCGAAACACTGTGATGCGTTAATATTACTATTTCACATAAGTATAACCGACACAGTTGAAGTACAGACCTTCGACCTTTGCTCTTCTGTAAGAAAAAGGCACATCATCAATTAATTAGATACGTTCGAGCATCACTCAGATGAAAAGAATCAGATTGTCTGTGTAGGTATTGAACCAACATGCTCGCTTACAATTTTAATGAAATAAATGCTCGCAGATCGTTCAAGCCGTATAATCAAACGGTTAAGCTAAGGAAATACAAACCATTACGAGGACTCTATATATAGAGGCGACGCTCATCCGTCGGTCACGTTCGTATCCCATTAATACACGTAACTAAGAACAGAAAGCATACTGAACTTGAGAGTTTAACATTGGGAAATATTTATTACTAAACGATAGACACAAGTTTTATAATGTACTAGAGGACGCTTCGCGGTTTCACCCGCGTAGTTTCCGTTCCCATGGGAATACAGGGATAAAAAATAGCCTATGTCATCCAGGGTTAGTGTAGCTTCACAACTATGAAGGAATTTTTCAAATCCGTCCAGTAGTTTCGGAGCCTATTCAATATAAACAAACAATCAAATCTTACCTCTTTATAATATTAGTATAGAAGTATAGACTAGAGGGCCGCCCGGCTTTCAGAAGTTTTCTCAACTATCATATATCCGTAAGAAATTATCTATACTATAACATTATAAAGCTAAAGAAATTGTTTGTTTGAAGGCGATAATCTTAGGAACTACTGGTCCGAGTCAAAAAAATATTTTACTGTTGAATAGCCCATTTATCGAGGAAGTTTGTAGGCTATAAGCATCACGCTGCGACCAATAGGAGCGGAGCAGCAATGAAAAAGTTGCAAAAACAGGAAAAATTTACGCAGACGAAGTTTTGGATCTGCCATGGATTATTTTATACAGAGAAATATAACAGAGTTGATAGATATCATTACGTACTTTTATTTTTTAGAAAGATAACTAGCAATGTGGGATTGAGTCCCACATTACTAGCAATCTTGTGTACCTCTCCAGCTAAGCTCGCGGTAGTAAGTGGGTTCGCGACGGTAGTATAATGGGTAGGAGTATATAAACTGTAATATGATCAAACTTGATTGAAATAAATGAGTATAATAATTAAAATGATATGAATTGAAATAATTAATATAAAATAATGTCACTAACATAGTTTGTAAGTCTCATGTAACGAATATGGATGAAAAATCTGAAATAAATGCTATTATTATTATTCGAACTCGCGGCCTCACAATTGCGAGACCGATGCCTTAGCCATTAGGCTACCACCACTTCTATTGCTGTACATTTTTTTGTTTTGTAACATATGATAGACAACAAAAAAAATGTTCAGAACATAACACTCATCATATATCTCAATATTCCCGTAGGCCACAACAATGCGCTTTAGGTGAATACAGCTAGAGGTCTTAAGCTTTAAAACGGGGTATGTTCCGATAATGTCCGCCGTGGGGATATTTCCCATAGTTAATTGCCCAATGTCCTTTAGGTAATTGACACCACACTTCAAAAACATGTGCACAAACTTGATCAAAACTTTTCATCAATACGTTGACCCGAATTAATTAGATGAGACTATATAAAACATCTGTTGATCATATTTTTATAATCGATAACTTATTTTGTGTCCTGGGAAACTAGCATTGAAGAAGATTTCGTACAGATTTATTGACAGCAAAATTTCTAACATAAATATTTAAAAAAGAATACAACCACGGCATGGAGGTTAAAAGAGACATCAAAACGTTTCGTTAAAACCGAGCAGCCCGATTAAACCCGTGTCTTAATTAGTAGAAGACTGCAGTGTGACGTATTCACAGAAGCTCGTCAAAGACACAAACAAAACAGCGGGTCAATTCATGTAAATAAAACAGTGCAGTCGCAGTTAAGTTTCGATTAAAACGGTCATTTTCGTATTCTTGTAACTTTGGGATCGATCTTAAAAACACTTGCGCACCGTACTAGAATGTCGTTATTGCGCTCTCGAGACGCATACTTGACGCAAGCGTATTTGAGATCGATCCTAAAGTTACAAGAATACAAAAATGGTCGTTTTAATCGGAATTATACTGCAACTGCACTACTTTATTTACGTGAATTGACCCCCAGGTCTGTAACCATCAAATGTACCTACCATTCGTCTTTTTTCCCACCTCTTGAGCCTCTCTCCATCCAGAAGGAGACGCAGTCACCAGGAGTCGGGTTGACGAACAGTCCATCATATTATAGTAGCGTATAGTCAAGCCGAAGGTAGTAGCATAATGTCTATTTTGATAAAGTCTTCACGCAGGTCCTATAATGCCCATAAGGGTTGTTAGATATCACACGACTTCGAATTTTTGATTTTAGGTAGACCTAAATGTCCTAGAAGGCATTCTGGTTTCTTCACGATGTACCGGGGCCTTCTTGCTAAAGGGCCCAGCTGAAAACCAGTGTCAGGAATCTGTCTGAAATATGCTGAAATGGGCCCTATTTATGGCATACCGAACAATGTGTCATCACAATCGTTTTGTTGATATTTGTTTTTATTTTCCTTCCTATGTAACTGTGTGATAAAAATGATTTACCTTTTATTGTTTTGAAGACCAGCGACGAAAGAAATCACAATACATGAATTTTAAACCCACATACCTCAGCAGCACAAAGATTATCTTAAGTACCTACAAAATTCGTTTATGTGAGCGCCCTGTTAATTCATAAACATGGACATATTAAGCGGCTAATATTGTTTACTATACTTTAAACTAAAAAAACTTGGTCTTAATCGTCCCATATGTGCCCGGTGTCGACGTCTCAAGGCTCTTCACTCGTCCACATGTTATGAAAAACACTGATTTCAGTTCACACGATTTGTTTTACAGCCGGCGTTACTCACTTGTATTTATAATGAGGACAGTCGCTTGAGTGACGAGATAATAAGGGTAGCTCATTTGACGCTTTTATGGTGATTCCTTATCGTAAAAATGGTTATTTTGTAAACAATTGGATGTGTTTTATGCTCCAACTTCGGAATGGCTTTGTTTTGGACGTACTTTCTTTCTGAGAGCGATAGAATCGTTATCTATACTTCTATACTAATATTATAATACTTGTTATCTATACTAATATTATAAAGCGGAAGAGTTTGTTTGTTTGTTTGTTTAAACGCGCTAATCTCAGGAACTACTAGTCTGATTTAAAAAAATCTTTTTTTGTTGGATAGCCCATTTATCGAGGAAGGCTATATAACATCGCGCTACGACGGAGCGGAGCAGCGAAGAGAAATGTTGCAAAAACGGGGAAAATTTACGCATACGAAGTTGCGCGGGACAGCTACCTAGTATATTATAAAGCTGAAGAGTTTGTTTGTTTGAACACGGTAATCTCAGGAACTACTGGTCCGAATTGAAAAATTATTTCACTGTTGGATAGCCCATTTATCGAGGAAGGCTATAGGCTATATAACATCACGTTACGACCAGTAGGAGCAGAGCAGTATTAAGAAATGTTGCCAAAACGGGGAAAATTTACGCAAACGAAGTTGCGCGAGACAGCTAGATAGAGATAAGACGCGAAGATAGCTTTAGCTAGTTCACACTTATGTTCTTAAGCGGTTCCAGGGGCACGGGGCGCGTGATCCCCCCCCCCCCCCCTCCAGACGGTCCTACCGAATTTCTTGTATTGTATTCCCATTTGGTCCTGAGCGATACATGAACATAGAACGATGATTTTTGGAATTTTGGAAACTTGAAACTAAATGCAACTCCCCCCCCCCACCCATCAAGTGCCAATTGCCTCTCGTAATCCCCCCCCCCCCCCACAGAATAAAATCCTGGATCCGCCCTTGCTTATGTTGTCAGACAATTACATTATTTCAGTAACATTTGTGCAGCATCTGTGTTTGAATACACATTACTGGACTGTTAGTCTAGTGGTTAGTGACCCTGACTGCTAAGCCAGAGGTCGTGGGTTCGATTACCACACAGGATATATCATTGTGTGATGAGTACCTAAGATAGTTAATTCTGTATCGGGGTATAATTTATCTGTATACATAAATGTATTTAGAAACTTATAATGAGTTTCAGTCGTCTAGTTGTCATAGTACTGGCTCTGTCTGGTGTGGGATCTGTCACAACTTATTATTATTTTACATCTATTCCAGTGGAAAAGCCCCTTTAGTCAACTAGGCATACTCAAGTTTCTCTTTCAATAACAACTTATTATTAACATGTAACAAGACAATGACATGAGTGAAGGGGAGTTTCGCTGTCAAAACTGTGGAAGCTATGAAGGAACAACGTGACAGTGACGGTGTGACAACTTTGAATAGGTAACATGCAATGTGACAAGAAAGTGCTGTCTTTTTGTTTGTCTTCACAAGTAACTGATGGAAATTTTAATAAGTTGAAGTTATATCGAGACAGGTGTTGTTAAGTGGTTCCCAACTTTACCCAATTTGAGTATCTACTTTAAGAGCCTTTTTACCCCTAACATCGATTAAGTGTGGGGTCGCTCGAACGACGATAGGAAGGCGAGATACTCGTACAGTTGTCTCAACGTAACTCGGCCGGATTGAAGTTGGCCACAAGTGGTTGCGCAGATGTATTTTTTGGAAGTAAATGGTGACGGGAAGCGGGTGGAGCGGGCGGTAACTAAACCCATAGAATTAGAAATATGATTATGCATTACATTGTCATAATTAGTACCCATTACTTACTCAAGTTTTTTGTGATTATCTTCGTATAGTTTTTTTTTTTCAAAGTTCCTTTAAAATTTACTGTAACTTTATAGAATTTTATAAGCTACGGGTCTTAATCGCGTAAATATTTTATTTTAAGACTAAATACCTTTGTTTATTGCCCGACGTTTCGGCCGTATTGCAACGCCCGTGGTCACGGGTAACTGTTCTAAATTTCAACTTTTATGAACTCGTTTAAGCAGTTTTTTTTTAATTCTTCAATTAACATTTTGTTAGTATTTTTAATCGATTAAACATAATTAATCGTTTTCGTAAGTAATTTTAGAGTCGTATCTCTAGTACATGCACGAAAGTATTATGATCCTAACTTCAATCCGGCCGAGTTACTTTGAGACAACTGTACATTTGCCCCAATGGTCCCTATTGGCCCCAAGTATGAGTATTTCGCACGATGAGAGGTTGATTAAAACTTTCACTACCCCCAAAGAAAAGCTGTTTTAACCCCGCGGGGCAATGCCCACAGTTTGGGAACCCAGGCCGTAGTTGATTATTGTGGCGTACGTCTCGCTTTGTCTTATTTAATTAAATAACTCAAGACTTTTTCCCCTGATCATTTACATAAAGTGGGTACAAAAAAAGGTTATTCATGAATAGTTGTAGGTTAAAACATGATTAAAACGTTTTACATATTAGCATTTTGAATACAACATTTCAGAATATTTTTTTGTAAACACGCACTTGCAGCACTTGTTTTAAGTCATGTTCACTGCATATTTAATATAAATTTTACTCTGAAAATTATTATAATTTATTTTATAAAGCGACGGTAGCCTAATAGCTAAGTCATCGTTCTCGCAATCGTGAGGTCGCGGTTTCGAATCTTACCCATTATACTACCGACGTGAACCCACTCCTAACACAAGCCTTTGAGCTTAGCTGGAGGGGCTAACAAGATTGCTAGCAATATGGGACTCAATCCAACTATCAATCATTATCTTTTTTTTTATAATTTTAATGTTAGGTACTTATTTGGTATTAATGCTAATAGGTAGGTACTAGACGAGACAATTGCCTAGATTTAAAAAATTACCAGAGCCAAGAATATCTTCACAGATACAAAAAACCGGCCAAGTGTGAGTCGGACTTAAGAAGGGTTTCGTACCATTATTCATATGACATTAGACACTAAATATATTACAATAATAATATAATATCTTGGGACAACTCACACAACGCTATCTGCTAAACTAAGCAGAGCTTGTATTATGGAAACCAGACAACTGATAAACATACTTATATATTTCTAAATACATACACATTATAGATAAATAACACCCAGACACAGAATAAACTATCGTGCTCATCACACAAAGTTTTATCCTGGGTGGGGATCGAACCCACGACCTCTTGCGTAGCAGTCGGATACAGTCCCACCGCGCCACAGAGGCAGTCGACAATATCGAGCAAGGAACGGAAAAAACACGTTTGTTGTATGAAAGCCCCACTTAAATATTTATTTTATTCTGGGTTTAATATTTGTTGTTATAGTGGCAACAGTAACACATAATCTGTGAACATTTCAACTGTCTAGCTATCACGGTTCATGAGATACAGTCTGGTGACAGACGGACGGACAGTGGAGTCTTAGTAATAGGGGCCCGCTTTTACCCTTTGGGTACGAAACGTTAAAAATGATTTCACAATAAAATAATTCTACGCCCCAATTAAAAATATAAAATTCTTATTTCCCGCTTAAATGTAGGTACTAACGCAAAAAGCCATTTACATAATTGAACAGGCGCGCATTTATTTTTTCTTTTGTAGCAAAACATTATGATAAAACAATGTTGATAATTTTACAAAACTTTTAAGTACAAATGTAGAACTTAAGGTTCTTTGAATATTAGACACATTATAAAGTAAGTTAGGTTTATGTACAATACTTAATACCTACCTACCTAGAGACATCTCACACACAGCCTCATCACAAACTATCTAGTGCCAGGGTCCTAATTCACGATCTTTTTTTTCTGTGGCCGTGGCAAGCCCGTGCGAACTGTCAAAAACTTGTCATAATGGTAAATGGAGAGCTTAAAATGCATCAATGCGCATACGCAGCGGACATTTTTGAGCGCTCCGCCCATGCGCCAATTTGCACGGGCTTGCCACGGACACGGAATATATCGAGAATAAGGATCCAGCCCCCCAGACAAATGGCATTTTATTCGATTAGAGTTTACGCTAATCGAACAGAATAACGTCGTTGCGCGTGCAACACTGGATTGTTATTATGAGATTAGCAGTTGTGCGCGCGTAAGGACGTCATTCTATTCAATTAGCGTAAACTCTAATCGAATAGAATGCCATTTGTCAAAGAGGCCCAGTACTATAAGAACCTAGTAACCATACAACTGATAAACATACATTAATTGTCATACACAGAGAACGTTACTTCTCTTTCTACCTTTCACACATCCAATTTATCATTGATAAGCATTATTAAAAATTTAAAACATACAAAATAATCATACAAGTTTATAAACGATGAGCATGTGTAGCCAAAATTCTAAACTACAATGTTGCGAGCGGAGCCGCGAGAGACGGCATTTACGGTAAAGGAAATTGAACTGTAATATTATTGCATAAAGTTAAGTTTTGTAAGCTAGTCAACTTTACCATAAAATACCTAGAGTATAGAAGGTAATCTTCATACAACGCAACGATTTGAAGAACGCACACAGACGACGCTCATGAAATAGGAATTTCTTGACGCCTTCCAAATAAAGTGGTCTGTAATTCCATGAACGATGTCCATTTGAGTATCATGGAAGTACCCAGAATTATTTAGGGAGGAAAAAATATAAAAGGAGTTGGTCAAGTGTGAGTCGCTCGCACGAACGACGAAAAGAGCGGGTGCAATTGATTTAATCAAATGTATTGATCAAATGTACTTACTTATGTACTTTATCCTATTTCTTCCTTTCTCTATCCTATTTCTGCAGCTCTCAAATCCCAGTCTCTTTACTGAGCGCCGCGCACGATTTGAAATGTTTTAAAAAAATAGGTGCTAAGTAACCTTTGATAAAAGTATTAAAGATTGCAAGGTTGCTAAGCAACTTTGTTATTAAACATTTCACATCTATTTTGGTTTTAGTATAAGTACGCCCATAGAGTACGTGCTCAAGCGAGGTGCGTATAAAGGTAACTTTCTGTACTCTTGGCATTTTGTGACCACATCCACCACACTGATCAATCTTTGGAGGAGCGAACGGCCTTCGATAATTGCCATTTTTTAACTTTTTGCATTCACTTGAAGGTCGATGAAGTTAAAATTTTAATTGGCGAAAAATTAACTCCGCCGCTACGTCGACTCGTTTTGGTGAAATCAAGGACTTTGTAAACCGTTGTTTTATGGAATGTGCGATTTTTTACGGATGTATGGTTGATGATAGATTTGTGTTCGAATGTTTTTGTTGTTAGTAATAATTGAATGTAGCTGGTCTTAGGTGTAGGAAGTTACTTAGTCACACTGTTGTATCTGGATCCGAAGGACTGTTAAGGGTAGATTACGCGAAACAGGGTTCGGCTCTCTCAAAAAATTATATAGAAAACCTAAATATTAGGACACGAAAAAAATTGTGTCACTAGTCAAAGAGTTTTTCTAGTGGATGAAATAAAGAAATTTAAGGATATGTCTTAATATAATAAATAAATCTTGAAGTTGCGGAAAAATGCAAAAACAAGCATTTTCGTATTGTCATAGTCATGGCGTTCGTAATCTAACATATGTAAGAACGAATATTCTACTTTATTTTGACCTGCGCTCCTGCGCACTGTGAAGTAATGGTTCTGTGTGGAAGAGCCGAGAGCGAGGCCCGCCGGCCTCGCTCTTCCATCGTGTCGCTGTGTACGTAGCGCTAAATAAATAATTCTCTTAGTGTAATGCCCCCTTAAGGGGCTAAAATTACCCTCAGTGGGATCATAAATAAAGAAATCTCTGCTTAATCTGTAGTGTAGTAAGTACCATTATTAAAGTTAAAACTGATAGTCGTACGTATTGGGAAGTGTTAGTTTAACGCCGGCTCCACACGTTGACCTCAGTAGTTTTTTTTTATGCTTTCGTCGTATCAGTAGTTTTTTTTTTCATGCTTTTGTCGTATTAGTACTTTTTTTTTTCATGCTTTCGTCGTGTCAGTAGCTTTTTTTATCATGCTTTCGTCGTATCAGGAGGCCTATTCTTTTTTTTTTCTTTTCTTTAAAACGAAATTCATACATTTTCGTAGTCTTAAATTTCTCAAGTTTACGTGGACTATTTCAATATTTTTTTGAGTAAGCACAGAGTGTATAGACGATTTTCGGGAAAGAGTAGATTGGATTAATGTTGCTGTCTCTAAACATATATCACCACCTTATTTTCGATCGAAACTTCGTTTTCCCCTATAGTTCAGGTATATTGAATATTTTACTAGATGATTTAAATTATATAATAAAATACCTTTGACCGTTTTCTTGCACTTTTCTTTTGCTAAAACATGTAGGTAGGAATTTACGATAACTCCTCAACGATATATGGTTTTGCAACTCCAAGAAAAAACTTAACTAGATAAAAGCGCTGCATACGTAAATTCTAAATCTCTATTCATAAATTTCAGCGGTATTACACCCAGCTATTTAATTTTCACCGCAGCATGCAGTGCCGGATCAAGGATCATTTTGAAGCGGGGCAAAAAGAGAGAACGTGCAGGGGGGGGCATTTCACCTTATTTGGCGCCCCTGGTTAGCGTTCGGCGCCCCCTCCAACATAGAAGTTTGTATCACTAGGCCCAGCGCAGACCGACAGGAGAGGCGAGTATTTTTTCATGACACTCGAAAATAACCTATAAAACTGTAATCAATAAGTGCATAAACGTATATTCACGAGGCCTCGAGACCGCGCTTGATTCTTATGTCATGTTCAAACGTAGTAATAGTTTTAAAGTTTATTTTCGAGTGACATAAAAAATGCTCTCTGCTCCGCTCCTCTTGGTTCTCGCTGGGCCCTACGCGGCCCCAGCGTGCCTTTACCCCCCCCCCCCCTCCCCCACGCCTAGGTCCGGCCCTGGCAGCGTGTATAAAGCGTTGGAACAGCTTAGCAGTTATTCATTCAGCAAGTTACATTTATTTTGTCTTTCGTTGGCGGTGTTTTATTTCTATTTCCTTTGTAGAAATGTCAGTTTCCTTTCCACAGTAAAAATAATATCCATTATTATAATTGGGCCGGTCTACCCACATGTAGTTCATTTGGTTCGGTAGCGGTTTTTTTTTGGTTTTTTATCAGAATTCCTTCATGGAACATAGTACTAAGTGCTTAATTAAGTATTTTGGGTTGTAAAATCTTAAAGTGTTTTATTAAGGCTAGTTATTTTTCACAAAAAAGATAGAACGACTTGTAAGTTAATTAGATTTTTACTTTAGTTGATCATATTTTGAATATTCCGACGTTTAATTATCTATCATCATCAGCCTATCGCGGTCCACTGCTGGACCTAGGCCTCTCCAATTATTGCACGCCACTTTGTTCTATCTTCGGCTTCTCGCATCCAGCTCCTGCCAGCCGTTTTGCGTAAATCATCACTCCACCTGGCCTGAGGGCGTCCTACACTACGTTTGCCGAGACGCGGTCTCCACTCAAGAACTCGTTTACCCCAATATCATCTATACTAATATGTATTATAATGCTGAAGAGGTTTATTTGTTTGTTTGAACGTGATAATCTCAGGAAGTAATGGTTCGAATAGAAAAAATGTTTTAGGGTTGGATAGCCTATTTATCAAGGAAGGCTACAGGCAATGTATATAACATCACGCTATGACCAATAGGAGCGGAGCATCAATTAAAAATGTTGCAAAAACGGGGAAAAAATAAATATATAAAATTTACGTAGACGACGTTGCGCGGGTCAGCTAAGCTAGTACTTAATATATAGGTAGGTACCGTTTATCGTTTCATCAATATCATAAATGCCTGAACTTGCAAGCATTGCACCGTAAATTGTTCTTTATACTTCTTTACACTATCGAATTAATATTTGGCATAAAATACACATTTAAATTAGGTAATTTAGTTAGTTTATTTTCAAATGCAGCTTGCGCAAATCTCTACGAACATTGTAATCGATAATTTTAATGAGGTATATTGATATATTATAATTTGTTTCACGTAGTCATTAACAACACAGTTGCACCTACTTATTCATTCTTACGATTTCTTTTTCTCGATATTATAATTTCGTTTCTCTCAACTAAGTTGCAAACCATTCGCAAATTAACGTTGGCAAATGATTTAAACCTATTAGAAGTTATTATGTTTCACACAAAAACCAATTTGTTACTTAAGAGAAGCGCCTCTTTCATAAGTTACCGAATTATTTGACAGAATCGTTTAGCTTTTTGCTTTGTAATTTTATTGTAATTGGCAACTTAAGATTATTACGACGCGGCTAATTAAAATGAACTTGCGTTTCGTTGATTAGAACTATTTCGGGAATCCTTTTGTAGAGTTACGAACTATTCAGCATCGGTAAAAACAAAAGTTGTTGTAAATTATTAAAAATAAATTATATTTTACAAATATATAAAACACGTTGCACATCGGTTGTTTGTTTGTTGTCGCAGTAATCTCAGGAACTACTGGTCCGATTAAAAAAATATTTTTCTGTTGGGTAGTCCATTTATCGAGGAAGGCTATATAACATCACGCTACGATCAATAGGAGCGGTGCAGCAATGAAAAATGTTCCAAAAACGGGGAATATTGCGCGGGTCAGCTAGTATTTTATAAAGATAACTAGCAATATGGGATTGTGGGTCCCACATTACTAGCAATCCTGTTAACCCCTCCAGCTAAGCTAAATTGCTTGTGTTAGGAGTGGGTTCATGTCTGTATAGACCAAGAGGAGAGCGCCGAAAAATGCAAGCACTTTATAAAGGCTGATTTTTTTATATTACGTCATATGAGTGGAGTAAAGAAATACCCTTTCGTCACTCTGCTAGATTCCTTAACGTTTGGCGGAGAGGCAGGTTATTTTTTTTCAAAATTAATCAACCGCCTATCCCCCCCCCGCGAGCAACTCTCTCGAACAAAATTTGACTGGTGTTGGACTAATTACATTCCGTCGTCGTTGGAGACTCACTCATGTGAAAATTGTAGGGTTATTTTTTACTTGTAAATACACTTGATCTTGGCTTGGGGGGGGGAGGGGTGTTTATCCTCACTAAGGGGGAGAGAGGTCCAAAATTAGTTTGAAAAACATCACGTGATCCATAGACGACCCCTTGGGCCCTTAGCCATTAAGCTACCACCGCTTTGTAATTATGAAATGTGAAAGTCTTAATCATCATCATCATCATCATCCCGTATCGGTCCACTGCTGGACATAGGCCTCTTCTAATTTTTGCCACAACACCCAGTCCTCTGCCTTCCGCATCCAGTCCATCCCAGCGACCTTCTTTAGGTCGTCGGTCCATCTGGCTGGGGGCCGTCCTACCTTAGGTACGTTTACCAAGTCATGGTCTCCACTTCTAGGACGTAAAGCTAAATTATATTTTATTCCATACTGGTTTCATAGATAGAAAAAAATTAAAAAGCTGAAAAACTGACATTCTGGTGAAAATAAATAACAATTATACTACTTTTTTAAAAAAATTGTACGTAAGTATTCTACTACTTAAACAAAGAATGTAAATTTACAAGAGACATAAAGGCACCATCATTCAAAACTGCGTCGGTCCTCGGTACGATCCCGAAACTCATAATTGCTGTTATTTTTGTCTTTAAAAGATTCATAAATAATTCATTCAACACATGCCATATGCCACGAAAACATTAATTATAAATTTAGATTAGAATTACACGGTTAAGAGGCTTCACACACACGATACTTTGATATTGGTAAGTTTCCGTTTCCGTTCACGTTACTATACGAGTGTAAGAACACTTGCGCTATTTTCTGTTTGAATTTATAATTAATTAAAAAGAAAATTGTTATAAACCAAAAAAATAATACAAAAATACTATAGCTATACTATATATAATTCACAGTCCCGAAATATATCTAATAAATACTATAGCCGTTTAAAATGTTGCCCTTTTCTCTCAGTGTTATTTAAAATTTCAGAGAAGTATATAAAAGAAAGGGCAAGACAATAATTAAAGCGACTCGTAGCCTATTGGTACTCGCAGTCGAGAGGTTGCGGGTTCGAATACCCATTATTATAGGTATAGTAACGACATGAACCCATTCCTAATACAAGAAACCTAGCTTATCTGGAGGGCTTATAAAAAGCTGTGTCCGTGTTTTTGCTCACTAAGATTGTGTAACTTATGTCGCTTTTAAAAGTTCATAAATTAATGACCATTGACCAATATACGAACAATGTCGTTTGGTAGTATAACTTTAATTTATCCGTTTGTCCCTACCACATTTTCTTATTAGCAGTGTAATGATGCGCACATATCTGGCGAATGCGCGGCTCACGTGCCGCTTGCGCGTCACCTCTGTAACTTTTTGTGTGCCTCTTGTATGCGAGATTCGCAAGATGTGTACGCACCATAAGGTATCGTGTGCGTATACACTCTAGATGTATGGATACAGCGAACTTCAGCCAATCGTAAAATTATACGTTGTCAGACACCGCGCGACTTTGTATTTTTTATCTCTCTCATTTATCATAGTGTTAGAAAAGGAGGTGTAATGTGTAGTCACAGCTGGTTGAGCGTTTTGTAACAATTGATACAATTGTTGGGTTTTTGAACAATGTTTGTTGTGTGTATTATAGTGGTAAAGCTATCACAAATTGCGGGTCTGTTGACAGGTTTTGAGTGATTTATTATAGATTAAAAACACTTAGTAATCACTCTTTCTTCTCGTACTCCCGGTAACTATTGTATGAAAATCTTTTAGGTTTGGTTTTATGAAATAAACAAAGCTCTTTATTTCATTAAAGGTTTATACATCTTTTTACCTACATAGATATTTTTAGGGTTTGAGTTGGATATGGTTTTTAATACGTTTTTGTTAGCTTGGTATGTATCTATGTTTCTATGTAATGGAATCTTTAAATGTGATTTTCACCCACTTCAGAACGTCGGATTGAATTTAAACTTCGCACACATAACAAGGACCGAGGACAATACAATCCGACAAATAGGGGGTAAAATAGTGCTTGTAAGTTTATGTGAAACGCCGTCAGTTTTGAAGTTAAATGTGTGAAAATTCCTATTAGGCTTATTGCTTAAAATAAAGAAAACGTGTATCGGCGTTTTTAAAAAAATAATCCTTTAGGGGATAAAATAGGGGTTGCCGTTAGTTTTAAAGTTAGGCTGCATTGCCACGTTGGATGGCAATGCTAATTCTTTGTGCAAAGAAGAGGCCAGCCTCCTGGTCCCGGAAAGCACTGATGAGGCGTCACAAGGTAGCGCATTCTTGGGCCCCACGGCCCCAGCGTCTCAACCCCAAACGGCTAAAATAGTAGATTATTTAAAATAGTTTCAAATACTTTCGTAAATTAAGTGAAATATCGGCACTACTGGCATTCTGTTCTTTTTTTCATAGCTCATCATCTAACGGAAGTCCTACCCATCAATTAGAGTTGCCTCATTAGGGTTCTTTGGTTACCGTTACTCCTTTATTTCATTTTTTTTGTAGTGGCAACCCTATTTCTACTTCTTGTTTAAAAAGTACGTGTGCTTGTATTCTAATATCCTGTCGAAGGCAAAATATCTTACACCATATTTAACCACTTTTGATTTACGATTCCTTACAATTTAGTTAGTTAGTAGTAATTTATTTATTACATCTGCATTTAGCCTATGCTTGTCACATTCTGTGCAAGAAACAACACTGTGATAAACATAGGCACTACATGTGTACCAGAATCTTATGACCCGAAATAAAAAAAAAACTGTTATTTTTATATGGCAATGTTAACTGACAATGGCTCTTACTACGATTAGGATCTTTGATACTTTTTCGTTGAAACATGTATTCTTGAATTTTCTTAATAAACATGCTGTAGTATGTCGAGCTGATTTTTAACCGCTAAAAGTCTATAGGAACGGGAAGAAGAAGAAAGTTTGAAAGTTTGTTATGTTTGAATTTTATTATTCAAACGCCGCCCGGCCGGAACTGCTGTACAAAATATTTATTTTGTTCAACCAGTGATTATATTTATGAACCGTTGAATAAAATTAAACTAGTTCAATGAAATACAAAGATCAAGACTTGTTCATCCCAGTAGGCTTAGGACCGACTTACCGTAACCTTGTGTTACCATCTCTAAATTATAATTTTCTAATTTTTCATCAGATTCTGGTACACCTATAATAATATTAATATATAAGTATTTATACTTTCACAATCACGAGCAAATTGTTGTTATATAGCCGACAGTAAAAGAATTTTTCAATTTGGACCAGTAGTTCCTGAGATTACCGCGTTCAAACAAACAAAGAAACTCTTCAGCTTAATATTAATATAGATATGCGTTTTATTTGCTTTCAGATGACGTTCAATGGGGCACCCCCTTTATAACCGGTGCTCACAATTATAACAATAATAAAATTAAAAACTACTGACCTAATGTACCGTACCGATATTAAAAACCATATCACCCGACAGTCTCATTACAACCAGGCTATGTACCCCAAAATAAATTACGATAAGCTGGACCTTCCCCTAAATTGATCAGCCCCTATCAATTGAGCGTTAAAATATGTAAATAAAATTGCTCAAAATAGCCCTGCGCTGCCGGTATGACACTGTAGGGAGACCACGATTTATTTTTGAAATGAGATTATTACGTTTATCAATTTGGGTAGGAAGGATACTGGGCCCAAAACTTTAAAAGGTGTCAAGATTCTTCAGACCATAGATTCTTATTATTCTTAGCCGATTTTCCAGATATTTGCGGATGTTGAATATACTTCGTGTATTTTCACATTTTAATGCATATTAGTTTCAAGACCTCGGTGTGCTACCATCCACTAAACAATATCAGACTGGCTGTATGCCTGTTTCCATCTGTCATTTATAAAAAAAACCGGACAAGTACGAGTTGAATTCAAATATATATTACAGAAATCGAGTCTTACAGTTTTTAAAATAAACGATCGTATTTTATTCATAATTTTTTCCGCTTCAAGGGACTGTAAATATGAGTTTTAATTTCAACCTTCACGTGTTCCCGAGATAAAAGATCTTGACAGACAGACGGACGGAGGGACAACAAAGTGATCCTATAAGGGTTCCGTTTTGTTTACATTTGAGGTACGGGACCCTAAAAAAACCTAAACATTTTAAATTTCGAATATTTTCATAAAAACAAAACTTGTTTATCGAAAACATGTTGTCGTCCTACTTCTGTAATGCTACACTGAAGCGGATCGGCAATTAGCAAGCAAGGGAAACTGCGTATCGAGTTACAAGAGTTTTTGTGTCAATTGAGACGGAACGTAGCATTGTTACTGCACAGTATTGTATAACATCGAGGAAATTTACATTAAAATGCATTGTGAACGGACGTTTAGCTTCCCGATTATCCCTTAAATTGTCAGCTGCAACTTTTCCGTGACGGATTTCCTTAGGTGTTTGTTTACTGATGAAAATTGTAGAGAATTATTTCCGCGGTGTTCTTTTTCTTATGTTAAACTAGATTATGCCCGCAGCTTTGCCCGCGTAGTGGTAGTTTAGGCTCTGCGTTGATATGTCAGTCAGTCAGCTTATCCTTTTATAACTAGTCCGGCCATAAATACTGTTACATGAAATTAAATTATTTAATTCACACAAAATAGAGTACATAGTAGATAGTCAAGTACATTAATTGTCCTTCTATTTTGCCATAAGCGGCATGTGAAAGTACGTGTAATTTAAAAATTCAAAAAAGATCATACACATACAAGGATCATACCATAATTATTCTTAACTAGCTGTCCCGCGCAACTTCGTATGCGTAATTTTTCCCCGTTTTTGCAACATTTCTCGTCGCTGCTCCGCTCCTATTAGTCGTAGCGCGATGTTATATAGCCTATAGCCTTCCTCGATAAATGGGCTATCCAACAAAAAAAGAATTTTTCAAATCGGACCAGTAGGTACCTCCTGAGATTAGCGCGTTTAAACAAACAAACAAACAAACTCTTCCGCTTTATAATATTAGTATAGATAGAAAATATGACACACCATTAATTCAACGATAGTTACATAAAGAAATACAATAGCGTAGAAATAAGTTTTATAATATTAACAATATGTGCGTGGCAGTAGTTTAATGTCATCAGGTATTTTATTATAGATTTTACACACAGTTGTTTTTGTCTGCGTATCCAGAACAAGCCTATTCGGATTCCTCGTATTTTGAGGAAATTCGTCCTTCGCTGCAATAAGGTTACATTTCACAAAAACGCATACCTCGTAAATGTAAATGCATGGTACATAAAAACCTTAATTTTTTTTGACTTTTTAATTACTTTGAATTGGGAACGCGTTTATTATTCTTAAAAGTTGTTTTGATTTCCCGCCATTTAACATATTTTTGCGACTAGTAATTGTTAGTAGAAATTAAATTTATCGACAACAATACCTATGTAAATTTAGGAAGGTCCAATTTACATGGTGAATATTAACAGATGAGTGAATCAGCTATGTTTACAAACAAACACATATAATTATATAAACAAACACGAGAGAACAATGATATCTCGTTTTATCTCATTACTCGTACACAATGCAGGGCAAAGACCCATTTATCTAAAGACTTGACTTGTTCTAGGTAATTTAATGAGTCGTATGACCTAAAGAATGTTAACCTAGACTTCATTTTGTGTATAAAAATGAAAGTCCTGGTTTATTTGTACTCATCAACACCTAGAACAAAACTTTGAAGAAAGGATTTCAAGAAACATGAGCAAACTTCAAACTTAACGCGAGTCACGCCTAAACTAGTTAATATAAATTTAGCTTTTTAAGGTTTAACACATTCAAAAAATTACTTTAAATAAAGAGAGAAAAAAGGTTTTAAACTTTTAACAGTGTGCCCAGTGTTTATTGATGCCCGTTTTGAGCTGTATTCTTCTCTTTTCTTTATTCTTTTCATTTCTCTATTTTGAGTGGATCATGGATAGGGCAAGCGCCCCTCCAAGTAGGTACTTACATAATTTCTCCCGAGCTTAAGTGGATTTCTTTGATAACAAAAAACCCTGGATCCAATACTGTCTTGTTGTCAATTCACATATGGCTGAAACAGACAACTGACAAATATACTTATATGTATATCTAAATACATACATATTATAGATAAATCATGCTCATCACACTAAGTTTTATCCTGGGTGGGGATCGAGCCCACGACCTCCGACTTAGCAGTCAGGGTCACTAACCACTAGACCAACGGGCCAGTCAGAATTGCACCATGAAACTCATGCAAGAAGTAACTATAAGTGTCTACGTAAGGTATAATGAAGGTTAAAATTAAATTGCCTTCTATGGGGATGACAGCATCTAGTAATAAAAATGACAAAAGAATGAAATTATAGCAATTTTTATAGGCATTTCCTGCACAACACTTTGTTAATACAATAATTGCATTTGAAAGAAAAAAATGAAGTTCAGACCCAGGAATTGAACCCGAGACTTCGGATCGCTTTACCAGAGCGGAAAAGCCGAAGCCTCTAACCAGAACTATGTCACTAAACTTGAAATTCATGTTGCACACGAGAACTTCAAATTTTTCTTTCAAATGCAAGAATGAAATTATGTAAAGAAGAATTATTTGAAAGTAGAAATTAAACAACCAAGTGTAGTATTTATTCTTAAACCGTTCTCGTTTTACAGTCGTAATAATATCACAGGCCGTTGTTACTGTGAAGAATGCTAATAAATCGATGCGTGTATTGTTATTAGCCGTTATCGATGTGATAACACGAGTACCTACATATTATTGAGGGTATATCGATTAATCATTGAGGGACAAAGATACGGTGTCATTGCTCAACGTACTCGTAGGTAAATGTTTGTTTGCAGACGCGACGGCACCTAGTTATCAGCCCTGTTGGGAAATGTTTTGTTTTAGTGTGTTTGTGTTTGTAGTAAGTGGGGAGTATGATCTGTCTCTTTTTGGTTATGTTGTTAAGATAGAGACGGACAGATTTATTTTCGTATGGCGTGGTGTTGACGGTACCTACATATTTCATTTTATTCTTTTATGCTGCACTTATCTTTGATTTGTGACCGGAGTACTTGGATCCAATTGGCTAATTTTCTATTTTTTTTTAACGAAATGGGCCATTTATTAATCACTAAAGGATGATTGATTTGTATTTGAGAACGATCCCAAAGTTACAAAAATACAAAAATGGCCGTTTTAATCGAAACTTAACTGCAACTGCACTGCTTTAATACGTGAATTGACCCCCTAGGTCATGAAAAACTACGCAAGTAGTCTATAAAATCGCATCAAGTATCAAAATAGGTACTCAAAAAAATCAAACATTACTTACATACATGTTTATATGAACAGCTAACTTGTTCATTTTACTTTAACGTAGCTACCGTGTTGTGTAGGTATCAATGTATGGCCAGCGAATTAGCATGAGGGGCCAACGACATAGGTAATTACCTCACATGCGCTTGTACGCGAATGAATGGCGAATGCTGGTTCTCTATAATTTATAGGCTTTTTCGTGTTGCCTTTTTTTACTTGCTGGGGTTGAAAAAAAAATACAAACGAGTAAAAGCTCGTAAATATACGAGTGAACATTTAGATATGTAGAAAATCTGATCGACTTAGAAACAAATTTCCTACGAATATGGCTTCGAATTCTAAACTCCGTAGTAGGTGCAAAAAAGTGACTTTAAAAAGAATTCAAAAATGTTATGTTGTAGGAAAATATTTTTTTGGTCTTTACCAAAATTGAATATTTTTAATATCTTTATATATATATTTCTACTGTACGTGTGTATGTCACTGAATTCCTCCTAAACAGCTGGACCGATTTTGACGATTTTTTTTGTGTGTGCTCCAGTGAATTCGAGAATGGTTTAGATTCACAATTGAAAACGATTCACAAAAAAAAAATAGGCCGTACGAAGTTCGCCGGGACAGCTAGTTGCTTATAGATTTTTTATTTAAGTAGGCTCATTCACAAAAGAAATAACCTATCCTACCTATTTATCTATACTAATATTATGAAGCTAAAGAGTTTGTTTGTTTGTTTGAACGCGGTAATCTCAGGAACTACTGATCCGAATTGAAAAAATATTTTACTGCTGGATAGCCCATTTATCTAAGAAGGCTATAGGCTTTACGACCAATAGAAGCGGAGCAGCAATGAAAAATGTTGCAAAATCGGTGAAAATTGACGCATACGAAGTTACGCGGGACAAATATACCTAGCTAGGAATAGGCTATAATTTATAACAAACTCCTTAATGAGCTTTTGGAGAACCGCCAAATGTTCAGGCCTGTTTACACTGTTAATGTTGATATTTTTCGTCAATATCACAATCCAGTATATAATTTGAATAGCTAACCTAAAACTATCCACAATTTGTTTTAATAAATAATAATAATGGGCTAGTTTCCAACTAATCAAAACAACAACTCTATAAGAAATGTCAAAATGCAGATTTTCTAAGGAGATCTCATACAAATACCGGACAATGACGTCCCTATTTTTTTTCACGTCAAATCACTTCTTTTTACGATATGATCAATTATAAAAAAAAAAAAAAACAATTTACTTAACTGTTGCCAGTTTAAATGTCAGGTTTAATTTACTAATTAGTCTTCAGTATTTTTTGTTTACCTAGGAAACAAGCCTATTGAAAGCTAAAACAGCTAGACTGAAACGATGGCGTCATATCATGCTCCGTATTCAATATCGCGAATTTAACTGTCGCGCGCTATTAAATGTCAAAATCTTGTCATAATGATCGGACATCTTTGAGCGCACCACGCATGCGCCATGTCGCGCGGGGTTGCCGCGAAAACGAAAAAAAATATAGTGAATAAGGACCCATCACCATCAATCCAAAAACACCGTCCGCTTTATAAAGTTCTCACGATGAAAGCTGAAGGTATATAATTGTCAGTTATACCGTGATTACTGCTCTGAGTGAGAGACTGTCTAAAGCAGACAGCTAGTTATTTCTAAATCATTATGATAATGAAACATGTTTCTCACTGTTGATTGCCTCGCAAAAGTCGGACTTGTGAGCCTTTAAACGTAAAAGGTATTTTCCTCGTAAGGAACTCTGAAATGAACGTCCTATCGTCCTACGTTAGTCATGTCACTCCAGAAAAACATGACGGATTGAACGCCAGCTTTCCACAAAAAAGGTAAGAGGAAAAATACTCGTAATGGCTTGTTTTGATCTAAAATGGACATAACGTGTTCCCCGGCTCGAAAGACCATGTTTCTATTTCACAAAATTTACGTCAACTCAAAGGTTGCCTTTTTGCGTAACAAGTATGGAATCCTAAAAAAATAATCCGAAAACTTTTCCTCGTCTAAGCGTAAAAGTTTTTGGCATGAATAAAACAAGCGAAAATAGTCCTTCGGCTCTTGTTTTAAAGATAAACATAATACATATGTATGTGGTCGGTCTCTGAGTCATTATTTCTTTGAACTCTTTAACTGTTTACGTACCGTTTTACAAGACATTAAAGCAAAAATTATAATGGACTAGAGCTGTATAAAATACATAAAATTACTGTTCCAACCTAATTTAAGTTTTGGCAAAAATTAAGTATGTGCATGAAAACTAACATACTTACTAATTAATTTTGTTCACGGGTACTCATAAGCTCTAACTAGATGAATCTAAGGCCACATTGGTTTACGAACTCGCACGGTTCAAATTGGCTTAATATTTTTTTATTGTCATGTGTTACGGAAGACTCAAACTATAACTATTTATTATACGGGAATACATTTATACACCTTATAATTGATTGACGTTTTGACTAGCAGGTCAATTCACGTATTTAAAGCAATGCAGTTGTCAGTTAAGTTCCGATTAAAACGGCCATTTTCGTATTCTTGTAACTTTAGGATCGATCTTAAAAACGCTTGCGCATCGTACTAAAATGTCGTTATAGCGGTCTCGAGATGCATACTTGACGCAAGCGTATTTGAGAACTATACCAAAGTTACAAGAATACAAAAATGGCCGTTTTAATCGAAACTTAACTGCACTGCTATAAATACGTGAACTGACCCCCTGGTTGCACTGACCGTGGTCACAATTGAACGGAATAAGTTATACTTATAATCATGCAACGCGTTTATATTTCAGGACTCAAAGTATATCCAAACTCGGTACAACAATTTGTGGATAACACAACTGTGTCCCTTGTAAGAATCGAACAAAAACCAAAGTAGCAATCATTTTCATCAGCTTTTTTGGGATAAGATGAAAACATTTTAACAGATTTCAACTATACTAACATTTAAACTTTCGCGTTGCATGATTATAACTATTTATTATACGGGAATTAACGCGCATTGTTTACCTTAAAATTGCTTGACGTTTCGACCAGGTTGCACCGGCCGTGGTCACAAGCGGACTATCACAGCGATGTTAAGACTCCGTCAGGACGATGCAGATGTATAGTCGTGTTAATATTGAAGACGCAGACCTAGCCTATTTAGCTCCGTATTACCTAAATTATACAAGATAATAAAAAAATGACATCATTTCCAATCCAGTAGTCCTTGACAAACGGTAGTCCGAATCGAAAACAGAGTTACTGTAGAACACCTATTTACATATCAAAAGTAGCGGTAATTAAATAAATGAGGCTGTACGTTAAACCATTACGGGCAATCACTTGAATGAGAGATCAATTAAAAAAGCCGATGAAAAAAATATTTAGTAAAAAGTCTTGTTAATGAACACGTCGCCACTAAATAATCGGAATTCAGAAGGTAAGGTTCGTACGATGCACGAGCAACGCTTACATAGACATCACAGAATACTGATAATACAGTAGATAAAAATAGACTTGTTTTCTAGATAAACGAAAAAATCCAAAAGACCAATCAGTAAATGAAGTTAGCAATTTAAACTAGCGACGATTAAGTCCTGACAAAACGTTGTGTTAAATATTTTTTTAATCATTAATCATATCAGAAAAATAAGTGATTTGACAAGAAAAAATAGTGATGTCATTGTCCGGCATTTGTATAAGATCTACCTAGTAAATCTCCGTTTTGAAATTTTTTATACAGGGTGCTGTTTTGACTAGTTGGAAACTAGCCAATTATGGTTACCTACTGTACCCTCGATATTACGTACTTCACTCGAGGCACGCACACACAAGCATTGTTCATGGATACGGAATTTTCGACCACTTTGTATGGTTCCGAAAATCCGTGTCTCTAAGATGTATGCGCTGCTTCTTATCCACGCGTTGTTTGAAGGCTACTTTCTGTACTACTAGGTATTTTGAGTAGATATTGCTCGCGGTCATGGAATCTTGGACCAGTTTGTTCCCAAGAAGTTTCGAAATTTTGTGTTCGTGGAGTGCTGCCAAGTACGTAGGTAGTGGTTACTTTTTGTGATTTTTTACGATTTTTACGCTAATTTAAACGATTGCTTTAAAATCTTAGGATATACAGAATAATTTCGACCTCTCGGGTATGGTCTAGGTGCTGGTGTTGGTTAACCGCGTAGTGACGATCCTCCACGATCATGGGTTCAAATCCCGCTAGAGCTTTTTTCTGCATCAGTAAGAATGTATAAAGCTAGTCTTCTGTACTATCGGTGCTTTGCGTTGCGTTGTACATTATGGACGGGTTGGTTGACGTTTTAATTATAAGTTAATTTATATCGTTACACATAGAGATACTGAAAGACATTTTTATCTCCATATTGTTTAAAGCTTGTTACGTGTGCTTTTAGTAGTAATTGGTTGGTTATTTATTGCGTGTGGCAATTTTTCACATATTTACTTTTACTTTTAGTTTGCCGCCATTTTCACAACTATGCTATTTATTTAAACTAGACGATTTATGTTTAATTTAGCTTTATTTTCAGCTAATTTCCCTGTGTCAATGTGTTGTTCCGAGTCTGGGTGTACTTTGTGTCCGTGGCTTGTATGTTTGTAAAGTCCCCCGCGACACAGGGCTTGTACCCTACTGCGCGTGTCGTCTTTTTCTAAAGAAAGAAATAAAAAAAAAAAACTTACTGTTAGAGTTTTACGGATTTTTAAAGTATTTAATGTATTTTCAATGTTAAATGCGAAGCTGTGGAAATTATGACAGCTCAGTTTATAGTCATCATTTTCACAACTTCTCGCAAAACCTAACAACAAAGACGCATTACTTTCTTTACACATAATAAATAAGTAAGTAAATTCAATAAACCTCAATAGCTTGTATTAGGAGTGAATTCACGTCGGTATGGGTAGGATTTGAACCAAAGTCACTAACGATTGCGAAAAATTACTAAAAAATTGCAACAGTTTTAAAATTTAAAAAAATGCTTAGAAGTCATGCAGAATTTGTTTCCGCTGGCCTCAAAATGACTAGTTATTAAGAAACATACTTGACAATTACTATAAACTGTTATTCAAATTCACAATCTCTATTGATTCACTTAATTAATTAACAGGCCAAACCAGTTTAAATAAAAGTAATTCAACCAGTATCAAAACATATTGACTTAATGTAAACAAAATTACGGACATTTTCTTAAGCGCCTCTTTTTGAATTTGCCGTTATTTTATTATAATATGATCTCACGCTTATAAATGCGTGACGGGGGACCTTTTAAGATTATTCTTAAAAATCCTCTGTCACAAAATAACAAGAGTACAGAAGGAGCGGTCTATACGTAAGTACTTTACTCAAGCGACGACGATGCACACATACACATCGTTCCCTGACACGGGACACGGTTCTTTATTAAATTTATTTATTTACATCACAATTATACAAGTGCTATAGTATATTCCTAAGTGTGGTACCTATCTATACAAGACATAATATAAATAACAAAAAAAGCAGACCTTGTGAATTCGTTCAGTGAAAAGAGAATAAGTCCAGCACTTTGCAATCTTGGTACACATTCGTTAAAAAAAGTTTCCGAGGTGGTTCGAAATTCCGTGCCCGTGAACGATGCCTATGTGTGCGTTGCTGGAGTAAGGTGTTCGTATAAAATTCACCTTTTGTACTTTCGGTATTTTGTGTCAAAAAGTTCTCTTGACGCATTTACGATTACGTTTTACATAAATTCTATTAATTATGAGATTACGATAAATTAACATAAGACGATACCGCCATAACTGGTTTTCGGCATGTTGTCGCCGCTATTTATAATAATTAAATATATTTTACATAATTTATGCCCAATTGTCAATATTAAAATGTGTGATAAATTATGAAAATTTGGTCAAGTGCGTGTCGACTGCGCCTCGCTCAGAGAGTCCTACTGTTCTTACATCTTCAAAATATTAACTTTTTAAATCACAAGAGTCGTGCTTAAAAATAAAGTAACTAACACCTTAAAGCTTATCTTATAGGTATCTAATATATTTTGGATGTTACAAAATTAACAAAAAAACAAAATTAAACCGAGATTTGAAATTTAGTAGGTACCGTAGTTAAACTAGAGTGTTCGAAAGTTTATCTTTAGTCTTAATATGCTTTTTCGTTGGCCGATGGTCTACGGTTAATCCAGGTATAGTTCTAAGTTTTGCAATGAGGCAGAAATAGTTCCAAAAACCTCAAACCGACTTTTTTTTTCATTCTTCCTGTCAAACATTTTTTAATTCAGATGAAGGCACAACATTTCGAGATTTTAAAATGGTATTCAATTAATAAAATAAATATTTTCATTTGACTCTCAAACTCTCAATTCGTAAGGTTCCGAACGTTTGCCCAAAAAATAAATTTAAGCTTTTTTAATTGGACGTTTGTAATTGGATTCAGAAAAGGCGTATGGTGACATCAAGAACAGACATTTAGTTAATTTTATAAATGTTTAGTTTACTTTTTTGGTATTTTTATGCTAATTTAAACATACTATAGGATTGAAGGAAAAAAAATACTCAGGTGGGATTCAAACCTGGGATCATAGGGAAAACCAGAACACGTCCGAGAACTTTAAATTTTATTCACAGTTTTTAAGGCAATCGTGGAGTCATATAATATCTATACTGAATGCTGATTTAGTTAGTCAAATCCCCGCGGGAATCGAATCACACCATGACCGTACCCACTGCAATTATAAAAAAATAACCTTATTTTTTTTATAAACCAATTTTTTTATTGACTGGCTCTGTGGCGCGGTGGGAATGTATCCGACTGCTACGCAAGAGGTCGTGGGTTCGATCCCCACCCAGGATAAAACTTTGTATGATGAGCACGATGGTTTATTCTGTGTCTGGGTGTTATTTATCTATAATATGTATGTATTTAGAAATATATAAGTATGTTTATCAGTTGTCTGGCTTCCATAGTACAAGCTCTGCTTAGTTTGGGATCAGATGGCGTTGTGTGAGTTGTCCCAAGATAGTATTATTATTATTATGTATGTCGTTTCCATATCACGGGACTATGGAGTCCCGATCATTTGGGAGGCGTGCGTGGAGCCGAAGCCAACACGTAGAGGCCCGGTAGACACTTTAATCTAAAGGCTATGTGACACAATATTATTGTTAGTAGGAACATAGCGCGCGCGTTGTCTGCTAAAAAATATGACTATACGTATTTATTAGAATATCATGGTATGATGCCCCGAGGCTCGTCGAGGATCATCCCGCGAGGATTCCACTAACTATTATACTAATTGGCATTCAGTATAATTTGTCAAATTTAGTACTAAACACTGAACCGTGATTAATTTCGAAATTACATTTTTTGTCTTCAAAATTTGGCAATAACACATTGTAGCAATAAATTACCTTGGATGGGGTCGCCCGAAACGACGACTGGGTCAAGTATCCATCAAACGTTTTTTAGAAAGAAACTAATGAATTGATGTAATCTGAAGTGTCTAGAATGAGGTTTGTATTATTTATGCCTTACGTACGTCAAACCTAGGTTGATTTATATTAAACATCGACAGATTTTGAATATGGTTTAGAAACTAGCTTATGCTTGCGGCTTCACTTACATATCAACCCATATGATGTCTCCCTAACAGAATCTACTTATTATAGATGCCGGGGGTAATTGCCATAATCTCCATGCTTGGCGATCGCAGAAAATCCTTTTAAGTACACAGAGGACGCTGCAGCCCATTCTCCGGTGTAAAATCCCTAAGTCGCCTTGACAACGTCCACGTTTAGAGATGGAGTGGCACTATTCTTAAGCTGGTACTAGAGCTTAAAATTCCTTATATGTATCCATATATATCAGCATTTTAGAAGGATTCCTAGGATTTGGGCTAGACATTGACTGAATGAGGCCGGAATAGCCATTACCTATATAACCTCAACACTGCTACAAAATTAGCTGAGAGAGAACAAAGAATAAAAGAGGCAAGTAAACAATTTTTGAATACTACAAAGATGGTAAACAATCGTGTAGACTGCTTCATGGTAATTGTTGGTAAATACAAGCTGCAGATAGTGGTTGAAAGTGGGACAGTTACAAAATAGTGCCCACGACAAAGGGAAGCGATGAAGACTGAGGCTGCGGTGCGTGGCCGCTTGACATGGCGGCGTAGGCAGACGATTGTGAACCAGCAACTACGATATATTGTAGGTTGATCTGACTAGCAACCATTTTAGAGAGTTGGAAAATGTATTTGAGAGTTTGGAGACGTCAGAAGTCATAAAATCTAAAGTCTTCGTTCAGTCCGAGTTTGACATACCTATCTTAATGCAAAAAAGGTAAAATAAAACCACTTCCGCATTCTGTGACACAAAAATGCCGGAATTGTGTAATTTTCATCAATTTAATAAAATCAATTTTAAAAGCGTATCTTACGGCCTTACACTTCATTCTTAAATTAAACACCGATTTGAAAACGAGTACCCGCTTATTGGTAAAAGTGGGCAGTAAGCGTATGATGACGAAAATCTGCAATTTTTGCAAGTTTTTTAAACATTCATCAGCGTAACGTGCAGTTTGAAAGTAGCCTCTAGTTGCAAAAATGTTTCATTCCAATCTTAATTTCTCGAATCTTGCGTTTCGATCCCTTCCCACGACTGAGTGCAACGACCAACAAAACCAGTTATATTAGCTAATTATCGGTTTTCGAAAAGATAGCCCTAATTACGAGACTCGACATTTAAAACCAAGGTTTCCATTAGTTCATCACCAATATCGCGGATATCTTAGATCAAAAGGTATTTTGTGTTGCTAGCGTAAGTGTTAAAGTAATTATTTCTAACTCTTTTCTGATCATAGAAACCGAAGTTTTAATATCACCACCAGTTTCATCAAATAATATTTAATAATAACGGACAAAGTACGATCGTGACCCGTCAGACGTCCTTGAGGGCCGACCTTCCCAGAACTTATTCAGAAAATAAAACTAAAAGTAGAGCCCCAAGCTGATAGACGGGCCCAAACTAGTTTAACAATTTATCGCTTCTGTACGATCTGTATGCCGAGATCGGATTATATATCTAATTATATAAGTGAAAGATTCCATTTTAGCGTGAAAGCCTAAAATTTGGAACCGTGAGGATCTGTTGGAAATTTAATTAAATTTGAAATCTGAAACACAAGGAGATGCGTAGGCTTTGATATGATTCTAAAATAAATCTTAAATAGAGAGAAGACTCGTAAATGTAAAGGTTATAATAACTAGGTACGTGTAAAATACATACGTTGCTTAAATCAATGGATCAAATTGATATGTTAGCCGCAGGCTCTTAATGCAATGACTATATCAAGTGAAATTAGAACGTGGATTTAAGGTATAATCAGAAGGCCACATTCTGTATTGCATAACTGACAAAACAGTATAATTTGAACTATTATAGCATTCTTTAGCCGACTTAATAAGTCATCTACAATTGATGGTCGCTCAGATTCCATAATGATTTATCGATTGGACCTTTCAACTTTTAAAATGCGATCCGAGCTTCATCCATCTTTCAATCGCTTCATTTTATGAGCGTTCATGTCTCGCTTGCCTGACACACGTTAGCATGTTTGATATTCACATCTGGAATAATATTATTATCTAGCGTTACAAGTGGCACACATTGTGTTGTATGAGTTGTATCTATGAGATCATCTTTCACTATGTCGAATGTTCTGTTGGAGTGTGACTGTCGCATCGTTATCGTTGCGCTTACCGCTGCATCGTCGAGTGCCACACGCCAGATAACGGTCTGTATCGTAGCGTAAATAAATTCTACAATCTCGGTTTATTACATTGCCGAACGGGCATCCTAAGGGCCCGACGCCTACACGAGCGTATCGGTGCGTCCGTCAAATCACGACCTACTCAAACGAAATCCCCGCGTAAAAACGAGAAGAAATTTCATACTAAGGTGGCTTTAATCTATCGTCGAGTCACGACAGTTCCGTAGAGCCGTCGTCGGATTTGTTGGGTGCAGTGTTTAGCAACAACGCGGGAAGGGGGGAGCTACTGAGCGTCACAGCAACACCGGCCCGGCCGCCCGGCCCGCACCGCGGCCGCGCCGCGTCTCCCTCGCCTGACGCCCGTCGCCCGGTCAGTCTACCGATTGCTTAGCGCAAGGACGGACGCGCGTTCGGTATTTCGACTCCTAGACGAGTGTTTAGTAACTTCTGACAAAACTTAGTGCACTCTGTTTGCGAGTGGATTGGATTATCTGCAGTGTTTGTGACGTTCGATTACGATGAAAGTGTGTTTTCAGTGTTGAAACTTATTTTATAACAAAGTTGTGTTAATTCGAGCCGATGGTCCTCTTGAATAGTAACATGAAAATAAATGGTAAATAAACACTTCCCACAAGTTTTTGCATGAGTTCTTATGGATATGTTCAATGTCACTGTTGGTATGCTGTAATTTACCTGGATGATCTGATGATCTTGGCTTGCACGACGCACGTACCATCCGTACACGTTACCTATGTGGTGGCAACGCACGGGAGATCTGGCACAGGATAAAGGATTCGGCGAGAGCCAGGGTTTATTTATTAATATATTCAAATGAGCGCGGAGATATTCCATCCGGACCACCAAAACGGCCAAAACAATGGCGGACCTTGTGTCTGTCAGGCGACATTGACTCTCCTAATGTAAATTTGAGTTAGCGCGAACAATCGAACATAGTGAGTTAAGTCGATATATTAATAAAGGCTAGTGTGTGTGACCCTGGTGCGCCTACGGGACCAGCCGCAGTGGGAGGACGGCATAGTTCCGAACCGCCTAGAACGACAGTGGGTGTTTGAATGGAGCCAGTTAATAATAATGGTGAGATTTAATCACCGCCATAGAGGTTACACAACAAAGCTATAGCATGCCAATGGCTCGAAATGTAGAAGAGAAGCCCTTTATAACATATTCCGAATAGTCACTAACAAAGCTTTCGAGAGAGTAGCAAATTTGGCTTGTAGTTACATAGGTACTAATCATTAATCCAAACGGTATCTTTATGTGTTTGAATGTGCATTGATAAACATTTGATCGTATGCCTTCAATAGCCATTAAAATTAAATCTGAATGATGAAATTTTAACAATTCGTAATTTAAGCAATTTAACGTATTGTGTTTTTTATAAAATTAAGCTATAAAAATGTCATATGTTGAATAGAATAAGAATCCCTACAATCTTCAACATCCTGTTGGCGAGGGCCATAAATTCGCACATGTCATAGAATAGACCCCAGACATTGACAGACAAAAAACAGACTCGGTTCCGCACATGTGGTACGCCGAAATTCAGGCCGAACCAGATGACAACCAAATGTACCTTTAATGGAAAGGGAGCTTTTAAATAAGGTCTTTCAATAGTAAACAAATCGTAATGACACCTACACAAACATAATGGAAACAAGGGGAATGAAATTTAATTAAAGAATGAGTAACATGATTATTGTTATTACCGTACGCATCTGCCGTAAATGATGAATGCATTCGGCAAGAAATTAAAAAAAAAGTTATAAAGAGAAACTTGCGCGAGGGCGGCACGTGGGCAGACAGATGTGCATGCGCATCCCGAGGCTGATCTGTGATATATACAATTCTTTATCTGACAATCTCGCTGAGTTTGCTTGCAGCTGAGATTTAAGTTCCATTATTTTGCAGTTAAAACTCTTAAGAGACTCGATCTTATCTCTCAAAAGGTATAACCATCTGGCCACATTATTCAACGTTAAGGCAATTGACAGTGTGAAAAATATATATCACCATTCATTATAGTAAGAGAGAGACAGAGAGAAATACAGAAGCATATTATGGACTAATGGGTGTCTAAGTTGTAAAGAGGTCAAGTCCGGTTAGAAGGACCGAGTTTTTCCATCGATTATGAACGGCTGGATGTTGTGGACAGCCATCGCCTTATAGGGCAGCTTGCGCTCGCGCCGACTTGGTACTGACAACTGTGGGATACTCGGCATCAGTATCTGAGATAACTATCGACTCTCTAGGTGTTTTCATAATTTCTCTATCCTTATTCGAAGCTCTCAAATAAGGAGAATTGAGACACGGCTATTGAGAATAAAGACTGTGACCATTAATGTTTCATTTGATTTTTTAATCAAATTAATGGAGACAATCAAGGCCCGCCTTGTCCAAATACATATTTCTAAAAGAGTTCAATCAGCTACGGCACGTTGTAATTAATAATAACGACCATTGTTGGTCGAGTAGAAAAAACGGTAAAACAAAAAGTTCTATAGAGGACTCCAATATTTTTGTTGCACATAATAACACGTTTCTTAAAAACGAACACAACCAAAGCAATAAAGTTTAACAATTTTACGCATCAGTGGAACATAGCAACGAGCTCAAACATAGTTTGTAAGTGGTAAAATGTAATACAATACCTCCATTCGTTACTGTATTGGCTGTAACTTGGCACGGCAAACACATTGTACAGCTTTAACACTTCCTAAGTAAAACGTATCGGGTAAACTCTACTCAGAATAATCGTTGACAACGCCATATGAATATTAATATAATGAATGCGTGTATGTGAAATATTGCAGATGCCATGTGTCTAAAACGCTTAATTTGGCTTGAAAGAGTATGTTGCTCTTAAAATAAGTATATGATGGTTCAAGGATAGAAGCTAGATTAAATGAATTACTTCAGCAATAGAAACTAATTCTTTGGCAGATCATCAAATCAGCAATACATGGGTATAATACTAAAAAGAAGAAATTCAAAAGTTTAAATATGCATTCCTCAGTCAGTAAGTCTGTTAGTTATGGAAGATGGAAAGAAAAATAAAGCTACTGTAACAACCTAAATGTATTTGATAATCAAAGCAACAGATGAAGATGTAATCCTTCAATAGCGGGCACGTCCTAAGCCACCTGCCCGACAGCTGTACGAATTTACATCTGACGGGGAAAAATTACTCCCCGAGCTACACCCCACAAATAAGCAGCTGTTTTAAAAACAAGCTCGTGCAAACCACGGGTATAATTTAGGAATTTCACCAGGATTAAACGCCTGAGTGAAATTTAGTTTGAAGTGAGGAAACATGTTTTTATAATTGCAATAATCGACGTTGCTGGGGAATTGATAGCACTGTCAGTAATTGAGACGATTTAGAAAGCGCAGAAAGTTGATACGTATAAACTGTAAAAATGTATGAGAAAGCTATAAAAACAAGAAAATTATAAGCGTATTCAACGTTTTCACGTAAACCGCCAAATGAAAATACTTTTGAAGAAATATTAAAAGTTTTATCTTAATATATCAAAAGGAGAACATTAAAATCATCACAAAGGCAAAATTCGCAATAAGCCAAAAGTTGCAAACAAAAAAAGTAAGTATGATAAAAACTTGACAATAAAACAAAAAATAATAAATTCCGATCTCGGAAAAGCCTGACAGTGTTAACTGTCTCCATTACGACGTCTAACGAAATGTTCATTCTAATTTAATTTACTTCAAGAATCTTGATGAATTCATTTATAAAATTAATTCTTCGTAACGCATCCAAAAAGGGACCTCTTAACAGAAAGTGCCAAAGACGAGCATAGTCTAATATAATTAATCTCATCCTACCTTTAATCCTCCATTTCGGATTTGATCTTATTGTACACCATTTGTTCTACAACCTTGCCCCGCCAAGTAGAGCTCGTAAGTCTGTCACTTTTGTTTTCATTATAAGACTTAGTTCTATTTTTTTTTTGCTGATATGCAGTACTTACATACAACTTCTGTCTAAATTAGACCTTAACTCAGGAATCCTCAAAAACGAATCAACTATAAGACGTTTTTTTATGTATATATGTCACTACGATTCACCTTGAAGTGATAATTACAGCACAAGACAAGTTAAGTTAGGTTTGAGTATTCGACCGTAAGCCTGTTAATAGACGTATCTATTCAGTAAAAGAGGTATCACATCACCGCCGTACCGTCTGAAAAGGAAATTGAGCTGAAAATAAATCGCCCTTACAACGAACTTATACTAAAATAGTCGAACATTCGACGGCTTCCATTTCTCTACCACCGTTACCATATCCTGTGCAGCGATGTGTTGGTCTGAGTGCGCGTGCCCATAACACTAAGTCTTCAATACTTTTATATTCTGGAACATGTTTTTTATAGTCTTTTCAAAAATATAACATCCGAATCCGAACTACAAAAATGTTATGCATCTCATATTCAAACTTTACGTTGATGTTACAATTCCGTCAACCTATTTACTCTAACACGGTCAAAGTAGAAACGAAATTGAGCAATCAATAGAAACTGGGAATGTTTTAATGGAGTTTTGAAGTTACGATTACATGGTATACTTAAAGTATTATGTAATAACGGTTAATTATAGTACGGAAGGTAATTTACTTGACGCCAAAGCATTACAATATTGCTATTATATACAGTGACTTGAACATTCTGGGTTGACGAGGGGCGGTCTCGGTGACATTACATCGTTAATCACTCTCATTCTTCCTAAAGAAAATTTTGATTTTCAATTTGAATGGTTCACAGTGATTACCAAATCCAATACATGTTGATAAATGACATCGGTTAATTAAAATTTTTGATACTTTTGAAGTTCAATGCATTCGTTCAATAATAAAGTTAGCTTTATACAAAGAAAGTGACTTCTCTTGAATTTATTCTTTATCTAGTTTGTACACTGTAGATGTACCAATCGCTGGAACCTGGTTTTAATTAATGTTAGTAGTGTTTTAAACTTTTATTATCATACCACCTTCTTTTAGTTGAGATGTTGTTTTTAAATCCAACTTTTTATTCCGTCACTCTTCCTGTATGCTTCCAATCTGCTTTAATGAAAAATGGTAAAAGGTCGGATGTGAGTATTTTTGATGGTTATTTTCCCATAGGGTTGTGCTTTTTATCATCCTGTTTGTATAGAATTAGTTCTGATTGGGTACTCGTCACAGATGGTACTTTAATTTTTTTCTATTCATGTTGTGACTGTTTAGAGCACTTTTTTGTTACTTGTCATGTTGTGTTATTTTTGTATACTTAGTGGTATCTACAAATAACCTTGTGTCAAAATACGAATGTTGATTTAGGAGGTAGAATTGCATCTGTCAAATATCTGCATTGTCTTCACAATTTCTTAGTGTTTTTGCTTGGACTTTGAATGTAATCTATTTTCGCACGTGTTCTGTGACTTAACAAACTGGCATATCATTATTAAACATATGGTTTATGAGACATTTACTACAAGTATTACCAAATGACGCACACAATATGTGCTACTTACCTGACATTCTTCACGTTTATGCAAAAGAGTTCATGCTTTTAGCTTATCCATTAAAATAAAACATACGGTCATACTCTGTACGATTTCTTTTTCATCTTTTACATACACATCTGAATGGAGAGAATATGAAATCTTTCTTTTTGTGAAACAAGACACCGTTACATCTGTGTTGTGTTATTTATTTTATTTTACGGCCTAACATTGCTGTGATTTTTTATCGTTTATATCTAATGTAATCGTATAACTAATGACGAAAAAATACGCTTCGCCGTATTTTTTCGTCATTAGTTATTGTTTTGAAGTATTTTGCTTGTGTATATGATATATTAGATAAGATATTATGCAGTATCTAAAGCTTTTATTTCCTGTTACCTATTAGAATAATTGTACCTAACACGGTCAGAAGTACAGTTTTGACAAACTCGATATTATAAAAAGCGAGTTTAACCTCTTTTTAAAACCTGTGAGAGTAAAACTTTTGCTAAAGCTAAACTCTCATCAACAATCTCTTCAATGGTACATTTTGGTACAAATACCGAGTAGCTGTGATCACAAAGCGTCATCTCTCAGCTCCTACACCTGACGGGATGAGTGTAAATTGCAGGTGGCTCACTCTGATTAATGTACTGGCACTGCGCCAAGCTTACCTTGCAACAAGTCTGCTTCGTCTGCGCGGTTTTTTACTTGGAAACGATCGTGTATTATGTAAACAAACAGCATTGGTGTATTTGATATTGGAGCTGCTGTTGAATTTCGGCTAATAAGTTAAGAAATCTTATTGGATTGTTCTCGGAACGGTCTATTTTTTATCATGCGTTTCTTTGTTGCAATCATGGGAATTTGAAATCAAAGCTACATTTGTTGTTTGAATTTTACAACATTGTGTTGAATGTCCTTAATGTAAATTGACAATATAATAATGTATGTGAATTTGCGAAAGGAATTGACTGCTCTTAATCGCGGTAATATATTAGGGCACCATTTCCGTACAAATTGGACCAATAGTCGTAACATTGGTCGTCATTACTACGATGAGTCCCGTTATATCCACAAGGTGATTTTAATATAGGTACATACTTATAATCTCCCGCGCTTGGCTTCTTTACATTTCACCAAATAACTTCCTAATATAATTTAAAGTTTAAACGTGAAAGTTTTTATACTATGAAGAATGAAGAAATAAAAACAGTCATCCACGAAACAGTATTATACAGATTAACACTGAAGCTTTTGTTTCTGGTTTCAACATAATGACTGGTAAAAATGTTAGTGGTGTTAACCTCGCCATATGGACAAACATTCTTACCATTGTACCCAAAATAAATATAATCACGAAATAGCTTTCTTTCCAAACAACCAGACACTAATAGTACACTTGTACCATCATTCAGACATTTTATCTCTACGCCAAATCCGAAGACATTTCTTGTGATCAAATTTGAGATAAAAACCTTGTCCATTTGCATAGCACCTAAATTACAACGAAAGATGAGGTGTTTGATGGCTGATTATTATCTGTGCCACGTTCTTTATTCTTTTGGATAGCATTCTTTCTTTATTTTTACTATATGCTTAGCTCTAATGTGCGGTAATTTTGTTTGTTTTTTTTTCATCGTCTGCCTTTATTGTCTATGCTTTCGTTTATGATACATCGTTTCTCGACTCACAAACAATATGGCCGAACTTAATAATTTAAAGGTAAAGCTGTAATATTATGCAAGAATTTGTAATTTCGGTAAAGCACCAATTTAAAATATTAAAACAAGTGCCGTATGAAGAGTGTTATAAATGTCATTGGAAGTACTTTACCCTTTTATTTCCGTTAAGAACGACTCGTTCTGAATGTTCTTTTGCATACTTTTAATTCTTTTTTCTTTTATGGTGTTAAAGAGCCTTGTAAAGGAGTATTTAAGCGTGTAAATTCTCAGCGATCACTCACGTAGCTGTTTACAAAAGTGCATATGTCGTGTTGAGTGCTCTGACCCATTTTGTTCGTGGTACAGGCGTATCTCGATTAGTCAAGGTATCCATTCCTGGCGAGGCGATACCGCAGACACTTGGTGTAATCACTGTACAGTGTTCCTTATTCGGTCGTACAATTAGCTGTCATTTTGTTCTCTTTAGTGCACGTTGGTGACTGTATAATTTGTTTAGAAGTAGTAGGTATAAAGATATTTCTTCTTATTTTTGAGATGGCACATTTGCCGTCATTTTCACAACTCCATAACGGCTGTGTATGTGTTAAATAAACTATTACACTTTGTCTGTGATATATTTATTAACACATTTATTTATCTTATCTAAACCTAGCCAGTTGACAGTTACCATAAATCCTTATTGTCACCTAACTCTTTTGATTGTAACAAAAAACTAGAAATAATCGATTAACGTATCACTCGATTTTTCATTTCGACCTTTCGAAAGTTGAGACAAGATCTCGAATCGATTTGTCAACAGTAAAATAATAAATCAAGTGCAGTCGTCGAATTTAAATGAGAGTCGATTACAGCTCACCTGTACGATATTATCTCTAAATATGTAAATATGTCGTTTTAACTTTGTATAGAAACTTGGTACTGATTATATTATGTTTTGTGTCAGTTTTGATGTTAAGAATTAGGTTATTTAGTATAACGGGGATTATTGAAAACACTTTATGTGTGACCCGATCGAAAAACTTGTTTTTCACTTCTTTACTCGAAACGAGACTACAATCACAGAATACTCTTGGTATTGCTACAATCATGATTAATGCATTACCTGTTTATCTCGATTTCAGCCTTATTTTAATTCGAAAGTAATAACAAGAGCCTATTGTTCTTTTCTTCCATTTATATCTGTCGGTGTTCGTCGAATTATATAGGTAGGTACTCCCATTTTATTCACACTTGTCATCTTTCACACAATACATAATACATTCATGCTTTCTTCGACCGTTTTCTGCCTCTCCAACCACTACCTTTCTAGACTATAAAACAACAGGATCATTATAAAAACTTAAAAATACTTATTTACCGCTACATAACGTCAAAAATGACACTTAACGATTGTATTGTCTATGGTTGTCAAGCCCAATCGAACGTTGCATTTAAAACTAAACGTCATTCTACATTTAAATTTATCGAACTACTAAAATACTTTTAACAGAATAAAGTGTATTGACGACTATTGTTCGATCCTTGACCCCCGAACCGGGCTCGTTCAAGACCGTCATAAAAACTAATTAAACCGTTTGGAACAAAGGATACGGTACCAAAACATATTATAGACTTATCAGCTGAACAAAGGGCCCATGTGTCTAAGAAAAGGCCTTTTAATGACTCCATAAGGTCTACGAAGCGTAAACAATGACAATGTAAAGGTAAAAACACATTCAGATTACGTTATGCCTTACGGCATGTTGAACACATGCAACATGTAGTATCTACTTGTGGAATAATCTTTGTGACATATTGAAGCGATCACTACTTCTATAAGTAAGTAGTCTTGTCACTGAAGAAATGTATAAATAATAGGCTACAACAGGCTATAACGAGTTTAAACAAGGATGAGAGTGCTTATTAATGAAATGAACAATTTAATACTGAAATTTAAGTCAATGAAGAAAAAAAGACTAATAATCATAACAAAAAACGACCTGGCAACACAGTTTTCGTACGACTTCATAATAAATTTAAAAAAGGAATCAATTTGAAATTCGAAGCCATTGTTTACATCGCTCGATCACCAGTTCACCACACATAAGCTAGATTTGTCGTATCGATGTGTGTGTTTCAAACGATTTATATTCTCACAGTGTTGCCATGAATACTCAATTTATTTCCCCTGATAGTGTCACCTAACCAGTGATTATAATCACGTTTACTATCACTAGCCTGTGGTAACTGATACCTCTATCTGTCATCGGATATACAATTGATATTGCCGTGTTCGTTTTTGGTCAGCGGTTTATTTGTCTTCCGTCCAAATTCCTTTCAAATTTCTATGCTCCCACGAGGTTTTGATAGCATCCATCTTGTTTATACAGTGTAGGTAGTGAAATTATACTGGAGGTTACGGACACAAAACAGAGCAGCACAGAAGGAAAGCCTCATAATGTCGTTCACTCGAGCAACGCACACATAGACGTCATTCACGGACACAAGGATCTATGAACAACTTCCCAACAAAATAGTGCGAAATGCGAATGTGTGTGTGTGTGTGTGTGTGTGTGTGTGTGTGTGTGTGTGTGTGTGTGTGTGTTGTTCGAGCGTGTTTTTATGATGCTTTCCGTTGTCTTCCTCAGTATTTTGTGTTACGGATGAAGGAGAAAAGTAGCATGAAGAATCAAAAGTACAATCAACTGTCTATTAATCTTAGCGTTATAATTCAACTACATAAAAATGCAGTTTCAAATTCCTTATCATAATTTATTATGAACTGATTAAAAATGTTATTTTATACAATGTCTATAATAAGAAGTTTTCGATCGTTAGCATGTAAAAACATGATTATTAATTGAAAACCATAATAAAAATTAAGTTATATAAATTGGATGACTCTACAATAGATACTGAGGTTACGCTTTCTTGCTTGACAGGCCAATTCATCATACGTCGATGTTACTATGAATACAGTTAAGCTACCTTCGCTCCAATCAATGTTTTTATTTGATGTCAACGCCCGCACTGTAACAACACAAAATAATGAGGGTACAGAAGGTAACATTCATTAAACGCGTGCTCGAGCAACGTACATATAGATATCGCTCACAGATACGGAACTCGGGATGCCTTGGAAGTAATACTGTGTGTGTATAAAGCTAAAAGTTTGTTTGAACGCGATAATCTCAGGAAAAACTGTTAAAAACTGTTTGAATTGAAAAAACTACTACTGTTAGATAGTCCATTTATCGAGGAAGACTATAGGCTATCTTACATCACGCTATGACAAACAGGAGCAAAGTAGTAATGAAAAATGTTGCAAAAACGGGGAATATTTACGCAGGCGAAGTTGCGCGGGTCAGCTTTCAGAAACATTCGAACGGCGTTCCGAGATTCTGTGTCCGTATCTAGTGCGGCGCGCATTCCATAAAGGTTACCTTCTGTACTCTTTACATATTGTGGTTATAAGACGAGATTACGCCCAGACACAGCAATCAAAGCAAATAAAAATTATATTAATCACTATCTTGTACAATGGAAGTTGTGGAGCGAAAATGTTTGTAACTTTTTATTCGCAAGTCGAACTGGTTCGTTTTTGCATGATACGCAATTACCACTAACGACTCTAATACACGATCAATATGTTTTCGCGCCATGTCTCTCTCTATTGAGATCAACAACGCATTTTAACGGGATAACAATATAGCTTTCTAATACAACCTTTGTCGTGAGCCTGCATTCGAATCTACACTGAATATGTTTATCTGATTTATCGGTACAATAATTATGAGTATGTCATGACGCTTCAGGTATTTCGAAACTGCATAATCATCTGTGACCCGACTGTGTTCGTGGAAATACAAATCGATAATGTCTCGAGTCTCGACCGCTTATGGTCGGTGTGCCGTTACGTATTGATGATCGCCGTAGCGTCACCTCACTAACAACTGTTAACGAGCTGAACATGTATATGTACACATCACGAAAATTCGCGCTTCCCTGTTATTATGACGCTCAAGAGAAATTCCACGCAAAACGCTAAAAATACAGACGAGAATAAATCTTCAAGTTTTGAGAGGTCCTTGCGACCTCACGTAGGTATAGGCCCTCGGCAAAAAAATACAAGTCCACAAAGAACACGAAAATGTTTAAATAACTGTCAGAGCCATCGCACATTTGTCAGGGGAAATCTCGTTAAAAATTGAAAGGAATTCACAAAAACAGGCTTTTATTTAAACAGCTGTCCGCTAAAAAGATAAAATAAATGCCTTCACAACTCGTGCACTTGAAATGCAAACGAGAGGACAGAGATTGGCAAAATTCTGTCGCATCGTGCGGTGCGCCCGGCATTCCCAATTTAAGTCCTCACCGCTCCGATTGTATCCTGAAAAATTCTGAATAAAAACTCTTTGGATAACATCAATTTCCTGTTGTATTTAGTTGGCTATTATGTCATCGTACAATAAATTCAAAGTAAAAAGCGGCTATCAATCTCGTTAGTTTCACCAACCTGTATCTACGTCAATGTCAATGGCTCGACACGGCGAGGCCATTTATCCATTGACGAATGATTTGCAATTTCGTCTGCGGTTCCTACATTTCGTCGTCTTTATACCTGGCCGGGTAACGATGGCCTTACTCGTGGCCTGGGGTAATTTAGGACTATCAGTTGGCCTCGCTTTCACTACTGATGAATGACCCGAGTCCCTTCACACTTCATGACGTGCTATTGAGCGGCACAAATCGCTTCCCTTTCATCGCTCTCGCTGGTGTTTACATGAAATTTTATTTTAAAATTCCTCCTTAAAGTGCCAACACTGATTTGTGATGGAGATTCATATTACTTGGATGTTTAATATGGATTCTGTAACCAGCAATTGGGCGGTCAGTAGCGAATAATCAATGCAACAATTATGGTTAGTGTTGATCTGTTATTACTGTGCGTCTGGTATCCAATGCCCTCGGGACAAGACAGATTAATCGATTGGATAGTTACTTTCTCTTGTACGGGGTCAGGTATTGTTGCCTCTAATGTGACGCCGTTCGATGGTCACCCTGCGAAAGTGGTTGTTATTTAGTGTTATCACTTCGTGGATTTCTCCGAGATAGTTGATCAGAAAACGTAATACCGTTTACTCTATCCAATTAAATTGTATTTGTCAATGTTAATAAGGAAATTGGATAAGTAGGTAGTGATTGATTTATAAACTGGCTTCAAAAATGGCCCGCAAATATTTTCAGATCAGTACTTATTTTTCAGATTAGTAGTTTTAATTCTCAAAAACTACTGATCCGATTTGGATAAGGCTTTCACTATTCGAACTGCATATTTTCTGGGAAGGTTTTAGCGTATAACACGTTGTCCTTGATAATAAGACACGAAAGCTAGACACTGAAACATAAGAGTAAGTTAATGGCAGTTTCTCAAATTGCCATTAATATTGATTCGCTTGTTTTTTTAACTACCAGTAGTCACTCGTATCAAGCTTAAGCTGACCTGAGAATGAAACCAAAGTATCTTTAAAGTAAGATCGGAGTGAAAATGAATGATTGGCGCTAAATAACATTTGCCCTGCAGTTGTTTGAGTGTTAAGTTGTCTGACAAGTAATGACAGCGGTTGGGGCCTTTGTTTCTTGTATTGTTCATGCGGTAATTTGACTCAAAATCAAGGTTAAGTGTTTACTTTACTTCAAGTTACGAAGTGACCTTAAATTTTGCTTACGGACTAGGTACTAAACGGTCACCACGAATATGATACTTTGTAATGACACATTGACATTAGGTACGTAATAGTTGAGCTCCCGAACAAAAAGCATATTTATAGCAGACCCGCGCAACTTCGTCTGCGTAAATTTTCCCTGTTTTTGTAACATTTTTCATTGATGCTCCGCTCCTATTGGTCGTAGCATGATGTTAAATAGCCTATATGCTTCCACGATAAATGGGCTATATAAAACTAACATAACCAGTAGTGCCTGAGACTATCGCGTTGAAACAAACAAACAAATAAATAAATAAACAAACAAACTCTTCAGTATAAATTACAAAATTAATATTAGTATAAATTACACTGTGGTCACTAATACCTAGAGTCTGTATATATGTACTTTGCTCGAGTAACGCACACAGACAAGAATATCAGACCGCTTCAGACCACTGTGTTCGGAAGGGTTTCCGAGGTTCCATGTCCGTGAGCGATGTATATGTGTGCTTTTTCTGTGAATATTATACCTTCTGTACTCTTGGTATATTGTGCTGTGTTTGGCTCAGGAAATGTCCTTTTTATAATATCTATATTTGAAATACATATGAAGGTCACAAAACGATTGCTAAAATCATGTTTAAAATACCAATATCCGCTATCGTCGCGATGTTTAGCGAGTACATAACAACTATTTAGACAAACAAAACTGTTTGTTTAATCAACTACTATGGAGCTTATTTTATCGGCTTCTGTCTGCCGCACCACAGTCATTGCGTCCCAGCGTTGATGTTTTACTAACTTGATGGCAGGTGGTGTTGAATTCTTTGGTAATTACATACTTTTGTTATTGGTTTTGAATATTTCTGCCAGGTGTAATCCTGTCTTGTTATATTAATAATGATAATTATTATGAATAAGAAAGTAATTCTGTATCTCTTGTCTCTTAGTTACGTTACTCCACGGCTTATCTTGGGATTGACATTGTTGAACTATTCAACGGATTTAAATAAAAATAGATAGGTAGGTTGATACTATTTTTGCGCATACACTCTTGTAAATAAATAAAAAAAATGGTTGTCCGTAAACTCAGTTTACGGACGATAATTTTGGCGTGATAACGTCCATAAGTAAACATTGATGACATATCACCATTGAGATCGATTTCAAAAACGCTTGCGCACCGTATTAGAATGTGAAGAAAATCGATCCCAAATTTACAAGAATACAAAAATGACCGTTTTAATCGAAACTTAACTGCAACTGAACTGCAACTGCACTGCTTTAAATACGTGAATATCAATGGTAGCAACCGTACAAATTAAAACTATTCAAAAACTTTTGAAAATTGTCATATATATAGCGGAATACTTATTGTCTTAATAGCTACTTGTTGACAAAAAAAGCACGTCACTGCTTTAATTTCAAACAAGATGTCTCTCAACTAGGCTTTAAGACTAAACAAACGTGATCTTTAAAAGGCAAGGAGATTCTACATCAGCCCACCGTCGAAACGTTGCTGTGGTTAAGTATCTACAAGTATTTTCCTCTAATTAGTGGAGGCAAATGTGCTAGCTGTCTAACAATGCTCTCTTCGTTTAATTAGTACTATCAATTCAAACAGATTATACTGTGATCTTGGTAGAAAACGCTGCCTTGTTTGAAGGAACCCAGTTACCTAATTCGTACTTGCAATTGCTTTTATTTTAAACGAAACGACTTGGAAAGCAGTGGTTGTTTTTCTATTTCTTATTTTTATGTTGATGGTGATCTAGTCGATTGTATATTATTTGTATATTTTAAGGGCATTACACAGCGACACGATCGCTGGCCTCGCTCTTCCGCACACAGCCATTACTTCACAGTGCGCAGGAGCGCAGGTCAAAATAAAGTAGAATATTCGTTCGTACATATGTTAGATTACGAACGCCATGACTATGACAATACGAAAATGCTCGTTTTTGCATTTTTCCGCAACTTCAAGATTTATTTGCGGGATCATATTAAGACATATCCTTAATTTTTTTTTATTTTATCTACTAGAAAAACTCTTTGACTAGTTACACAATTTTTTTCGTGTCCTAATATTAAGGTTTTCTATATACATTTTTGAGAGAGCCGAACCCTGTTTCGCGTAATATACCCTTAACTATCCACTTGGTTGTACGACTTTATATATTTCTTCAATGTTTATATATTCTTATTTTTTATGACAATTTAACCAATGTGTTGGCTATTTCTGCCAATGTCAAGTGTTATACCTAAATGTGGAACTGCAATCACAGAGAAAATAATCACTACATTTACTGAAATAATTATGTATGACAGTACAGTTTGCCGCCATTTTCAGAACTCTAAGTTAAACTAACTCTGTGGTAGAGGCAAAGGCATGGACAATACCTGTCAAAGGCCGCACGAGTTTTTTCTCTGTCATGCTTTGTAGTAATTTTTTACTTTTTAATTGAAAGGGATGGCGAATGTCATGATCTATACGTCAATGGCCAAAGGTATGTTATCCGTGTCAAATTAATAAGAAAAAACCAAATATATTCCTCAACATAATGAACGCTATAATAATATTAATAGAAATATCTTAAGACAACTCACACAACGCTATCTGATCCCAAACTAAGCAGAGCTTGTTGTCTGTTAGTGTTATTAATATAGATAAATAATAACGCAGAATAAACCATCGTGCTCATCACACAAAGTTTTATCCTGGGTGGGGATCGAACCCGCGACCTCCGGCTTAGCAGTCAGGATCAATAACCGCTAGACCAACAGACCCGTCTCAATAATAATGCATTAACAACAAATCGAATGAACGAATTCTATTTTTAAACTTTTGCGTTTTGTAATTTTGTAGAATGCAAGTTACAACTTTTATTTTAATTTCAAGCGCCTGGAAATATTAATGTTATTTTTTGTAATATTTCAAATTTTCAACCGCATAAAATACAATTTGTATTTTTATTTTATTTAGGTGTTGTATTTTCGTATTTGAAACATTGTTACATCTGTTTAATGTTACCTCACTATGATATAAGTTTTTAGTACAAATTTGGTGTCTAAATAAAAGTCTTGTTTAACACTTTTATTTAGGGGAAATGAACGGTCTCCTAAAATATAGGGCAACTTATACAAGTATATCATATTTCTATTGTCCCTTCCCCTAAAATCTATTACTATAGCTATACTTACTGCTTACCCCTACAAGCTTCGATCAAAAACAGAAAACTTATTGCTAAAACGCGTGTCAACGCAATATGCCTGCGGTAATTGTCTTATTACGTAAACTGATAGCAAGCGATTGCCATTACGAGAATTCATTCAACATTACAATGAGACTTTATCGGACGAAGACTTGATATTTACATTTTGTAATAATCTTAATGGATATCAAGTAGGTTGTGGCTGTAATAAAGTAAAGAAAAGGAGCACAAAATACCGAGAGTACAGAAAGTAACCATCTTACAACGCGTGCTCAGCAACGTACACAGCAATCGCCTACAGATATGGAATGTCGGAATGCCTTCTGAACAATGTAGTTTTTTTTTAAAGACCGTTTCGGCATTAAGGTACAAGCCCTGTGTCGCGGGGGACTTTACAAATATACAAGTCACGGACACAAAGTACACCCAGACTCGGAACAACAATTTGTGGATCACACAAAGTGGTGTCCCGTGTGGGAATCGAATCCACGACCTCTTGCGTAGCAGTCGGATACACACCCGCGAAGAGATGGTCGTTTTAAATGGTCTGTAATTTCGTCTCCGAGAACAATGTCAACATGTACGTTGCTTGAGCGAGGTATGTATGAAGGTTACCTTCTGCACTCCTAATATTTTGTAAAATAAAGCTTCAAAGATACTGAGGTATCGTCCTTGAACTTTCCGCTTAAGTTGAAGTCGATCGAAATTGGAACTGTCAATTGCCTGTCAATTTTTAGCTATCTATATGACGTACATTGTCTGTTCTAAATTCAAATATCTGTCATCACAAAATACTTGATAAAAACAAGGTCAATAAGACAATTGATAGTCGAGTCAGCTCCTATAAAAACGTCTAAGTGATAGGCTCTGTAGAAATTTTGTATAAAAAATCTGAGTCGTGAATTCGTGAAACTTAGTATTTCAGTGAGATGGCAGTTAGACTGTCAAATCAATTTTCATTTTTATGAAACGTCAAAACAGTTTTGACAGTTGGCATTGCAATTCAAATACGTAGTAGATTTCATTCCAAGATATCTTTGTAGTTGCCGACAAGCATATAATTAATAATATTGACGTTATAATAACAATATTAATTACGCTAGCTAAACGATAAATACTTGTCAACAGTTCTTTGTGCCTCTGGTATAATTTAAGTGCCATTAGCAATTATAACAGTCAAGTACCTATACTTTCTACAAAGGGAGCAAAAGGTCAATGACCGATGATAATTGAATCGCTCCACAACTGTTTGATGTCAAATAGTAGAAATAAAACCTCATTATACCTTGTTTGGGGCGAAAATAGTTTGCCTGTTCGAAAAATGAAAAGGTTTTATTTATTTTTATTTGTTTATGGTAATAATTGTTTTGTGTTGTGAGGCACAGGAATCGCTAAAAATCATTGTATTTTTTTAATTAAGTAAATAAAAATATTTTTTGTTGTGAGGCACAGCAGTCGTTGAATATTAATTGAAATGTTTGAGTTTTCAATGTTTAGTAATTTTACCTCCAATAAATGTTTTTTCGGTTTGGTATTCAAGATTATTTAATAAAAAATAATTATGTTTACGAAAACATTCTATGTTTTATATTAAAATACCTACTTCGAAAATTTAAGATACTTTTACTGCCTTTTTTATATAATATTACTCTTATTTGAAGTCTGAAATGTTTTATTCTGCGTACTTATTGTTTCATCACTCGAGGTGGTTGACTCTTATCAGTACAATCAACAACATTTTTCGTCAACATTCAGAAGACACAACATGTATTATGTACTATACAGTGTATATTAAGTACAGTTGTCACCATATTAGGGCAGTATTACACAACTGCATGCATTTAACGTCGCCACTACCGTATGTGCTGGTTTTGTGATAATGTACCACACAATATCGAGATTACAGAAGGTTAGTTTTATAGAATACGCGGTCGAGCAACGCGCACATAGACATCGCTCACGGATACAGTTTCCAAAGGTGTTTCGAGATTCTCTGCATAAAATACCAACAGTAGGTACAGAATGTTCATATAACATGGGCATGGGCGGAGCCAGGATTTTATTCTGGGGGGCACAAGGCAAATGGTAGTGCCAGATCTAACATGCCTATGACTGGGGGTCGAGAGGCATCGGCCAAGTGTGAAGTGTGTAAAAAAAGACGTTCTCGGCACATGAGGCAATACAATACAAGAAATTTAGTTCAATAAACAACCCCTTGGATGCGTTTGAGCATCGAATGCAGACGCGCTGTATGAAGTTTACCTTCTGCACTCTCGGTATTTGGTGACGTTTGTATGAAGTTCAATTTCTGTGCTATCCGTGTTCTGTGTCACCACTATATGTACATTCCCCTAGGTTGTATGTATATGTTTGTATGTATATATGTGTTGTAATCGCATGTCGTTTCCCCCATTAACTCACCACCATTTATGACAAGATCATTAAGAAAAGGTAGATTGTTGTGACTTTTTACAGTTTGATATAAAAGGGTATGGTTGAAATTGAGAATTACTTTTTAATTGGCATATTATTCAGAATTGTGATGTATGAAGTGTCTTTATTTATTTGACGTATTTCATGTTTATTTTATTTACGTATTTGGGCGTAGTGTCTGCGTATATAATATGCATGCGTATTTACAAAATTCATTATTATATCAACAAATTTGCCTACCATGGCACTAAGTACATGGTAATTATTTATCGGTTTTAAAAAAACTAAAGAGTTTGTTTTCTCGAGCAGACATAAGCAGCAACATTATAAAGATGGAAGAACATATTTAAGCGGCAAATAACTTCGAACAATAAATCAAATAAATGATAATTAATGTCAAACAAAAATATGAATTTAATCCTCCAGACAGCGTTAACTAACGGTACTTGTAATCTCAATAACAATCTCAATAAAAAAAAAACTATAAATTCTAAAATTAAAAACCCTGCCATCAAATATCTACAACAAAAATCAACTCAGTACTAAATTGTACGTTACAATATTATGTTACAATAAATAATTAAAATATTATTTACTTACTATAAACTCCAGGGAATGGTATAAGATCCTCTTTGATAAGGATCTCTGGTAGCATGTCATCTTATCCTTGTACCACAAAATACGTAAGTACTTAAAGTAAATAAAGGCCGGCTCACTGATCAACAACAAATCCACGCACACTTATATGCATGTAAGTACGTCGATCTCAACTTGCTCAGCCTCGGTTATAATTCGACCCAAAATTTGTGTTACATGCTCATCTATGTATGCGTGATTCTTTTTTTGCTTGTTGTACGGAGCCGACCTTTCGTAGATACTATGTATTCGGTGCTTGTACTCCCAGGATCCCATTATCAGTTTCAAGGTCGAGTATACCCTTATCATGATAACATGATGTTGTATTATTATCTACTTCAAACTCCATGCGGTATTTTGAACATAAATTACTTATTCACATAAATTCTAATTTGACTTTTAATAAGAATGCCATTTTGAATCAAGTTCAATATTTGTTTTAAATCGCGTTCGAATTTCGAACACAATTAAAAAAAATGGCTCTATATTGGATGCCTTAGTGTAAAAAAAAATGTTTTTTTTAAAAGAGCACAGGTATCAAATGTTCTTGGCCAATGGACGCATTATTTCGCCAGTCATAAATTTAAACAACAAAATGCTTCCCTTTGCCTTTGTGGTAATAGACATAGATCCATTACCTAAGTTAAACAAACCAAAACACAATTAAAAATTACAAAAGAACACACAAAGTACATAACCAATGAGTTCTGTAATCGATGGTTTCCGGTCACTCTTTGTTTTAAACTCCTTATGATAAGTTCAGTTAAGTGGCACTTTTTACAAACTATTTTAAGAAACCATTTCGAGTGATGTGCAGTGGCTTCACACTAAACTGACTTACGAAATTGCTACTTAATGCACATAGTGGGATTACTTAGCTGTTCGGTATTCAAATAATTATGTTGTTTTTTTTCTAAAACGTTTAATCAATTCTGACTAAGGTAGATTATACTTATACTGCCTAAACAAATGTAGGTATACTGGAATAGTGTTTTCCCTTTCAATGGCAATACAATTACAATTCGAGGTAGGTACGTAACGATTTTATTGGTTCCATTAAAAATTATAGACTTTCAATTCACGTAACTATGCTCTAGAAATGTTTACAAATTACTGAATATTTATTCAATTAAATTCAATCAAAGTCAAAAGTATGTAAAATTTTCTGTAATATTTATATCGTAGTAGGGTTTTCCTGGGCTGCAATTTACTAAATAACTGTCACTGTGTGTAGACTTTCCATTAAAATATCGCAGTAATTTTCGACATTCTCAATCCCTTTTCCAAAAAACTCTATGCCATCCTGACAAAGTTAAAAAATCGACCGCCCCGTTTTCAAATGATGACTCGTCCTTCAGACGTACGAATAGAGAAATATAAAAAAATATTTACGTAAATAAAAAAAAACATAAATCATTTTAATAACAGCTAGAGCTACCAATAAGTATATCCCACGTATATTAGTATTTTTATAACGTACAATTTTATCGTAATAATATCGTATTCAATTATCGGCAAACAGCTATCAAAAGCACAAGTGAAAGTTTTTCGAATTACTTTTAAACCATTTCATTAACGATAGAAAAGGTTTTTATGTAACTTTATTTAATTGTTTTATTTCGGTGTTATTATAGGTTGTGGGTAATATTTGATTGGTTAGGCATGTTGCCTAGTTCTTACTTCTAGCTGTCGTCGTTGATTTCATCGGATTATAACGTCTGCTTAACTCTCGTCTTTAGTCCAAATCGTCAAAATTTTATTGATATTAAGCATAATATCTGTAACATTTTCTTAGGAGCACCTAAGTTTTCCTATCTAATAATACTTTGAGCGTTGTGATGACATATTGAAATTCGCGTTGCTTAGTAACCAGTCAATAACTTTAATTCTAATTGTATCGCATGTCATGTCACTGCAATCGCCATTCGCTATTGCTTTTGTTAATCAATAACGTGGCCGTTGCTTAGCAACCAGTCAATAACGTGACACTTTTTCGTGAGTGCAGCCGGTCATCGATTTATAAGACTTTTTGATATTAAGGTTATTAATTCGAGACAAGATACAGAATTGAATCGTGAACAAAACATTATCTTATAAACGAAACAATTTCAATGAAGAATGAGTGTTTAAAAAACTGGTATTATTCACTTAAAGTATGATAAATGGTACGAGTAATGGCGGACAAGAGTGGGCGTATGATGCAATCTTTTAATTTTTATCTCTACCGTGTTTAATATTGATAAATGTATGCAGTAATAGGTTCACGCAGTTGTAGAACTATTAAATAGGTACGTTAAGATGTTCAACTATTACAAGTGCACTATGACTGCCTCTGTGGCGCGGTAGGAGTGTATCCGACTTCTAAGCAAGAGGTCGTGGGTTCCATACGGGACACCACTTTGTGTGTCCACAAATTGTTGTTTCGAGTCGGGGTGTACTTTGTGTCCGTGACTTGTATGTTTGTAAAGTCCCCCGCGACACAGGGCATCATGGGGTGCCATGAGGGATCAGTGCCGGATCTACAAGCTTACGACGGGGGGGAGGGGGGGCGATCCTCTTCGCTTTTGACTTCCAATACATTTCAGCCACCTTGTTTGGGTCGTCCGGGTCCAACTGGCTGGAGGTCGTGATACCTGACGTTTACTGAGTCGCTGTCTCCTCTCTAGCACTTCTCTTTCCATAAAAAAAAAAAAACTTAGTATGTGTACATCACAAATTATAGAAAAAGGTTCAATGAAACGAGTACGAATATGAACCCATTTTTATAACTGAACCAAAATGGTCTGCATCATTATTTACTCCAATAAAGTGCTTTCATTCAATGACAAAGTCCTTTTCAAATGGAAAAGAGACAGCTTCATGGTTAAGAGTCCATTAATGAGTCTAATTGACATCACTTCATTCAGCAGCTTGATTGTCTTGTTGTTGCTAGTAATTGCTGGCAAGGACAATTTATATCTATTACTTACATAATCGTAAATTAAGTCTTGCAACTTCTTGTAATTAATGTACCTACTTGAAATAACCTGTTATAAAATTTCATTTTAATTTATGTTGTCTATGCCATTTTTTTAATCTATAAAAAGTTTTTATTAACTTCCGATAGAGGGAGATTTAATTTTAAATACAGAATGGAACATTCCTTTCCAAGGTATTATTTTAAAATTTTAAATTTAGATTCATTAAATGTTCACCAATATGACAATGATTTTCTCTTTACGAGAATATAAAGCTCAATGTTTTAGTAATTCGTAAAGTTCCCTGACGATACACGTATATAAATAGAAGCGATAGGACCTAATTCATGGTGTCCTAACTCCTAACCACAGGAAATGTCTCCTAATTCGATAATTGTTCGGATTTCGTCTCACTAATCGGATAGTTTCCGAGGCCGGGGGACAGTAGGCAGAGGAGTGGTCGAGTGCAATTGTACGTAATTACGTGTCGGTCATTAGCCACTTGAATTGGCGGTCGAGTGCTACTTGCACTGTGTTTATCACTTGAAAACTTCACAGTGTTTACTGTCCTCTATGTTGAAATAGATGAGACTAAACACAAAAGTACTTATAGTGTAGACTGATTCTTCTTTTTTTTTTTTTAATAAATGACAATCTGGTCGTTTTCGGCTAATTTATGTTAGTGTCAAGCATTTATTGTTGAGTTTATCTGTTAGCGATTTTTATACGTGCCTATTTTATGTGTATTTTAACACGATAAGCGCGGCGCTGTAAAAATTATGTCAGTCTACCGCCATTTTCACAACTCACAGAATATGTTTATAGAACTTTTGATTTATTTTGTGTAAAGTTGGGTTACTTTAGCCAGTATAAATTGTAACGATAAAACTTCCACAAACCGCAGTTCATTACAAATAAAAGTAAAAATCTGGAAACAAAAAATAGGCCGAAATATTATTGCTTGCCGTGAATATTACAAGTTTGTAAAAAGTTTTATTTTCAAGAAATTAGGCTGTCTAAAAGGCGTCGTGTTTCCGTTTCGTGATCATATCCATAGATTTGCGTTTACCGTTTACGCGTTGTGTTGGGGATGGTAAACAAATTTTATAGCCATGTTACGAGTTACCTCACAAGTCGGCCAAGTCACGGCATTTTGTTCTACTGCTGACTAACACGCACTTAACACTATGTCACTCGTGTACAACGAGGTTTACGTAAATTAAAATTTGGAACCAGAAAAAAAAACAGATATTTATGGCCAGATGTTTTTTAATGCGCAAAGTGAATATAAAGATATCCATAATCTTTAAACAATAAGCAAACCAAAGAGGTGACAACAAAATAAGTATTTATAGAAATAGAAACGTTTCCATTATCTTGATGTTAATTTAAATGTTAAACAGCGTAAGTGGTATTGGCTGTTTGCCAAACTTCTTGGCAGTATATGATTAGGTATAAATGAGACAAAAGATGTAGTATAGTCTGGTTATAATTATCTAAAGGTGCATCTTATATACTAACGACTTCGTGTTGATAACAGATAGTAAAAACATTTAATAGATACTGAACGTGCGATAAGGAACATAAGATTGTGATGTAGATTGTAGAGATTACATATTGAGATACAGCACAAAGATATTGTACTGTAACAGTACACCCCCCTTTAAAAAATTTATGGTAATAGTGTGTAAACACTATTACCATATAATTAATTTATATTGTAAAATATAAATTTGACCTAGACCTTACTAGTTATTTGCTGATGTATATAAATAATAATGCTATTGTACGCGGTGGAATTTGATGACGCCTGTTGTGGTGTGATTTGCTGACGTCTGTAATTTTGACTCAGCTGTTGCACGAGTGTTTATTATTTTTTTTTTTCGTTAAACTCTTCATTCTTCTGTCCAGTGTTTTCATTATGCCGTAAATTAGGATCACGCCGATTGTTAAAATAATCTGTCCCATTGCAACATTTCTTGTCCACCGTAAGTCCTCCTGGATCAGGTTACGGAGTTGGTTCGCTTAGTTGTAAATTAATGGTATATGTTAAGATCTATGTTAATATATATACGAATAGCTTGCTTATATCAGCGATTTTTTATAGACGTACTACTGGCTTTACTTTACGTCCCGATCGTGTAGTGTACGTGTGTGAATGCCTGTCGCAATCCTTTGAATCTGGCACGTAGTTTGATTCGTCATTGATCATGAAAGCTGGTTTCAATCTATCAATTGATATCACTGTCTCTTTATCCCTAATTCTAATGCAAAATGTTTTATCTGTTTTACTAATTACTGGGTAGGGTCCTTCATACGGCGGTGTCAGGGCTTTCTTAATTCTATCACACCGAACAAATACGTGTGAGCATTCTTTGAGTTCGGGATGCACAAATATAGCTTGATTGTGTTTTTTTCTTTTCGGAATTGATGTCATTTGTGTGATGTCCTTTTGAATTTGTTTTACAAACTCTTCGTACGTTGATAACTGTGCTGCTGATGACTCAAAAAATCCTCCAGGGAGTCGTATTGGCGTTCCATATGTCATCTCTGCTGAACTATAACCTGTGTCTTCTCGCAAGCTACTCCGCAACCCGAGTAAAACTGTTGGAATTTCTTTTAACCAATTTTCGTTGGATTCTCTTGTCATTAACGCCGCCTTTAAAGTTCTATGAAATCTCTCTATCATTCCATTGGATTGTGGATGATAAGGTGTTGTCCTAATTTTATGTATTCCCAAAAATTGTGAGAGTGACTCAAATATTCTTGATTCAAACTGTCGGCCTTGATCCGTAGTAATGCGCAATGGACATCCAAAACGAGTAATCCATCCTTCGAAAAGTGTCTTGGCTACTGTTTCTGCAGTTATATCTTCTACCGGAAATATTTCGGGCCATGACGTACAACGATCTATGATTGTGATTAAATATCTCTTCCCTTGTGAAATCGGAAGTGGTCCGACGATGTCAATATGTAAATGTTCAAAACGTTGCGCTGTCATAAATGTACCAGGAGGTGATATCGTATGTCGTTGTATTTTTGATTTTTGGCAGGCTATACATGATCTACACCAATTATTGATATCTTTGTTCATATACGGCCATAAATACCTTTGGGTTATCATTTTTCTCGTAGTTCTTTTTCCTGGATGGCTCATACCATGAATGGTATCGAAAATTTGTTTGCGAAAATGCTTTGGTAAGTAGGGGCGGCTTTTTCCAGTAGATGTGTCGCAGGTGATGTTTATTGTGGAACCCGGAAGCGTAATATTTTTGAATTTTAATCTTTTATTGTCATGTAATTTACTTAGTTCATTATCTGTTGATTGACATTTTTCCAATTCAGCGTAATCGATAGGTGATGGCACGTATATTTCCTCTATTCGAGATAAGGCATCGGCGGTAATATTGTCACGTCCGCTTATGTGTTGAATGTTGGTACTGTATTGTGAAATGAAATCTAACTGCCGGACCCGTCGCGGTGTATCGTTTGATGATGGTTTTTGGGAGAATGCGTATGTCAAAGGTCGGTGATCCGTAAATATTGTAAATTCTCTTCCCTCGATTAATCTGTGAAAATGTTTGACGGCCATGTATATTCCTAACAGCTCTCTGTCAAACGTAGAATATTTTTGTTGAGTTTCGCTCAATTTTTGTGAAAAAAATCCTAATGGTTCCCAATTGCGTCCGGATTTTTGTTGTAAAACTCCACCAACGCAAGTAGCACTAGCGTCGGTCATGAGCGCTAGTGATGCGTTGCGGGAAGGATGCGCTGTTAACACTGCGTTTTTCATGCTTTCCTTGCATTTTTCGTAAGCTTTGTCTGCTTCCGTTGTCCAAGGAACAGGTGAATTATCGTTCTTTTTTGAACCATGTAGATATTCGTTTAAAATTCTTTGATTTTCCGCTGCGCGTGGAATATTACTTCTGTAGAAATTGACCATGCCCAAAAATCTTCTTAATTCTTGAATTGTTTTTGGTTTGGGAAATTCCATGATTGCTTTGTAATTTTCTTCGGTAGGGTGTATTCCTTGGCTCGTTATATGATAACCTAAGAAATCTATTTCCCTTCTGAGAAATTCGCATTTTTCGTGATTAATGGTTATTCCATTCTCGTGTAAACGTTTGAAAACCGTTTCTAAATGCTGATAATGCAAATCTTCGTTGTCCGATGCAATGAGACAGTCGTCTACAAATATAAATACGTAGTTTAAATCTCTAAATAAGGAATCCATGAATCGTTGAAATGTTTGTGCCGCATTGCGTAATCCGAAAGGCATTCTTAAGTACTCAAAAAGTCCAAAAGGTGTGATGATGGCTGTTTTTTCTATATCTTTAACAGGAATACAATGGTATGCTTTACGTATATCTATCTTGCTTAGTATCTTCTTATTTTCTAATATGTATGTAAAGTCAGTTAATCTTGGTAGTGGGTATTTGTCCGGTACTGTCGTGCTATTGAGCATTCGATAGTCTCCGCACGGCCTCCACTCGCCATTTTTCTTTTTTACCATATGTAATGGGCTTGCCCATGGGCTATCTGACGGTCGGCAAATTCCGAGTTCTATCATATTTTGAAATTCCTTTTTGGCTATGTCGTATTTTTCTGGAGGTAATGGTCTTGCCCGAGCTGCGACGGGTGGTCCTGTAGTGATAATGTGATGTTCAATCTTATGTTTGGGCGCATTGCGGAGAGAGGACTCTTTCGTGATGTCTTCGTATTTGTTTAAAAGTTGCGTAATACGTGGATTCGTTCCCACTGCGATAGTACGAATTGTTTGTTGTGTCGCTTTTTCCGAAATTACATGCGTTGTCAGCTCTGTAACTTTGTCGATAAGTTTGCGACCTGCTATGTCGACTAATAGTTTATAGTGCTCTAGAAAATCTGCTCCAATTATTGGTTGTGTAACATCGGCGATTACAAAATTCCATTTATAACATCGTTGTAGTCCTAAATTCAAGGTAAGCGTCTTCTCGCCGTAAGTCCTAATTTTAGTCCCATTTGCAGCGTATAGTGTGTATTGTTCATTTTGTAAAATTGAATGTCTCTGTTGCTTGCTAATGACTGAAATATTTGCGCCCGTGTCAATCAAAAACTTCATACCACTTTTTCGGTCGGTAATGGTGAGGCGATTGGATGGGTGGATTGCACAGAGTTTCGCCGTTGTCTGTGCTCTTATTCGTTTCCCTGGTTCCGTACGTAAGTCATTGGTTTCCAACCGCATGGTTTAATGCAGTTCTTTGCATATTTTCCGAATCTTTCGTGGTAGTAACAAAATTGATTTGCTCCTCTATAGTTTGTTCTCGGCCTCATAATCGGGAATTGTTGACGTTTCTTGAAATGATTGTGCGTGTTGGGTCGATAGCCATATTGACCTTGCTGAATTGCGTCAATATCTATCTGTAATTTTGCTAGCTGGGCTAAAATGCATGCTGTATTGTTGTCGTTTGAAGTGTCGTTGCTAACAGCTGATATTTCGGTTACTTTTGAATTCATTATTATTTTGTCTGCAATTTGGCTCAGTTTGTCAATTTCCATGTCTTCCGTAACTGCTAGAACCGTAGTAACTGATGTTGGTAAAAGCCTGAACCATAGTAGTTTAATTGTTTCGTCACTGATTTTTCCTCTCCCGAGGGCTCGCATTTGACGTAATAACTGCGAAGGTTTTTGATCACCGAGTTCTGTCTCTGATATTAATTTTTGAAACTGTCGCTGTTCTGTTTCTTCGTAACAATCAATTAAACGTTCCTTGATGTTTTTGTATTTATCTGTAGTCGGTGGTGAAGTGATTAGGTCACTAACCTGTAGTATTTCTTCCTTGGATAATTTTGCTATTACTGTACAGTATTTGTATTCGTCTCCTTGCTTCTGTGGTGCTAATATGGCTTCTAGTTGCGTGAACCATAATCTTGGTTGGTCTTTCCAAAATTCCGGAATGCGGGATAAAACCGAGGTGCCAGCAGCTACTTCAAGTGTTCCTTGCTGATTTATGTTCGCCTTGCACGGTGATTGTGCCATGTTTCTTGCTGCGTATTCGTTCGTCGGGGTCACCAATTTGCCAAACTTCTTGGCAGTATATGATTAGGTATAAATGAGACAAAAGATGTAGTATAGTCTGGTTATAATTATCTAAAGGTGCATCTTATATACTAACGACTTCGTGTTGATAACAGATAGTAAAAACATTTAATAGATACTGAACGTGCGATAAGGAACATAAGATTGTGATGTAGATTGTAGAGATTACATATTGAGATACAGCACAAAGATATTGTACTGTAACAGCTGTTAACATGTGATACCTAATGAATTCATAGCTCATGTTTCTAATATATTTAGACGTGATCATTAACATATTCGTGACGAGTTGCTTACACGATGCCTGATTGTTACTAGCACCTTAGTTGTCGTTATGTCGCTTGATCGAAGTGTGCTGCACCCATAAACTTCACAAACACGGAATATCACAGCAAAAACAGCCGTGCAAGCCAGGATTTGAAGTTAATCCAACACGTTGGCTTCTAAATTCAAAATATCCGTTTCTTCGTCAGGTCACTGATTGGACATCAAGTTAGAATGACAATTGACAGAGCAGGACGGCCACCAGCACCTAGACGTGCCTCTTCTACTTACCGGAGCTATGATGAGCTGGGGATCATAGACAGAGCTAAACCATTAAAGTATAGACATGGAGGGATAGAAGATCTCACCGGAATAGAACAGATGAGACCGTATAGGACGTACGATCAACAAAACATGGATGACATAACAGTCATCAGTTCTGAGGAAGTTCCAAAACCAAAAAGGAAAACTATGGAAGGTTTAGCGAACGGATTTAGAAGAACATTTTCTGTGAGGAGTCGCCGAGAAGAGTCGGAAGGGATTCCTCTGGATACTTTTAATGTGACTTGTGAAGAGAATTTTGCGACGGTTCGCGGTGCGCCTTTCGGTAGGCGTCGGTCTTTGTCGAGAGATAGAGGGTCTTCGCTGTTAGGGAGGAGTTCCTCTGAAGGTGATGTGAGGATGATTCCTCCTAGAGCGCCTCCGACTGCCCCCGCGCCTCGTCTCCACCGCTGCCTTCGAGCCCTCGGCGGCAGCTGGAAGAATCTATTACTATGTGAGTTCAGCTATGCGGCTTCACTGCTTCTGCATTAACTGTAATACATTACAAAGGGCCACGTAACTTTAATTAACGCCATCTATTAACCGTGTCCGAAAACCAATGCGTAAACATAACTCTTAACCTTTACAAATCTGGTTCTTTCACTCATTATTCTGTTATTTAAGTGGTAGTTAACCGTTTAATGCTCGAGTGTTGTCTGAGTTAATTATTGGTGCGACGGGTACAAATGACCACTAGCGGCTTAGTTAGTTAGAACCTGTGATTAACCGTAGAGCTTAACCGAATTAAACGCTTTCTTTTTTTATGTAAATTAACCGATTGTTTGTACTATTAAGTGAAGTGGTAATTAATCTGGGATTAGACAGTGTGGCTATATTTTATTGGTAAATGATACGGCTTAATTAGTTTTGACATAATGGCCGAATAATGATATCGATGGTTAATTAAAGTTTATTGTGATTTATCGCTACCTTTGTGCGATGGCGTCTGCCCCGTGACTAATTGACTATAAATTATTCAATATTCAGAAGTACAAATTAGGTAATTAATCTTTTCCGTCCCTTAACATATCGGTAAAATTGAAATAGGTTTATTAACATAAATTTCTCCTAATAGAATTCACCCTATTCCTTGGAGGTTTAGGTATGATATTTATTGATTAGCACGCAATGATGTAAAAGTCCTATCTCTGTTACTCCTTATACACGCAAGCTTACACACATTATGCCAAAAATAGCAGTTTTATTAACGTTATCTGTTTCAACCTTTAAAATAACGCTAATCTTAAATAACGTTATTATTAACAGTCTCGTAATTTAAAAATCTCCCACAAACTTAAAATTATTTTGTTCCATATCTGGAACCGAAATTTGTTTACTTGAAATTTTGAGAAATTAACCTGTCATTGCGTGCAGACTATCCAATGTACCAACTGACAATCGGAAACATTCAGAATTGCCCTTTATTTGTACCGCACGCGACCGCCACATCGTAGGTGGCAAAACGAACACATATATATAAAAGTTATGGAACTGTTTTAAACTTAATTATAAATGTGTTGCCTTGACTTTAGCTTAACACAAACATTTTATAAGTAAATTATCACATACATGTACCAATATCCTGTCCTTATTAAGATTGTACGCCCCCTTAGTTCGCCTACGACTCGTGTAGGTGGCGTGTGTGATACAAAATGGCATAATAAGGTTTCTATAAGGCAAAATATAAATATTTCGCCCAGAATAGTCTTTTAAATGGACATTTTATCTCTATTTTGACGCTTTGTGTCTAGAATAATAAGTTCTATTCGAATTTCTGCTTATATGGGACAGTGGACAAGGAATAAATATGTATGTATTTATGTCAAAAGCTGACGTATCATTGTTTATGTTATGTGACGAATAGCTTCGCTGTTGCTGATTAATTCTAACAAAGTGGGGCAGGAAAACGAATAGATTTTGTGGAAAAAATATACATTAGATTAAGATTTCAACATCGTGAAGCTGAGTTGATTTGGACAAATAGTGTGTGCGTATCATTTTATCATAATGTGATACAATATCGATATATTGTATCACAAATAATGTTCACATAATATGTTAAAGTATCATGTCAATAACTGAAACATTAATATCATTAAGGAATTCATAAGCCATGTTACATTGTTCAAAGTGACGTAATATTACAAATTGCCGTCTTTCTTAGAAATTCTTTTGATGTTTGCGACTTTCATTTGCACTAATTGTTCACAATCGGTCATCAAACTTAAAGTTAAAAGAACTTTAATGACTTAGGTTACAAAATGCAACACTTATTTAATAGAAGTTTTATAACTCTTTTGTGTTAAGCTTAAAATTCAATCAATTTATTTTATTCAAAAATGTCATTTATATAAGTACCGCTCCGTTTATCTTTAAGCACACCCTTACACCACAATAATGAAAACACAGCTCATGTTGAACATGTGCGGTGTTGTCTAGTGTAGTGTCGCAAATCCCCATAAGCCCCACACTGCGAGTGGTCTCATTAAGAAAATTGCCTTTTTAATTTTCCGTTACACTGGCCTTACAAGCCCTTGTCGAACAATGCACGGTTAAGTGGTGGCCACTGGATGTTCTAGTTTGTGGAGGAAAACACGCCGGAACATGTGTTGAGTGTAATGAATATTTATGTTACACTAAAATGCTGATATAGGGAAATGTTGGTTATTTTATACCTCTAGTTTGGGTGAATATTTCGTATATTCGTTGCAATTGTATAAGAGTCTAAAATCTAGCAATTTTGCGATTTTAAATTCTCATACTGTCGCTGTTTCTTAAAGAGACAGAAATACATTTGAGACCTCAAAGTTTAGTTCCAATGTTTGTTTTTTTCAATATTAATAACATAAATTACAAGATGGTCTTCAAAAGTGAATTTAGTTAATTTCGATTTTTTCATATCGATTTTATAACTACCTATGTGTGTATAGGGCATTATTTTTTTATATTTATATTATTTGCGGATCAAAGTGATTTGAGATTTACATACAAGCCGTAAATAAACAGAAAACATCCGCACATATAAACATAAACATATAATAAATATACAGTAACAATAGAATGTTTTTATATTTTGGGTTATATCATAGACATTTGGCAGCGGTCGGCTATCAGTATGTCAACCATGCACATAACAAAAAAATAATGTCGTCTGAATAATTTGCGAATGATACAAATGTAGGAAATATCGTATTTTTTACTTAGGAGCCTTTGTTATATTCATAGTGTGTTTTTGTTAATATGTTGTCGTTAAAGTGGCACATAGTAGGACATCCTGAATTCTGACTAAAATAATTATTTTGGAATTTTAAAGCGTTTATACAAAAATTGCATTAGAAATAATTTATTTGAAGTCCCATGAACCGAATCCGATACATCCATTCGAAAATCTAGACCCAAGCCACTTATGGCCGGGCTCAATAATCTATCTATCGATGGATTTGGCTACTAGAGCTATATATTTGACATAAACTCCATACAAAATATGTCAAAATTCTACCTCTAGTAGCGAAATCTATCAATAGATAGAATATTGAGACCGGCCGCTAGACATGTTAACTAAACTTCAAATTTCTCTTTCCTTTGCAATAATTAATATTATAGTCCGTAAAAAATCATATTGTGCTTTTAATTAAACATTCCACCCGAAGTAACTATTATCAATATTGTACACGAATGAATATTATAAATATCCGTTGAACAACTCATTTCTGACTATCCCTTTCCACAATATTCCATATGGCGTTGGAGGGTTGTCAGTTCTGTCGGCAACACAAAATACATGGGCGCAGAAGGTCGGTTCATAGGTCAGAATCAAGTTCACGCACACAATATAGCGTACGTACGTAACTTTCTGTTTTGGTTGTCATTCGACCGAGATCTATGTTACATGTGTTGTCTATGTGTGTGTGAGCCTGCTTTTGCTCGTTGTAGGGAGATGGCCTAAGTATATTGTGGACAACGGACAATCCGACAATTGCTAGTAGGCGTTTTAGCGAAATTGCTTTTGTTTGTACATCTGCTGTCCTTCATATTGCCTCGTAAATTAATTATCTTATGTATATTGGATTACGGGATTTGGTGATAGTTGTGTTAACATTGATGTGACATGATGTAAATTGTATTATGGTTTTGTAATGTCTTATCAAATTACGTTCATGTATTTACTACTTACTGTTCTGTTCTTAGAGGTTTCGTCTACGTGTATGTTGGTTACCATTTTTCCATGTAACATGTCGATTCTATCAGAACCAGCCCCGCTGCTTCAAATTTTTTTAGATTTTTTTACCGCAGTCAGTTCCAGAGGGACGAAGGTTCGGACAAAGTTAAAGAGAGTTTTGCCTGCATGTTTACTTTTGAACATTGAGGTTGTTCGATTTGAATTTGAATTTCTTAACATAGAAATAATAAAACCGACTTACATTGTTGAATGAAACCTTTGTGGTAATTTAACTTGTTTTTATAAAATATAAACTATAGTAAAAATAAGCGCTCCTACTCCGTTCATATTTGAAAAAAGACATGTAACTAATAAGACCAGAATACAATCGGCATTATTGATCGTTGATTGCGATATTTATATTATGTAGTCGTTCTAAAACAATTAACCCGACTTTCGCCGACATAATCTTTAAATCTTTATCGTTCGTTGAAGCTAAATATTTGCTAACAGAGTCTTGAATAGACTATTAATCACAGCAAAGCTATTCAATAATAACTCTCATCCCACTACAATGTCTACAATTCGTGATTCATTTGTTGCAATTACAATTAGGTACATTCTTGCAATGACATACAAATTTATTAATTTAACATGTACCTACCTTCTTCTTAATTTTGTGTATTGCAACCCAAAACATGTACCTAGATTTGTGTAGTTTAGCACAAAAGAAAAAGAATGTGCATTATAAGGATATGTTGCTAATAAAAAAAAACTTTTGAATCACACAACCTAACATTGATCCGTAACTTTTATAGGCCACGAACGTTTAAAATTTAGAATTCTAGAATGTTTTAAAATTTGCAACTGCTCTAGAAACGTTCGGAATTTCAATCAGGTGCTTCGTAGATAGAATTAGTTAATTTCAGATAAAGTTTATATTAGAAAACTTTTTAAAAGTAGTTTTTAAACTGCTTACTTACAAAACCTTAATGGATTTTTTTTGTTTATGTTCCTTAAGTCTGAATACATATAACCTCTAAGAATATGTACCTATAAATTTGTATTATACGAATAAGTCTATATATATATAGTGAATAACGGAGTTTCTTCGCTTATTTTTTAAATATAATTACCTAGATATACAGCTAAAAATATTATTTATGTTTTTAGCTGTATATCTAGGCTATATCCAATTAAACGTAATTAGTATTGGCGTAGCAGAGTAAATGCACAAATTTTCGTATTAACATAAATTAATCTTGTACCCTTGTTTAAGTACTTAGGTATAATCGCAAAGCCGTTATTATAGACTATTTGATACCTTTTATAGATAAAGATAATCTTTGGTGAATATTTAAAAAAATAACTTCGTTTTATAAATACTGTGAACATCTGCTCCGTATGTAAGTTAACTAGTAACTGCATAAATTGATTACATTAGGTACAAGCACATTTTTAGGTCAGTGCAAATGACACTGAGATTACACTGTGCAGACACTTATCTGGCTATAAACGTTCGACTAACTGGCTGTAATCACGGAAAACTAGGAAATGCATTAACGTCTCGTGTTCGAGATTGTCACGCACGAATTCAGAAAAGCGTTTCTTTACCTGCATTTTGTAAACATTTTTTAACACTAGCAAGTAACCGATTCGTTATAAATGAGTTTGTGACAAATCTGACATTTCACATAGAACTGTCACTTTGACATTTGAATTCAAAATTCTATCAGGACTATACTGATAAGTGACAACTAGCGTAACTTGGCATTGGCAAAATTTTGCGGACACATTAGCTACATTGCCAACCTTTGTTTTATACCTTATTCATTATCATGCGAATAGAGTTTCATTCACAAGAACACATATAATTAAATTTGCCTCTCAACCAATTTCCCACACTAGCTAAATAGCAGTTGTGGTCGAACTGCTATCTAAATTAATAGCAATAACGTTTAATAGCAGTATTCGGGGCAAACGTTGCAATTAATAACGATAGTCGAGACCCCACTGCTTCCAATTCCTGTCTTATGAATTATATGGATGTATTCACCCTTCCTTTGGCAATCCATCATCTTTACGAACACCGGAGTTGGACATAAATTGTGCAATTTGGTTTGAATTAATCGTTCAATATGTTTGTTTGATTTAGGAATATTATTGCGTGGTCAGTTGGTGTATCTTGTTTTAATTAAAAAAGCAAATGATATGCATAGGGTTAAATCATATCTTGAACTATGATTAATAATCGGTTTGGTTCTTGGCTTCTTTGATAAAAATCTATTCTGTCGTTTTTAAGATAACCAACTTTATGTATCACGTTTTGCATTTTGTTGGATTTTGAACATGTGATTCCTTTGATGACAGAAAACTAACATCCATAAATGAAATGTTAATCACGTGAACCGTTTCCACCATTGTAGAATTTTCTCCCAAAAATGATAAGTACTTACTGCGTGCAAAAAATGTATTTTGTCCAATCGGCAAGGTTCAACTTTAACTCGAAATAACTAGCATAAAAAAAACGTATTGTTATCGTTATGGGGAATAAAATAAATCATTGGTATTCGAAAAAAATACGGAACCGTCCCGTTACTTCGTCTGATAACGCACTGAGAACTTTCCAAAATATATCGGTGGTAAATCATTACACGTTGGACCGTTACTTCATACGCAGGTGTCAATTATATGGACTTTATGCGAGTGTGCGAACAATAGGCTCAATAATGCGGCTATAGGCGCGAAACGCACAGATAGCTTTAACTTTAAGCAGTTTAGACTTACTGCTTAGCAGCTATTGAAAAAGCTATAAATTTGCTATTTTCTATTCGACCTATTATATTTTGAATCTATACTAATATTATTTTTTAAACACGATAATCTCAGGAACTACTGGTTCGAATTGAAAAATCTTTTCAGTGTTGAATAGACTATTTATCCATTTATCTAAAAAGGCTATAGGCTATATAACATCATGCTACGACCAATAGGAGCGGAGCAGCAAAGAGAAATGTTGCAAAAATGGGGAAAATTTACGCAGACGAAGTTGCGCGGGACAGCTTATTGATAAAAGTCTTGGCAACAATGCGTGGGACAGTTCTTCATATTCATACATCTTATGTAAGATTTTAACTTCGATTTTTACGTATCAGCTTTTATTTTTAGTAATGAGAACTGGTTCGCAATTGCCCAATACAGTATTTTATTCCATTCGATAACCAATTAGTCATGTTTTTTGTAGTAAGTATATAAATGAAATAATGTTATATAATATTTTTTGTTCAAATTTTGTAAAGATAAAATAAAATGGACTACTTATTAAACATGTTATAAATTTTAAACTTTTAACCCCCTACATAAAAGGGAGGTGTATGTCTGTACCATCGTAGCTCCCAAACTAATTAACCAATTTTGATGCCGATTGTTTTATTAGTGAGCATATTTTTAATCACAAAAACTTCAAAAAAAGGCTACAGAATTGGATTCAACGCACGCAGCATGCTATCAAAATGCCCCTGACATATAACCTAAACAAAATCTATAGATATCAAATGTTGACGTAATTAAACTGCTTAATAACAATAACGACTTAATTGTACTGCTATTTGCAGTTATTACCATTAATATACGTTATTTAATATGCTATTTATGGTTGATCGCTTTGTAATTGACATTGCTGTGGCGGCTAAGGATCAAATGGATTATTTCCGTCATTGAATGATTATTTAGTACTAGCTGACCCGGGCAACTTCGTCTGCGTCAATTTTCCCAGTTTTTGCAACATTTTTTATTGCTGCTCGGCTCCTGCAGGTCGTAGCATGATGTTATATAGCCTATAGCCTTCCTCAATAAATGGGCTATCTCGCAGTAAAATATTTTTTCAATACGAACCATTACCTGAGATTATCGCGTTGAAATAAACAAACTCTTCAGCTTTATAATATTAGTTTAGATGGATAATTTTATCTAATTGTTCAATCACGCTACAACCAATAGGAGCGGAGCAGTAATGAAAAATGTTGCAAAAACGGAAAATGTACGCAAACGAAGTTGCGCGGGACAGCTAGTTATAAATAAAAAGTATTTCAACGTCCTAGCATTCAAAACATTACCATATAATTGCCATACTAATCATTCCATCAAAACTCTGTGTTACCACAATAGGCCGTCACAGAACGACAAAAAAAGTTGTCAACATTTTAATAAATGCCCGGCTTTTGTGCTAAAAAAATCCCAGTTTTGCAATCCAGTCGGACAAAGCATTCGTACAAATATTTATAAAAAAGTTAGACATTCCGTTTTCCCGGGCACGATCGTCCCTAGTCCCTTCCTTGTATGGAAGTAACAAGGGATATTTGCATTTAATGGATAGGCCGGCGCGTGAATATCATTTCTCCACAGTAATAGGTTTAATAAGCGGCTAAGTAGGCTGTGATTCTTGGAAAAGAAATAGACAATTGTCTTTGTTGTAAGTGCTTTTTTTTTTTTTTCTAATGAGCACTTATAAGTCTTATAAATATTTATTATAAATTGTATGATACTGATCTCCGTTTTTGATAATTGAACGCATAACGAATTATGTATATTGAAGGATTGTATTGACTCTTGTGTGGGTACCGAATTACTTACATTATACGGTCTATTTATTTTTTTATTTATTGGTTTACTTACAATTGTTACACTTATTGAAATACACTTTAGTACAATGCCAAAAAACTTAGTCTAGTGTACAATATTAATCAGTAAACACAACATGCACAATAAAACTAATTGATCAATGTGGGAACATTAATAAACACCGTGGCAGTCCTAGTTATATTAAGTAGGTATTCTGTAGCCAGATTAAGGTTTTTTAATATATCATAAAAAAATCAAAATAAAAAAACTTGGGTATACCTACTACTTAAAAAAAATAATCATACTAAATGTAAATAATAAAAGTAAAAAATAAAAGGAAAAAAATAAAAGTGCAGCCTGTTAACTAAGTTCTTTTTTTTTCGGTCAATATTATTGTGTCAGTATCGATATTGATTAATATATTTTACGTGTAAGGCGTATATTGATCAGTAATATTGAGTCGTTTGAGGGCTATATATTATATGGAGTCAATACCTACCTACTGCTCCAATAATTTTGACCGTTTATGGTCCTCTTTAAAGCCAAATACCTATTTTAATGTCACTAAGTTTTGAGACGCCTTCAACTCTCATGCTGTCACTATCACTTAAAGGTGAATAGCAGCGATAGAAATATGTAGGTACTGTTAAGCACATCTCAAAGTTTAATATCGTTTAAGTATTCTGGGTTAAGGAAACAATGATAACCTCAATCAAACCAGAAAAATAAACGAATATTAACGTCGCACAAACGCTAAAATATCAACAAAAAAACCTAGCAATCGCTCACGACCTCTTCCAAGGGTTATCTTATCAAAAGTTCAATCCAATGACGCCTATTCATTACAAACAAATCGCCTATTCGTCCCAAAAATCAAACGATTGTTTCTTAAGACCGTCGTCGACGTACAAAAAGTCTGGTTCGTATAAATTCTTAAGGTAACCTCGTCTCAGATTCCTTTAGCTATTATTTGAAAGCATGTGCCCTTTGCAGACTGGCTTCAATGCCTCTTATTGTTCCTCGGTAGTCCCTATACGGTCGGGTCTTTTGTGTTTGGCTTCAACCGTGAGGTAGCTACTGCAAAAGCGCTTAACTGACTTTCATGTTTATTGGAAAAATATAAACACAATAAAATGGAATATCATTAATAAAATACTTACTCGTGTGCTTCTTCTTCGAAGTATCGTTGTTGTCTTATTTTATTGGAATTTTAAAGCTTCGCGATTTGTCAAAAACTAGGTTTAAAATTTTGACGTAGAGACCAGGACTGCGCCATAACCTCTCAAAATTGACCACTCTCTAGGAAGAGACAACGCTACTCTGTGGACAATACAAGTTTTTTCTCTCTTTCACGTTTTGCAGTCATTTTTTTTTCATAATTTCAAAAATATAACGAGAAGAAGAAGTTTTCTATGACAACTCATTTTCTGTTGCCTCTGTAATATTTTAAATCGAATCGGACGTGAATTGCTTTAATTATATAAAATAAATTTTACCTATTTTTTTTACAAACACATCACATAACAAATCTTTAAAATTTTGTGAGATTAAAAACAGACTGATTGAGGGATTACTGTCAAGGCATAAACACACACTTTCCTGCATATTTAATCACCCTAAAAATATATTTAAAGTGTATTAGAGATTTTCAATTTCTACGCAAATTCGCAAGCAAAAACTAGTACATCTATATCTATACTATATAATATTATAAAGAGGGAAGATTTCATGTTTGTATTGAATAGGCTACGAAACTACTGGACGGATTTGAAAAATTCTTTCATCGTTGTGAAGCTACACTAACCCTGGGTGACATAGGCTATTTTTTATCCCTTTATTCCCACGGGAATGGGAACTACGCGGGTGAAACCGCGAGGCGTCCGCTAGTATTGCATAAAGTGTTAAAATAACATATCGCTGACTTTTGAAGTCGATATTTGATTTACCTCATTTTGAATCAACGGCTCCTTTATACGCACAATCATAACTTAATTTCTACCTTGTCTCCCACGCAATAGAGTTGATATTTCTTTGTGTAACTTTGAATGCGATTATTAGGCACAATTACCCGAAGTTTCGGGACACACGTGCTCGCGATTACAATGGATTAGGCCTTATTCTCCATCCCTTTCTGTCTTAACAAAATTTGATTTATTGAAGTGAGAAGTTTGATAAATGAAGGCATTAGCTGTCGAAGTGTTCTGTACTCGTTGTTTATTTATTGTTGTTTTTGTTTCAGGTAAGTACTGCAGCTCATTTAACGGTTTTAAGAAGGAGAGAGGGGAGGTTTGTACCTGATTTATTTATTAACTTGGGAATTTTCGTTTTAATTAGGGTAGGTATTGGTGAAATGAACCACTAAAATATTGATCTTTAATAATTGATATATGTTTTTGATTATAATAATGTGTACATTCGGTTCTAGTTCGGTAATGGTCTCTCAGTGACTGCCTCTGTGGCGCAGTGGGAGTGTGTCCGACTGCTACGCAAGAGGTCGTGGGTTCGATTCCCACACGAGACACCACTTTGTGTGATCCACAAATTGTTGTTCCGAGTCTGGGTGTACTTTGTGTCCGTGATTTGTATGTTTGTAAAGTCCCCCGCGACACAGGGCTTGTACCCTAATGCGGGAGTTGTTTTTAAAAAAAAAAAAAAAAAAAATGCCTGTCAAAACCCAGACCAAATTTGGTATAGGTACATTTTGGCAGGTTCATGCACTTCGTGAATGTTGCCAAAAACAGGTAGTATTTTTTTTAATGGCGTCTACCGCATTAGATTACAAGCCCTGTGACGCGGGGTACATTACAAACATACAAGTCACCGACACAAAGGACACCCAGACTCGGAACAACAATTTGTGGATCACACAAAGTGGTGTCCCGTGTGGGAATCGAACCCATGACCTCTTGCGTAGCAGTCGGACTCACTCCCACTACGCCACGATTATTGAAACAAATATAAACTTATGACCACTATTCACTATACGACTACAACTTATTCGTCAGCAACAAACTAACAAGACACATCCGCGACAACATCCGCAAACAAAACAAAATGAAAGTGAATCAAAAAACAATTACACTACAGATGTGGGTCGTGATTGTCAGCGGGCGCCTGGTCTAACACTGGCACCTGACCCGACACGAGCGCTGTAATTATTGTAAATATACACAGTGGTATCCGATGCATCTGCTGTTTATAGGAGATTGAGGCGCCTGATAAGAAGCTTGGAGTCGGTGCGTGTCACAAGCGTTCGCGAGAGCAATATTAAGTCTAATATCTATAGAAAAAGCTTAGGGTTAATTTTAGCGATGGTAAAACTTTACAGAATATGCTGACCGTTGAATTGATTAGTGTTAACGCAAGCTTAGCAGCTGTCCGTGTGGTACCGGCTTAAGAATAGTATCACCCCGTCTCTTCCCGTGGGTGTCGTCAAGGCGACTAAGGGATTTCACCCCGGAGGACGGGCAGCAGCGTCCTCTGCGTACTTAAAGCCTTACTGCGATCGCCAACCCGCTCGCCAAGCGTGGTGATTATGGCAATTACCCCCAGGATCTACGTACTAGTAGGTTCTAATGGGGAGACCCGTGCCCAGCAGTGGGCCAACATATGTGTTGATATGTAAGCTTAGCATACTCATAAATAGTTATATTTATAAAATCAATGGGATTTACGGCCAGTTAAAGCGCTGATGAAAACAAGATTTAGGTTTTGATTTCACTGAGGGTGCATTTTATTGCGAAAAAACACGAGAATGGAATCAGATACTCTGGGAGAAGGGGCTCCGCCTCTCATCGGGATCCTTATGTCTTGTTACCAAATCGCTATAGCTCATGACATGGACGTAGGTTATACGTTAGTGGTCTTCAAAGCGAGAGTTCTCCGCTTCGCCCATGACGAGCCCCGAAGATACATTCTGAAGATAAACACGTCCAATACTATGCGCACAACTGTTTACTTTGATGCATTCGGCAATCATCGGTAACTACACAAAATATCGAGAGTACAGAAGGCAATCTTGATACGTCCCTCATCGTTAATGGACACGGAATTACAGATTCCTTCCTTTCCCTTTAGACCACTTTGTTTAGGTGATGTAGGTTACCTTTTGTACTCTCTGTACTTCGTAGTAACTATCCGGTCTTGATTCGTAGCTTGAGGACAAAATCAATCATCTAGAGTACTTAGTGTAATTTGGTGTTAACTTCCATGTGGGCTAGTATTGACAGTGTAATGGTAGGTGTTATGATGGGCTATGGTGTAAGGTAAGATTGAAGATTGGAGGACTTAGTGTCTTTTTGTGCAGGCGTTGATACGGACACAATTTATACTGGTATACATTTTGCCCCGCTGTCCTCTTGATGTTATATTGCTTTAAGAAACAAAGTACACTATCGTTTATTATGAATCTTTAATAAATTAAAATATTTTTGACGCATTAAAATGAATTATAAAGAAAATGTACTTATATTTCCAAAATTTTATATTTTAAACTCAAACGCAAAAAAGGTGCTGTTTTTAACAGTAAGTACCGTCTGACAATAAAATGCACGTAAAAAAATGAGTAGCCACATGAAACTAGAGAAAACAAATCGCCACAAATAAAACATTATTTTCTTGTCAAGTAATTTTTGTAAGAAACGACGTACTAGTACACAAAACAGTACATAAAACAAATAACTCAGTCTATTAACCCTCCCAGCTACAGCTGTATCTAACATAAAACACGTAGGTAGGTACACCCCACCACATCTTCCTTTGTTCGTCCCCGGCCCTAATGACGGGTAATCCCGTCCAATCTCTTATAAAAAGGAAACGTACCCTTAATTCACCAACACACATAATCCACCAAGACTAGTTAGTAATGAATGGAAAGATTGGGAAATATATATCTTCAGCTCTTCAGCTTATGTGGCCACTCTTGTCTATTATACAGGGTGTAACAAAAAGGTGTGGTCATATTCAAGGGTTGGTACGTGCCTATGATACTGAGTGCATATACCAAATTTTATGAAAATCGGAGTACCCTAAAATAATATTTATTATTTTTTCATTCGTTTATTTATGAATGAAAAAGTTATTAATTAAAATAAGTTTGACTTAAAAAGTTCTATGCCATAATAATCCAATCGAATTTTGTACCAGGGGAGGTATAATTATTTTGTCATACGCATTTCACTACTGAATTTTGACAAAAAGAATATGCTATATCTATGTAATAATAATGCCACCAGCTATGGCACTATGGTAGGTGCAATACTGATAACATATACTATCCGCTGCTGAAATTTGACTACACCTTTCAGTTACACCCTGTATACGAACATTAAAAAAATATTTGTTTATACATCGAAATGAAGACACGAGCAGGTCGTGTGAGTGATGGTAAGTGTTATCCTAGACCATAACAGTATCAGAGTCACCCAAATCCTTGTTTGGCAAAGATCTGACTGTCACCGCACTCCTCATTTGAGATATTAGTTCGTATATCTCATTTGCCCAGTAATTACACTCGCTACAGTGCCCTTCAACCAAAACATGATGATGTGTTAAATTTGTTCACCCCTTCCTAAAATCCTATTTTATCTTTGGTCTACGTAGTATAAGAAACATCTTTGCTAAAATTCAGCCCCAACTTAAGCTGGGTTCATTTTTCAAATGGGATTTTCGTATATTCGACATAACTGAATAAATACATTTACTTATTTGGTGTAAATTCGCAACGATACTTATTATTATTGCTTGGTGAAATACCAAATGTAGCCCTTAGAATGGGGAAGGAAAACGTCAGTAAAAATGTTTATGTGAATATAATGTTGCCTTAATAGACAGGGGAATATGACTTTCATACGTGTCCTGGTTTCTTGTAAAGACAGTCGTGTTGTGGCGTCATCTGCAGACATGAATGCGTGATCTAATTAGGTACTCGATAGTGCAATTGGTATTGAGAAAGACCTCATTGATCGAAATCGGATGAATAGGTTAGGCCCTACGGTTGTACATACGTAAATACAAAAACCTTTATTATTCTTTTTGCATACACTATTTTTAATTTGTACTTGATTTTAGCATACCAGTTACCACTTTCACCCCACCCGCCCCTTAAGTAGTAAGTTCGTTTATTCGTAATTGCTAAAAAATGTTAAAGAAATCCTAGAACGACTATAATTTGAGATATTGAACTAGCAATTATATTTATACACTTAATAATCAAAATAAAAAAGCGTTAATCTCTGCATTTCATATCTGAAATATGATTTTTTTTTGTTTGATAGAAGTATATCCCGAAATTGTTTCATTTAAATTTTGTAGAGACGATGACTTAGGTGACTAACAAAAAAAAATTAAAGTAGGTTAGATTTTTTTTGTAAAAATGTTTATGTTTTTCGGTTCAACATAAATATAGGTAGGTACTTAATATTTCTGTCTACTTACTTTAATATTTTTTAAACATGTAACGTGAAAGAACTACATAAATATATTATAAAAGAAGTCTCAAAATCTCTAATAAAAAGCAGGTACTCTTAACTCCTAGAAACATTAAAACTCAGTCGAAAGTTAGAAATTTAAAAACAAGTTCAAGAAATTATATAGAAAGCTCCACCATTGGGATTCAAAAACAAATTTGCCTCAACAGCTGATAAGAGGAATGAACCTGTGACCAATTAGTAGAAACCTAGAGAGATTACGTGCGAATTTCAAAGCTGTAAAGTGGACTAGTTTTTACCCGACTGTTAATCTGTGAGCTTTAAGTGTAGGGTCATCATCTTATGCGGACTTCTTTGAATATTTGAATGATTTTTTTTTTACCGACTTCAAAAGGAGGAGGTTCTTAATTCGAATGTTTGTATTTTTTATGTATGTTAAGATCAACTCCGTCGTATACAGGGTGATTTGTAATATTTTTTGCTTATCATAGTTATTTTACAGAATAAAAAAATAATAAATACGCATATAGATGTAAACGCTCGTATAAGAATTTAAAAAATGGGACCTTTTTATACGTCTGTAATTTCCAGCTACTCGTATTTACCAAGAATGCTAAACTTTTACTCTAATAAGTATTCATAACAGAATTTGAACTGGCGAATATTTTGTCTTCCCCGATTCTATTTAAAAATATCGCATTTATATAGGTAGTAAGATTATTAACAAATAAGTATAACAATGACTGGCCTGTTGGTCAAGTGACCCTGACTGCTAAGACGGACGTCGTGGGTTCGATCCCCACCGAGGAAAAAACTTTGTGTGATGAGCACGATGGTTTATTCTGTGTCTCAGTGTAATTTATTTTTAATATGTATGTTTTTAGAAATATATAATTATGTTTATCAGTTGTCTGGTTACGATAGTACAGGCTCTGCCTAGTTTGGGATCAGAAGGCGTTGTCTCAAGATATTATTTGTATTATTTAAAATTTTTGGTGCGCCAGCCCTACTTAAGTGGTACTTTATCACCGGTAATGCTAAATCTCGCTCTGCAAATGTCAACTGTACAGTATAAACGTCAGTACCCAGTCGGGGCGGTTTGATGAAATAAAAAATAGAACATTCTGTAATAATAGATAATAAACTAACGACTTAACAACTCAAAAGTTCAAAAGTCAAAAGATAATCAACTTTGAGTTAAATTTATTGTCGCTACTATTTAGATATATTTACATTTAAGGAGGCATTACACCGAGCGCTTCCGAAAATATTAATCACTAGCTCACGCGGGCAATTTCGTTTGCGTCAATGTTCCTCCTTTTTGCAACAATTTTGCTGCTCCGCTCCTATTTGTCGTAGCTTAATCTTATATAGCCTAAAGCCTTCCTCAATAAATGGGCTATCCAACAGTAAAATAATTTATCAATTCGGACGAGCAGTTCCTGAGATTATCGCCTTCAAATAAACAAACTCTTCAGCTTCATATTATTAGTATACGCACTTGCTCTCACGCACACAACTATAAGTTCACAGTGCGCAGGACAAAAGTTCTAAGTTAAAAATTTGCTATAACTATAACAATCCTCCTTTTTTGGATTTTTTTGTAACTTCAAGATTTTTACGAGTTTATATTAGGACATATCTTTAAATTTATTTTTTTTATCTACTAGAAGAACTCTTTGGTTCATACATTTTTTATATCCTAATATTTAAGTTTTCTATATAAATGTATCCCTTATATTAATATCCCTTAAGTGAAATGCTTGGTGGTCACCACAACAATGTCAGATATTCTACCGTGAAATAGTGTTGCAAACACATCACAGTATTTCAATCACAGGGTATTGTAGCAAGTGTAGTTACTGGACAAATGAGACTTCCGAACTAATCTTACAGAAAGAGGAGAGGCATGGGGTGATCTATGTGATATCAGCTTTTGCGGAACTAGGCGTTGAGTAAATATCGCTTACTATCAAATTTGCGACCTGTAGCTCTTCATTCAGTTATTGTACCTATAAAAAGAACAACTTTACAAATAATAACCGACCCATTTTGCTTGTAATACATACATACTACTGCCTAAACATGTTTTGACCAATACTTCCATATTGACTTTGTCATAAAAGTTTTTATCGGCCCAACGTTTTTAACCTTAGAAGACTACCGACACGTCGTTATAGCAGCCATTTTACGATCTAAAATGACCAATAAAAGTGACAAAAATTACATCTATATACACGTTTATAACCTTATACTTACGTCTATTTTCGGTTTAATGTTGACCATATTTAAATATGGGAATGTTAGCAGATTTCCCGCAAAAAATAATGACACATTAAAACCGTTACTTGAGAAATTTTAACACTTGTAGGTACATATGTGTGAGACGAGATGAGAGATAATTAATTATCGTACGAACCTTTTTGGATACTCCGTTATGTTCATCCCACGGAGAGGCTCCTTTTTCAGTCAAAAATACTTGTGTAAGAAAGAGGAGATACCTAAACCATGCATGCGGTGTTTGCCTGTAATAGGTAAGCTTGTAATTCTTGCCTTGTATACTAATTCTTTGTAAAATGTAATAACTGTTGGCAATCCTTAAATCAATAAATTAAAATAAAAAAACATAATGCCAATAGAATAGAAATAAGAAACACTAAAAGAAAAATGTATAGTAATGTACAGAATGCATGAAAGGATACCTTTGCCATGCATGGGAACACAAGAACATAAAAAAACAAACCAATTATTAATATCATTGGTATATAGCATTGACGTATAGACCTGGACCGTGCTTTCAATTAAAAACTAAATATTGACTGCAAAGCGTGAAAAAGAGAAAAAACCCGTGCGGTCTTTGAGAGGTATTGTCCACAAAGTAGCGTTGTCTCTTTCCAGCGAGTGGTCAATTTTATGAGGTTATTGCGCAGTCCTGGTCTCTACGGCAATGGTGTATAGACCTGGACCGCGCCGTCCCTTTCAATTAAAAAGTAAATATTGACTGCAAAGCGTGAAAGAGAGAAAAATTTCGTGCGGTCCTGTCTCTTCCACAGATATTGTCCACAAAGTAGCGTTGTCTTTTTCTAGAGAGTGGTAAATTTTTCGAGGTTATACTCTACGTCAATGATTAGTATTATTAATTTATTTCTTAATACTTGTACGTTACTGTAAAACAAGCGACATTTGCACTTTAAAAAAAATAGGCTGAATAAGAATCCTGTACCATAAAATGGTGAAGAAGATTAAAAAAATATATTTCGTAACCCTTATTATTTTCTAAATTTCACAATCGCACCAAACACGGCAATACCGTCGCGATTTCTACATTTAATAAAAAGTGCATTACGCACTGTTACCGTACCTTTAATTACAAGAAATGAAAAGATCGCCATATATAGGAAATCAGTCGATGTATGCAATATGTTGCGACACTTTAATTGTGCCTTGGCGGGTGTCCATCACGGTTTTGGCAGTTTTATCTCTTAATTTAAGGTTTTATGTCAACTTCCGAACGATTCGTGATCTTATTTTGATTAAACTACTATTATTTTCTCTAAATGTAGCTGATTTTCCTGGCTTGAATATATTCAAGTGCAAAGATATTTAACTTATCTAATCCAACTAGCTGTCCCGCGCAACTTCGTATGCGTAAATTTTCCCCGTTTTTGCAACATTTCTCGTAGCTGCTCCGCTCCTATTAGTCGTAACGCGATGTTATATAGCCTATAGCCTTCCTCGATAAATGGGCTATTCAACAAAAAAAGATTTTTTCAAATCGGACCAGTAGTTCCTGAGATTAGCGCGTTTAAACAAACAAACTCTTCCGCTTTATAATATTAGTATAGATATAGCCTGTGTATCACTCTTTCTGTGTGTATGGTAGATCTATAACAGGTAAACTTTTTTTTTTTATTTAAAAGCAAATAGGTAAATGTTTGCTTTGATTTTTAAATAATTATGATTAATCAAAATGATCACCTTTAAATATCACATGTCGAGTTTTTAAATACATCATTATTTATATCTTTTGAACATAAAGTACCTACTAGATTCGGCAGCATAACATTCACTTCATATTTTTGTCTCATCAAGATCGAACCCCGAGGCTTTCGTTCGATTGTTACGCCATCCGTAGCCATTATTAAACACGACGACATTATCAGCAATATCAAAAAAATAATAAATATGCCTACTTACAATATCATAAATTATTGACTTATTTTCTGTGCAATGAGTCATGCATAGGTACAACATGTAATTTACGATACAAGCAGATACTTTACAACTGCAAAGTATAAATTATTATATACTAGCTGACCCGCGCAAGTTCGTCTACGTAAATTTTCCCCGTTTTGGCAACATTTCTTATTGCTGCTCCGCTCCTTATTTCTCCACTATTTAATGGGTGTTATTATACATATTAAACCTTCCTCTTCAATCACTCTATCTATTAAAAAAACCGCATCAAAATCCGTTGCGTAGTTTTAAACATTTAACCCTAGAATACTAATCTGCGTCATTTTGACTCGCACTGTACACATTTCTCGCTATCTCTCTCTAACGAATGCGCGGATCGTCGCAATTCTTTACGTCAACTCAGTCGCCGGTGAGACGCTTACTAGAGCGGCAGCGCTGTGCAGGTAAGTGACGCTATTTTGTTACTACGAGGTTGTTCATAGTCGAAATGACTCATGATTAGTCTTTGTGTAACTTTTTACAATTTAACATACTGCTGCATTTTGAGTTATTGCCTGTTTTTATTTGCTTGTTTTATTCATTTTTAGATTAAAAATGTCTTCTTCACGTCCAAGCGGTAGTCGAAACTTCACGGATGACGAATTGGCCAGATATTTAAACGACAATGGTGCTAGTGATAGCGATGGAGAATCTGTGCCCAGTGAAACTGAGGACCATTTGGAGTTCGAGGATCCTGAAGATACTGATGAAGACGACCACGAGTCAATGGAGGTAATACCTACCAGTTCATCTAATATAGAATCTGCCGTTATTGTCGAAGAATTTGTGAGTAGCCAGAACCCAGAAAGTACACGTGATACATGCATTATTCACTTGCCGCAGACTGTCTTACGTGGTAAAAATAGGCATATTTGGTCTACAAAGAGGCCTCAATCATTCAGAACGCCTAGCTCTAATATTGTCCGTATATCGCGAGGCCCAACTTCTCAATGTCGCCGTATAACTGATCCATTACAATGTTTTCAAATGTTTATTACTGACGAAATTATTGAGGAAGTAGTAAAGTGGACAAACGCCGAGATTATGGTAAAACAGCAAAATTATTCTGTCATTAGAAACGCCCAGCAAACAACTGACACATGTGAAATCAGGGCATTAATTGGACTTTTTGTTTTAACCGCGGCTCATAAGGACAATCATTTGTCAACCGACGAGTTGTTCGATGCATCTTTTTCTGGCTCAAGATATGTTACCACAATGAGTAAAGATAGATTGGAATTCTTGATACGATGTCTTAGATTCGATGATAAGTCTCTCAGATTATCTACCCAAAATAGGGACAGATTTGTGCCTATTCGAAAAGTCTGGGATCTATTCATTGAAAAATGCAAAACAAATTATGATGTAGGGATGTATGTGACTATAGATGAACAACTACTGGCTTTTAGAGGGAGATGCCCTTTTCGCATGTACATACCTAACAAACCGGCGAAGTACGGCATAAAAATTGTAATGGTTTGTGATGCCGGCTCTAAATACATGGTAAACGCAGCTCCCTATTTAGGCAAATCCACAGAAACTGGAGGACTACCTCTAGGCGAGTATTATGTAAAACAGTTAACCCAGCCATTACATGGATCAAATAGAAATGTTACTTCAGATAATTGGTTCACATCTATTCCTCTCGCTAAATCTCTTCTTTCTCAGCCATATAAACTAACTTTAGTGGGTACTTTGCGTTCAAATAAAAGAGAAATACCCAATGAATTAAAAAACTCAAGGACCAGAGCAACTGGTACAACAATTTTTTGTTACGATGGTCCTTTGACATTGTTATCCTACAAGCCCAAACCTAACAAGGTGGTTCATTTATTATCATCATGTTCTGAAGAAGGGACTATAAATGAGCGAACAAAGAAACCAAACATGATAGAATTTTATAATCAGACTAAAAGTGGTGTTGACACTCTAGACCAGATGTGTTCGAATATGAGCTGTAGCCGAAAGACTAATAGATGGCCTATGTGCCTATTTTATGGAATACTTAACATTGCCTTTGTAAACAGCTATGTAATTTATTGTGAAAACAAGCTCAATGCCAAAGAAAAGCCTCTAAATAGAAAGGCATTCATGCGTGATTTGCACACCAAACTTGTCAATCCTTTTCTAGAGAAACGGCTATCGATTCCAACTCTATCGAAAAGACTAAGAGAGAGTATCCAGGATTTGGTGCCGACTAATACAGGGGAGGGCACCAGTCAACAACAAGATGAACCTGACCCAAAAAAAAGAAAGAGATGTTCACTTTGCTCATACAAAAGAAACCGCATGACTAAAGTTAAATGTATGAAGTGCCAAAAAAATATATGCGGAGAACATAAAGTAGAAATATGTGTTAACTGTGCCAAATTTAAATAATTTTCCTTTTATATAGTAGATTAGTTTCTATTTTATTGTAATTAAGTTTAAAAGAAAAAGATTTTTCTAATTTTTGTAAATATTTTTTTCTTTTATGTCAGGCTGTTGATTGTGATCTCAAAATAATTGTTAAGAGAAAAGGACTTGTTTTTTTATAATAAACGTTTATTATTTGTAGACTTTTTTTCAGTGTAAACCTACGTAATACTAACACATACCTATACAAAATAAAAATATAAACATAATATATATATACATGATTAAATTTATGTACTTACATTATGTGTGTCAAAATGACTCATGATTAGTATATACGTTTGTAAAATATGATTAGTATTCTAGGGTTAAGCTTACATAGGGATATAGGGACAGAGAAAGCGACTTTGTTATATACTATGTAGTGATGTACATATCTGGTGTATTTTTAATACATAAGGTGGCGCCAAACATACCTAATTCTGCTCAGATAAATTCGGTCAAAAAACAATCCGACCCGAGCGTACCAAGCGGAGCTTGTGTATAACCCCCTTAATCCACACTTATAAATACTATTTCTTCTGACTGTCTGTGTTTTATTTGTTAGTGACGTTTCGGCGTTTAAACTTCTGAACCAATATCGATGATTTTTGTATACTTGACCATTTTAAATCCCAGTACCTGGATGACCTGTTCCTGGTTTTTTTAAACTACGTTTTCCTAAAAATGAAACCTAGTTAGATCGCAAAGCATACAAAATTCCATGAAAATCGCTGGAGCCGTTGCCGAGATTCAAATTATATATGTATATATATATAGGTACTAGATGTCCCGTACTACTTCGTCTGCGTAAATTTTCCTTGTTTTTGCAACTGTTTCTCTCTTATTCGTCATAGCGTGATGTTATTTAACCTATAGCCTTTCTCGATAAATGGGCTATCCAACAGTGAAATAATTTTTCAATTCGGATCAGTAGTTCCTGAGATTACCGCGTTCGTTAATCTCAGGAACTACTGGTCCGATTTGAAAAATTATTTTTTTGTTGGATAGCCCATTTATCGAGGAAGGCTATAGGCTTTATAACATCGCGCTACGACTAATAGGAGCGGAGAAGCGACGAGAAATGTTTCAAAAACGGGGAAAAATTACGCATACGAAGTTGCGCGGGACAGCTAGTCTTTATAATATTAGTACAGATATACAACAATTGCTCGTTTAAAGATATAAGATAAAAGATAAAGGCATAAAAGAGAATTTGAAAGTTCGCGGAACTTGTAAATTAGAACAACAAAAACAAAAAACAGAACAACAATACAGCTCAAAATGTATTTTCGAATCGATTACTATGAACATTCAGAAACAAGGTGCAATGATTGAATCCCTGTCAGCCAGCAGTGGTCTGCGCAAGAGCAAGTCAATTATACACGACTAACAAACGAAAGTGACCTCAATACTAGACGGACATGGCGCAGATGGACTTCTGAAGAAACGTGGCTCAGATGGTGTATGGCCTGAGAAGGAATTACAAGCGTTTAAAGATGGATTGATTCCAACGTTTGTAATGAGAATCTATACTAATATTATAAAGCTGAAGAGTTTGTTTGAACGCAATAATCTCAGGAACTATTAATCCGAATTTAAAAAATCTTTTACTGTTGGATAGCCCATTTATCAAGGAAGGCTATTGGCTATGTAACATCAGGTTACGACCAATAGGAACGGAGCAGCAATGAAAAATGTTGCAAAAACGAAGAATATTTACGCATACGAAGTTGCGCGGCCAGCTAGTCATTTATATCTTGAATTGTGCATATTAAAAACCCTAGAGACACATGCAAACAAAGATAAACAAAGCGAAGATCCATTCACAATTTTTAATAAAATAAGGGTATCCCAATCTTTCCATCCGAAAAAAGCAGTTCAAAATAGCTCCATTGGACTAGGAGGCTACGGTGCTGCTTTTACACTCATCAAATTTATAACACAGATTTGGGTTAAAAAGCCATATTCTCACCAATGATTTACTAGCAACACAAGGTTTGACGTATAAATATGAGTTTTAAAATAGCTTATTCTTCAAAAACAACGTTTTTGAAAAAAAAATGTTTTTTCTCTATCAACCAAAGGTTCCGTAGCCAAAATGGCAAAATCCGTCCGTTTTTTCTGAGGTAACCCGATACAAAAATATACCTTTCTGAACATGGTTGTTTGTAACTGTAATACAAAGTAATTACAATCCAAAGGGAAACCGAAAGTAATGGTTTCTCAGGACCCGCCGCCACTGCCAGACAGGCATTTGTTTGTTTTTTTTTTTTAGATTAATCCGCTTATCATTACCACTTACACCTGTCTCTATAAGGTTATCGGCTACTGCTACCTTTTCAAGACCTGACCTCTGCCGATCACTGCGACTCAGCTCGATTTCTCATCCAATTATTACATAACAACCGATTACAGTGAATTATGAGCCCTTAATTACAGTTTTATCGAAACACTACCGAAGACATTACCCACATCGATAATTACGTACAAAATTATGACTTCTTTGTTTTACTTACAGGTCTTAATTAAATTTTATGTGCGTCCCATAAATAAAGGGGTAATTGATATTTTTGTTGATGGATCCAGTTACATTGGATGTAAGTAGTTGTCAGGCTTAATAGGATGTTCCGAGGGATAAATTTTATAGTTTTACTTTTAACGAACTACAAACTTCAATATTCTTTATTTAGTAAAGTCAAATCAATTATTATATTATTTGTAAACGTCAAATTAATAGGTAGGTACTTAACAAAATAATAATAAAAAATAAAATTATGATTTGTTTCTATAAAAACTCCTTAATTGCCAACACTATCTACTAGTATATGTACTATTATTATAAAGCTGAAGAGTTTGTTTGTTTGTTTGAACGCGATTATCTCAGGAACTACCGATCTGAATTGAAAAATTATTTTACTGTTGGATAGCCCCTTTATCGAGGAAGGCTAAAGGCTATATAACATCACGCTACGACCAATAAAAGCGGAGCAGCAATGAAAAATGTTGCAAAAACGGGGAAAATTTACGTAGACGAAGTTGCGCGGGTCAGCTAGTCGTCTTACTCTGTGCAAAATGTGATTAATTTTGCAAAAGTATTGAGAAGAAGGAAACTTTTATTGTAGCAGTCTTAGTTAATATTCAGCTCAATCCAACAGTAGGTAAAATATTTTTTCAATTCGGATCAGATCCTGAGATTACCGCGTTCAAACAAACAAACTCTTCAGCTTTATAATATAAGTATAGATTTACGAATATTTCCAACTGCGTAGCTGTAACATGTCTGAAGTACATACTTGTGTAACTTTGTTCCATCAAACATTTTTCATACGCGTGCTTTATCTGCATCTGGAACAAATGGTCTTGTTCAGGTATTTTGTATTAAATATTTGTATGAAATTATGTTCGGTATTTTCTTTGATAAGGTTTGTACGAGATACGTTGGAAACAAGCGGAATTTATTATTTAAAGCTCGGTTTTTTTCTATCTGACAGAAATCTCATTTTTTCTTATATGATCTGATTCAGATCTTATTTGTTTTTATCTGATTTAAAAGAAAATTGCTAAAAAATGCCTAAGAAAACAAATTAAGTGGAATTCTAAATAGTATTTCATTCAGATTTTAGTGGATTTCGAAGGTGTGCCAGTGGCGAAGGATCCTAGGAAAACCATTTTTTGTCCTCTTGTGGATCCTAGTGACATAATATTAAAGGAACCGTGTCCCTACGCTGTTGTACGGGTTACCTTAGAACAATTTTAACCCTTCGTCTCTGAGGTGTACCTATCTACTACTCGTATTAACTGTCAATTCATAAAGTAATCAATCGAGATTCTAAGTTTTTAAGCTATTGCATAGCTTTTATCGTGGGCTCGGGCTTTGAGCGCGGCGACCGTATCAAGAAATCCCGCAACGAAAATAAAACCTAACACCCCCCACTCCGCCTACCATGTAGCTCGGCCGAGCGTTCGCTTAACGGATGCGTTTGCTTAACGAGACGAGCTGCTCCGAAATATATTTTTATTTCTTTTTAAAACAATATTTTCTTTTTTGTTTGTTCAATTTAATTTTTTTTTTTAAATGATGCATAAGTTGATAAAAAATGCTAAAAAGTCCACATATTTTTTTTTAATCGTTTGACTGACTTAGTATTTTCATTTCGATATGTCAATCTCTGCAACAGATTTGAATATTAGAAACACAAAGAAAATTACATTCATTGCATTGCGAATATTTTCGTGACCATGTGAAACTTTTAACCAACTTTATTTCTTGTACATGTTTCATCTTGTGTAAGTTTTCCAAAAATACAAATAAAATAAAACTACCAAAACTACCAAACATCAAAGACAAACACAAGACAACATTTTTATTTGTTTTTGTTTACAATATACAGACATTTATCAAATAACCGGGTGCTTGACAGCGCTCATGGCACCCACTCCAACACCAAATAGGCAAATATTGATAAAATGCAAAGCCGATAAACTCGCCAGATGTCTCCCAGTTCAAAAACCACCCTCCCATATAATTTAATGTCGTAGGGAGAATCACAATAGGTATTGATTCCTTTGTGCCTCGGGGAAATCGCTTCTTCAACCGCGTTTTTACAATGTCACCGCAAGACACCGTAGAGACGGACGGCAGCGGTAAACTGTACATTATTATGCAATAAGGAGACTTACAGGGATATAAATAACTGGGATTTTACTTATCTACGTATATGTTTATTTATTACGGATTCGATTTCGTGACTTGTTTTCTTTCTTTCCTCTGTTTTTTTGCGATACCTTTTTCCGCAAACACATTTTTCAACTCGATTAGTGTTGCCACAAAAAAAAACGTGATCTCGATTTAAAAAATAAGCTCAATACCTATACTCTCTGAAACAGACCATACAATTTTCTGTACTATAATTTGGACCGGTATTAATTAAGTTATTATATAAATTCAAGCCGAAAAACTCTCCAATAAGATGTAGACTTGTTTTAAATAAATGTAATTTGGCATGATCGTGCAATCTCGAACGAAATCGCGATCAGAACATTAATCTTGCTAACTGGTTGAAAAGGTAATAAATTAACGGTGGCTACATCAAATCATCACGTCTCTAGACCGCATTGTTTCCTCCACTCATAATTCTAATTTGGGAAAGGAAACACTTGGCGTTGATTCACAAGAATCGGTGCTGAATAATTAATAAGGTTTCTGGGGGAGCCGAGAGCGGCAAACTGAGTGATCGCTGGTGGCAGGTGGACTTTACCATGACTGACAAACTCGATCGCATCACTACGAATGCCAATCTTTGAGTTCTGATAAAGAGAATGCTTTCAAATAAAGATTCGATATTTGAAAATTCAAATTTAGATTTTCTTTTTTTTCTTTCTTACAAGTATAAAATATAGTTTTATAAATCAGTCATATCTAACATTAGTTTTGAATTGACCTTAAATTAAAAAAAAAAAGAATTGTATTGCATAAAAATACAAATTGTTTTCTCTGCATCTTTGAATTTTAATTTCGTTCGAACATTGCAGATCTGTGGAAGACCACACGTAATTCTGAACTTTTAAAGGGCACCGTGATATTTTGACATAATTGCCGATGGAAATTATAGATCCAATATTATTATTGTATATAATTTTGAAGGAATGATGTGGTTATACTAAATTATTAAGTGATTTTGACTTGTTGTTGGCCTAAAGCACTATCCAACCTTTTATAATAACACTATATGATCGAAATGTTTAAACAGTAATTAAAATTATTATTGTAATAGCTACATTTGTTAAGTATTAGAAGATTGTACTTATAAAGTTGTTTTTAAAAATATTTATACACGTGTACAAAGTTACCCGCACGTTCAAAGTTACACGCTTTCCGGAAGTTTCATAGAGTAAATATGTTATCGTTTTGCTCAAAATGGCGGGAAGTATAACGGTAATTTTGTTCTTACTCGAAAATAAACCGTTTCATTGCAAAGTCTTCGTTTGGAAGGGTTAAATTAGTATTTCTAGCAGACATTGTCGTACTACGCATGCTGAATACCAAAGTTTCTTTAAATTTTATAGAGTCACTTGTAGAACAAATTTGAGCAGATCTCTTCGTCGAGGTATGTTTTCTCGAGACTTCCTTATTCCCGTTATTTGTTGGACGACTCGCAAATCTCTGCATAATATAAAATGCAAAATCTTTAGAACTCTCGTTTTGGACGTGAGAACTGGTGCAAACCGTTTTTTGTTTCTACCTTAAGCTTTTGTTTTACGTTCGTTTATTTAACTTGAATTTTAATGCTTTTTCGAACTTTTTTAAATTTTAAACGTAAACTAATTTCGTATTTTCAAACTCAGTCATATTATATTATTCTCGTTTATATAAATTGAATTATTGATTATTAAATTCTACAATTTAAAATAGTTATTCCGAGTAGATACGAGCATTGAGTATACTCGAATTTATATAAAAATATCTCAAGTAACTAATAATTACTTACATTTTAGTAGTATCTGAAACCCTTTCCTTTTTCGCATATTATTACGCTATTATGTTAAAAATATAGTACTGTTAAGTTTCATCTAAATCTGTCCAGTAGTTTTTGCGTGCATTAGTAACAAACATCAACACCTCCTCACAAACTTTTACGTTTAGGTATAATATCTGTAGGTTATAATTTAATATTAATCCACTACACACTAAATCACATGTTAATTACTTAAACTGTATTAGAACAGTTAATGTAAAATAAACAAAGTTAATGAGAACAACGATTCCACAATTATTCTTTTACAAACAGTTAGTAGTAGGGGTCGTTAATGAATGAACAGCTTGTTTCATTCTAATTTCATTAGCACCACCCGTCTGCGAGATTTCTCCCTAACTATAAATTGATCGGCTTTCAATAAGATTGGGACAGGCGGTGCTGTTTTATTTTCATATTAAATTTATTCATATTTTTTTTAGAATTACACCATAGAATTAGGTATCATGGCTTTTTTTGCATAGATAATGCAAAAGAGCCATAGTGTGTCATTTAATCTCACAAAAAACCAACAATCAAATAGCACTTTAAAAACTTTAAGAAAATGTTCATAGAGATTATGATACGTTCTAAATTAGACTGTAAGCTGTCGTGGTATTGCCAATAAAAAAATATTCAAGCTTATTCAATTCAAATTACGAACGAATTTTTCTGGGGTGTCGTCACATATTTTGAATTCCGAACGGAGCAGAATAATCAGAATATTTTCCTTAATTTTTCATTCAGCTCAGTGGGGGCCGCATCCCTCGGGTTTGCTTTTACTTAACAAAAAACCTTATTTAAAATAAACAAGCCGGTGTAAACGGTCGACGTGCCCAAAATTCGAAACGCGTCGATAACACCGTATTATTTTCACTGGTAATAAAATGAAAGCATCCTAAAATTTACTTTTTTTTTTACTTTTTTACTTATTTGTTGCGGTGTTAAGAGTATTTTTGGGATTATGTATTTAGTTTAAGTTAATGGAATTTATTAGTTTATACACATTACAACTTACTTACCATAATATACATTCTAGATGACTATATTTGTTCTTTGGAACTTTTTGAATTGTTTTAATCTTTTACAACCTTAAATCGACTAATTATATTTTACTTTAAATACATCGTTTTTTTTTTTTAATTGATAAAGTGTGTATTTGTTGCCAATAGTTTCCATCTAGTTTAAGCAATGTAATCATTTTTAATTTTTTTTTTACTGCCTCTGTGGCGCGGTGGGAGTGTGTCCGACTGCTACTCAAGAGCTCGTGGGTTCGATTCCCACAGGGGACACCATTTTGTGTGATCCACAAATTGTTGTTCCGAGTCTGGATATATATATATATATATATATATATATATATATATATATATATATATATATATATATATAGATATAATAATATACCTATAAATATTTATATATATAGGTATATTTATTGACCACTCCGTTAGATTTAGAGTCGAGAGAGACTTAGTTCAATTAAAACACATGATTCCTTGATTAAGTACTAAATATAAAATCGATCAATCTACAAAACGGTGTAATGTAAACGATATGACTGCAATAAACGCCTACGGCCGACCCGAACAAACCAATCCGGGTTTACGACACTGTTACAGCAAAATATTTAATTTTACAACACAATTTATGACAATAAAGACGTTACCAAACCAATTTATCGATCACGTATCGATTAAACTGTAAATAAATATAATTTTAAACATATTTCCTTGAAATGTTCACTTACATTTGGGTATTCTTAGAAATAAGTACGATTGCTACATTAAAAGTTTAATTCAATTTATTTTTTATACATGGCAAGCTATGTCAACAATACTGCTAATGTCAAGTGTGCCATGTATTTAAAAAAAAATACGGTACGAAGCGCGGGAATAAATAAAATTCAATGTGGTTACTTATTATTTGGACTATATACCTATCGTCGTTGGGTAGTGTTTTAATCCAGAAGGATTAAAACATTACCCAACAAAGTATGGTGTAAAAAATTAAGTTAATATAGGTTCCGCGTTCCCTTCCAAGTAGGTATAACTATGAAGTTAATACAGGCTGCAAAGCGTGAGAGAGACACAACAATCGTGCGGCTAGTAGTTGTCAAACATTTTGACATAAATTGTACTTACAGACCTACAAAAAAGATACAGGTATTGGCCGCACGGTTGCGTTATCTCTTTCTAGAAAGTGGACAAAATTCACATTGTCTTACCCATTGACGTAGAAACCAGGACTGCGCCATAACCTCGCTACATTTACCACTCTCTAGAAAGAGACAACGCTACTTTGTGGGCAATACCTGACAAACACACGCTGTGCAGGCAATATTTATTTTTTAATAGAAAAGGATGGCATGGTCCAAGTCTATACGTCAATGGTCTTACCAGAACGAAAAATAATAGAATTGCCAACTTTTAAAAAAATGCTATATTCGTGTCATTGGCAATAGCCTACTGTGATTGGCTGTAAATAGTTTTGTGTTTTTGCCCTTCTATGGGTTAAAAAAAATAGTAAGTGTTTTAACAAGCTATATAGTGATAAGTATTTAATAGCTACGTTGAAATATTTATTTTTCCTGATAAATCAAATTTATTCAAAGAAAACCAGCAATCAGTGACAGTTACACCTTGATGTTTAATCAATTATATTATAATTCTAATTTATCGATTTCGACCATCAGTCACCAAAAAAAGGACTTAAGTTAAGTTTTAAGTATTCTTTTACCGATTTCTAAAGGAAAAAAGAGTTCAAAGCGAATGAGAGCTTAACTTAAATCTCTTCTTCATCGATTATTTTATATAATTCTAGTTATTCCTAACAACTTCACCCGCGTTAAGTTTGATTTAATTGAATTGTCCGCTTGTCACCGCTTTAAGACTAAAATTTCAAAATTAAAATAAAATATAAAAAAATGTGTAAAAAACATCACTTTTACAATTCGTATTCAAGGTGTATAAATTTGATTGAGCCTACGGCTTATCAATTAGGATGTTGACTATCAAGTCAAATGAGTTTCTATTTTTAAAATTTTCAACGACAAGCTCTGTATAAGCCTGTAACGTCATAAGTTCCTATTACATTTTACATGTTAAATTGTAAAATAACAGTCATTATTAGATCATTTTAAGATATATTATTACCTGATTAGTATAAAATAATTTACTTTTATTGTAGTCAACTACCCAATTGTGCAGATAACTGTAGTACAGTAATACTTGACACGGTATAAATTAGCCGAAAAATCAACTTGATTGCCAAAAAGTAGATGATTGTATCAATAACTTTGTTGCTGACTGTACCTACATATTGTGTATCTACTCAAGTAAAGTGTTAATCATGGTATATTAGGTCAATTGATATTTAAGGTTATTCAAAATTCTTTATTCACTTAGGATGCAAAACAACTCTTGTGATACGTCGGGAATTTAATACAGGGTTCCCTAGAAACGGTATGCAGTGGTGATGAGGTTTTAATCCTAGCCCATAATATTTAAGCCATTGAATAACTCGACAAACGACAAGACTGTCAAAAAAATTACGATTTTTCATACCAGACTTCAATTTCCACTTAATATACGTCTATACCTATACATTGAACCCTTTTTCATATTTCGTCAATTCCCGGCTGTCATTTTTTTTTTAAAGACGACTCCCGCAGTAGTGTACAAGCCCTGTATCGTGGGGGATTTTACAAACATACAAGTCACGGACACAAAGTACACCCAGACTCGTAACAACAATTTGTGGGTCACACAAAGTGGTGTCCCGTGTGGGAATCAAACCTGATCTCTTGAGTAGCAGTCGGACACACACCCACCGCGCCACAGACGCAGTAAAAAAAAAATTATGATTACATTGCATAAACTATCCGGAAAACTATTGGAAACAAAGACACATTTTATCAATAAAAAAATACTAAATTTTTAAAGTAAAACACAATTAGTCAATTTAAGGTTAAACATTTCCTCGAAGATTTCTCGACTCGACTCAACCTCACTCAAACAAATCAATCTTCTCCGCACATACAAGAAACAATTGTCAAACTCAAGGTACGTCAGGACCTACCTTAAACGAGGAATTGTCAAGGAAACGTCTAAGAATATGGACATTTCGTAACGTGCTGTGTAAAAAGTATGAGTTCAAATCATCTAAACATTTTGTAACCATTGTAATTAGAAAATATGCACACACCACAGAATTAACGGTTGTGTGTGTTTCCTTTTTACCTATAGATACCACTGACTATTTTAGGATTGGTTTTACAAAATAGTCACTGTTACTGGCTATAATATTGTAAAATCTCTATTAAAATGATCTCAAGTCTTTCTTTAAGTCCGTAGGTAGCTGCTATCCGAAGCAATAAAAACATTTGTCGCGAATGGACAGAGTTAACCAATGCCTGCCGTACCTTGCGGCAGTTCTACCACAAAATATCAAGAGCACGGAAGGTAAACTTCATACAACGCTCCCCCTTCGAGCAACGCATACATAGACATTGTTTATGAACACGAAATTATAAACCACTTCACTCTAGACATGAGCCCTAGATGCGCGATTTTTTAATTTTCGATTCGCAGTTTTGGGCGCGTTACGACGTCATTCTATTCGATTAGAGTGTATGATACTTGTGTAGGGGTGCAGACTACGTTGTTCGAATGGCGTCCAGAGATTCCGTGTCTGTGAGCTTTTCCTCAATCGCGCGTTGTATGCAGGCTACCTTCTAATCTCTAAGTATTTTGTAGCTTTAAGCTAAGTTATTCGACTCCGGCGCAGGTAGTACATCCCACACTTGCGTCTCCGCGGCGCCGGCGCACCCGTCACGATCGCAAACGCATATATTTTCATCTAAACTAATCCAAATGCTCATTTAAATTGATCAATTCCTTTAAACTCTTGTTCTGCGGTTGCCATAATAAAACAAGTTTTAGGTTGTTATAGTTCTGTTTGATATGTTTATGTTGTAATAAATCTGTGCTTTATGACTGGTCGATTCTATTTTAAAGTATGATATAAGGTTGAATAAAACTAGTGTGCTGCCCCGATTAGAAATAGGGTCACCATAACTTATATACTACATTTTTTAGTACTTCTTCCAAGTAGAGATTAGCAAACCCGCGGATGTTAATCAAATATCCATTTTATGTCTTATACCTACTATAATTACGCTATATGTGTAACTACTAAGTTTAGTATAAGTCAGTAGTTTTCTATTGCCATTAACGGAAGGTCTCCATAATTTATCTATCGATGGAATTGGCTACTATATAGAGCTAATGTATCAAAATATGTCAAAATTCTACCTCAAGTAGTTTCAAATAGCATATGCATAATATAATGTAAGGGTTTACACGCTCGCGTTCATAGGGACATTCAACAAGCACTAATACGAGCGCAAGCGTGTAAATTGGCGTCAATGTGCTGCTCGCTGTTTGTGAACAGTTTTTAGGTACCGCCGGCTCGTGTCAGGCTGGTTGCCGAGCTTCTTGCTGGGCTGAGAGCCGGACTGCAGAATTTTAAAAAAAAGTCACGCGCGCAGTCAACGTCTTAAGCCGCCGTGTGTTTTTATTTTTGTAAAAAGGTATTTTTAATGTAAAAGGGAAGCAGTTTTATGTCCATTTAAACTTACTGGACTTTTACCTAGTTAGCGCAGTGGACAACGCGGACGGGCAGACAGTCGCCGTTAAACACGTCTCGCCATATCAATCACGATCGGTGCATGTCGCTGTAATAACTGCCGTACTAATGGGAAATATGCAATTATAACATTTTTCTTTACACACCACAGTCGTAATTTATGACATTAAACTGCTGACTTAATGGAATTGCCAATGATTATGTGATATTAATGTAAGACAAGATTATGCGTCACATTAATCTGACACGTTAGGTAAAGCTGTTTCTTCTTATCTTCAAAACGAATAAAAAAAATTTTCATCTAGGTATTAGGTATAGCTTAGACAGACAACACCCGTATTCGAACACGTAACGTCAAAAAAATCAACTCGACTCATCCTCATTAGTTACACTCTCCTCACCATACTGTCACTCGAAACTTTTTGACATTTATTGACGTGAGCTAACAATTTGTCAAACTCAAGGAAGGTACATCAAGTCGGGACCTATTTTTAAAGTGAATCGAGTAAATATGAAGAAAATGTCTTAGAATATGGATTAAAGATTCATTTTCCTTCCTTCTAAACAAAGTGGTCTAAAATTGTCTGTCATTCCGCGTCCAAAAACAACGGGGTAATGTTGTCTTCTGTACTCTCGGTATTAAGTGTGTATAGATTCTTGAGAAAAGTCCGTAAGAAGTCTGGGTGGGTCGTTACTTCTGTAATAAATTAACGTAATTTAGTAGCAAATAACAACATTCAAGCCTTTACAAGCGCGCAGTCGCCATGAGCTGCGAACAGTCGAGTCGTCAGTAATTGGGTCTCTGGAGCCTTATAATTGCCACCTTTTTATTTAATAACAGACCATGTAATTGTTCTGACTAGACTGTCATGACTCTATAATGAAAAATGGGGAAATAATCATACCGTGGCGTATTATTGATTTTGTTCGACCTTCGCTAATAGCAGAAACCGTAGCGAATTGGCGATTAGGTTGTTTTGTTGATCGTATCAATTTTGGCGCCAAAGGAGTTACTATGTGTTCGTATGAAAATACAGGGGCCTTAGTATAGCTGATGTCCTACACTATGATTAGTCTTTCGAACACAAGATACAGGACTTGGGATTTTGTTCAGGAGGGGGGGGGGCGCAATTGAGGATACAAGTGTGAATCGCTAAAGCCAAGCTCAATATAAGAATTGCCAATCAGCAAGCACCGTAAGCATCGCGCTAATTGTGTGAAATTAAAAAAATACATCCTCAAAACTTGAGTAGGTACTCTCATTTAGAGAGGAATCATTGTTTGGTTAGAAGTTTATTCTAAATGTTTAATTTTAACATTAACATGATTATAACATAGGACTCCTTCTTGCGCAATCGGGTAGTAACTTGGTACTGTATCAAGTCTTCTTTTATTTTTACTAGCTGACCCGCACAACTTCGGCAACGTAAATTTTCCCCGTTTTTCCAACATTTTTCATTGCTGCTCCGCTCCTATTGGTCGTAGCGTGATGTCATAAAGTTTACAGCCTTCCTCGATAAATGGGCTATCTAACAGTAGTCATCATTTTTCAATTCGGACCAGTAGTTCCTGAGATAATATTAATATTTAAATTGCAATTTCAATCGGCAAAGAATTAGGTGCTAGTAGTTGAAGAAGAAATAGTTACTAACTGTTAGGTTTTGGTTTACCAATCTCGTTTGATTAGCTAACCGATTGACGCCATCTAAACACATAAAATATTCTAGAAATAAATATAGATTCAATTCACGTGGCTTGTTGAATTCCCGCCATATCAAACATATAATTTATTGTTATCTATAGAAACTATGATTGGCTATAACTACGAGTATTATTTCGTAGATTCTAGAACATGCTAATTGATTATAATTTACCTTAATGTTTGGTAACTTTATATGGGCTAAGTTATATTAATTATTTTATAGTTGAACAGGTAAATTGAATATAGTTAAGTGGTCTCTTTATCGTATACAAATTACTAGCTGACCCGTGCAACTTCGTCTGCGTCAATTTTCCCCGTTTTTGCAACATTTTTCACTGCTGCTCCGCTCCTATTGATCAAAGCTCGATGTTATATAGCCTTTCTCGATAAATGGGATATCCAACACAAAAATATTTTTTCAAACCAGTACTTCCTGAGATCATCGCGTTCAAACAAACAATCTCTTCAGCTTTATAATATTAGTATAGATTAAATTCTTGTTGTTCTGCGAGCAATTTCTTCGCTACACAAGCAAACTGTTCGTCTGTTTTTGAGCTGATTCCATGATGGACTGTGAAATAATATTCTATTAAAATTATGGTACGGAACACAGTAAAGTCATCAAATCGCCATACGCCCTTCGCAAAATGTGCACGGGCAGAAAACGTGGACATGCATTTTGCGCACTTCTCAAAACGTGCATTTCGCATAATGAGCACATCTCGAAATGAGCACTTCGCAAAATGTGCACATTTCATTAAAAAATAATTTAAAATATACAATTTTAAATTTATTAATATTACAATGTCCCACGATTATGGTTGCTTAAACAGTATTTTTTAAAGAGAATTTATTTCCGTGTAGTATAATGAATAGTGTGTACCTCCCTGAAAGAAACCTTGGAGGCACCCATGAGATATAGAGTTGTATTCTGTGACTGATATTCATGCAATTTGTAAAAGAAGGAAATTATTATTACCCAAAAAACAAAAGAAAACATATTAAAAAGGTGAAACGAAACGTGCAGAGTCGAAACAATTCCAACGCAATCTTAAACATTTATCTGATTACTAGCTGTGCCCCGCGGTGTTACCCGCGGTTTATTAGCCTATGTGTTAATCCAGGGTGTCAGCTAACTCCATACCAAATTTCATTAAAATCGCTCCAGCCGTTTAGACGTGAAGAAGTAACAAACATACACACTCACATACTCACAAACTTTCGGCTTTATAATATTAGTGTGATTAAATAGCAGAAAAATGCTCCAAAGTACTTACTGACATTTACACTTAAGGTTCGGCCATTTTTAGAGCTTGGTAGTTTACAAGAATCCTGTTTCAAAGTTCTTTATTCTCGTCTAGACTAACTGTTATATCGAAGCAATCTATTGCCTTTTATAGAAATTATTTCCCATTTTCTTTATAACTTAAGTATAACATTATCATAATCGTGAAGCGTCACTACCTATCGGTTATTTTAGAATTGTTTCTCTCTAGATCTAGCGGTTTTATAATGGTCTTCTAACCGTTTTCGAAAATGACATCAACCTCAAATGGAGACTAGATAATTACGCAGAAGAACGGTGCATAAGTGTATTATGCGCAGAGACAAGTGCACTGGCTATTTCGATTCTTATTTTAGAATTCCGTCCCACCGAACTCCCTCACTTATGAAAGTGAGGGAGTTCGGTGGGACGGAATTCTATAAGACTGGAGATAAATTAGGAGGAAGAGAGCTTCGAAAGAGATACGGTCCTGTAGCTAGGCCTCTTTCATTAAAACGAAATTCATGAATTTTCGTTTACTTAAATTTCTTAAGTTTACAGGGCTTTTTTTTGGTAAAAATATAACTAGCAACTATTAAAATCAATTTTCAAGTAAGCTTAAGAAGTTCGAGCCCATGGAAGATTTTGTGGAACGAGTGGATTAAATAGATGTTCCTGGCTCTGTATACTACCACCTCCTTTTTGATCGAAACTTCCTTTTCATTGAGTAGGCCTCCTGGTCACGATCTTTAGATTTGACAGTGGCATCGTAGCTTAATTTCGCTGATGTCTCGACCTCCACGGTTGCTATTGAGTCCGAAGCAAGTTTTATCATTGTGTGTGAGATAGGTACCTACCCACTTCTTTGTCATTTTGAGTTACCTCAACCGTTCCATATAAATTTCTGATGATGGAAATTTGAATTGTATTTCGCTGCAATCAAATATCTATTGTAAGTTTCCTCCTTTCCGAGTTAAAGGATATCTCCAAGGTTTACTGTAACCATGAAGTCCACTATGCACGTTGGTAGAGAGGACTTATTGCCATCTGGAGTGATTAGTTGCCCTCCAAGATGCTGGCTTCTCTCACCCGTAGAGGAATATATATAAATGCTTCTTTATCGTAACGACAGTACCTGCAAACGAAGAATCTAAAAATATAAATCCAGTTGTTTTTAACAACCGGATTGCTATTTTTATTTAAGGTGTATCTTTTTAATCGTATTTAGCAGCTTGGCTCAATCCCCAAAGCATAACAATGGCTGGAATCCCACACCCGTTGGATAAAGGGCATAAACAAATGACATTCGTGTATAGATAATTTCAGGGTTGGTATGTACGGGAGTCATAAATATAACATGGACAGAGCACAATGCGTGAATTTTACAACGTTTTTATTTTACGATCCTCACTAAAACATTTTGGTCCCTACAATAAAATAGTCTCGTTTTTTACGACACCTGAATGTGAATGTGAGTTTCAAAGTGATTTTGAACCAATAAGGCAGAGTGGGAATACAGTTGATGGTACAATATTTAAGAAACTCCCCACGTAACCGTTGCCATACTAAAGGTTAAACGAAACAGATCAATTCAGTTTACTGCCATCAAAATTGGACTGAATTCTCTGAATTAGACAATGATTTTACGCTTGGAGTTTCGTCACTTTAGAGTTTAGAGACTGCTTAGTTTAATTATACGCTTCCTGAGTTTTAGCTTCCAAATCCGGCCATTTTGTAGCTGCTGTGTTTCGAACATGAATGGAGTGAGCACTGGTGCGGTTCACTGGTTTCTAAAAAAACATTGAAATTTTAAAGTCGCGGTCTCATTTTAGAATCTAGCTTTGATTTTTTTAAAAATAGAATAATTATTAACTTACAATTGGCAACGTAAGCAATTTAACGGCAAAGCAAGTTACTTCTGAAAATATTAAATCCTGTTGGCGCCATTTTTCATCTATCTAACCATTTACTTATTAAAGGCAGATTCAAGACTTCTCTTTATCTATACATATATAATCACTTCACTTGTCCTGTCTGATTGATTCATTAACACAAAGCCTAAACCGCTAGGGTTACTAAACTGAAATTTTGACAGTTGATGCCTTTTATGTTGGAGAGATCTACTAAGAGAGGATTTTTAAAAATTCATCCTTTAAGGGATGAATTTTAAGCTCCTTAAGAGGGTAAAATAGGGGTTGAAAGAATAGGACTCACACAACGCTATCTGATCCCAAACTAAGCAGAGCTCTTACTATGGACACGTCTGGAAACCAGACCACTGATAAACATACTTAATTTCTAAATACAAACATATTATAGATAAATAACACCCAAACACAGAATAAACCATCGTGCTCATCACACAAAGTTTTATCCTGGGTGGGGATCGAACCCACGACCGCGTAGCAGTCGGATACACTCCCACCGCGCCACAGAGGCTGTCAAAAAATACGTCTTTTACCGTTTTTGGAAAATCTACCCCTAAGGGGGTAAAATAGAAATTGCAAGTTTATTTGAAACTCCGTCAGTATTGAAGTTAGATGTATGAAATTTCATATTTGGCTTTTTCGTTTATAATAAAGAACCACCTGTTTTTAGCGTTTCAATCGAAATCGATAAATCAACCCTTCAGAGGGTAAAATTACGCGGGCAAAGCCGCTGGCGTCAGCTAGTTACTTATAAAGTAATTAAACTACATAATTATGAAGCGGAAAATAATACCAAGTTTAAATCATAACATTGCCGTGTCTATGCCCCTGTTACGAGTCAAGCAATATCAATAAATAATCTAGAATGTAATGTCATTATTTCATATAAACCTTGCATTCACATCCTGAGTTCAAATTATAGTCAATAAGTGAACCTTCCTGTTTAGAAACAATTGAACTGATCATTATATGGAACAAAGAGTAGAATCATCGTGAAATATATCCATATTTTTTACCTTTGGTTTAAGAAAGAGATGAGACATCAAATTCAAATCGCGCGATTTCTGTCCCTATATCAGAACACGAGACCTTAGTATACTAACCAAAAACAACTAAAGAAAAGAACTGATAGTCCTCAAAGGGCTGAAAAGATTTTACCAAATATAACTGTGGATTATCTCAACAAATAAAATTAAGTTTTTAAAGGACTTCGGTATCGTCATCAACATGGGTTATATTGATGTCAATACTGAAGTCCCTGAATTTGTCTGATTGGATTTAACTATTTTTTGTCATATCCACAGTGGATATTATACCTTTTGCCATCTAAAATGTAATGTTTCTAGGGTAAAACCAGGAGAGATGGCCCAGCGGGTGAGACGGACCATCGTAATTTCTACAAAACTATTAAATTTATTTAAGCTAGCAACATTTGCGTGTACTTGCCAACCTGTTGACTCTATGCTTGAAGCATGACTGTTCGTTTTGGAAGCGTGATTTTTTTAATGTTTGTGGTAAATAAACAATTTGAATTTTTATTAGCACATCGTAGTGAGATGATGATATCACCTAATGTCTACCTCAGGGTATTGAGACAGGATATTTGATTCAAAAATTGCACCCTGAGGGAGTATGGATTCTCGGTGCTCTTAGTCGAGTAAAGTTAAATGCTAATTAGTTACAATATCTTAAGTTTTGTCTCTCCTAGATCATAGATGTCATAATTTCAGCGTAGGTAGCGCATTCCTATCTATGTGGGCACAAATGGCATCTATTACATTGTCTGCACATTCCCGACTTAGCTAAGACGAATGATATTTATTGCCATGTGTGCGTCGTCGTCTCCTTTTAATTTGTCCATGACTTCCTACGGTCCTGTGTTGCCGACAAGACGCAAAAACGCTTTGCCATTCGGCGCCAAGCTTTTATACCCTTGAATGATATTGTCGATTTATGTTCTTTCTGCTCAAAAAATATTAATTGTGCATAAAGTTTTAATGATGTTTTTTCTTTAAAAAGAAATTAGAATTTCTTTTTGTCAATTCCAAATCCAATTCTGATTTAGAATTCTTAATCAATCAAAATTCCTATGAAGCCGAATGTGTAAAACTCAAAATAAATAGTAACACGTCTGAAACGACTAAAAGTCTGATTTAAAAAGGCATAACATTTACTTTTTCTACAGTTAACAACATGATTACACTTAAATGAGGTTAGAATCAGTTTATTAGATTAGAATACTACGAAAAAAATAATATTACGAATTAGACATTATATAATCATAACGAAATAATAAAAAGGTAGGTAATTGCATTATGATAATACCATTGTTATAAATTTTGTTTAGAAATCGATACCACTATATAAAATACTTTCACCATCCTATTACAAAGACTTCTGTTTAACTTTTTTTTATTTTGTATAAATTGTGTACTGTTTACACCATTTGTTACGCGTTGGTATTAATAGGATTGTTTAAGTGGATTTTGTGCTACTTCACTTAGGTGTTATCTCTTACGTAAATGTCCGCAGTCATTATTTATGTAGTGACGTAGATCTAGACTTATGTAGCTAAATAATTATCTGTATTTACGTTCGAATGAGCTATTATATAAATGAGAATCGCCAATTCAATACAAAACAATCCTATTTACATAGTATTTCATGAAAATTTCTACCCTCCATAAAGACATTCTTGTTTTTAATTTTGCAATGTTGATAATTATTTTAAAAAAAATTACAAAGGTACCAGATAAAAATCACTAAAATAATGTTGTAGCATAAATAATAAGAGCCGCTGTTTTTAATAATCTAATTTTAATAGCAAAAATATACAAAGATATTTCGCTTTTAATGTAAACTACTATAAATCACACAATCTACATTCCTCAATAACCTCAAAAAAAAAACAAAAAAAGAAAAATATTCTCGATAATCTTACGAACGACACAAACTTTTTTAAATCTACGCACATAACTTATTGTGGCAACACTACCTTTTGTGAGTCTAAAAAATCTTGGCCCCTCGGCCGAGCACAATGTCGGTCGTCGCCGCGATGTCGGCAGATAGCCGCTTAGACTCTGGCGCGCAAATATTCCGCCTAATTACCTGCGCTTAGCGTACTAAAGGATTTTAGCTAAGTATGGTATTGAGATAAGAAAGCATTTGCTATTTTAGTTGTTCCGTTTTATTTGTGTTTTTGGAATTAAGTAAGTACTAATTCCTCAGTATAGACTGTTAAACACTGTACTACGAACTTAAATTTAAACCTTCTAATCTTCTACGGCTCTGTCTTTACTTTACCTTTACTGTATAATCTCACAAAATTGACCACTCACTAGAAAGAGACAACTTTGTGGACAATACCTGTCAAAGACCGCACAAGTTTTTTTCGTTTTTGCTCTTTAACGCTCTACAGTCAACATTTACTTTTTTATTGAAAGGGATAGCGCAGTCCAGGTCTATACGTCAATGCTTAAATATAAGAGTAACGTTATATCACTAATGATCATCAGACAAAATCAAATTGAAGTCTATACTTGTGTAAAAGGATAACAATAACGGCCATTTGCCAGAAGTGTCAAAAAAGTTCACAGGACGGTCATTCGATTCGGCATTTGAAATTGCTGTGATTTTTATGGAGTAGCCAATCCAGTGTATTAGTAATAAAAGAGGCCAGTGCGTTGTATTCATACCTACATCCTAACTAAAAATAAAAATAAAAATGTATAAAAGTTTTACAAATAAACTTGAACGATAGTGTACCTGATAACCCGTAGACAGCCTTCTAAACTTAAAGGTTAATTTACAAAATGTTGTTCTAGTTACCGTTACAAATCACTAATAACTAGTAATTTGTTCACGGTCTTTATATCCGCACGAACTTATGATAACTTCATAAACTGGAAAATAGAATGTCTAGGTACATTAATATCTAGATCATATAAAGGAAGTAATCAAATAGTTATAAAATTATATTAGAAATTCCATTTAGGTTTGACTTGAAACTTCCTGAAACCTATTGTGTGTACCGTGTTGTGCGGTAATGCAAATGGCACACTTATCTTGCTTATATATAATTCGAAATCTATTTTTAAAATTCAACACAATAAAAACTGTTAATAAATGACAGCATCTTTCATATTTTAAATTTAGAAAACTGTATTTTTTTTACCAGAATTTTGGTAAACGCCAGCCAATGAATCTGTTGAATTTGGGCTGTGTCAAAAAATGCTCTTTAGGTTTTTAAACTATCAAAATTCAAATGACCTATATTTAAAGCGAAATCTTATAATTACAAGATACTTTCAGTAATTTTAGCTGTGTAGGTAGCTCCTGTCCATCAAAGTTTTACTCACATCCGTTTTTTTATCGCAGCCACCGAACACATAAAATGTCGGTCAAAATGCCAGACTGGCATGTTACGAAAAAATCTACAGTAATATTACAAACACAGCATAAAAAATACTAAACGAACTAAAGTAAAACATAACCAAGATTTGGTTTAACAGCACCAATTTGCCTAAACCGGGAACACTACGTCGTAAATAAAGCAATTGAATAATAAACTGGCCTAACGTTGAACCGGCACGATAGTCTTCTGCCGGATAGTCGCAAATCAAAAACGTCGTTACAGTTGTAATGACGATTTCGGGATTTTTATTGTATTTTGTCAGCAAATTGAGCTCACTCACTGGTTTTATGGACAAGCCTCCGTCCTCTCCGTCGTCTTCCTCTTATCTGTCACGTGCCTTTGTAAATAGGTTATGGGAAAGATCTCTGGAAGCCATACTCAAGAAAGACTATAAGAGTCCTAAAGGATTTTTTCTCTTTCACTTGAATTAATCACTTTTATCACTCGAGGATACTAGAATTTCAAGCCACTTCATTGTTTTCTGGAAATCATCTGGATTTCCAAATAAAGTATTTCTGTACGAACGAATGGTTCAACTTAGTATTGTCTAATCAACCAATTGCTTTTCTTTTTCTATGATTTTAAGGAACTTTTATACATTGAGTATATGCCAATTCCATTATAACCTAATTTATGATATTTAAACAAAATAAATGTAAGCTAACTTACACGTATCGTTAATTTTATGATAAGGTCACAATTTTTTTTTTCGATTTCATTAGGTGGACAGTGTCCAATTGAACCTTTATTATTTTTATTATGAATAATAGAGTCTTTAGCGTTTTTTAAGTCGTGTTACAGCTGCTCTGTTTGTGGTTTACGTCAACCCTAAGGCATTTTTTAAATTCTACGCAACATCTTACAATTATTTAGATATCTTTCCTTGTTGTTATACACTCTACGCTGGCAAAGCAACGACCAGGTGTCATTTTTGAGGCTATGTATGCCTCGAGCTACAATAAAAATGAAACACTAATGTAAGGTATCAGTCTTTTAAGCAACGGGACCTGTCATATTTGGAGATATATAATTCCAATTTTAGTTAATCAAGTCCGCGATGAAGTTGTTTGGTTTAATTTATTTTCAAATCTGTACTCATTTGAATGCCTTTCTAAATTAGCCTAAACTTAATGGCACACGCGTTGATAAAAGATTTCTATTTGGATGTCCTCTTCATCATTCTTGTGTTTCAGTGATAATTCAACTTTTTAAACGAAACTGTTACACTAACATTTTATTTCAGTCATTTTGCAATTTACAAAATTTAATTTTCTAATCATATGTTTTATTATTTTTCAGGTAAGTTCCAATTCTAGTTCAGTGGCAAATACAAATCTTCTAACGTAAGTACTCACACAGCGGCGTGCGAATGATGAAATCTTCTTGTGCTCATTAGGTAGTGACCAATTTACAAAAATATTACAGCAAATCAAAACCACATAAATTTAAGATACAGATGCGATCATTAAACATTATCGTTATTCATTTCACCAATGTTTAAAACACAGCAGTACACTCACGTCATCTTTAATTGCGGTAGATTGCTCCAACACATTATAGATTTGACCGTTTTGGCCCATGACGGCATCCGTTTCAACAACCAAGATATAATGAACTTTGCATTTAGTAATCTTGAAGCTACCGTTTTAAACTCCAAGGTTCTAGATAAAGTGGTTGAAATAGAATGCACTATTTCAAGGTTAGATGATTTTGCTAATGCCAAAGAGACGGACAACTTTTGTTGTACGTTATACTGTAGTAAAAATTGAAACCATCGTTTTTATGCTCTAAATGTACCTATAATTTAATATTTAAATTACATCGCAGGTAATTTCAATATGAGATTTTCTTTTTAAAACTTTCAAATGTAATTATTTCGTTTTTAATTCAGTCGGTTTTACCCATTGTTTTACCATTTACCAATACCAATATGAAGACATGAACGAATATCTTTTTGAGTTGTAAAAATGGCGGCAAACTGACATGTCGCTATTTTTACAGCTCCGCGTTTAAGTGTAAAACAGTGTAAAATATACTTGAAATATGTGGTAACTGGACAAGAACGAGACTTTGTGATTGAAAGAAGAAAACTAGAAAGAAATTATCTTGAAACTGGCGTATGCACAGAATGTGCGAGCCATAATCTCTACCGATTAATATTAGAGGAGAAGAAGAAAAAAAAACATGAACGATAAGCGAACGTCATTGGTTGGTTTAATAGTTAAGACAATAATGTCAAGTTAGAATGCATTAGATCTTTAACAGCCTATGATAAAAGGGGGAAATGCCGTGTAGACAGATTGTTGTTGTTAAGTTGTTAGAGTCAGTAACGAGATGAATTTGACAGGTCTTAAGGTCGGACACGATTATATGGTCATATACGTGTCATGGCTTCTAATTAGAGTGACATGACAGCGGAATTTGTAATCTTTAAAGCGACAAAATATGTCAGATGATGTTGGGTTACTAACATTTAATGAGCACTTTCTTCAAGGAAAAGCACGATTAACATAGTAAACTAGATAAAGTTGCGATTTAATGCTATTTTTATTTATCTTGTTGTATTGCATTCAACTTACTTTTAAATTAAAACTTATCGAAAAGCATTCAAACTTAAGTAATTAAACTGATTAAAGCAATATTTTTGTGTCCAGATTTCTGTTTCATAATTGTAAAACAATCCAAAATATTATTTTAATACAAAATTGACTAAATAATATATTAATATTTAAAAATTCGTCGATGGAGTCAAATGGCGGCCATTATCCGGTTCTCGGCAGTCACACCAACATTCTCAATTTGTCGCCTTTGCCTTTCGCGTACCACTACATTGTTTAACTTTAAATAAATGATTTTAAATCTTATCTCTAAGTAATAAAGTTTCATTCAACTTGGTTAATCTTTCATAATAGCGTTAAGCTGGCGAGTGCATAACGGTGTACGATCCATGGAGGGAAACGCCAAATATGGTGTGTTCCTGACATTCGATTTGTTGCAGTTTTATCTGTCCCTTCCCTGTACATCTCGTATGTAGTTCGGATCTTCGTTTCGATAAGATCTTCGTCTTATTTTTATAGAGTTTTAAGTTTTTTTTTTTGTTGAGTTGTCAGTATCCTTGTTTTAATGAGATCGATTGTAAATATATTTATATCTGTGATCAATTCAACGGCTAAATTAGCATCCATACAAATAAATAGAATTGGGTAGTTGACTACAATAAAAGTAAATTATTTTATACTAATCAGGTAAAAATAGATCTTAAAATGCTCTGAAAATAAGTGTTATTTTACAATTTAACATGTTTTTAAATTTAAAAGCATGAAAACGAATAGGTACTAAAAGTAATGATTTGACGATAGGAACATATGAGGTCATAGGGTCCTATTCCATACACATTTCTAAAGAGCTTGTCGTTTTAACATTTCGTAAAAAGAGACTGATTTGACGTGATAGTCAACATCCCAATTACAAAGTGTTTGTATAAACTACACAGCTTAATTCGTTTCAAATAAATGTAGTTGCTTGGTAAGAAAAGTATATTTCAATTTCTTGATTGTTAGACACAGGCATCCTTGTTATATAGATTGTTTGATTTTTAAAATAATGCTTCATCGGATAACGCTGCAAAGTAAAATTACAGAAATATAGATTTCAAAGTTCGAATTTGATTTGGAACGAGGGAACGAGCCATCATACCATGACAGGTCAATTTTTTTAATTATAGCTTGTCTGCATTTCTCTGTTCGGATACACACAACAAAAACTATAGAGTTAAAAGTTCTCTTGTTCAAGCCTCAAGGCTGTTCGGTGCGGATCATCGCCCATTTGTGCATAAAAAAATAGAATGCTCCATGAATGAACGCAAACTGGTTTGGCGCTAAATACACTGATGTAACTTGTTCACTTCAATGATTTTAGATTTTGTTTTTTTTTCCTCTTCCCTCCAATATTAATCGGTAGAGATTATGGCGCGCACATTCTGTGCATACGCCAGTTTCAAGTATAATTTCTTTCTAGTTTTCTTCTTTCAATCACAAAGTCTCGTTCTTGTCCAGTTATCACGCATTTCAAGTACCTACATTTTACACTGTTTTACACTTTAAACGCGGAGCTGTAAAAATAGCGACATGTCAGTTTGCCGCCATTTTTACAACTCCGTCAGTAGAATCTTACCTCCTTGTTTATGTCTTCTTCTATTATATTTTAAAAATGGAACGAAAAAACAAAGACATAACATTTGCTAGATAAAATGCTGTTACTAAAGTATTGTAAATAAGGGGTATAAAACATAAATCTAACGTGATAGACGATAGTATCGATTAGTATAGTATTTTTGCAGAATATAAACTAGATTGAACTAGGTTACTTTAAACGATATTGCAACAGTAATTTATTTTAAATATTATTATTAGCCCACGTTTATAAAACTAGAACATAATATTGTACCTAATTTGCGTATTCCGCCCAAGTAAGACTGTTGGTGTAATGTGATACCACTAACTTAGAAAGTCGACTCTGATTAAATCAAATTACTACATTAAGTTCTTAGATTACAGCAGTCATCAACTTAATAAAACCAATTTTACCGCTGCGGTGTTCTCTCTCAACTAGGTACAAGAAACCCAACATTTCATTATATAACTAACTAGCTTTCGCCTGTAGCTCCGCCCGCGTTGATATCGGTTATTTAATAATAATAATATCTTGGGACAATTCCCACAACATCATCTGATCTCAAACTAAGCAGAGCTTGTACTATGGTAACCAGACAACTGATAAACATACTTATATATTTTTAAATACATACATATAACCTATAGATAATTGACACCCAGACACAGAATAAACTATCGTGCTCATCACACAAAGTTTTATCCTGGGTGGGGATCGAACCCACGACCTCTTGCGTAGCAGTCGGACACACTCCCACCGCGCCACAGAGGCAGTGAAAATAATATTAGTATAGATGTATAAAAATCGTGAAAGCTTAAAAATGATAACTTTTTCTTAAACAATTAAAATAAAATACAGTAAGCTTACATACATCTTTTAAACAAGCCTATTGCATTCTATTAGTTTCCATTGATGGTTACAAACCAGTATACCAATGGAGATCTTCTAAAGAATTGCGTATCACGTCTCAGCTTTCTTGCCTCGCTAAATACGATCTTGGCATTTCTTAGAACCCGAGTCATATATCAGCCGATTGTTTTTGTAATACAGGCTGTATTGGATTGCTTCCTTTGCATCACACGTTGATTGAAAATAAAATGTTCATAAGCAAAATAGAGTCCAGCGTAATATGTCATAATAAAGACAGCTGACATTAGTCTGTTGTCTTCATTAGGAGAGTACTTCTATGAAACTAGCTGCCCTGCGCAACTTCGTATGCGTAAATTTTCCCCGTTCTTGCAACATTTTTCATTGCTGCTCCGCTTCTATTGGTCGTAGCGTGATGTTATATAGCCTATAGGCTTCCTTGATAAATGGGCTACCCAACAGAAAAATGATTTTATATTTTAACAAATATGACATCACGCTACTACCTATACGAGCGTTGCAGCAATGAGAAATGTTGCAAAAACGGGGAAAATTTACACAGACGAAGTTACGCGGATCAGCTAGTAGTAGTATAGATGAAATCCCTGACTCATTAAGCCCAAATTAGGGGATAGAACAAGTTATAAGAATAAAGAAACGAAATCTAGCATTTTATGTTAACAGCCAAAGTTATTAACAAATACTACATAAAAAAACTTAAAAATATTTTATATCTTAAGAACATTATGTTAATATTGGACAAAATTTTAGTTTTAAAGCTAAAGCGTGTCAAACATAATATATTAGATACCGTTTAATTAAGTACATTTAGATACACTGATACCTCTTTATTAGCAAGATAACTTTTATTGCTTAGGTAAATATACATATAGGAATTTTGGACATTGTTACTTTATGGACTGATTTTGACATAATTATAAGAAAGTTTATTCAATTGGCATGACTTTCAGGAGATGCTTGACGAAAACATGTTAAATGACAAAAATAATGGGATATACAACTGTAGGTTGTGCTAGGCAGTGGGTTCGATTCCCACACGAGACAACACTTTATTTTTATAACATGTTGATGTATTCCACAAATTGTTGTTCCGTGTCTTGGTGTACTTGGTCTGTGATTTGTATGTTGTTTGTAAAGACCATCGAGACACAGAGCATTTTTTAGGGCTTGTACCTACCTAGGTATGTGGAAGTGGTATTTTCAAAGAAAAAATTAATTCCCTCTCCCCTCTGGATACCGTGGTGAACGGACGTGTGATCAACAAACCGCTATAATATTTAAAAAAAATAAAATAAATAAAAGAAATAAACAAAATTAGTCTTTACAAATTACAAGAAAGTACCAGGAGCGCATAAACGACGAAGAGGTTAACAATTCAACACGGAGCGGAGTGACTGAGCGGAACAGCAAAAGAAGACAGCTATATTTCGGCGTGACCCATCCGAACACGGTCATTGCAGCTATCTCGCTCCAGCAACGAACGGACAGCACGGGTGAGCGAAACAACAATAGTATTCAACAGTGCTGCGCGCCCTACGCGCTTTATCTACGCGGACTACGCTACCGACTCATTCATCACTAGCGGCGGCGCTTACGCATACACTGCTTGACTCTACACACACATTTCTACGCCACCACGTTCCAGGTTGCTGTGAGTACTAATACTGCATATTTAGCATTCGTCGTGTTTACAATAATAATGCCTCAAAATCTTACTTCACCGAAGTCGATAAATCGGCCTATTCTAGTAAAGACGCCGATTACTACATATGCGTCGGATCCCCAACTAAATGTATCGTCGCAAGATGCTATATTAACCGACCATGCAGAACAAAATATCACCCGCAGATTCAAACGAAAACTTCTTGAAGGCGATGATATATCCTCTGAAACTACTCTTCTTCTGGATCAAATGCGGGAAATGTTTGCTATTTTTGAATCTAAACAAAACTCAAAATTCGAAATGCTTATAGACTCAGTAGCAGCCATTAGGAACCAGAACATGGAAATACAAAAAAGTGTTGACTTTTTGTCCGCGAGGTATGATGATGTTTTGGAAAAAATTACGTATATAGAAGAAAAACAAAAAAACTATGAACATAAAATTGTAACACTGGAGAGTAAGATTGAGCAACTTGAACGAAACTCACGAGCAACATACGTTGAGATTAAAAATATCCCTAAACAAAATCCTGAAAATAAATCGAGTTTAAGCTCACTAATTAAGAAAGTAGGAGAGGTGATACAGCATCCTATTTCAAACTCAGATATTCAGGATGTATATCGCCTAAAAACCAAAAATGAGTCCAGCAACCACATATTGGTCAACTTCTCTACTACATTCTGTAAGGATGCATTTATAAAGAGCTGCAAAACCTTCAATAAAGTCAATAAGGATAAAAAGTTAAACACCAATCACCTCCAGTTGCAAGGACCGCCCAAGCCAGTATTTGTTGACGAGTCACTAACAAGCCTTGGGAGAAGACTTGCGTACCTAGCCAGACAGTTTGTTAAAGATAACAATTACCATAGCACCTGGACCTCGTACGGTAAAATATTCATTAAAAAGTCGCAAGAATCGCCAGCGTTGCGTGTGGACTGCGAACAAGATTTGAAAAACATAGTTCCCAAATGACTATCACGGTCCATGTTCAAATTATTTTTATATAGATATAATTTTATTATTTTTTCATATTATATTGTTAAATGTACCAAACTCACAATACTACGCACTCATCAAACATACATCACTCACTCACCCATACAAACACATACATTATATAACTGTACACAAATAACACACTCACATATTATAAAACAATACTGTAAATATTTATGTAACCTTACTATATACGATATACGCGTTCTACATCTACATATTATATACTTTAAACGTTGGCACTTCAATGACGGTGTGTACCTCACTATTCTCAGAACTTATTTACCAATTATTAGAACTCACTTTCTTTCACTTACCTTTAAAATTCGATAAAACAAATGTAATAAATGGTCTGCTCGATCATTTCCAAGTCGCTGATGCAGCCACTTGTGAAATAGAGGAGTGTACAAAACTAATAGACTACCCACATTCAAGCCTTAAAATAATTCATCAAAATATACGCAGTATAAGTCGCAACTTTGCAGGACTTATAACACTCCTTGAACGGTCAAGCACTGAATGGGATATCATTGTTGTCACTGAATGTTGGTTACGCCATACACATTACATCCCATCATTAGATGGATATAATTATACCACAAGTGAAAATAATCTAACCCAAAATGAAGGCGTAATAGTGTATTACAAAAATACTATTCAGATAACTATATTACAGGCCAAATTGCAAGATGCCAACTGTGTAATGATTAATCTGAATAGTGATACTACGCTAGTTGCAATATATCGACCACCGGGCTATAAAAATTTACTACCGTTTTTGGAATCACTTAGTGAGTTACTTAAAAATCTAAAATCTCCGAATATTATTATCACAGGCGATATCAATATTGATATTATTCCTAATAATAAAGATCCCAACTCGCTATTTTATCTAAATCTACTCGCTTCATATAGCATATTGCCTGCACATCAATTACCTACACATAACAAAACCTGCTTAGATCACGTGATGCTCAAAAGCACTCTTCCTGCCTTCTGTTATGTTGCTGAGACTTCGGTGACCGACCACGACTGTGTTATTATTATTCTGAAATACCATGTACATCAACGGCAGGCAGACACATTTTCAATTAGGAAGATTGATTACGACAGTTTAGATAGTGATATGCACAATATGTGTCTCAACTCCATTTACGAGTCAAACAATGCATATGTGGCTACTTCTCTTCTTATAACAAATTTAACATACTGTATACAATCAAACACTAAAATCATTACTGTTCCAAATCGTAAGCGCGTCAAGAAGCCTTGGATAACTGTGGGTCTTCTAAAATGCATGAAAAACCGAGACAAACTTCATACAAAATCAAAAAAATATCCTAACAACGATGTTATTAGGACCACTTACCTGCGCTACCGAAACTTTTGTAACTGCCTCTTAAAAAATTTAAAAAAAGATTACGAAAAGAAGTTACTAAGTAATGCCGCAAAGACTAGTAACAAATCTCTATGGGATACGATAAAAAAGGTTACACACTACGATAAAAAAACCAGTTCAGCTGAAAATTTATTAACGGCTTCAAATCCTATTTCCTCTGTCAATAACATAAATAGTTTCTTTGTTTCAATTGGCAAAAATTTAGCTGAACAAATCCCCAACAAAGAAGTATCTCTTACCTCAAATGCTAACTCTCAACTATCCTCTTTCGTCTTAGATGCAACAACTGAAACAGAGGTCCGCAGTCTTATATTAGGTCTGAAAAAAGTCAACACATCTGGTTGGGACAATATCTCCGGTGCCTTCCTAAAACGTTACCACCACATCCTAGTTCCTCCTCTAACTCATATTTTTAATCTTATGTTTAGTACTGGAGTCTTTCCACGGGAACTTAAACTTGCTGAAGTAATACCTATCTACAAGAGTGGAGACAGAGCCTGTGTTAATAATTATAGGCCTATTTCTATCTTACCCACCATATCTAAACTAGTAGAAAAACTATTAAACAACCGGTTAATGGGATATCTTGAATCCAAAAATCTTTTATCTAGATCCCAATACGGCTTCAGAACCGCCACCTCAACAAACGACGCTGTTCATGAATTAATAGATCACATTGTATACAACTTAGACAAAAAAAACAAGGTTATAGCTATATTTTTGGATTTAAAAAAAGCATTCGACACAGTCTCTGTTCCTCTTCTTTTAGATAAGCTGGAAAGGCTAGGGGTTCGTGACATGCAACACAAATTATTCACTGACTACCTTACCGACAGACACCAAAGAGTAAAAGTTGGTGATATCACTAGCGATGACCTTCCTATTGCTTTCGGCGTGCCGCAGGGCAGCGTGTTGGGCCCTAGCCTCTTCCTCACGTATATAAACGACCTATGTAATATTAGTTTAAAAAATTGTAAAGTGGTAACCTTTGCGGATGACACTGTATTAATATTTCATGGCAAAACCTGGGATGACACTTATGCTCTTGCACAATCAGGATTCAATACCGTGTCCAAATGGCTCCGAAAAAATAGATTAACACTAAATGTAGATAAAACAAAATACATACCTTTCAAAATTAGAAACACTTCTGATGACCTGTTCGATAAGTACTCTATTGTTGCTCATCGTTGCTTACTAAATCAATCATGTACTTGTGATCATATAACTAGGACCACTCACATTAAATATCTTGGTGTCATGATTGATAATTGTCTCAACTTTAACCATCACCTAGACCTTCTCTCTACAAGGGTTCGTAAACTCATCTTTATTTTTAAAACTCTACGTCAAGTTGCTGACAAAAATGTCATTAAAATGGTTTATACAGCCCTTTGCCAACCTATATTGTCCTATTGCATCTCTGTATGGGGTGGCTCATCTAAAACAGGTATGTTGAGCGTGGAAAGAGCTCAAAGGGCAGTCCTAAAGGTAAGCAATTCCTTACCATTTCTTTACCCTACAAAAGACCTCTATGTCCTCTCGGATGTGCTGACGGTACGGCAATTGTACATTTTAAATTGTGTTTTGAAACAGCACTCATTAATTACGTATGAAAAAAATCATACAAACAAGCGGCTGAAACATAAAGTATGTCCCCTACCAGATAATAGGCAGTCTACGGCTTTTTCTGGCAGATTTTTCGGTTTCTTGGGTAGATATATATATAATAAAATAAATGTGAAAGTGCATATTTATTCACTTACAAAATTTCAAAGTAAAAGGGCTGTCACTTCGTGGTTAAAATCTCTTAGCTACGAAGAAACGGAAAATCTTCTTTATGTACCTTCGTAGCTGAATTGTACATAACCACAATACAAATATTAATCCAACACACTATAGCTTACACTCAAACACACACACACACACACACACACACACACACACACACACACACACACACACACAAATAAAATAACTAAAGTATTACACCTATCAAGCAGATGACACCAAACACCTTCATATCTAGGGTCAGGAGAGGCTGGTAATCTGTCATACAGGTTTACCTAGTACAGATACCAGTCTCTCGCACAGATACACTCTAATTGAATCTGAATCTATTGAAGCTTGTTCGAAACATCTGTTAACTATTTTCTGTGTGAGAGAGGAAAATAAATGATTATTATTATTATTATTATTAATTTAATAAATATTGTAAATAGTTGACATGTCATATTTATTTAAATTTAATTTAGCGATTATTTTAAAGGATTTAGTGTTGCCAGAAAAAAGTCATTACCAATAGGTAATGACTTTTTTGAATTGTATACTTATTATATATTATCTATGTATGTTTTTAGTTCACAGTGTTCTGCGTAATCGATTTTGCAAAATAATGAAACAGTTTGTAGAAAATACTAAGGCTATAAAATTTTATCTTCCTTAGCAAATCGATATTGCATGTAGATCGTATCTCCAATAATTTTATTAGCATGTGAAGCTAATATAAATGCGATGTCCAAACTTTAAATAAAATACCTATAAAGATAGGTAGCAAATTCGCCTTTTTATCGGTTTGAAAAGCTTATAAATGTACGAAAATACTTGACATTACAGATCAACTTACACTAAACACAGAGAATATGTGCACTTCGCACGAGTAAAATACACACACACCCGTAGGCACGCACGCATGCACGCACGCACGCATGCAAGCACAGAGACGTTGGTTACGGCGGCCAATCTCATTACAGACTAGCCTACTACGTCCAGTCGCAAGTACCTACACTGTCTATTCCCTCACTCTTATAGTACGATGGGATGGAAATCCGACACGATCGGAGAGAGAATAGGCGCATGACCGATGGCTACACGAGACTTATAGGCTCTCCGAGGCACGGAGGGGTGTGACAATGTTCGAAAAACGGTCACCCATCTATGCACCGACAGTGGTAATGTTCCTTAACCTCGCTGATACCTCGATCTGCTCGGTGTCGCTACTTAGTCAGGGACCCCTCCAGGCAAAATATTCTAAGATTTTGAATCCTTGAAACTTTAAGGTTAAGTAGGAGACTGCCGAATATAGGGTCGTCGCGTCGTGAGTTACCCCTAATACTAGATATTACAATTCCTTATTAAAATATCGTAAGGATAGTATTCAACTGTTAATCGTATGCCTAGTAGTTCGTTTTCAATAGCAGTGAGTTACCATAACTCTTATTGAACGACAAGCCGCGAGGAATTGCAATGTCAATGGTTTAATACAAAGGTGTCCAACGAAGAAGATTTATCTGTGTATTGATACTTGAGTAATTGCACTGTCGGTGTGCTCAACGTGTTCATCATTTAAGGTGAGGTTGGTTAAGTCCCATTGTCCAAAAGTTGGTCAAAGGACAACTTGGTTCAGATCAAATATGGCTGCTCGTGACTTTCTTGTCGTGTAAATAAACTAATTCTATTGTGTTGTTGATGCGAATTTTAATGTTCGTTCGGAAATTGTGAATAGTACAATGTTTACCGAGTAATCAAGTACCGAATATTACTCGATACTAAATATATTTACTGAACCAAGGTTCAGTAAATATATTCAATATCGAGTCACTCAGTTTTGAAAATCTTATGGATACGTACAACAACAGATACGCATCTTATTAAACATTAAAAAAACAAAGCTATGTAAACCACCATAAAGTTTATATTTGCATAATTATTTGCAATTCCGAAGACAGTGTGAACAACAAAGTTCTGATACCACTAAACATTGAAGTTCAAAGTAAACGTACAGAATTAGATAGTTTACTCTCACCACACGGAAGCGACGAGCATTGTTCGCCATCGCCGTATTGAAGAGCGGTTTATTTCAAACAAGAACGTAAGGCACTTGCCCCACCGCTGACGATCAACGAAAAGCGAATAGAGCTAAAAACTAGCGAGTGTGTAGTTTCAATAGTTTTGTCACTAGGCTACAAGCTTCTCGCACCACTCGTTAGAAGCTGCGAGCCGAGACATACATACCTACAGTTGATTGGCCTCTTGTTCTGACTGTCTTGCCTCGCTGATTGTTCTGACCGCATTTAATAACTAATTTTTTTGTGACAAAATAGTTGAGAGAGAGTTTACGCGGGAGGTGTCAACAATGAGCGATCAATTATTTGATATATCTTTTATTGACATATAACTACATCTATTTTACGTTTTTTAAGCGAGTAAATAGTCAATAGCTGATCGCTTTCTCGTCAGCGATGGGACAAGTGCTTAAACATTGTAGTATAAACTGCGAATTGAATAGACAATGTTATGATCAAGTTGTGACCGTGTATTTGATGTGCGCCCTCCGTGTTTGTGGTGATACGATGTTGCTTTGAAGTCTATGGTTTATGGCTGTTTGAGTTTTGTTTTGAATAAGCTTTTGACCCCGGCTGTGCTAGCAAGAATTTGCTGCATAAAACGTGCATTTTGTTTTTTAAAAGTTGCATAAGTCACTCTGCGTTCCGTACGAATGAAAATGGAATGACCAATAACGGAATTATCATAAAAAGTAGCGATCGATACAGATACTGAGTACGATTTTATTATCGATATCACACTGCGTTCATTATTCGTAAACCTAGAAGCATAAAATATCACCGTCAATAACATTCGGGAATACGATAATATTCTAATTTAAAAATCGAATGTCACACCCACCATTTTAATAGTATTCCATCCAGCTGCGATGTTAACACCACAATCTCTACCTACTGTCACACTTAACACTCAAGCACGATGTAATAATGTCCTCAACATGATATTCCAATGGTTGTCACCTATCCCACGATACTTTACACCGAATAACTATGCCATGTAAAGAGTGTAATCGACATCAAAGACACAAAATACCGGGAGTACAGCAGGTAACCTTCATTCAACGCGCACTCGTACAACCCACAAAGTGGTCAAGTTTTCAGACAATTTCTAGCACTGTCAAGTATTCATTGTACACTTTAACCGCACAAAGATTAGCCCTACGGAAACTGTCTTTGAATTAACGAATTTCATGTACTTACACAAGATAAATGCGGAGTTGTGCAAATCATAACACCTCAGTTTGGCGCTATATTCACAACTACTATATATACTATAATGCCATGTCCGTGAACTATGGCTATGTATCTGCTCTAGCAAGGTATCTTCGTATGAAGGCTACCTTCTGTACTCTCTGTATTTTGTGTAAAAGAGCAATAAACACAAAATTGTCGTCGACACTCGGTCTCCTGCGGTCAACGGTCACCGCCTGGAGTTTACCATTACATGCGACATTGAGTGGTACCGTTTTATAGATAATAAACATGTGTACCGCTCACATAAGTGCGTGTAGATACGCCTTTATGGATGTTTCACACTTTCTATTCAAAATTATAGCCTTAAAAATAGCGATGGTCTTTTATTATTCTGGGACTCGATTGCGATGTATTTTATATAAAAAAAATATATATGTACCTACTTTTTAAGCTTGAGATTTTTAAAACCTAGTATAAAAACTGATATAAATATACTGATAATTCATATTTTACATGAAAATAATACTACACTACTAAAATAACTTAAAAAAAAAAACATTATCTTCTGGTCCATAATCAAATATGTGCCATTCAATTTTTTCATCAACATAATACAGGCCAGTTTTAACCATACATTTTCTTCGCTTTAAGCGCAGAAAAAAGCTTTCTTTCAAAGATAAATTATACACCAAGCATGTCGCATTTGTGTTATTTAAATTACACGTTACATTGCACGCATCTTGAGTGCGGAAATGCATACGCATCCGGCTATCTCCCATCGAAACCGCTTTCTTAGTGGCTTTAAACGTATTTGGAACGCTTTGTAATTCTACTTTTTCCATAATGTCTCAATATGGACAACAAAATTCGAGATTTAAAAGATTAAAAGGTACCGTTACACGTATGATTCTCGAGTTTTGTCACTTAAAACGTGAGACGGGGGGTTTTAAAGTGTACTAAAGTTGTGAATTTACCGGTTTACGCGGGTAAATTACGTGATAGGCTCGTAAGGCGGGAGGATTATTGCGAATGCTAGGGTTGTCGAAGTTTTTTCTTAATGCTCACCAAGGAATTACAATCCTGATCTACGAACCCGCCTCTGGATCCTTAGCATTGGTATCGGTGTTACCATTGACGTAGAGAACAGGACTGCGCCATAACCTCACAAAATTGACCACTCTTTAGAAAGAGACAACGCTACTTTGTGCACAATACCTGTCAAAGGCCGCACGAGTTTTTTCTCTTTCATGCTTTGCAGTCAATTTTTACTTTTTAATTTAAAGGGATGGCGCAGTCCTGGTCTTTACGTCAATGGGTGCTACTGACCTTACTTTTTTTTTTCTTGTCCTTCATCCTTTCATTCGCTCCAGGAGGACTATGGAAGGTACTAGTTTACTTATATATAGTTCCTCATCAAAATTTCAAAAACTCTCTCGTATCTACGTCAGTGTAAGTGCTATTTAATTATTAAAAAATATTGTAATGATTGATCATGATCTAATAAATCTTATCTTGTAAAATACATCTCCCAAGAATTGTTATAAATGACAGCCATAACAATCCAGCATGTTTAGAAGAAAGAGAAAACAGTTAATACTATAAACAAACAGACACCGTATGGAATCGTTTACATACGGACATACTGTATTTAAAATTGAATGCATGATTGTAAAATTTATAAACAAGACATTATTATGAAAACAAAAAACCCAACTGCATTAATTTACTAAACAATCATATATATACTTAGGTATAAGTAGCCTATGTCTCTTACACAATTGAGACGAATCCAACGACACCTCATGAATTCCGTAAAGCCATTTACACTGTAAAAATGGATACAGGACCAACATACATACACTCTATAAACATTACTCTCAGTACTAAAATAACAAACATATTGTTTTAGTACTGAAGGTATGGTTTTATTTTTTTAATTGTAAGAGATAATGTGGGATGACTACTTTAACAGGGAATATTTTTGACAACCCTACAAATACGCATATTTCAACTAGTCCAATTTCCACTACTGTCAAAATACATCTCCGTAAATAAAATGAAAGTTGTCGAACGTTCTGGATTCATTTTGTTTATTATGAAGGACGTGGAAAACAAGTCAAACAGGCATTGTATTCAAAAGTGGTAGTAATTCAACACCAGCTGTCTTGCTTCCATTTCATATTGCGCAGTAGTGAAATAACCTGATACTCCTACTATTTTAAGAACGACTTCATTACTAATTAAATAACATAATTAACACTTAAAAAGCTGTTAAAAAGAGTGTTCAACATAAAATGGCTACGGCTACCTATAAAAATAAAAAGTATCATGAAATAGTAAATGTAGCATAGTTTAGGCATAAATATTGATTCCAAATTTAAATTCCATGTTCAAATTTAAATTCCCATGTATTTTATTAGTTTTTTTTTTTTTATTATAGTTACCCTTGTCACATTAAATTGATTCTGAATTTAAAAAATGTTGTAAATGTTTTTTTTTAACTTGGGTATTTCTGTAGACTGCTTTGTGCTAAACAACAATAATAGACGCAAACTGAGTCGCCATTTTAGTAACTTGGCGTTTATAGAAATAAACAAAAATTAATAATCGAATCTTTTTGAAGTTAAAACGTAGGTAAAATTAAACACAAGACACTGGCAGAAATTGCAAAATTGCCATTAATTCAATAATAGAAGAAGAAAGTGACCAGCTTAAACGGTCGCTCCTAAAACAACTAGCGTGTGTATCAACTATAAAATCGAGTTGTTATCACGTATCAGTCGTTAGTGGGTCACCGTACAATATCAGTTATCTTAACGATTCAGATCTACGAGACCGTTATCAAATCGACTCTCTCTTACTTTTATCAGTTATTGCACTCAAATAAATTAGGTTTCATCTTAGTGTATTTTTATCTGACTTTCAATTTTATTAAGAACCTTCTTCTTATTTTTCCAGGCAATTTCTGACTATCAAGTAGTATTTTTGTACACTTTAAAAGCCGTGTCTTGCGGATTTTAAACGTATTTCATGTATTTAGCTTGTAGCTGTGAAAATGGTGACAGCTCAGTTTACCGCCGCCGCCGTTTTCGTAACTCTGCCACATGTAGGTACAATTTGTAGGTACTCAGATAAAGACATAATAGGTACTTTTAGGCACTGCCATCGCTAAAATGGTCTGTTTATAACATACTTCAAAACGTTTTCCAAGTAGGCCACGCTCATCTGTCTACATTTTTTTTTCTTTTTTTCTAAACGAACTTCACAAAGTGGTGGTAAGGTGATGGGAACCTTATAAAACAATCAGCCTCTTCCGATCCTTGCGGCTTGTTCTAAAAGAAAAAGAGTAAACATCTCGTTTCCTCGAAGATAAAACTCATAAACGCTATCATTAAGATAAGCAGTGTTAATTTCTTAGAAAACTATTAAAGCGGTGTCTCTGATATCAAGATCTGACCTTTATAGTCAGTTTTTAGTGGAACACCAAATGTATCTACCGTTTTGAAGTGTCTAGTGTCAAAGTAACCTAGCCAAATTCTGTTCTATTCTATTTTATTTAAAACATAAATTTCAGAAAAAAAACGAGCTGTCCTGATCTCTACGTCAATGGAAACAACGGTGATTCTACGTTTAAAAAAGAATGAAGTCCTTCATTACGAAATGTTAAAAACTCTTTTGAGTTCTATTGTAAAAAAACAGAAAAAATAAGTAGTATTATATAAAAAAATAGCGACATTCTCGTTAAACAACTCACCAGTAAGTCACCTGTCACATTATATAACTCCGAACGAGTTGAGTATGTAAAATGTAAATTATAGAGATAAGTATAGAGGTATAGAAAGAACCACATCCCTAAATGGCAGTGGTTTAACCACCGGCATTGGTTGATAGTAGGGTTGAGCAAATAGAATTACGTATAATACTTATAATTTACGAACATACCTTCGATCGACCGACTTTTACAGTAGATTTTTATTTTTTTTAATTTTAAACTAAATGTTGAATTGGGCTTAACTTTCCAGGCAAGGGGCATGAAAACAAAAATAATACATAGATTTTTTTAACGTTTCCATTTGTTGATTTATGTATGTCTATGATACAACCCTATCATATAATTTATAATATCACGTACGGACGTCATTGACACAAAACCTATTTGGAATAAATATTTTATTTTATAATTTGTACGTGTCAAAAAGTAGATCGCATAAAAATATGCAAAGTCAATATTTAATGTATTTTTGCTGTGACAGCACCAGATGAATTCGATTTATAAATTTTCAAACTTATATTTTTAATTGTAAAGGTGACAAATTTAGTGTGATGTTTGTTAACTGTAGAGCCGTGTCATAAAAATGAATAAATTATTGTAAATGAATCACAAAATTTATGCCCGACCGTATGAATAACATTCGTCATTATCTCCAATTCAATTAACACGTGCATAGAATAATCAAATTAACAAACTGTTGAATAGGCAACAATATAATAAAGTATGTTGGCGCCATTAGGTTCGACATAACCAGCCCCCGCTGTGCACAACCGACCAAATAACTATCAAATAAATTCTCTATGAATTAATTGACAGTTATGACTTTTTAAATTTATCGAATTAAAAAAATATTCAGGTGAATTTGATTATAGTCATTGTCACGGAATTGATATTCAATTTGTGATGGCGCTGTATTTGCATTTTAAATTTTAGCGCCATTTTTATATTTGTCAATCTTGACATCAATAAATGTAGATATTGGATTGTCAAAGTTTTATGAAAATGGCGGCTGCAGCTACTGAATGGGTGTCATAACTTCTTTATTCGTTATATTTTATCTCATGTTCCAACTTTTTAATAATATAATTTGCATCAGTCTTTTAACGTGGTGTACTACTAGTGGCAGCACCTTACCCTATATCAAGTTTATAAACATTCAAACATAATAAAATTGGTAATTTGAAAAGAGTGGCCGCGAGTTTTTATTGCCAGGTTCTTTTCCCTGCTTGCGTTTCATTGTTTGCGAACTTGGCATTACATGTACATGTAGAATCCCGACATACCACAAATGTTGTTTTGCGTCCTAAGTTAATAAAGAATGTTAAATGTTTTTTTCAGGTAATTGTATCTACTTTTAACAGAAAAATTGTATTTACTATTAACAAAAAATTACAGAAATAATTTTGTTTAATAAGAGTGCTCTAAAACTAGTTTTTAACGCAATATTTTAACTTGTCAAGCTTATCAGCAATTAGTTAATGCAGAATGCATGTACTGATCCAAATGAGTACACTTACTCTTTATCAAAATTTGACATTGTAATCCGAGCTGGATAAGACCATAAAGCACCGTGAATGTAGAAGTAAATTTCTAATAGACACAAAATCTCGGAACACCTTTGGAACAAAGTGGTCCGAGAGTTTTTCCATGAGCGAGGTCTATGTGTGCATTGCACAAGCACGGGATGTATGCACGAACTCTATACTCGCGGTATCTCGCGGTATTTTGTAGTAGGACACAAGACTCAAGCTGTGCATTTATTGGTCAAAATAAATCCAGGTGCAGACTACTATTGTTGGATTTAAACTGAGTACACGTTCATTTAAAATGAGTCTGTAGCCCTATAAAGATATGTTTTGCACTGAACCCTGTGGAATTCTTCTACGGTGCCTATTGACTTAGTAATAAATGTTCATATTGACCTTCGTAGTGCGTGAGAAACCAGTTCAAGTGTTATTGCAATTCAATTGTCACTACCTCCATAAAAGAGGTATTATTGTATGCGTATGTAGATAAGTCATGCACTTACGAAAATTAATTGCCTTATTTAAAAAAGATTATCACTTGAAAATGACTCGTTCGATTTACTGATTTTTGGTGATGATGTTCGTACATGCGGCGTATAGCCTAATGGCTAAAGCATCGGTCTCGCAATCGTGAGGTCGTGGGTTCGAATCCTACCCATTATACTATCGACGTGAACCCACTCCTAACACAAGCCATTGGGCTTAGCTGGAGGGTTTGACAGGATTGCTAGTAATGTGGAACCACAATCCCACATTGCTAGTTACATTTAAAAAAAACCAAGTCAAAGTTTTTTTTCAATCTCACCAGAAAGGTTGGGTATTGGGTTGGTGTTTTTGTATCAAACTCTCTAAAAGAAATCTGAAAAAATATTTACCAAAAAATATATCTCAATTCCAAAAAATCTCCATTATTTGCCCACTTAAATGTTTTAAACATTTCACAAAGACCTTTTCAAATTTGAACAAAAAGCTCAATGTGCACTAAGCTCAAATACGCCACATTCAGTGTATTGAACTCGAAGACTCGAGCGCATCGCGTTATTAGCGAAACAAGAATTAAAAATAAAAGAAATGAAAACCAGTCCACACACCCACGCAAGCAGGTTCTACCAGACCTTCATACTTTATCTAGAATTGCTTATTTATTACTTGCTTACCTGTATATGAATGGATTTCAATCGGATTTCTTTTCAAATCTATGGCAACACCGTTATTTAAAAAGTTAAGAATGACAAGATGTAACTGTTTGTTCCGAATGTCAATTTCAAAAATAGAATATCAATTGACACTTATTTTAGATCTGTGCTGTGATCATAACGTTTATCGATTTGTTCGATGAATATGATGATTTGATTCGAAGCAGTATCGATTAATTGTGATTGCACTCAGTATCTATAAGTGGTAGATATATCAATTTTATTTCATTTTGAGCGGTTTCATAGAATTTAATTTAAAACCTTTGACAACTTATTACATTTCAGGATATCGATTGATAAAAGTATAACATTTATGATAAGGTACTTCTTTCACTACAATTTCTCTTTAAAACGTCCTCAGTTTCACATCCTACTATTAAATAATCATCATTAACTCGTACTTCATTTATCTAATGGTGCTTATTAAATGAAACTTGCTTTGAAGGGAAATTATTTCATTCATTCAAGGTGCGCCTGTTTTCCATGGGCCATAGATTATATAATTTCCGGTCGTTAAAATTTAATAAACCTTGAATTTGAACTTTGATGTTGGCGCTACTGGATAGTGTTACAATGTTAAAAAATATATTATGTTGACAGAGTAGCGGAAACTATTTTTTTATAAATATAGTAGAGCATGGTTTTGTCTATGATGTCTGATTAACAAATGAAACGGGTAGTATCCTTATAGTATTATAATATTTTGTAATAGCCTATAATAAGTGTTTTCTTATCAGGATAACTCCATAATGTAGCTAAGCTAAAGCTTTAAGTTAAAGTTATCTAGATACCTTTGAAATACTTTTATAAGTTACATCACAGTCTACAAATTTATCAAAATCTCTAACTAAATTTTTTTAACCCAACACTTGGAATAAGTCGTTTACTGAAATTCCAGTGAAACGACTACGCAAGGAATACTTAACTCTGGGATGTAAAGGAAATAAGTCTTTAATGAAAAAAAATGAAAAGCTTTTGACTTCGCGCCTATTTTGCACAACTTTTTGTTCAAGTAGGTCTCATTACCAACACGTAATACATACGTATAGGTACATGACATGATAATGTAGGTGATATTGCTACTACATTATACTACGTACGTACATATACCTCATATCGGCCTGTAGTGATAATGACGTCCCACAGAGAGTCCCAGGATACATGGTTATGTGAGTAGCCCGCTGAGATACAAGACTTGATATTAACTTAGAATGATATAAGGTATATGCCACCGAATATTTTACAAGAAAATGTTAGGGTTTAATTAAAATGAAAATTTTGAAAGTGAGTTTATTTAAGTACGGTCAGCTAAATAAGTAGCTGAACGAAAGTGATATTTCAAATCATCATAGCTTCAAAATGAATGGTACAAAGCGTAGAATTTTTTTAAAAATTCTTCGATGATTAAATTATTATAATCCGAATATTGTATATGGTAGGAGATTATTATTTGTGCTGTGTTGAATTGAATACAAATTTGCAAATGTTAAGTTTTTCGTCTTCGACTCAATCACACCATCTAATGTATTTTATGTGATATAAATATTAGTACCTTGATGACCGTGCTTCGCTCTTTTTTTTAAACGCAGTTTTCTAAGAATGATACCTAGCTAAATCGATGTATCGCCCCCGAAACCCCCTGTATACTAAATATCATGAAAATCGCTAGAGCCGTTGCCGAGATAATATATCTAATATAATAATATCTTGGGACAACAACCTTTGATTTATACAATGTCCATAGAGGCTTGTTTAGGATAAATATAAAGTGAAAATATTTGTAACATTCTACTAATAATAAGCAATGTAAGTGTTCCTTCCTAAATTGACTGGCCTGTTGGTCTAGTGGTTAGTGACCGATGGGTTCGATCCCCATCCAGGATAAAACTTTGTGTGATGAGCACGATGGTTTATTCTGTGTCTGGGTGTTATTTATCTATTAAATATATGTATTTATAAATATTTAAGTATGTTTATCAGTCTGGTTTCCATAGTACAAGCTTTGCTTAATTTGGGATCAGATGAAATTGTGTGAGTTGTCCCAAGATATTGTATTCCTGAAGTAATTTCGGAGATCAGCGTTTGAACAAATACAAGCAAGACGCTACAAGCAATAAACTAAAATTATAAGTAAATATACGAGTAACAACAATAATTTTATGACTACATACACAAATAGTTAACTTTAACAAGTACTTACAAACACAAATAGGTACCTACTATAATTTTGATTACTTTCCAAGTGGTTGTTAAAACCAATACTTGTATTTCACTAAGTGTATATTACCCAAGCATATAAGAAACTGGCAAGAGATGTATAGAAGTTGTCGCAATATCTATTAGTAATAATTTACATGCGTATCAAGTGACTTGAATTCTAATCAAATGTCTTTAGCTTTTCGTAACTTTAGATTTGCATTCAAGAATATATGTACATAAGTAGACATATTACAAATTGCAAATAATGACTGCAATTTTCCGCCGTAGTCGAATTTTAGTTCACGAATTCATTTTTTAAATAAACATATTAATAATTTCACTAGGGCTTAAATACCTACATTTATTTATTTAAAAAAAGGTTAGACTTACAGTCTAATTACAAATTATAATTACTTAATATGAAAATGTATATATTACGGGCCTTAATCGCGTGAAATATACGGTAAAGATGTCGAGAGATGTGTGTTTTTTGTAATTCAAGTGAGTTTTGCTGACCGTACGTACGTACGTAACTGCGCACACGGTAGACGGCAAGTAACAAGCTCTGGACAATGTGGCCAAATGGGCGAGAGAAACTAGTTGTAATGCGAGCCTATTCTCATTACGGACACAGTTCAGATTCAATAGAATTATGGATTGTTTGACCCATAAATGCGTATCGCTGCATTGTGTTCATTGAAATAATAAATAGATACTGTATTACAGTTCATTATGTAAGTTTACGTGGTCCCACAAGCTTTGTTTTATTTAGCTACTTACTAGCAGTTTTCATTCAGCTTGGTTATCGTGATAAAAACTATCCTATGTCCTTCCCTGGGAATCTTCTTTCGTGCAATTTCTGTACGGATACTATACTTTGATGAAACTTTACAGTACCTAAAGTAGTTTATACATCACACTAGCACATAGGGTATAAAAATCAAACATAACGCGAACTAAGCCGCGAGGATAATCTAATACATAATATGAACTTGCAACATTAAAGCACAATTATATACAAAGAGCATTGAAACCCCTTGTGACACGACACACGGGATAACTCCGTACAGCTTCGATTATGCAAATGACGGGATATGAAACGGCTAACTGGATATACCTAGCCATGGGTAGAACCACAAAACACCATAGAGAGCACAGAAGGTAAGATCTATAAGTATTTCGCTCGAGCAATGCTCACATTGACTTTTCGACGTTTTTGGTGGCGCGTTGAAAGTGTCTACGACTGCTGTGCTAGAGGTGGTGGGTTATGACAGCAGCCTGATACGGGTCGACGGTACAAACAAGTAGTCCACAAACAGCCGAGCAACACTTTCACGCCTATTCATACGCTTTTGCCCGTTGAATGTCGCTTTAAACGCGAGCATGTGATTTACATTAGATTCCTACACGAAACACCAGTTTTTCCAAAGATATGTGTGATCTACAAAGTTTTTTCGAGTCTGCGTGTAGTTTGTGTCAGTGATTTGTATGTTTTTAAAGTCTCCCGCAACACAGATGCTTCTTCCCTAGTGCGAGACTTGTCTTTTTAACATCTTTAACGAATACGGAATCATGGAAAACCTTTTAATCCGAATCTGAAAATATGATAAAAAGGAAGGTACCGAACGTGTTTACGAGATTCTGTGTCCGTGAGCGTCGTCTAGAAAATTAACTGACGACCTGATTAAGGTAGCGGGGAGCTGTTGAATGCAGACCACTTAAAATATGTCGCTATAGCAGTCTTTGGGACAGTCCTTAAAACAGTTCAGCAGTAGACGTTTTTAAGTGATGTCTGTGTGCGTTGCTCGAGCACGCGTTGTGTGAAGCTTGCCTTCCGAATCCTCGGTGTTTGGTGGTAGTACTCAGTATACAGCGGTATATTATGTTAATGTGATATGTTACGTAGCTAGGTTTAAGCAGGTTATGTGCCAGCCTAGTATAATAATATGTATAGGTATATAGAACAATACGTATGTTAGTCTACAAAGATACAATTTCATAATACGTATTTAATTTAATGTGTTTCTAAAATTATAATTTTAACTACTTGAAAGCGCCCGTAGTCTTGTGGTTAAAGAATCAGATTTGCAATTCGAGAGATTCGACTTTGACCCACTCCTAACATACCTGTATATACCTATAGGTTTTTTTAAAAGATTACTAGCAATCCTGTTAACTCCTCCAGCTAAGCTCAATGGCTTGTGTTAGGAGTGAGTTCGCGTCGGTAGTATATTGGGTAGGATTCGAACCCGCGACCATCATGATTGCAAAACCGATGCATTAGCCATTAGACTACTAACTAATTTGGTTTAACTAAAGTGGTTAACAAGATTGCTAGTAATGTGAGACTTACATTGCTAGTAAGTATCTATTTAATTGTTTTTTAAACAAAACTTGGTAATAGACTGATGAACTAGACTGATTTTTTTTATAATTTACTGGTAAATATTTGATTTGGCGTCAATAGTGCCTCTGTGGCGCGGTGGCAGTATGTCCGACTGCTACGCAAGAGGTCGTGGGTTCGATTTCCACAAGGGACACCACTTTGTTGGATCCACAAATTGTTGTTCCTAGTCTGGATGTACTGTGTCCGTGACTTGTATTTTTGTAAAGTCCCCCGCGACAAAAGGCTTGTACAGCGGGAGTCGTCTTTAAAAAAAAGGAATAGTAAGGCCGGATCTGATAAATTCCGTGGATATGTATAAGTTAACGTAGAAGAGTAGTTAGACCAAAAGTTTGATAAAAATATTCAACATTATACCAAGAAACTTCTTACAATATTTCAATAACTTTATAAAGTTATGTCATCTCATATAAGCTAATGTTGGCAAAATTTAGCTTTTCATAGTGCCGTAGAAACGTGTTATGGCACATCTAGGAACAGCTGCGAGTAATTTGCGGGAAACACCGGTGTCTAAAATGTTCCTACACGTTACTCTAGCGTGATTATACACATTATTATAACTAATAACGCCTAAGAAATAACGTTATTTTGCTTAGGTATGTAGAACTTACGGTTGAAATTATATGAACTTAATGCTAATTGCTTCAGTAAGAAAGGCAGATAGATGCTTTTTATAATAGCAGTATTGAAATATAAGGACTTTAAAATAATAATATCTTGATACAACTCACACAACGCTATCTGATCCCAAACTAAGCAGAGCTTATACTATGGAAACCAGACAACTGATAAACATACTTATATATTTCTAAATACATACAGAATAAACCATCGTGCTCATCACACAAAGTTTTATCCTGGGTAGGGATCGAACCTACGACCTCTTGCGTAGCAGTCGGATACACTCCCACCGTGCCACAGAGGAAGTACCTCTATTTAAAGTTAATTTGTGTGTCAATATAACTTCATTTCTAATTAAGTAAGGATTACTTAAATATTGATATTAATATTATACATAAATTATGACTATTCATAATTAATAGCAGACAAATTGCTACAGGCGCTGAAAATTCAATTTGAAACTATTCGGCGATCATTTCAACGTTAATACCTTTTCAATTATTCATATTCACATCCAAAATGCCGGATCCCATAAGTGTCTGATTACAATACACATTTCAAATAACCGCAAATGTATTATATGCATATGGCCGTAGAATTAATGAAAATATCGAGATCATTATGAACAGCGCATCTTTATTATAACGTTATAACTAATGCTATTTAAATTGCTATTTTTGTGCAATTTTCGTCTAGTATTATAGGGTAACATGACCTAACGTTGGCACCCCCCCAACTTATTGGCACTCCAATCTTACCAGTAAAAAATAAGGATTTACGTCAAAAAACGGTGTTACTACAAACAAAAACGAAATCTTTGGTTATTTATTTTTATATATTGGCAACATTCAACTGTCAACAAAGTCACTTAACTGTCCAACTTTCAAACTTGGTTCGAGTCGTAACAAGTTTTGTGTTTCGTTATCAGTTTCTTAGGATTTTCTTAAGGTGAGTGCCATCCTAATTTAGCTGTTTTTGTAGTAATTTATGGTGGGTATACATGATTATTATATGTTTTTTGGGTTTTGAATAGTTTAGCCACGTATTTTTGTCTTAGTCTGCTAAATGTTTATACAATGTTTTTAATTTACCGCGCTGACAATAACTGGTATGAGGTTCGAACATATTTCTAAATTATTGTCACTCTGCCAATTAATGGGGTTGTATGTCAAGTATTTTTTTTGCATTTAGAACCTTATTTTATTGGCATTAATAAGTTTTTTAACATCAGTATGAAGAAATCATCGTGTTTTCTACAAGATTACCAAATTTTGGCCCCGTGCCAATAGTCTAAATCTAATTACTGGCAGTAATGCCAACATTTGGTATAAAACATGTCAATAATTGGTTTTAGGTGTCGAACATGAAGGAAAAAAATACTAGGAAAATTAAGAAGCCTGTTAACAAGACAGATAAAAAAGGTTGTAAAGTAGGAATACAAAAACGGAAAAAATATACCGAAGAAAGTATACAAAAAGCTCTGCAAGCGATTCGGGATGGAATGAGTAAAAAGCTGGCTTCGAAAACGTATCAGGTACCGAGATCAACTTTGCAATTTAAGTCAAAATTTCCCAATAAAAAATCTCGTCCAGGTCCAGCAACAGCTTTAACAACGCCTGAAGAATTATGCCTAAAGAATTGGTTATTAGATTGTAGCAAAAAAGGCTTTCCAAAGAGGAAAGACGATTTAATAGCCAGTGTGGCTGATTTTTTTAAGAAAAACGATAGGCAAAATCCATTTAAAGGCGGGGTACCTGGAGACAAATGGTATAAACTTTTTTTAGCTCGTCATCCTGATATTGCAATTAGGACTCCAGAAGGAGTGACCTATTCAAGTGCAACAGTTGCAGAAGGTGATATAAGGCATTGGTTTGATGATATTGAGCAATACTTTATAGACAACAATTTGACTGAAATCTTGAAAGATCCTACAAGAATTTATAACGGGGATGAGACAAATTTTCTTCTATGTCCGAAGAGTGGAGTGGTATTGGCTGCAAAAGGAGAGAAAAATGTCTATGAGATTGATAATGCACCAGCCAAAACATCACTCACGGTGCTGTTTACTTTCGGTGCTGATGGTAGTGTTACTCCACCTCTTGTAATTTTTCCACTAAAACGTTTATCAAGTGAGTTGCGCTCTAAAATTCCTTGTGATTGGGGAATTGGGCTTTCTGATAATGGATGGATGAAGAGTGACATCTTTAAGTCATATATTGAAAATGTGCTTCATCCACATTTAAGTAAAAAGGGAATAACATTTCCAATCATATTTTATGTCGATGGACATAAAACACACTTGACTTACGAAGTAAGTGAACTTTGCTCAAAATTAAATATCGTTCTTATAGCTCTATACCCAAATTGTACGAGGATTTTGCAACCAGCGGATGTTTCGGCATTCAAGCCACTGAAATCGGGGTGGCAAAAAACGGTTCTTGCATGGCGTCGAAATCATCCGTCAAAAGCTCTTACAAAACAAGAATTTGTGCCACTATTAAAGAACACTATTGACGAGAGTATCAACGCCTCTATTATAATAAATGGATTTAGAGTTACAGGACTCTATCCTTTTAACAAAGATGCCGTTGATTACAGTAAATGCTTAGGTAAACGAAAAAATAATGTTCCAGAAGAAAATGAAGACAAAAAACGGAATGATTTGCTTGACAATAAATTGACTTTGATTGATTTTAAAAGAATCATAAATGAAAGCAAATTACGAATGCTCGAAAATGGAGAAGATGTTGACGAAGATTTAAAAAAAATTTACCAATTTCTAACGAAAAAATCAAAACATGTACCACAAAATATCATTGATAATAGCGAAGATCTACAGCAAAATCTAACAGTAACAAATGAACATATTTTTGATATAAACAATATGAATATAACAATTGCAGAAGATTTGGACAACGAAATTGTCATTGAAGAGATACAGGAATATGCTTTAGAAGGTCTCGATACCCAAGATGTTGAGTCCCATGTCTTGGAAATTACTCACAAAGCGCAGATTCATACTAATTCTAACAGAGAAACTTCCAACATGTGTCAAATTGAACTCAATAAAGAAAATGTACCTAAACCAAACTCAACTATAAATTATGACAAAATTGAAGTACTATCTGTTATAGACAACTCTCCATTTTCGTGTCCCAATATTGAAACCTTAACATCTATAAAACTTGACGACATTCTTGTTTTACCGAAAACACCTGAACGAAAAGGAGTCCGAAACACCACAAAAGCACCGTTCGTACTTACGTCGGCGGCTTGGCAAGAACTGGAAACTAAAAAAAGGAGGGAAAAGGAGGAAAAACAGGAAGGGATAAGAAAAAGAAAAGAAGAAAGGGAGCGAAAGAAATTGGAAAAATCTAAACCAAAAAAAGAAGGTAATAATAGTAAACCGAAAAAAGGGACAGCGAAACTTATTGGTAAATCAAATCCGAAAATATTGCAACCAAGCTCGAGTGCAATTAGACAAAATATGGATCCTTTCCTTTGTGACAAAAATAATGAATCAGATGAACCACAAAGCAAAAACATTGATGATAGGAGTGATACATGTAATGAACAAAGTTCTGATCCAGAATTTATAGTAACTAATAGGAGAGCTAGTAAGGCCTACACCACAGAAGAATTAGAAAAACTTTTATCTGAAATGGAAGATTAATGAAATATGGTGGAGAATAAAGACTTATTAGTTACTATGTTACCTGATTGTTGCTTATAGTTGATTAATTTAAGACTGAAGTGAAATTGTGTCACCAAAATGTTCCTATATTACCTTTTGTGCCTAAGATATGTACCAAATTGCAATTTTTAAATAAATAATTTCGGCCACACTGGTTTTACTTCATACATACATATCAACCCATAAGATGGCCCACTGCTGGGCACGGGTCTCCCCAGTAGAACCTACTAGTATGTAGATCCTGGGGGGTAATTGCCATAATCGCCACGCTTGGCGAGCGGGTTGGCGATCGCAGTAAGGCTTTAAGTACGCAGAGGACGCTGCTGCCCGTCCTCCGGGGTGAAATCCCTTAGTCGCCTTGACGACACCCACGGGTAGAGATGGGGTGGTACTATTCTTAAGCCGGCACCACACGGCATTGGTTTTACTTCGCTTACACAATATACCTATATCTAGGGTTTAACTACATCTAGACGTCTTGAAAGATTTATAAGTACTAAATGCCAATAATAGACTAATTGGTGCCTATTATTGGCACTGGAGTGCCAGTAGTTGGTCCAACACATGCCAACAATATGTCAAAAGATGCCAGTAAATGGTATTAGGGTCTATTTTAACAAAAACATGTGTAATGGTTTATTTCAACTTTAAATATTGAAAAAAGGGATTCAAATGTAATTGTAACAGTATATAGAATGATTTCAGCGGATGCTCAGAAACTCTTTACCCAAATATCTGAAATTTGAGTCAGGTAATGGTATAGTATTGCTTAAAGTGCCAATAATTGGGTAGTTTACCCTATATATATTTTTGACAAACCAATCGATAGGCCACGTGCCTTTTAGTACAACCCATAGTGCCATAAGATTAATAGATAATTTAAAACCATACAGTTTCATTACGGTCTGTAATGTCCTCCTTTCTAATAATGTAATTTTATCAAAAGAATAAGCTGAAGAGAATTCCTTATAAAAATTAAAAGCCATACTTCAATGTAATATGATTTTAAAATGGGATTCTTTCCTATAACCACTAATATTAGCCATCAAGTGACGTTGTAGGGGCTGGAACTGATTGGATAACTCGATCGTTACGGTGTAACTGGCGCCCGGCTGGCATACACACCGACCGATTATGCAAATGTGGGCATACTCCCGTCATGGTAGCTGGGCTATGGGTAATACGCTCGATAGTGGAGATAGGTGTGGAAAAACATATCAGGCTTTCATGGATGAATTGAAACCAGTGTCAATAATTTATAGTATATTCAATATTTTGACTGCCTCTGTGACGCGGTGGGAGTGTATACGACTGCTACGCAAGAGGTCGTGGGTTCGATTCCCATCCAGGATAAAACTTCTGTGATGAGCACGATGGTTTATTCTGTGGTTATTCTGGGTATTATTTATCTATAAAATGTATGTATATAGAAATATATAAATATGTTTATCAGTTGTCTGGTTTCCATAGTACAAGCTCTGCTTAGTTTGGGATCAGATAGCGTTGTGTGAGTTGTCCCAAGATATTATTATTATTATTATAATATGTTACTTTTTCATTGTTTTTGAGGTAGTAGTAGGTAATCAGATTGATAATAATTGATAACAGTAATAGATCAAGTTTTAAGTCTCAATTATCCTTAAATTTCAGCAGTAGAGATAATGTTTTTTTTAAAGGAATTTTGGTCCCACATTGCTAGCAATCCTGTTAACTAAGCTTAATGGTTTTTGTTAGGAGTGTACTACGCCCCCTATTGTATTATAATCGGGGGTTTTTGAAACCTGTTAGATATTACGTTTGAACAGAAGTTACTGTATATATTCTTTAGTAGCAGTAGTGTTTAAGTTACAAAAATTAAAATCTTTCCTCTTTATAATCACACTAATATTATAAAGGCGAAAGTTTGTGAGTATGTGAGTGTGTATGTTTGTTACTTCTTCACGTCTAAACGGTTAGAGCGATTTTAATCAAATTTGGTATGGAGTTTGCTGACACCCTGGATTAACACATAGGCTAATAAACCGCGGGTAACACCGCGGAGCACAGCTAGTATTAGTATAAAAGTATAGATTAGCTTGAGACTTGACAAATTATTTACAAGTATTCAGCGACTTCGTTACTGACGTTTTCTAAAAACTCACACTGTAGGTAGTTTTGGGGTACTTTACAAACATAGAATTAAGAGACCCAAAGTACACCCAGTCGAAGAACCTGTAGATGAAATCCACAGGTTTAAAATACATTTATAAATCGATGAACGGGTGCAGGCACGAAAAAGTGTCACAGTCACGGTCCGTCAAATTCCGCCTGCTAATAGGCTGAAGTATTGTGCCCGTCTGGCGTATGCCCTCCGGTCCGCTAAAACTCTGAACTGTGTACCGAAACAATCTCTTGCGCAGCAGTCATACGCACTCTCGCTGCACCACCAAAGCAGTCTACTTACCTGGTAGTAGACGGCCTGTAAGTGGTACACTAGGTGTCTTAGGTAGGTACATTTGGTACCGGCCTAGATGACCTCCTAAATCTACTCGACTCGTGTCGCATTTGCAGAACTACGGTAAGACGTTAAAAACAAATACTAAAAAGTCTACAAATCATTGATTCAAAGTAAGGATCGATGACATATGGTAATGAGCACCATTGAGCTCCAAATAAGCAAGATAATTATGCGTGGAGTCCATCTTGTGGTCCAATGTCCACCTGACTTGTAGTCCAACCTTATTTATGTGTCGGTACGTCTTTTGAAAATGTGGTGCAATTTACAGGTGTCTAGATATCTATACTAATATTATAAAGCTGAAGCTTGTTTGTTTGTTTGTTTAAACGCGGTAATCTCAGGAACTACTAATCCGAACTGAAAAATTATTTCACTGTTGGATAGCCCATTTATCGAGGAAGGCTATAGGCTATATAAAATTACGCCACGACAATAGGAGCGCAATTAGAAATGTTGCAAAAACGGATATTTTTTTTTTTTTTTTTTTTTTTTATATTAGAGACTAGAAAATAACAAGAGAACAGAAGTTTCATACATGTTCATGGACTCGAAATCAGAACCACTGGTAACACTTGACAACAGTGACAGAACTGTTCTGAAAGAGGTCCAAGGTTCTGTGTCCATAATCGTAAGGGGCAAGAAAGTGACGTAGGAGCAAGAAATCATGACGTAAAAACAAGAAAATTTTACATAAGAATATCAAAACGTAACGTAAACGCAGAAAACCGAGACATAACGGCAACAAATATGATACATGTCAACAATACATGTCATCAAGGCAGCAAAACACTTATGGACAGCGAAACATGACATATGAGCAGCCAAACATGACATAAAACATTAAAACAAAACAAAAAAGCGAGCAAATAACTTACTAGCTGACCCGCGCAACTTCGTCTGCGTAAATTTTCCCTGTTTTTGCAACATTTCTCATTGCTGCTCGGCTCCTATTGGTCGTAGCGTGATGTTATATAGTCTATAGCCTTCCTCCATAAATGGGCTATACAACAGTAAAAGATTTTTCAATTGCGTTCAAACAAACAAACAAACACTTCATAATATTAGTATAATGTGCAGCAAAACCTGACTGGCAATTTATCGTGAATAATATAACAATTATACGCTCGTCTTATGACACTTGAACCATCGAACAACATTATCTAGCATTCCAAAGACGACACTGTGCGACGAACATTGAGCAATGTGTCACATCAAGTCACATGTCACTCGCAGACATCTGAATGTACACCAAATTGTAATTCTAAACATATTCTATGTTTATCATTCAATCTGAATATACTTAAGAATAATATAGGTTGCTGTTCCTACAAACATTATTACAACACCAATTTTATTTTTCAAATAATTGTACTTTTTGTACATTCTTTGAAAGTAAAAATTTCAGTTTAAAAAGTCTCTAAAGATTTTCCCGTTAAAATGATTAAGATTCTCCAGTTTAGGCTGAAGTTCTTTTTTTTTAAAGATAACTAGCAATGTGGGATTTTCGTCCCACATTACTAGCAATCCTGTTAACCCCTCCTGCTAAACCCATGGCTTGTGTTAGAAGTGGGTTCACGTCGGTAGAATAATGAGTAGGATTCGAACCCACGACCTCACGATTGCGAGACCGATGCCTTAGCCATTAAGCTACCGCCGCTTCAATTTCATGTAAAGGTTCTTTTTAACGTATTGAAATATTACTTATAAGACTACAAACGTTCGCAATTAAGTTAGTGTTGTAGAAATAATTAGCATATCAAACAATTACATAAGTCGAAATATTTAACCAAAATACACAACGCTGAGGTCTATAAATGACGCCCGCATCTTACACTCTAACAGGTAAATAAACAGACATAGGTATCCTTAAATGACAAACGCGAAATTCTCCGAAAACTTTTGTCAAACATGTGGGTAGACAAGCAACCACAATGTATATTTGTAACACTTTCTTCTCACGTAGGATCTCTATAAATAGATGTATAGTATGTGCTCATGACTTTCACAGATCATTGCTCTTAATAACTTTGAATGTTATAACAAAAGCGATCCTATAATTCACGCGACGTTCCCACAGAATGTGATGCAGGGCTCCAAAGTGAGCGGTTATATATAAAGTTTAGAGTGATAGTTAGTTAATAACCCTAACATGTAGTGGTACGGGGGCACTCACCGTACCTCCAGGGGCCAGTGATACGGTGGGTCTGTATACCCATACAAACCCACCGTATCACTGGCCCCTAGCCACCGTAACGGCACACCAAAATAATAAAATCTATATAAATAAAACGAGAAGACTGATATATCAACGCAGGGCCTAAATTTTAAGGGTTAGAAACTTGAAATTTTGCACAGGAGTTCCTTTTATAACGTAGAGGAGCACTAAGAAATGATTTTTTTAAAAATTCACCTCCTATGGGGGGTAAAAAGGGGTGCAAAGTTAGTATGAAACTTTGCCGTTAAAATATTTTGGTAACAATCTGGCATCCACGCGGGCGTAGCCGCGGGCATAAGGTAGTGTAAAATAAAAGAGGCAGTCGCTAGCGCAAATCTATAGTACAAATTTTGATGTTTACCCGATCGTTTCCGATCCGAAGTTTCATAAACAGCAACGCATTGTATAATTGTCATACTTTGTCATTGATGTAACTACACATTAATGAATAACAATCATTACAATATTAATCAGACGGTATCAAAATCAAAAGTGAATATAACACCGATTTTTTTTGTCCTATACTCTACTCTTTGCGTTTAACGTGATAACGTCTTATAAATCGATGACCGGGTGCACGCACGAAAAAGTGTCACAGTCACGGTCCGTCAAATTCCGCCTAATAGGCTGAAGTATTATGCCCGTCGGGCGCATGCCCTCCGGCGGCGCACTAAAGCCATCACAAGCATTGTTGATACGCAACAGCGAATTGTTTATTATAATGTCATCAATGTTTTCTTATGACGTTATCATGTAAAATTATCGTTCGTAAACCGACTTTACAGACAACCATTTTTTGATAGATCGAATTGCAATGATCTCAGTTAATTTATGACGTTGACGTGTAGACGTCAATCCCTGAGATGGAAATGTCAAAACTAAAACTACTACTAAAATCACAAACAATTTATGTAATTGTATTTCTAATATTTTTAATAAATGTATTTGACTTACTAATTTAGTGTGTACTAAATTAGGAAGTCAAATACATTTATAAACATTAAACATATAAAACACTAGCTGTCCCGCGCAACTTCGTATGCGTAAATTTTCCCCGTTTTTGCAACATTTCTCGACGCTACTCCGCTCCTATTAGTCGTAGCGTAATGTTTTATGACCTATAGCCTTCCTTGATAAATGGGCTATCCAACAGAAAAAGATTTTTTTAAATCGGACTAGTAGTTTCTGAGATTATGGCGTTTAAACAAACAAACAAACTCTTCCGCTTTATAATATTAGTATAGATTTGTTTTCTGTCGGAGACTAAAACTAAGTCAACTTAGTAACGTAGCGCACATATCGCTGACTTTATAACCCCTTTTGTTATGTAATACTGTTAAACTATTTGTAACCACACTAATCTCTTCACCAGATTATTTACTTACGTTACACTAATTACATTCTCCGTCAAACATTTTAACGTTACATTTAAGTGGTTTTTGTGGGAATGAATCCCCAATTCTTGAGGTTAATTATATTTTAAGGTTAGCTTTTTACTAGATTTTTTTGTAAAATAGAAGCGACAACTTTGTCAACAAAAGTGTTAATATTTGTTTCATTTTATTTAATAGTGGTTTAGATTTATAATTTTATATAAATCTAAACCACAATTAAATAATTTTATAGATTAAGGGTTTTATTCACGTGATTTTTTATGGCTATTTGCCCGATGTTTAGAGTTAGATCCGATCGCAAATGCATCGGTCTTAGTCAGTGCTGACAGATATTGACCAAAAAACCTCAGAGAAGTATCGATATAGCCTGCCGACATTGACTAAAAAACCACAGAACTAAAGCGGACCTTACACTACTACTCAATATAAGCCTTCAAACAACTCAGTACAATATATTGACCAATATCTGTGTGAGTCTCTAGACTGTGTAGGTATATTACCGAATGTTAGCTTTATAGAAACGTGGTCGAGCAACCCTTAGTAGTTTTTAAAAATACTTCGGACCAGTTTGTTCCGCAAGTGTTCCGAGATTTTTTTGTCCATGAACAATGTCAATGTGAGTGTTGCTCGAGAGAAAAGTACATAATTATAAAAGCTTCCGTAGAGAGGGACTTATGGAGTCTAGTCGTCACAGGTAGAAATATAAAGCTGATCAATGGCTGACCGATATAGAATCAAGAATATTTGTTCTTAATTTAAATTTTCAAATGTTACACCTACCGTCAAAATGAAGTGCGCGCACGCATACATTATGCAATGGACGTTAGTCGCAGGCGCAGCTAGTCCCATATAATTACGACTAGAATACATTACACGACCAGTTTAAAACCCTCTCGTTAATGTACTGCTATAAATAAGCACAAGTCTTCTGACAAATTGTATGACAATGTAGGTACAGGTTTACGATATTGTTGTCTCTTTTTAACTTGCGACAAAGTTATTGCACTTATTCATTACTGATCCGCGCAACTTCGTTTGTGTCATTTTTTCTCGTTTTTGCAACATTTTTCATTGATGCTCCGCTTCTATTGGTCGTAGCGTAATGTTAAATAGCGTATAACCTTCCTCGATAAATGGGCTATTCAACACTAAAATAATTTTTCAATTCAAAATAGTAGTTCCTGAGATTATCGTGTTTAAACAAACAAACACATTCTTCAGCTATATAACATTAGTATAGACTAGTTGACCGGCGCAACTTAGTATGCGTAAATTTTCCCCGTTATTGCAACATTTCTCATTGCTTCTCCGCTACTTTTGGTCGTAGCGTGATATTGTATAGCGTTCCTCAATAAAATGGCTATTCAACACTAAAATAATTTTTCAATTCAAATCTTATAATATTGGTAATCTCAGGAACTACTGTTCCTGAGATTACCGCGTTTAAACAAACAAACTTTTCAGCTTTATAATATAAGTATAGATTAAAGAATCTTTTAAATATTTCACGCGATTAAGTCCCGATAATATTTTAATATGTGTAAACATCGCGAAAGTTTAAAAACATTTATAATATTAGGATAGATAAGTGTGTGATATTTCATACTCCTCCGTCTGCGCAATTTTCGTTAAAAAGGCTACAAACCTTTTTGCTTCACGTAATAATATTTCTTAAAAAGCATTTAGGCACTTACTATATAAAATTAATCGTCCCCGGTTCCAGTCAAATAATGAAATATTTAAATAGATAAATTATTATGTATTTATTGAAATTCGTACTGGCTATCTGTGGACATTGCCGGATTAAGCCAGCGTAGGGCCCGTAGCAAATTCTATCACGAGAACCTTGAACTGCTATCATGCTATGCTCAAAAAAAAACTCGCCCAGTTTAAGGAGGGCGAACTAAGATAACCCCCTTTTGCGCGGGGGTCCGTATGGTTAATCCGGGACTGACTCTGGATGCTTCCATTTTATAAGTTTTTAATACAACTTATACACATTTAGTCCAACCAGTATCTATTTAAATTCTATTGCAATAAGTAGCCTTGTCTAGGTTAGTTCACGAGTGGGCGAAAGACCCGTGAGAGCTGACCTAAGGACGCCAAATGTTTATCAGTATTTATTTACACCTCATAAGAACCTTAAAATCAGTTTATTAAAGTATATTTTCCCTTAACTACACATCAAAATAAAATTGTAAAACATTAGGTAAATAAATAACCCCATTCCATATCTGTATGTTTATCTATTTCATGTTTATTAGATGCTACATCCTTGTAAAGATTTACCAGTATGTCTTGGTATCTATAACGACTGCGATCTCATAATAAAGTAAGAGAAAACAGTTAAAAACGGAGGTCTTAATAAAGTTGTGTTTGGTATATGTGTGGTCGAAATCTTTCATAAACTTTTTGACGTTTTATTGGTTTCGACGTTGTTATTATTTAGTTGGATGTAGGGTGACCACTTAAATGAAGTAATTGTCCGGATAAGTCTAACTTTTTGGTGCCTCCAGTCTTGAGGTTCATTGGACAGTGGACTTTTTGTTTGTTGGGATGAAGTCCTAATACCTAGTTATAAAAATAAAATAATTCTAATAAAAGTTGTTAATGTGGGATTGTGGTGTGTGACCCTCCAACTAAGCTGAATGGCGTGCGTTAGGAGGATTCAATAGTAAGTCGTTAGTATAATGGGTAGGATTCGAACCCGCGACCTCACGATTGCGATACCTATGCATTAACCATTAGGCTACCGCTGCTTTAACTGATGCATAACTAATTGAAAAATCGCGATAATTTTTTTTTTTACCGCATATTATTTTTCATTTATAGATTCTAACTAAATAATCTACATAACACTTCGTTATTTTTTTTCGGATACTGCTGAAAAAAATGACCTAAACTACACTTGTTGATTGTCAGGAAATTGTCCAAACAAGTTTCGATATGGATACCCTAGTTTTGAGTAATAAAGTTGTAGGTGTCCTTTTTAATTTATGAACGAATCGAATTACTTCAATGTAACAATGTTTTTGGGTTATTGTGCATGAGTAATCGACCTTTCATTTATTATGGGGACTATATTTTGGGTAATAAACAATAATCGCTGTTGTATCCAATTGAAATAAGATATAAGTGCTCATAAAACGACAAATACAGATAAATTTAAATTTGTCAACGATTTTCTAATTCTCCGTCACATAGTTTTAAACGGTCACATTTAATATTAATTTTATAGATATAAAAAAATGCAAATAATGGCTCGTTAAAATTACATTATTGGCATTAAGTCAGGTCATCTAAAACAGTATATCTACAAGAAGACAATAGACATAAAGGTACTTACCTAGAGTTATGATTTAAAAATGATGGCCAGTTGAGTTCTCATTTTTTAATTAGATTATCAAGAAGATTATTTTCATAAGTGAAAAATGAACTAGACTATCCATCAATTTCAAAATAAGAAAAAATAATTTAATTTAAAATAACATTAAAATTATCCGATAGTGTTTTAATTTTACGCGCGAGTTTTAGTACGATGTATTGTACCTAATTAAAAAAAAATGCATTGACTCTTACAAATACCAACCTGCAATCACAAATTCCAAATTTAATCGTCTTTGTTTGAATTTGGAATGTGGTCTATTCAGCCCTCGAAAATGACGTAATCTGCCTGTCGTAGTAGGCAAATCAACAGGTGAACTTAGTACACAGGTTTTTCTATAAATACCACCGATTCCTTTCACTATCGCCCACATTGCCTGGCGCCTAACGTCGTGGGTGTGACAGTCCGAGACGATATCACAAAATACACAGGTACAGAATGCCGATTCACAGGTCAGCAACAAATACACACACACACACATAAACGCGCGTACGACGATCGCAACTTGCGATGTTTTGGTTAAGATTCGACCGAGATTTGTATACGTCTGCGTCTATGTTTGCGTGAGCCTGTTTTTGTTATTTGTAGGGAGCTGGCCTGTACCTAAGTATTCTATGACGATATGCAACGATTGTCAAATCCTAGATAAAGACTAGTCGTAATTAAACCGGACAACGATTCTGATTTATTGTTAGTCTCGTTTGAATTTCATGGGAAGATATAATAAACTTGGGTAATACTCTGAGAATGTAGATAACTTGGGTTGAGAACTTGACATCTAAACGGTTGATTTTCTGCTAGTTGTGGCTGTATTATGGTATAATATGCTTTTAAAATCTTCTAAGGTTTAAGTCACTTTTAACATAATCTGTGCAAATGTGCATCTACTGGACTTATACCCGTGTTTTTTTTGTATAATGTCCAGATTTCTACAGTGACAAATGAAGTTGATCATCTATCAAGACTTACCATATCTTTGGTGTACGTTTTCACATCACTCATTACGTGAATGACGAACGTCAAAATGTTCTATCTAACAGTAGCTTCATCTATCTACTTCGTCGAGTTTAAATAGACTCATAATTTCAAATGTTGCTGACCATGTAATAGTTGCAAATGTGACCCTGTGAAATCCTTAATGCGTTGTCAATTATTATTACGTACTTATTATGACAATATAAAATAACGTTGTAAAATTGTGGTGAAAATCTAAGTGATCAGCTACTAATAGGCTTGATAATGTGCATCCATAGCTTAAAAATAAAAAATGGCGGCAAACGGAGCTGTCATCATTGTCAAACCGATATGTAAAAAATAATGCCAAGCCAAGGCATCATCTTTATGCAGAAAAATCTGCCAGTAAAAGTTAAATTTGATTATAAATTGGATTAGATATTCGGTTATAATTTATAATCCAATTTTTCGCACATTAAAAACATTCATCCAGAAATAGAATCTTCAATGTGATCGATTCACAATGTACATTTTGAAACGTAATTTCTTTTACTAACTCTATTATAGATTTACTTTCTCTCAAATGTGTTCCAGTTTCTAACACATAGTCATTTTATTTGCTCCAGAATTGGGACTAGAACATAAAAATACTTGATGCGCATAAACTGTTTTATTTGTTTATTTTCCGTGCCGTAATATATTATTAACTTTGAACGCTTTTGAACGTAATCATTTTTTTTTTATTGCATGTCGTTGCCCGTGCAAAACCGCGAATAGGTATGAAAATAAGCCGAAAATCAGTTAAACCTAATATACTATATTGAGAAGGACTTATAATAGAAATCAGTTTTTTTGTCATATTAGCGGTTTTGCACGCGCTACAACTTTGGATTTGATGTAAATTGGTGATTTTGGTTCGTGCTAGTGTAGGTCACGAGATTCGCCTACGCAGACCCGCCTTACTCAAATATTATTTGATTAACATAAGTCGCATTATGTTGGCCTTCATACGAGAGAGAAGTGCAAATTTACAAAGTTTTAGGTAACTGGCTACACGTCGGGCAACTGTGTGCTGTGTACCTACTTTTTTACAACATCGAGGGGGGGGGGGTTAAAGCCCCAGATAGGTACTTGTGGGATGTTGTAGGTTTACTTATAACTTACTGTTACCTGTGACTCTGGCTGTCAAATCCATACTATATATATTCATACTAATATTATAAATGTGAAAGTAACTCTGTCTGTAAGTCTGTTACGCTTTAACCGATTTAGATGAAATTTGGTATGGAGATAGTTTGAGTCCCGGGGAAGGACATAGGATATTTTTATCGCGATAAGTAACCGACACCCACGCGGATGGAGCCGCGGGCGAAAGCTAGTATCGTATTATTTATACAAAAGTCTTATTGGTTTTTAAAATCAGTTAGTAACAAAACATTGAAGTGTGGTTCGAATAAATTTAATAACAGCGAATGCTCGACGTTGTGTTACTAGTAAATGCTCATATACTAATCTTTATGTTACTAAATATATCAACACTGTAAAAAATGATGAGGTACCTACTTGGGATTTCACTTGATATGGAATGACGCTATTATTACCTATTATTTCAATTTATTAATTATTAGCTATATTAAAAAAGAAATCCCCATAATCTATACTTTTCTTGGCATTCATTGCCTTGGCATGCATTAACCGCCACAGACAATACCACGACGAAGCATTTCAAAATGGCGGACACACCACCTTTTTACGAGCAATTACTCTAAGCTTATTTTACAGCATCCAGACCTTTACGGGTCTTATTAGCTGCCAGATTTTGCCAGACGCCTATTTCAAAACTTATCCTATTGCCTTCCTATAAATGGCAATAGTAATATGAGCTAGTAATATGGAATCGTGAGTTATCGGAATCGCAATCTCAATACGGTTTGAGGTATGGGAAAAACGGAATGCATAGTTTTATGTCTCAATTTTGACCTAGAAGGCAAGAACCATGACTTATATTGATAGAATTCGTTTCGTGATCTTTCTTATTGAATTAATATGGTTTTTGTTAAGTTCCAATATCTTTTGGGCATACTAAAATCATACAATGTAATACATTGTACTCTCTGATTATATAATGCTAAAAAAAATTAAACTACTATTTTTGACGTTTGACACTCGTTGAAAATGGCGCGCTAGAATAACTATGGCTAGAACATATGATAGGAGTCTTCTAACCTCTCAAAAAGTACGTCCATTTGACCATACTTTTTGACAGTTCTTTGCTTCAATTTTCGATGCCGGATTAGGAATCTAGACATTATATAATCAAAGATTGTACTGTACATAAGCCCTTTGAAAAATGTTATGTTACACTAGATTTTGCTTCGCGGTTTCGCCACCCTGAATCAGATCGCGATAAAAAGTCCAATTAATGCTATATCCTTGAGGAATATTACTTACCTTCCTCAAGGATATAGCCTCCATAACTACCAAACTTAATTTTAATCGGCCAAGTATCTTCCTTAAATAACGCGTTCAAACATACAAACCATTCAAATCATTGAAATTGATACAGAATAACCGAATTATTTTTAAACCTTTGCTATTTTTACACATATAAAAATATTATTGGGACTTAAACGGCTATTACACTACCCTGAATCAGGGTCCTAAATCGAGGTGGCCTTAAAAATTTGGCAGAGAATTAGGGCCCTAACTCTTATTACACCGCTCTTTTTAAGGATTCAGGGTCCCTGATTCAGTGTGGTGTAATAAGCGCAATACCTAATAGTCCCTGATTCAGTGTGGTTTAATAAGCGCAATACCTAATAGTCAAAATATTTCACACGATAAAATCTGATAATATTCTAATCGATTAACCTATAAAACTTATTAGTAAACCATAGATACCTAATCGTTTTCAACAATCACAAATTGGCCATCTTTGTTCCATCTTGGCAGCCAGACATTATCGTACCTGACCCGCCATTTCCAGCAATCAAATTTTACTGTTAAAGCTAGAAAGCGAACTGTGTATAAAGCCATAAATTTCATTACTTTCCTAGGCGACTACCGTAAAATTATGTGAGCGGAGCAAACGTAACTAACTATATTTACTGCTGGATGTAAATGTTGTGATCTTTAATTGAAAACTATATTAATTAAAGGGAACTAGATACTGGCAGAATTGCAGCTGCGTATTGCTGGGTAGGCTCAGTTACCTAAAATAGGAAGAAAAATCGGGCTAGTGCATGTCGGGCCACGAACAATGTAGAGTTCCGTAGTACCCCATCCGAATAATGCAGTTTAAGAAGTGGGTTTTCTGTTGTTTTTGTTTTATACTACTAACAACGTTATATAAGTATTTTTTGATGTATTTTTCAAACGAAAATTTTCTTACTTCTACACTTGGTCTGCTGTTACTCGTTAAGTTGTAAAGCCCACTTAGCTATGATAGTTTTCCTCTTAATTTCACTATATATACTACTACCGTGATTTTTTCATATACCCAACATCGGCCATTTAGCTGGCAGGGAGGGGGGGGGGGAATGACTCTAACAAAAAATTGCAACTTAAAGCTTAATATTTTACAAACCTAAATCGAAAAATAATGTTAACAACACTAAAATGTTTTTTTACTTACCTAATGATACCCCACATGAAGGGGCAGGTGAGATAAAAACACATCCCTACTTTACTTGGGAGGTACTCTAAAAAAAATGTTCTTCTGTCACTTTGTCGGCATAAGTGACATGTGTCCCTGCAAAATTACAGCCTTCTAGCACTAAGCTAAGCTAAGCTGCAGACGGACGGACATGGCGAAACTATAAGAGTTCCGTTTTGCCATTTTGGCTACGGAACCCTAAAAATTACTGCTTTCGTTGAATGTATGTAGTTCTATTTTCAAAATTAAAACTAATAGGAAAAATTGCATGTTTCGTCTCGATACGCTCGTGTAGAAGTCAAGTTCTACATAATTAAAAAAAAATGCATCAAGTTATTCAAAATTCACGTTTTATATATCCATTGGGCCAAAGTTGCGGTCAAAAACTAGTCTTAATTAAAATTCTGTTCAACCTTTATAACGCAAGTACTCAAAGGTATTAAGATAAGGCTTATTAAGTATCTAATTACCTAATTCCCTGCGATGTACGTGTCAGAATGAAGTTGAACGGTAGCTGAATGCCTGGTAATCATCGTCCAGTATCAACGTCTAATAGTGGCCGATTTATAGTCATGCCTTGCGAGCCGCTGAAGGGAGGGCCTATTAAATGCAACGCTAAATAGACAAAGACTAAATGATGCACAGATTGGACACAATTGTAGAAATATGTACCTCCGTATCTATACTGATATTATAAAGCTGAAGAGTTTGTTTGTTTAAACGCGGTAATCTCAGGAACTACCGATTCGAATTGAAAAATTAATTCACTGTTGGATAGCCCATTTATCGAGGAATAAAACATTACGCTCTAGGCTATAAAACATTACGCTACGACCAACAGGAGCGCAGCAGTAATGAGAGTTGCAAAAACGGGAAAAATGTACGCAGACGAAGTTGCGCGGGACCAGCTAGTTCATAATATATAGAAAACAGTTCATAGTTACCTATGTCTTTTTGGGGAATACAGATCCTGATATTGATAAGGATGTTTTATTTGAAGAAGAAGAAAAAAAATATTTTCTCTTGTATTGAGTCTTTTTTATGGGCATTTATTAGTTTGTGCTTAGGCCACATGAAGATAATTGGCCATAGAAAATAAGACCAAAAACCAGGACAAAATTAGCCAGAAGCCGGTGCTGCAACGGACAAAAGCTGAGATTAAGACCGAAGGAAAAATAGGCCACTGCGCTGTAAAAACATCTTAAAGTTTCATAAGTAGGCTTTTCTATTATGATTGACTCGCATTTCTATTGTGTTTTAAACTATTGTTATGTGCTGCTTTGCTAAAATATTACTATCCTGGTTGTATCTTTAAAATCTTATTACAAAAAAAAAAACATAATTTCGCAAGGATTTTTTTTGACGTAAGATAAATTTATATACATTAATTAGGATTACTATGATTGAACAGCCCTTCTGAAATTTGTAAATTTCAACTTCGTAATTAAAGCACCATATATTATACAACCTCCTTTTAAAATGCAAATATGAGTTTAATCCTCGGATCGTAAAATTGAGATTAAATGCAAGATTAATAAATATTCTGTCAGCATCTTATGTTAATACATACAAGTTAATACATATTAATGTTGGTTCTTTTGTGTTTTTAGTAGAGTTGGACTGATTCTGACTTTGACTGACTACATGACTAGCCGAATAGTCGGATTAAAAAAGGCCAATCGCCGACCGGCGATTTCTTTAAAATTTGTTGTTGCCAAGACTGTAATGATGCCATTTATTTGGCAATCTTACGGTTGTCGGTCGGTAAAAATGAGGCAAAACGTCAAGCAATCCATACGGTTTACTTATTTACAAAAGAAAAAATTATAAGCCTGATTCCAAAACTGCTTGACCTATGTGTGGTTTGCTTATTCTAAAGACAGAATCAACAATAATAGGCCAATTATTCTGCGAAATTTTGCCGACTAATCACCGACAAGTAGGTAATCGACTAAAAATCTATCCAATGCAGTCGGCTTTCTCGACTCGACTCTACTAATCTTGCTAGCTTGCTACATCTCTAGTTTTTAGTATGTTAAATATTTAATATTTTTGCAAATACATAGCGTATCTTGGTGATCTAATCTTTGATCGAGGTACTGCGTGCGGGCGTTGCGCAAGCGCCTCAGTGGCGCCGTCTAGTGGACTGCACCGTGATCTATTGGCGCCGGCACAACGCCCGCCTCATTATACTCTTATCGCCTCAATGCAAATCCGACAACATTTTAATCTTAGAAAAGTCCGTTTTCGTGTAAATACTTCGCTTATTTTAAAGGCTCAAGCGCTGCGTGGGCGCAAGGATTGTGAAATTCTGTACGCTTTTTCCTTTGAGCGTGGGTAGCTAATTATACGTCTGAATATAAATTTATGTTGAATAATATAGTTAAATTAATGGTGTACTGTTTGTGGGCTCTATCGTTTGATAAGAAGACACATAGTTGACGAAGCAAGCGTTTAGTCCAATCTAAGTCACGTTTCATCTCAGAAACGCACTGTCGCATAATAAGTATACTTAATTAATTCAAGTTTTCATTATTTTCAGGTAAGTACTACAATCCGGAGATCTATGCAGATTTGCACGGTAATCGCAAAATCAACGATAAGTAAGAAATAGCAAACTACTAATTGAAACCATTTTAATTAACAACCCCAGACGGACGTTGTCCGTCTGTTATGGCGTCGTAGCGCCCAAACAGATGAATGGATTTGTATGCAGTTTTTCCCACAAAAAAACTGGTTTATTCGGGATGGTTCTTAGCTTTATTTGATAAAAATCAGTTCACCTGTTTAGGAGATATTTAACTTTTTGTAGTAGTTAGAAGGTACGCTCATATGTACCGCGATTTTTATACATTAATTCACACGCCCACACAAAACGAACAGCGCATGAGCGTGATTCACTCTATCTCTGGTCCATCTTGTTCCGATTCTTCGCGTCTGTTATATCTTTAAGTGCGTACGTCAAGAGCTTTCGTCTGTACCTCATTCTATGCTTATGCTGTCATCGAATCTCATCTTCACAACATAAAATCTCGTAACTAACTTCAATATTCATCTCTCCCTGCTAATACCATACAAATGAATAAATAACAGCGCAGTAAAACTATATACTCACGACACGATACGATGTTGTACAAAATTCGATTTAATAATTCAGACATAGGCAGGGGCGGTACTACGAACCCATAAAAGCAATTCTAAAACTCGCTGTTGACTCGTAAAATCGAAACGAAACGAGGAAAACCGTTTATATGCCGTTCTGGGAACAGTACATGCGATTCGAAAGGTTAAATTAAGGAGAACGCGCATTGTGTGAAGTAAAATCGCGAAAATGAGACACTTGTAAAGTCACGCTTGATGGATGATACGGCACGAAAGAGAAAAAGGTGGTAGAGATAAGAATTTTCTGAAAATTCCCCTGTTACTTCCCCCCCCCCCCCCCCCGTATTAGCGCCTGGTCCTGTTGCCCTCTATTAATGTGAAATAATCATTAAATTAATAATAATAATAATAATAATAATAATACTCTTTATTGTACACTAAATATACAAGAACAAGGTGGTATACATTGTATAACTTATATGTAGGTACAATGGGCGGCCTTATCGCTAATAGCGATCTCTTCCAGGCAACCTTTGGATGGATAGAAACAAATTATCTACAAGAAATAAATAGCGGTAGTGTACAGCATGAATAAATAATATAGGTATATTAATACATTTAGCTATATACATATATATAAGTATAATAATCTAAACTTATCAAGAAATTAGAACAAAATAGATATTTATAGTTTTAAGTAGTCAGATAATGAGCCTTCAACATCCTTTTAAACAATACCAACAACTGAGCACGTCTAATAGGCAAAGGCAATGCATTCCAAAGTCTTGCTGCCTCAACTGTAAATGATTTGTCATAAAATCGTGTGGAATGCACTGGAATTTCCAATCTCAAATCCTCCGATGACCTCAGGGACCTCGAATGCGTGTCATGCAGGAACTTGAAACGTTCTTTGAGATACAAGGGAGTGAAAGGATTAAAAAGTATACTGTACAGCAATGAAAGAATGTGAGTATTCCGACGAAGACGAATTGGGAGCCACTTGAGCTCGTTACGGAATTCTGAAACGTGATCATATTTGCGCAAGCCAAATATAAATCTAATACATAAATTTTGGAGACGCTCAAGTCTGTCAAGTTGCTCCTCGGTGAGGTCAAGATAGCTGGCATCAGCATAGTCAAGTATAGGTAGAAGAAGAGACTGTGCCAGCGCAATTTTAGTGGTAATGGGGAGAAAGTTGCGGAGTCTTCGCAAAGACCCTGTCGATGCAAATAACTTACGGCTGACCTCTTGCAGTTGAGGACCCCAAGATAAGGTTTTGTCAATGAGAACGCCCAAGTTCTTTACAGTGTCGCTAATCGTTATAGAGGTACCATTGAGTGTAACTTGTGGCAATTGGTTCCAATCGATTCGCGAAATCATCTTCGGGCTACCAACTACGATAACCTGAGTCTTCGACGGATTAACCTTCAGACCATGGTGGTTGCTCCATTCACATATACGCTCCAAATCCGTGTTAATAATTGAAAAGGCTAGTGACAACTGTCGCAGTGGTGCTTGTGTGTAGATTTGAAGATCATCTGCATAAAGGTGGTAGGATGAAACTAATTGGTTAGAAATAGCATTTATAAAAATTGCGAAGAGTAGAGGAGAAAGAACGCCACCCTGCGGTACACCAACCGTTACATCGCACCAGGAAGAATAAGACTCTTCAATGCGTACGCGTTGTCGGCGACCAGACAGATAACTATGAAACCAGTCAATAACCGCTGGAGATATGTTGATAGAGCGTAGTATACCAAGTAGAATATTGAAATCAACAGAATTGAAGGCATTACTGAAATCAAGTAAGGAAAGGACTGTTAGATTTCCTTCTTCCATGCCTTGTCTAATATCATCAGTAACACTAACAAGAGCTGTAACCGTGCTGTGGGCAGAACGGAAACCGGACTGAAAGGGATTGAGGAGACAATTTTGAGATAAAAATGCACTAAGTTGGGAATGGATGAGCCGTTCAATTACTTTGGAAAGGAACGGTAGTATAGATATTGGTCGGTATTCTGAGAACGATAAAGGATTTGATTTTTTAGGAAGAGGAATTATTTGGGCATCTTTCCATATTCGTGGAAAGAAACCGCTGGTAATGGAAAAGTTCAAGATATTTGTTACGATAGGAAGAATCTGGTCAAGGATAGGCAAGATCATGTTACGGCTGATACAGTCAGTACCTACTGCATTAGATGTAATTGACACTACGCTCTTTCTAACATCACAATCAGTAAATTGATTCAGAACAAAGGGAGGATAGTTGGGTGATGGAAGTGATGAAAGATGATTCAATGTATTAGCTTTAGTGGTCCCATCAAAATTGGACGAAGAACAGAAATGCATATTAAGTGCGTTTAAGTCGATTGGTTCACGGATGGGGTCTTGTCTGGATTTTCCAACACCCAACGTTCTAAGAAATTTCCAAATTTTAGCGGGCTCTCCGTTCTCAACCGAGGTGTGGATATGTTGGCGTTGTGCATTTCTACACACCTTATTGCAGTGATTTCTTATAGCCACATATCTTTCTCGGTTAGTAGAAGTAGGTCTACACTTATACTTATATTTGGCTGCGATCTTCTTATTCATTATAACTTTAATCTCGTCAGTAAGCCATGGTGACGGTAAATGCTTAATTTTAATTTCGCGGATCGGAGCATGCACATCATACAACTTAATCAAGTTTGAATTAAAAATATCAACTTTATTATTGACACATACGGATCTATACAAAGGATTCCAGTCAATATTGCTGGCATACTCTCGAAGTAAATCGATATTCATACCACTAAAATTACGCTGTTTAAGAATTTTAGGTTTGACCTTAGCCGGTCGAAGTTTATAGGAAAGGAAAATTATTAATTATTAATTTAAATGAATCGACAGTTTGGAGACAACAACAAACCCAGTTGATAATATGATACCATAAGATACTCACAGAATTTTTTTTACGAATTCCTATACAGCTCATTCAATTTTAGTATATTGTAAAGCTTTCTTTTAATCAATTTTATTTTTAGTACGTATTAATTTAGTAAGGTGCTCAGTAGAATTACTATAAATAATAATAATATAGCTTTGGATAAGGTTCGTATCAGTAATCGAATCGCTTAAAAAAAATTACTCTCATTTTTGACAATAGCTCCACGCCATGGTCTTCAAAGAATTTCATGCTAAAACGTGAACCTGTAATTTTCGTAACTCATTACATAATATTACTAACAAAATTATGAGTCTTCATCGCAATACAGCCTTCATTTTAAAAATATTATAATCTCCTCAACAAATGCGTAGGTGTTTCATAATAAGGCACGAACCTTGCAGCCCCCGATATCAAAACATTTTACTTTTTTATTTTCTCTGCGTTTGTTTATAACCATAGTTTATTTTACTTTTTTTTTGGCGAACTAGCCGTTAATTTCTGACAGTACCTCGTGTTTATTATTATACTAGCTGTCCTGCGCAACTTCGTGTGTGTAAATTTTCCCCGTTTTTGCAACATTTCTCATTACTGCTCCGCTCCTATTGGTCGTAGCATGATGATAAATAGCCTACAGCCTTCCTCGATAAATGGGCTATCTAACTGTGAAAGAATTTTCTAATTCGGATCCGTAGTTCTTGAGATTACCGCGGTCAAACAAACAAACTCTTTAGCTTTATAATATTAGTATTAGATTAGTTGTTATCACAATAACTTTTCAGTTGTTATTGTTGATCGAAGCTTACATATAAGTTTAAGTTTTGAAAGCCGTCTGCCGGCATTTTCACAACTCTTGGTTCAATAGTTCATATATTTTGAACTATTGAACATATGATCCCAAATTCTATAATTTACCGAATATAGCTATATAATGTTAAAACATGACATTTTATAACTTATTTGTAATTAAAGCATTTGCTTTGTTATTTTTAAGTTATTTATTGATCATAGTTAGTGTAGACTCGAAGTTCAAATTGCCCATTGTTGATTATCAAAAAGCCTGTTCGAACATCGAACTTACATGAAGCAGAACTTCGCCGCCCATTCTCAGAAACACTAATAGTCCTATGCGTAGGAGTCGTATGGGTACCTAAGTATTGTATTTTAAATATTTACGATGTTTTTACGCTTGTCAGATTAACTTTCTAGGAAAATATCCTGTGGTATAAAATATTCCTTTAATATTGTACTTTAGATGTTTGCAGGATGTTTATGAGCTAAGGACTTAGGTTTAAACACTGTATTTTATTTAAAATAACAAGAATAAAAAAAGTTAGGAATAGGCATTTAATGTTTAAACGCAACCTTTTGAGTAGCCATATTGTGAGCAACTATTGTAGTTAGATTCTGCTTATCTGGATTTCGATGATATGTTTCAAATCGTGATTTCTTCTCCATCACTAGAACGCTATGAGTTCCGTTGTCATGAACGTGTTAGACAGTCAAGTCTATTCAATTTGAAGTTTTCAAGATTGCAGACCTACGGAGACGTGTTGTTTATTAAATTACTAGCTGTCCCGCGCAACTTCGTATGCGTCAATTTTCCCCGTTTTTGCAACATTTTTCATTGCTGCTCCGCTGGTATTGGTCGTAGCGTGATGTTATATAGCCTATAGCCTTCCTCGATAAATGGGCTATCCAACAGTGAAATATGTTTTCAATTCGGATCAGTAGTTCCTGAGATTACCGCGTTTAAACAAACAAACTCTTCAGCTTTATAATATTAGTATAGATACGCCTAAGGAATATTTAACTCTAGCTAAAAGTAACACAAACCGTCATTTAAATCGTCGTCATTTCATTCCCCCGCGTCCATCTAAATGTTACTTCACTCGCCGAAATTTCAAATCCTTTTCAATCCAGCCTCGATACACAACAAATATATCACGTCTTGCTCTAAATACGTAAGGTAGAAAGAGAGGTGTTTATTTTACAGGCAATCCCCATGGAAAATCAACATGAGAACGTAAACAGGGGAGGGACTATTCTTTTTCTCTGTAGGTATAAATTATTCAGGATCCCCGACCGCTTGTTTGAACGGCGATTTCATCAGCTGACTTACCCGTTTTATACTGACGCTTTATAAAAATATATAAAACGCTCTTTGAATAATACGATTCTTTTTTTTCATTTCAAATTGTTAATTAAGGGTTAATCTGTCGCTTTGCTAGGTTTTGTGAAATTAGGCACCACGACAAAACAGTGGCCTTTATAAAGAAATATGTTTGTTTTTTTTTTCTGGAGGAGACCTATGGTTTACACATTCTGTGCAGCCTCCAATTTCAAGTTCCTTTTCAAATTTTGTGTCTTCTGCTGTTTAAATGCTTAGTTTTATATAATTCACACGTTAAAAGCAAAGCAATAAAATGATGACATCAAGTTTGCCGCCATTTCCACAACTATAAACTTGTATTGTTTTTTCCTCTTCCCTCCGATATTATTCGGTAGGAATTATAGCTGGCACATTCTGTGCTTACCCTAGTTTCAAGTTTCTTTTCATTCTAGTTTTCTTTTTTGAATCATAAAGTCTCGTTCTTGTCCAGTTATCACGTACCTATTTCAAGTATATTTTACACGTTAAACGCGGAGCTGTAAAATAGTGACATGTCAGTTTGCCGCCATTTTTACCATTCCATATTTGAGTTCGTTTATAATTTCCGCTAAATAGAAATGTCTATGTCCGCTGTCAGTTTATCAGATCAAATAAAAGTCTCTTTTATCAACATTCACACGTTAAGCAGTCTTAAATAAACTTAGCAACGGTCTTTATCTAAAATGATCGATGCTTAACGTTATCACGGTTATGTTTGCAAAAACACGTTATTTGCTTTATTGATAGAGTCGAATTATTTACTCACTTATTTTTTAATGTGTTTGCCGCTATTAATTCACATTAGCAGGTATGCTAAACGTCAAACTAGTTTTTACGCACCAAAATTTGTTTTGGCATTGTCACCACTGTATTTTGCCAATTATTTTTAAATTTATAGTTTGTTTTAGTTTTTGGTAAATTCATATTTTATATTTTCACTTTTATTTCTCTAGCCTTTTAGAATTTAAATTGTCAAATTTACCATAATAATGAAAATACTTAAACAAGCAATAACAATATTTTATTTGTCCGTAGTAAATTGAAATAGAAACATTGCTGCCATAATATATTCAAGCTATCATATTTGTAAATATTGGTTAGATAACGAACTCATTTTGAATGAAATTACCGTGCAGTTTAATAATATTAATATTATGTAAATTATTTATTCATTTAAAAACAAACTTAATGAAATATAAGATTTAACAATATTACAGTAAAAGTTGAAAATATTTCGTTTGAAAGTTTAGATATAGGAACTTAATTCCATTTTCTAAATTCATGTTTGCGTTATTTATTGTTAGAAAATTTTAATATTGATAGAAATAATTAAAAATATCTCTTTTATTCTACCTAAATAATATATATATATATATAAATTCGACCTAAAAATTCCACTTCCACTGAATGACCTTTTTTTTTGGAAAATTTGGACACTGTACCCTGTACTGGTTGGTTTTGACAGGCAATTGACACCCCCTATAATGGTGGTGGCTGATATACCTACCGGTGTTCAATCAATTGCCCTCCCTCCCCTCGTCATGAGAGCGACTCACACTTGGCTGAATGAGTCACATGTTGCCCCCCCTGAGAAAAGATCTGGATCCGCGGCTGCACGTAGGTACCTACGCAAACATCGCACCAATTTATAGAAACAAAGCATTGAATACAGCAGCTTACTTAATTAAAATAAACACGTTGACAAACATAAATCCTCATGATGTCAATGTGACCGACTTCATTTAGACAGAATTTCACATTTAAAATCTTATTACTGAGTTTGTGAGAGTTGTATTCACCAGAATTCACCTTCTCATTCCCGCGCAATGACGTTCAAATTACTTCAGGGGAGAACGTTTTGTGAATTATCCCTTCAACGAATGAATTATTTAGTAAAATAAATTGGTGTTTCTAATAATACTTTGGCGTCTATTATGCTTTATGAAGTGTGAATTTGAGATTGGAAAATTTCGAATGTCATTCCAGTTGAATACTTTTTTCAATTTCATTTAATTTGCTAAAAGACGTTCGGACAATGCTTCGAGTGCTTTCGATCTACTACTATATTAAACTCATATCTTTTTCGCTAGAAAATTGTACTTGAATCTCAATAATATCACATTCATAAATACACATTTGCTTCGTGTCTGTATCTCTTATGCACAGCTTACATGTTGTAAACCACTCAAGGGATTTTCAAAGTCAAAGTCAAAGTCAAAGTCAAATATCTTTATTTCGTAAAATCAGGTTAATGATTATTTGAAAACGTCAAATTGATAAGAATTTCACAATTATGTAGGAGAATTTCTTCTAACCTTTAGACTAGAAACTTCTAGTCTTCTAGACTTTAAATACATGCTTATTAAATTCATAGAAACTGGAGAAATGTCCGTGCTAACCCGGCGGGGGTCGCTATTAGAATCAGATATCATAAGTTTTATAATGACATGTTTCTTTTAAAATCATCGGCTTTTAGCCAACGGACTCTTTTCCAAAATATAAACTATAAAATAAAATTACAGAATAAAAAACTTTATGCAGCAAAAAGCAGAAAACCTTTCGGAGAACTCTCACGCCAGTAAAGTTATTAAAAATCTAGGTAGAGTATATACCTTTCTTTAAGCCAAAAGCATGACTTCAGAGATGAAATGAACATCTGTCCCTAAGCAAGAAAGCATCTCACTTTCACAAAAGTATCTAGACGTCGAGTTACTTCTATAGTAAAGTACGGAGCATCCAAAAAGTTAATTTCGACGAAATGAAAGTCGCGACTGTACAAAGACTGGCGTGTAATTTTTCTTTCATTACATGTCAAAACGCGAGACCCTCTGACGAAGTAATATCTCACGGAGTACTCTCATTTTTCGACGCTTTTGTGTCCCAAGTCCCAGCGACAGTTACTATAAATAAGGTCTAATTTAAAGAAAACTTTTTCTTTTAATTTAGAATAAGTGCCTTCTCTGTTTAGCTAGCGTCTTATATTTTAAACCCTCGAAGAAAGACGGGAGTTGTGAATTTGCTTTTATATTCGAGTGTGGCAAAGGAATTCACGTCTTTGAATACGTGTTTATATAATAGGTTTTTTTTTATTATATAGCTAATTTAATATGGATGGTTCATAGCGATGTGTATTATTATTATCCTATCACCCATTTTAAAGAAATATATCACGCGTTCAAGGCTTGTAATGTATCTATACCTTATATAACGATTACCTACGCAGGTACTTATTCATGTACAGGATGATTTTTAATATACTCCAACCGCGCAACTTGGTACTTATTTCGTAATTTTTCCTCGTTTTTGCAACACTTCTCATTGCTGCTCCGCTCCTATTGGTCGTAGCGTGATGTTAGCTTATTAGCCTTCCTCTATAAATGGGCTATCCAACAGTGAGAATTTTTCTATTCGGATCAGTAGTTCCTGAGATTACCGCGTTCAAACAAACAAACTCTTCAGCTTTATAATATTATTATAATATTAGTATAGATATACAAGGTGCAACAGAAAGGTGTGGTCATATTCAAGGGTTGGTATGTGCCCATGATACTGAGTGCACATACCTAATTTTATCAAAATATTTATTATTTTTTCATTCGTTTATTTATGACGTTATTTAGTGTTATGTATAGAAGCCATGAACGGGTTGTTAGCATATTACAAATCATTCTGTATAACTTGAAGTCTTATTTAGAGAAATAATAAAGTTATATTATTTCCAAGAATCAAACAATGTAGGTCTTAGTATTAATATTGATGGTCTAGTCCTAATTTATATCTGTCGCGCGTTTTGAATTAATCAAATACTATGTTAGTACTCATATAGTGTCCTTGACCAAGTGTATCTTTTATGAATTGGTCTGACATAATATAACGTCTATCTAGCGATGATTACTTTACCAATCTGATAATAAACCAATCTCTAGAGTTCCTCCGATCTAATCAAATAATCTAGATATTAGAATGCAATCTGTGGTTAATCACTAGATTAATCAAAGTCATAATTTGCAGGATGTTATCAGAAATTGTGAAAGACAATCCGTGCGAAGGTATCCAATTCTGTTGGTTTGCTAGATACCACGACTAAAATATTTGACCAATATTAGTAAAATTTGAATATAGTACAGTAGGTGATAGGTTAACGCGATACAGTTTATAAACAGAGAAACATTGTAAACATTAGCAATTTGAAAAGAGTGGCCGCGAGTTTTTATTGCCTGTTCTTTTCTCTGGCTTTACATGTAAATGTAGAATCGACTTTTCACAAGTGTAGTATTTTGCTTCTTATGTTATTAATAAATTTTGATTTTTATTGAGTGGAGACCGCGGCTTGGCAAACGTAGTGTAGGACGCCCTCAGGCCAGGTGGAGTGATGATTTACGCAGAACGGCTGGCAGGAGCTGGATGCGAGAAGCCGAAGATAGAACAAAGTGGCGTGCAATTGGAGAGGCCTATGTCCAGCAGTGGACTGCGATAGGCTGATGATGATGATGATGATTTTTATTATTTTATTATATTTTTAAAATGTGGTAAATGTCGCTGGTGTCACAATGATAATCATGATTAGATATATTTCGGGACTTCATCGCGTGAATTATTTAAAGGTACGAACCTTTTATTTACCCGACGTTTCGATCGAATTGCACCGATCGTGGTCACGCGATTAAGTCCCGAAATATATCTAATATGTATAAAAATCGCGAAAGTTTAAAAACGATAGTCATAATTTTGTAATACTATTAATTATATGTAATTACATTATGTCACTGTTTATTTACCTCAATAAAAAGAAAAAAAAAATAGCCATCATTACGTGCGGGCGGGAGATGTCTCTTTATAAGATATCTTTAAGCGTTTATTAAATTTCAAATTTAAATTCTGATGAACTTTAGTGTTCTTAATCTAGGATATGATGCAGGAACCATGCTGCAAATCAATCTTTTGATTTATGCGCAATCACACTGCGGTGGTAAATGTACCTTAATTATTTTCAATATCTGATTGACAATAAACATTCTAACACCGCAAAGGTCAACTCTCTCCTGTCGATAAATTTGAGATATTGGCTGTTTGTGATTCAGAACTTCATCTATTTTATGGCTAAGAATGTCGGTTTCAATATCTAATTCATTTAGTCACGGGTGTCAGTGTGTTTGGTTTGTCACATAGACTTTTCTATACCGAATGGTTTTGTACTGCTTCCATCTAAGTATATAAATCCATCAAATTTACGCTTAAATATAGTCACACCTGATTCAAAATTCACAGCTAGTATCATTTTATTGTAATTCCTTGTCTCGCAAAGATGTGCGAATTAAGTAGCTATAATCCGCTTCAGGTTGACATGGTAATATAAATTTCGAATGACTACTACTAAAAGTACACAAATGCAGGCAAAAAAGTAACTGAGATTAAAATTTCTTAATGGATTAGACGGGAACTGGCAGACTAAGATGACATGGACGCTCCGGGACTTGTCTTGCGAACAATGCGTCTTGTTCCTCGTCTCCCCATATTCCGATTGCCATATTGACATGGCAATCGGAATATGAATGCTGTTTTTTTTTTCTTTTTTTAATCTATATTATAAAGCTTAAGAATTTGTTTGTTTGAACGCGGTAATCTCAGGAACTACTGGTTCGAATTGAAAAAATATTTTTCTGTTGGATAGCCTATTTATCGAGGAAGGCTAGGCTATAAAACATCACGCTGCGACCAATAGGAGCGGAGCAACAAAGAAAAATGTTGCAAAAACGGGGAAAATTTACGCAAACGAAGTGTGCGGGTCAGCTAGTCTAATATTAAACCACCAATACTAGCCAACAACTACTTCATCATGTAGCCCCGCGTAGCCACAACTCTGGAAAACGGGTAACAAGGTATTCGTACCTCCTTACATGCATTAAAGTTTGAGATGTGTGCTCTTGTACCTACGTCTTACAGAATACATTGATTACCTATTATGCCATACGACATGAAAAGTAGAGTAATTTGACGTTACAAAACTGTTAGTCTTTAAGACGCCTGACCCGATATTTCCATGTTAATTTGTGAATATAAAACACGTGTCGCGTTAGTCGCTTATCATCCCACAGCTCGTAAAGTTGAAGGCACCGTGCTTTATTGTGAACGTAGGCGAGCAGCTTTCTCTCTGAAGCATTGTATAATAGAACTATGGCTTGTTGCACTTTGGTTTTGAATAGGTTAATATATGTAGATTAATTGTTTCGTGACATAATTGTTCCTTTTTCAAAGCTTCAACCGCTAGAAATCTGGTTCCTCTATGCCTTTAAATTTATCCAAAAAACAGGACAACTCGTACACAGCCATCTGATTCAAAACTAGGCATAACTATGGCAAACATATCTACTGAACTGAAAAACATTTTTATTCCAGACACGGAATAAACAATCGTGCTCATCACACAGAGTTTTATTGATGGATGGGAATCGAACCTACAATTTTAGACTTAGCAGAGAAAGTCACTAACTAACCACTATTCCAACAGGTCAGTTATTAAATGGTGACTATTCGTTAAACTACAAAAAGTTGATTTTCACCAAACCTCTACAACGAATTATGACGTATAGAACCTTTGTAAGCATTTTTCTTCCAAGCTTGATGGAAATCTGTCTGTTCAGCTGACCATGGTTTACAAATTGAAAAAAATAGGTCAAATAAATCATTCTTTACTGACAGAACCCTTACATGTTAACTTTAAGACAATTTACTAAATTGTTCCTTCTTTTATCATCCTTGCTTCCTACTTTCCCATACTCAAATTGTGTAAGTAATGACCCGTAATGTTTATCCTATCTGTAGAGATTTGTAAACGAGAAGCAATAAAGAGGTCAATAAGTAAGGTCCATTGGTTTAATTAGCAGTATATTGCGGCCAGATAATTTATTACTGAAACCCAAAACAAACATTTGTTATTCTGGTTTATTTTAAACTACTATCTAGTAAGGCAAAGACCGATATTAAAGTCCCTATAGACCGCGGCAGGCCGACATGTTAAATGGAATAACAAGTTATACAGTTAGTTCCGTATATACCATATTATACCAAAATGTAAGGGGTCCTTATTCAAGTTCTTTTTTCTGTTTTCGAGACAAGCCCGTGCGAACAGGCGCATGCTCGGTGCGCTCAAATATATCCGCCGCTTATTTTCGTTGATGCATTTCTAAGCGCAGCTCTCTATTCAAGATTATGACAAGATTTTGACAGTTCGCACGAGCTTGCCACGAGAACGGAAAAAGAGAACGTGAATAAGGACCCAGGTAATAATAATAATCATCTTACATGCATATACAGTTTATAAACAAAGAAACATTGTAAGCATTGGCAATTTGAAAAGAGTGGCCGCGAGTTTTTATTGCTTTGTTCTTTTCTTCGGCTTTACCTATTGTTTGCGAACAGGCAATACCTACATGTAAATATAGTATCGACTTTTCACAAGTGTAGTATTTTGCTTCCTAAGAGTACTACATATATTAGGTACTAGCTGTCCCGCGCAACTTCGTATGCGTAATTTCTCCCCGTTTTTGAAACATTTCTCGTCGCTTCTCCGCTCCTATTAGTCGTAGCGCGATGTTATATAGCCTATAGCCTTCCTCGATAAATGGGCTATCCAACAAAAAAAGAATTTTTCAAATCGGACTAGTAGATCCTGAGATTAGCGCGTTTAACCAAACAAACAAACAAACAATCAAACAAACAAACTCTTCCGCTTTATAATATTAGTATAGATATATACTGCCTACTGAATCTACAAAATCACTCAATCTTTTACCAACTGGCTTAAGGAGCATCCACCATTATATTCCTCTAAACCGCCACTTAATACTATCGGTTATAATTACACGGCACTAATTTGCGAGACGATTACACTATATCTAGTTAATTAGAACATATAAATTATACCTGGACGGATCTGACCCTTCGTAACCTCTTTGACGCCTCCGCACCACTAGTTTTGAAACTGCTTTAAACGTTGTTCTGTTTAGTTTAGATTAGAATTGAGATGGATTATGAATGTACAGTAACATCCCACTTTAATCGAAGCAAGATGGGAGATGGTATTGGTACTTGAGCAGTCTAAAATCTGAGTCATCTGAGGGTCAATTCACGTATTTAAAGCAGTGCAGTTGCAGTTAAGTTTTGATTAAAACGGCTATTTTTGTATTCTTGTGACTTTGAGATCGATCTCAAATACGCTTGCGTCAAGTATGCGTCTCGAGAGCGCTATAACGACATTCTAGTACGGTGCGCAAGCGTTCTTAAGATCGATCCCAAAGTTACAAGAATACCAAAATGGCCGTTTTAATCGAAACTTAACTGCAACTAAACTGCAACTGCACTGTTTTAAATACGTGAATTGACCCGCTGACAACTGTTTTTAACTCTGAGACACTTAAGGAGCCCTGTGTCGCTTAGAATTTTACAAAACAATATTTAGCGTACGTGTTAAAAAGTACACCCAGACTAGGAACAAGATTATGTGGATCACACAAAGTAGTGTTCCGAGTGGAAATCGAACTCACGACCTCTGGCTTAACAGTCGGTGTTACTAACCACTAGATACCTATACCAGTAGTAATAAAGACATTTTTGTGTTAATACTGCATTCTAATTCTCATATTGCCATCCTACAAATGAAGAGAGACAAATTAAGAAGCTGACCTACACAACTTCGTCTGCGTAAATTTTCCCCGTTTTTGTAACATTTTTATTGCTGCTCCGCTGCTATTGATCGCAGCGTGATGTTATATAGTTTATAGCCTTCCTCGATAAATGGGCTATCCAACAATAAAATAATTTTTCAATTCGGACTAGTAATTCCTGAGATTATCGAGTTCAAACAAACAAACAAACTCTTCAGTTTTATAATAATAGTATAGAAACTAATGTCTTTAAATAAATATTATCTCCATTTTCACGGAATACATACCGTACACTATTTGGTACCAGACAATGCTAAGAAATATATTTTATATACAATACAATATACAACCCACTTGTGACCTACATACATAACAGCAACAAAAATAACACAATAAACTTTATTTCCAAGAGATATAGAAAGAACGTCACTTTTTACTTGTTTGTGAACTGTGTGGGCTTCAAACTTCGACTTATCTTGTGCCAGTTACACAAAATACCGTGAGAACAGAAGGTAATTTTTTTTCAACTTCTGTGTACACCTATACATGTATGAATATTTTTAGGGGGGGGCCTAAAAAAAATTATGTTTAGATATTATTTAGCTATCAAACTAAGTAGTGACCACTACAAAACACCTTTTCACAAATTCTTTGAGTAAAACGCCTGTGACATACACAGAAAGATGACATAGACAGAAAGATGAACATGACGAAACTTTAAGGGTTCCTTTTTTGCCATTTTGGCTACCTTAAAATATCCTATATTTCTGTAGAAGTGAACGATGTCTATCGATGCGTTTTTTTTATAACACGAAATGAAGAGACAATCATATCGTCCGCCTGATAGTAAGCGTCACGCCAGCCCATAAGAGTATCAGTGCCACACAAATCCTTGTTTGGCAAAAATCTGAATATCACCGCACCGCGCTCCTTATTTAAGTCATTCGTTCGTAAGTCTGATTTGCCCAATGATAACACTTGGTACAATGCCCTTCAACCGAAACACAGTGATGTGTTAACATCTCTATTTCACTTCTAAATAACTGGCACTATGATGGTACCCTTCAAGACGCCTATGGCTTAGACTTTCCACAGTTAATTTTGCGTCGCTCGAGCGCTTTTGTACAAAGCTCACCTTCTGAACATTCGATGTTTTGTGATGTGAGCTACAAACTTCGACTTATCTAGCACTATAATATCTTATACATAATTCACAGTCTACGCCCATTCCGTGATATAAACCGACGCAACAAAATTGATATTACAAATTGATATCGTGAAATGTAATTAAATTACCAACGTAATTTATTAATATTACCACTGAACAGTAGTTGCTTCTGCGTTTTATGTCAAATTAAACATAAAATTTGTAAGGAAGCCGGATTAATAAAAACTAGTGGTTATATTGCTTAATAGAAGTCAAATTAACTATTTATATAATGTGACATAAAATCATATTAAAAATCATTAAGAATTTCAACAGCAATTTTATTACAAATTTTAGTATAGATCTTTAGGCAATTTTAACATTCATTTTATAAAAATGCCGGCTAAACGTAAGTGAGATAAAAATTATTAATAGTACCTACGAACATCTGACGAAAACAGATGCAGAATAAGATACCTAGTGTAGGAGTTGGCTTCTTGCTGAAAAATAGAAAAAATCACGATTGATATGCACTATACTAATCTTAGACTCAGTAGTATTGTTTAACCGACTTCCAAAAAAGTAGTTCTTTGTTTGACCTGTACGTAGGTATGTACCTAGTATGTTCGTGATTTTGTTAAAAAACTACTAATTCGAATATTTTTTTGCCTTGGATTTTACAACACTTAATTTTCATTTGAAGTCGGCTTTATTTGGTTTAAATTTCTGTAAGCTTCTCACACCAAAATGTAGGCATCCATTATTGTCTTATTAAGTCTACGTGCAACTAAGAAGAATTAATGTTTGTTTAACGGCTCAGTTCTGAAAGTGGAACCAATAAATGTCACAGATAATATATGTACATTCGTCCAAATCTTATAGAAAGTAGGATGGCTCCTAACGGCACTTCACCTGCACGAAATAGGAAGAAAAACAAACTACTGTACGGTCACAATGTAATATATTAATTGAGCCATAAAAATCATAAAAGGAATAACAAATAAATCAAACGGTCGAAGAGTTCATAAATTTTTATGTCTATCCAAATCCTACGAGGATAGATGCCATTTTTGTATCTTTATTTTTTGTTTTAAGCCTGTATACAATTAATTGTACCAATTTGGCTAATGTTATAAACACGAAGGCAGATTTAATTAAGAAACATTTCATTTAATCAATTAATAAATTTAATCACAAAACATAGTAATACACTTGTCGAAGAATTCATAAATTTTTATAGGTATCCATCCAAATCCTACGGGGATAGATGGCATTTTTGCATATTTATTATTTGTTTTAAGCCCGTATACAATTAATTAGACCAATTTGGCTAATGTTATAAACACGAAGGCAGATTTAATTAAGAAACATTTAATTTAATCAATTAATAAATTTAATCACAAAACATAGTAATACACCTGATCACGTTAAGGCCTCTTTTAGACGTCCGGTTTTTTCATCAGACGCCGGATGGATTTTTCGCCGGACTGTGCAGTGTTGTATGCAGTGACCTCTTATTAGTAGTATAAAGGGTCAGTTGTTGTATGGCTTACATAGAGTGTTTTCACATGCACCGGACACCGCACCACCGCATGTTAGAAAGACGTCAAAATTCCATCCGTCATTCAGTGATAAAACCGGACGTCTGTAACAGCCCCTCGACCTCTCCAACAATACGCATAGTTGTGGTATTACTTTATGGTCAGACTAAATCATGAAAAAATACTTTAAAGAACAAAGACCTTTATCAAGAATTCCAGATCATCATAAATAGCAAAAATATCAATTGATTTTGTACAAATTAAACGAAGTGATGAAAATTATAAATTATTTTTAACTTCAAGTTATAAATACGTTCACATTTAAGGAACCTGTTGTTTATTTATGTGATGTTGAATAACTTTTGTTAGCAATTAAAACAGTGAACGAATAACATTGCAGCTGTACCATTACAAGATGAAAGAACTAAGCTAATTTTAGAGAAATAATGAAAAGATTTTATTTACGGCAACCATTTAGTTCACTTCCAAACGTTTTAACAATTAAGAAATATTTATTTCTTAATTTGGTGCTCTAGATTCAGTCATAAATTTACCGGTTTTTAATAAAGGTACATTATAATATAACCGTTATTTAACTGCTTAATAGAGCTTTTCTATAAGATCACATTTTTGATAATTTAACGAGCGGATCATAAAATATAATTAGCAACTTCTTTTTTTTTTAAAGATAACTAGCAATGTAGGATTGAATCCCACATTACTAGCAATCTTGTTAACCGCTCCCGCTAAGTTCAAAGGCTTGTGTTAGAAGTGGGTTCACGTCGGTAGTATAATGGGTAGGTTTCGAACCCTCACGATTGCGCTACCGCCGCTTCAACTTTAACATCTTAATTTCTTAATGCAAATAATCCAAGCTAATACAGGGTGGCGCAATAGAACGTGCATTTTTAAAATAATTATTAAAAAATAAATACAAAAGGTATAGTTAAAATAAAACTAAGCAATTATTAAGTGATAACTAAAGTTTATTTTTTAAAAATAACATCATCTAAATGATGACCCTCTCTACATTGGCACTCCTCTAACCGCAAACGGAAATTACCGAAAACTTTCTTAAGTAGTGCTGGTGTGATTGCTGCCATTTCACCACGAATATTCTCCTTGAGCTGACTGATGTTTCTCGGATTATTGGTGTAGACTTTGTGTTTGAGGTATCCCCACAAAAAAAAGTCAGGAGGCGTCAAGTCTGGACTGCGCGGAGGCCATGGGATATCACCTCTTTTCGAAATCAGTTTGCCAGGGAACATCTGCTTCACAACCGCCATGGAGTCATTTGATGTGTGACTGGTAGCTCCGTCTTGTTGGAACCAAGTCCTAGAGTTCTTTATTCTTGAATTTTCAAGTTCTGGGGCCAAAAAACCTTCCAACATCGCAACATAGCGTTCGGTATTAACAGTGATGTTTTGCCCCCGTGCGTTTTCAAAAAAATAAGGACCAATTATTCCTTTGGCAGATATTGCGGCCCAAACTGTTACTTTAGGGCTATGTAACGGTTTTTGATGTTTGAGTCTGGGATTTTCACTATTCCAATAACGACAATTTTGGCGGTTTACGAACCCATTCATATGAAAATGTGCCTCATCAGAGAAAAGGATGTTTTCAAAATTTGAAAACCGATTGAGCATTTCATTAGCAAATGTGAGCCGTGCTATGAAGTCAGAGTCTTTCAATTCTTGAGTTAATTGCAGCTTGTATGGATGCAATTTAAGATCCAAGTTTAAAATTCGTTGCAAACTTCGTCGCGATATGTTTAGAACAGACGATCTCTTGCGAGTAGACATTTGTGGATCTTCTCGTACCGACTGCTTAACACTCTCAATATTGTCTTCGGTCCCAGATGTGCGTGGACGACCTTTCGCGTGTGGTTTAAACGTCGATCCAGTCTCTTCAAAACGCTTTATCCAGATTTTAATTAAATTAGCACTCGGAGCCTCCCTAATTTGCCGTACACCATACTCAGAACAAAATAGTCGCCTGACAACTACGTACGAACGAGAGTTTTCGTAAAATGCGCGCACGCAAAATGCGCGACGCTTCCCGTCGAAGTGACTCATAGTGACTAAAACTTTATGAACCGCGCTACCCAACGATATCTCCCCCCGCCCACGCCCCTTCTACCCCGCAAAAAAAGATGATGCAATATGCACGTTCTATTGCGCCACCCTGTATTATAAATGTTAACTAAAGTAACTATGTACGTTTGTCACGTTTACACGCTTAAACCGCTGAACCGATTTAAATGAATAAGTATGAAAGTTATTTGAGGATGTAGAATATATTTATCACGATAACCGATCACCACGCGGGCGGTGCCGCGGTCGAAAGCTAGTGTTATAATAAGATTGAGGTTTCAATGTCAGCTTGTGCTAAAATTGAATAAATCACGATCACAAGATGGCCGCTTTCTCCATATTTCTCCATAGTTTTAATAATCCGTGTTGTACACGTTTTCTCGCATAAAATCCTATGGGTTCGGAGGCACGGCGCGACCTTTGCTATGGTGAATTACACGGGGTTCCGTGGTGGCGTGCTAATGCTGTAATTTATACCCCATTGTCTGACGGCTGTCACATGGACGTGACGCGAACGCCTAAACTGCTCAGTTCCAACTCATTTGCTATGGGAAATAAGTATTTTAACTTAAAAAAAACATGTTCTTTTAGTGACTCCATGTCACAGAACTGGTTTTCGATAGCCTTTTGTTATACACATTAAAAGTTGGTTTATCATTTATCATACATATTTAGGAATGTTAACTTACAAGAAATTCCCCGTGATTCGTTTAGGTCGTTTTCCTGAAATCCTTTTTTGTCCCTGGTCTACATTATCACAAAAAAACCTAAGTGAAATGTTAGTTTCCTAGGTTATAAATCTTAGGATATACTGAAGTCACCAGAACTGGAACTAAAAAGAACTCAAATGATTTTTCCTCGTTTTTAGTCAGAGAACTCAAATCATTCTCTTCGTACTTATTTACTCAGTTTTAATACATAATAATGTTGTCTACTTATTGCAAATATTAACTTTATACATAAACATTTAAAGCTACTAAACAACGCCCAGTTTAATAAAGGAAATCGTAAAAAAAATAATGGAGACATGAGCGTTTCATAACTTTTAGTTCATTAGTTGTCCATAAATTTTACGAAAGCATTATAGCGGTTCTTTTTTTGAAATAAAGACAAAGCAGAAAGCGCGCTTAAAATTCAACGGTTATTTTAGAATTTAGTAGTGTAATAATTAGCCGTTATAGCGTTAACTAGTGTTATGCTATTAACGACATTAATGTTGCAGTCACAACATTTTAATGACTAAGGGAAGTCGTTTAAACAAGGCGTGACAAGAAAGTTTTTTACGACACTTCACATTTGACAAGTTTTTCCGCCGGTTTTGCCTTCTGTATTTTGATATCATGATGACATCGTAAGTGTGGTTTACACGCTATAGATTTTAATCTTTCTTAGAAAACAGAAGCTACTTTGAAGTTCAAAGTAATTATTTCAAGAAATTTTAGAGATTACCAAAATGTTTAGTGACTTGCTTTAGTGTTAAAGTGACATATCTCAAAATGATCAAAAAGGACACATCTGTTTGGTGGTATAAATCCAACAGACATTATATTTGAATTCACGTTCTATAACGACACCAAACAACGTATGTAGCATCTAACACACCTGTCAAAAGTCAAAGAACCCGATTTTCATTTCCGAATCCAGAGACATGCGACGCATGCATATTGAAATTTAATTCCAAAACATGGTTATCATGTCAGCCGAAAAGGAAGTATACCTCACGATCTCATTACCTTATGGTTTCTCTATGGTTTTATGTTTATTCATAAGACTTTGACACGTCTGCGGTAGGTAGGTCCTATAATTGAGTTGGGATTGGATGGTTTTTCCTGTGGAGAGCGTGAAGGTGCGCTGATATAATTAGAAAAATGTCTATGACTTACTATAAGAATTTGAGTTTACAACCTACTTGCGTGTTTAAACTCTTTGGTAATATTTGTATTTTTTTTTTATTATCATTGCCATAGACAATATTATAGTTAATGTTTGAAATAAACTCTTCCAAACATAAAAAATATTTCTTGTTTCCCAAACTCAGAATAAGCGCTCAAACAATTAAACTTAAGATTTAATTTTATTTATTATAATAACAAAATATAAAACGCCATATTACGCCACCGTTTATATTATTTAGTAAACGACGCATAGGCGACAAAACTCACATAAAAATAGCACTTTTATACTAAAAAGAGATTACATTTTCAATTTTATGACGTTTTTAACCCGTCATGAAAGCTAAACAAAATATTATTGTGGGCAATAATGACACAAAATACTTCCTTATTTCATTGCCTCTATAAATATTGGTTCTTATACAATCAAGCGCGTCGTCGTTTATAAAAGTTTAGGACCATTTAAAGTCAGAACGCATCGAGTTGAGACGCTTCATCGTAAAATTCATTGTCAATATCTTTTAATAAATAAATAATATGGTAGCCATTTTTATATGGATAAGGTGTCTTACTGCTCTTTGTTTTATTCGGTTGCGAAGTATATATTTCTGAAAGGTCGAATACCTCCATTTTAATGATAATTACCTATAAAATCGTTTAAATTAGTTGCTGGTCTCTCTAAATAAGTTTTAAATGATGCAATTATGGATAGACCTCCATATTTTGCATATTATTAGAACAAACACAACCAATAATGCAATGTGATTCATTGAGCACATCACAAATATTTTCTTACACTCTTTTACACACTTGATAAACAGACCCTTGGTCTGTTTATCAAGTAAATAACGGTTCTCAATATTATTATTCTATCCTCTAAATTCTCCAAGATCTGACTTAAATTTGAGTCTTGCTCAAAAATATTTCTGTCTTCCTAAAGGCTTCTTAAATTTGAGTAGCGTTGGAGTTCTGGGATATAAATGTAACCCCCAAATACTCATACTTAATTTTGAGTTGTGCTCAAAATCATTTCTGTCGTTACGGGTCACTTTTTAGTGACTATGACAGCATCAGCGTCTACCGCAATAAAATATACGGTATAATATACTGTGTTAATCAAAATCTTAACAATATTATTGATTGAAAGAGTAATAAACATACATCTTCAAAAACTTTTGTCCTTATAAATTAGACGGATGTTAGAATAACACTAACTTAGAAACAAAAGCTTCATTTCACACATTTAATAAACTTTGTGAATAAAATGTTATCTCAGTTGGTAAAAGATGATATTTCTGTGGCACGTCTCATAAGGAAGAACATAAGTAACGCATTATGCGTGCTGAATATTATCGCGCATATTGCAACTCGAGACCACGTCTAAATTTCGGCGCGACGCATAAATTTGAAACACCCACGACGTTAAACGGTTAACAGGGCTGACGAATTTTATATTAAGAATATAAAAATATTATATGTTGCTGGTTGAAAAAAAAGTATAGTTTTTTTTTAAACGGAGGAGGTTTTCATCTGTAGATATTTTAAAGTATATAATATATCTATAAGGAGTAGTAAACATACGTACGGTACGGCAGATGTACAAAAGGCGGTGAGTTCGATTCTCATATGGTGCAAAATTTATATTCTGAGACTGATAATCTATTAATTCTGTGTCTATTGATTGTATGTTTATTAAATCCTCCGCAATATTAGGCTTGTACTATGTACTCTAGTGCAGATGTTCAAAAGTTACTTAGTAGCTACGTAACACTTCAATTTTAAAAACATTTTAAGATCACAAAATGTTAAACATAACTGTAAAACAATTAAAAAGCAAGAAATTATTACATCATTTGTAACTAATAACCACTAACCAGACATAATATAAAGAAATATAAATTAAGTTACGCTAATCTTCGTCCAACACGACAATTATATCGCAAAACGACCATCAACATACGTTAAACCTGTCCACAAGTTCCAAGAAAAACGAAACACGCGAACTAAACGAAATATGACACTTTGACAACCCTGCTGCATCTCCCGACGTACTCTCACAAACATAAAATACATAGGTACATAAGGCGGGCTCTCTACCAAGAACGAAAACAACCAACGCACACATAGACGCGCATGTTAAGTACGGGACCCTAATGGACAACGCTGACCTAGCAGTCACCACAGTTTACACAATAGAATGCAAGCGAAGACGGAAACGCCGACGCAGCGATCCTTACACGTGGAGACATCGCGAATGACGTCAATTGCAACGCAACGCGCTGACACTGCAACCCCATTGTTCTAAATTGTAATAATTAAAATGGCATTCCATATTCATACTTCGAATCGGTTTCACTTAAATTCAATAATTGTAATTAGTTATAATTTCTTTATAATTAAATTAGTTTATAAAAGACTTTGGTTTTTTTTCAAACTTCTGGCTGCAGTAATCGTAATTGGCGCAGTCGGTAGGATTCTCGCGGGCCGGTTCGCGAGCCTTAGGAACATATCACGAATCGATATTCGCGTTCGCGAGTCACCCGGGTGGCTATCAAGCCCCGTCACGAGAGTCCAGAATCTACGTGAAGCTGCGGAGCCTGAAGGAGATTCCAGACATCGAATCACGAGAAAGAACCAGAGATGCAATATATGTAAGTACACTTGAATCATTCTCGTGTTGCTTCCTTCTGTATCCTAAGTAATCTTATGTCCAAGTTATTTCATCACGAAAAACCTCCCCCGGACTCTGCATCGAGACAGTCGCGCCGGTACACAGTAGATAGTAATAGAGACTTAAATAGTGAAATAGATTTTGATTTAGATAGTTTATTTGGAGATAAAATGTCGCACCAACCCGACACAATTTTCAAGGCCTTACGACTGGTGCCAGAGTTTGACGGCAACCCCAATATATTAACCAGATTTGTTCACATTTGTGATCAGCTTGTTACCCAATACGCTAGCTCCGAACCAGGTAGCGAATTAGCGAACCTCTGTCTTTTAAATGGTATTTTAAATAAGATCATATCATATCAAAAGCTCTTCTCTTAATTTAGTATTAGCTTGGTACACTGAATTTCTGTCTCTCGTTAAACATATATGTTACGATAAGTTCAGAGAATATTTTGACCAACGAAGTACTGAAAAAGGGATATGGTACAAGACGTTACAGAGTGAGCCACCTCGGATTCCTTGGTTTACCCAAGTAGATATAAATAGATCAGATATAGTTATGGCCCATAGGTTGCGATCTGGTCACTTTCCATCTAGAAAGTTTGGACATCTCATGAAAAAAGTAGAGTCACCAAATTGTGAGGTATGTGGTAAGATTGATGATGTCCAACACTTGCTAATGGAATGTGAAAAGAACCAGGGAGAGAGAGATTCACTGCTAGCTCATTGTAGAATAAACATTTACGACATAGGAGCTTTTATAAATATATTAGCAACACCTGGCTCGTTAGAAGCCAAATTGTTATACAAAATGGTAGCTGCAGCAGTGAGTGCCTCTGCTCCATAATATATTCACTTATCCATAACCTATTAGTAGGTATTTAAGAATAGTTATAGATATTAGTTTGTTAATTAAGATTAGGTTATGATGAAAATTTAAGTAAATTTTAGATATTAGTTTGTTAATTAAGATTAGGTTATGATGAGGCTGACATTATTAAAAAGCCTCTTTAAACAATAAAAGATTAAAAAAAAAAAAAAAAAAAAATTTAGTATTAGCTAAGACAGAACTCGAGAACGTTAAAGAGTACCTTAGACAACAGGAAATCATTAGACATTACCACGATGGCAAGACAAACCATCGCGGTATAACCGAATGCTATCTAGCCTTGTCACGAAAATTCTATTGGCCAAAAATGAAGGAACAAATTACCAAATTTATCAACGAATGTACTATTTGTGGTCAAGCCAAATACGACAGAAACCCTATTAGACCTCAATTCAATCTAGTTCCCCCAGCTACTAAACCACTCGAGATTGTTCACATGGACCTTTTTACAGTCCAAAGTGAAAAGTATGTGACTTTCATTGACGTATTCACAAAATATGGTCAAGCATACAATTTAAGGGACGGAACTGCTATAAGCATCTTGCAAGCACTACTACAGTTTTGCACACATCATGGTTTACCTTTGACTATCACGACAGATAATGGAACAGAATTTACTAACCAGCTTTTCTCAGAATTCACTCGCCTTCATAAGATAAACCACCACAAGATACTACCCCATAGCCCGAACGATAACGGTAACATCGAACGGTTCCATTCGACATTACTGGAACATATTAGAATTCTCAAACTACAACACAAAAATGAACCGGTAGTTAATCTCATGCCTTACGCCCTAATAGCATACAACAGTTCCATACACAGTTTCACGAAATGCAGACCTTTTGACTTACTAAACGGTCACTTTGACCCGAGAGACCCAGTCAATGTAGACCTCACAGAACACATATTACAACAGTATGCGCAGAATCATAAAGAACAAATGAAACAAGTTTACGAGATAATAAACGAATCGTCACTTAATAACCGTGCAACATTGATCGAAAATAGGAATAAAACCCGCGAACCGGAAGTAGAGTATTTCCCCCAGCAACAAGTATTTATTAAAAATCCTCTCGCGAGTCGTCAGAAAACTGCACCCCGTTACACTCAAGATACCGTCCTAGCAGACTTACCAATACACATTTATACTTCCAAAAAACGAGGTCCCGTAGCTAAGTCGCGGTTGAAACGGGTACCTAAAGGAAACCAATTGTTACAGGATTCTGCTATTGCTGACAGTTCACGCGACGCAGTCTCAAGAGATAAGACTTGAAACCTTGGCGGACGGACCAGGACTATTACCTTATAAACTAGGACTGACTAGACTAATTACACACTACCACTCTTTTATACAATACGTACAATTAGACGACATGGAAGACAAGATAAATTCCGTACAGACTCAACTTAAGACTTTTAAAACTAGATTCAATAACGAAACTTACATTCTATACGAATATCAAATAGATTATCTTACTAATAAGCTTGGTAAGGTCCTCAGTCAAGTGAGATCATTAGAACCTGTCAGAGCTAAGAGAGGTTTGATAGACGGCCTCGGATCAGTAGTAAAAAGTGTTACTGGTAACCTAGACTATCTAGATGCCCTAAAATATGACGAAGCTATTAAAACCCTACAGAGTAATGAGAATAAAATCGTTTCAGAAGTTAATAGCCATGTTAGTCTGAGTAAAGAATGGATGTTAAAAAATAACGACATTCTAGAGCAGCTAACCACGAACCAAATAAAAATTAATCAAACTCTAGAGTCACTTTTACAAAAGGAAACTTATCGAGATTATAGTCTAATCAAATCCGCACAGTTCGCTCAAATATTAGGAATTATAAGTAATAATGTAGAAGATTTAATGTTAGAAATAATTAAGTTAGAAAATATATTGGCTTTTATACGTGCGTCCAGCACTCATCATTCTATGATAGATATAGAAGTATTAAAATCAATGATAGATAAGTTGCGATCCATATACAGACCGGATCAAATCCCAAATTTAGAGTTAAGAGAATATTATGATTTAATTAAACCCGGTTCTTATTTTATTGAGAAAAGGATAGTTATAGTTTACAGTTTTCCGATAGTAACTGAAGAGTTATATGATCTGTACAGACTGTCCATAGTGCCCAATGACAAACAACTTGCTCTTATCCCTACCTCTCCTTACATAGCAACAAACGAGAATTCATTCGTGTACATAGAGGCTGAATGCCCGAAGTTTAGTAACATGTATCTCTGCGAGAAAAATATAGGTCAACAGATCCGATCAGAACCCGATTGCATTCAAGAACTCATCATTAAACAGAACTTAAGAGATAGCTGCCATTATACCAAGATTCTTCTCTCAAAAGAAGCGATGGAAAAACTGGATGATCGACACTACGTGATCTCGCTGCCTCAACCAACAAAAGTACAGTTAACCTGCAGTAGAAAAGAAGTCGACACACTACAAGGGAGTTATCTCATCACGATTCCTAAAGATTGTTATCTAAGAACTCCAGAGCTCACAATCATCAATGAAGAAAACGAGATAAAAGGACAACCCTTCAAGCTAGCAAAAATCCCCTACAATCAGATGAACGAAACATACGTTTCTACTCACGTCGGATCCAAATCAGTAAACCTAGAAGATCTTCACAGCATCCAGAGCAGAGTGACACTTGAAAAACCTATCCAAATCGACAACGCCCAGCCGGTGGCTCTGTACCATACGACCATCCCATTCTACATTTTCATAATATGCATAGCTGCGCTGATTGGTCTAGTATTCAGCCGAAGACACAGATGCTGGAACCCTAAATCAGAAAACCATGAGAAGCAACAGACATCTGAGACACATATCTACGAAGATATGACTGAAGATGCCACAAGCCGAGAGAAAAACCAGAAGAAATCTCCAGCGATATTTTCCCTAAAATTGATAAAATAGTCGCTGTTCTGAGGATGGAGGTGTTAAGTACGGGACCCTAATGGACAACGCTGACCTAGCAGTCACCACAGTTTACACAATAGAATGCAAGCGAAGACGGAAACGCCGACGCAGCGATCCTTACACGTGGAGACATCGCGAATGACGTCAATTGCAACGCAACGCGCTGACACTGCAACCCCATTGTTCTAAATTGTAATAATTAAAATGGCATTCCATATTCATACTTCGAATCGGTTTCACTTAAATTCAATAATTGTAATTAGTTATAATTTCTTTATAATTAAATTAGTTTATAAAAGACTTTGGTTTTTTTTCAAACTTCTGGCTGCAGTAATCGTAATTCGCACGTACACTGATATCTAAACGAGACTGCATGTTGAGATCGTCATACATGCATGCCTATGCGTGGATTTGTTTTTGATCTGCGAGCTGGCCTTCTGTACTTATGTATTTTATGGTAGGGTTGTCACAACTCGTTTATTTGCTACATGAGCGATTACAAATTCTGCGTGTGGGACGTCCCTGTTGCACAATGATGCATAAAAGAATACGTGATGCGTTTGAGATGAGCCGATTTGTCGCCGTTTGCAGACTGCGGTGGAGATGGGTTTCCGAGTTAGTTTATTAGGCTACTTGAATGTTTTCTGCGAAGATTTCATTGCTATGATGGTAGCATTTTAAAATATTTTCTTGGTTACGAGTTTTGTACATTTGAAGACCAACCAGGTAAATTTAAATTTAAAGTGTAGAATTGTTTTGAGATTTCAGTAACTAATGTGAGGCAAGGGCGTTAAAATGATGAGTACCTGCTATATAATTTTTAAAAATATTTTTGACAAGTAGGCATTACTTATGTACTATGGTCTTTAAGAAAAGTTAGGTTAGGTAAGATATCATTAATACAATAAATGCATTTTTGAAAGATAGAATAAATCGAAATCTAGACTGGTTCGCTTCTGGCCCCGGTTTGGCTACGGAAGTCTCGGGTTCGATTCCTGAGACTGGATTTCAAATTTTTCTATCTTTGAAAAATGTATTTATTGTATTTGTAAAGTTATTGGCAAGAAATGCCTATAAAAATTATTTCAAGACATCATTAAATTTAAAATAGTACTTTTTATTAAGCCTTTTTTTGCTGAAAACTAAAATCTTTGTAATACGTTTACGTAATACAAAGAATTTAATACAAAAAAGTTACTTATTAATAAACTTCATCGTCATTATCTGGTAGAGAATGCTTTTAGCATTAAGTCTGCCTTTGTACATTATTTTTGGGCATAAAGTCAATAAATAAATAAAATCATCAGACGAATCAGCGTGTCCTGGGAATTGGGTTAGCCTAGCCTATGTGTATAGGCTCCAAAAAGTACTTGGTTGTACTACAAAGATACCAGGTAAAATAAGCTTTAAATAATAACTTATTTGTTCTGCAAGTGATCTACTTGAAGACAGTTCTAGTACCACTCCTTTCACTTCGCCATCTTGACTTTTCCTTGTACGATCTCACATTTTTTAACCGTTCAAATGCCTTCCAAATTACATACAATCAACATACCCCAATATATAAACCCTTTCAGTAAAAAAAAATGTTTAAAAAGGTACGAGAATTTCTGAGAAGCGACCCGCAGGCTTTAGTCGCAAAACACTAAATTTACAGAAGGAAAGTTTCATACATAAATAGCATTACTCTTAGTTCGCTTGATACGAAATCTGGGAACACCTTTGGGACATAATTCCGACCAGACTTCCGATCGCTTTACTGAAACGCGACAGCTGAAGTAAAGTTTTGCCAAAGCTAAGTATTGTGTAAGTCTAAGCATGATTTATATATCTATAATAATAATAATATAGGTACATAAAAGTATAGGTACATAAAAGTATAGGTACATAAAAGTATAGGTACATAAAAGTATAGGTACAATAGCTTATCTTAGGTACACTTATAAATAATGAACGGCACAGTTGGATATATGCCTGAACTAGATTAAAGAGAGTTGAGTTAAAGTTGAAAAAGTAAAAAAGTATCTGAGATTGTTTGGGTTTGTCCGAACGCGCGTTGTATGAAACTTACCTTCTGTAATCTCTTTGTTTTGTGACACAATCTCGCAAAGATGACAGGATGATATACACCGAGATATGATTTGTTACACTTTGTTATATGTTACGTTTTGATTTGTTACACTTGTTACGTATTTTATATTCTTTTAACGAGCCAGCAAACTGAGATATGTTGCGTAATATTGGGAATTTAAAGATGTGCTTGTTGCTTGCTATAACAGGCAATCAATGGCATGCAATCTTCAATTGAAAATTTTACACGAAATAGCGAGAGTCCAAAAGGTAACATATATTTTTAAACGGCTTACACTACCCTGAATCAGGGCCCTAAATCAAGGTGGCCTTCAAAATTTGTTAGAGAATTAGGGCCCTAACTCTTATTACACCTCTCTTTTTAAGGGTTTAGGGTCCCTGATTTAGTGTTGTGTAATAAGCTTTACCTCACTTGAGCAACGCACACAGCATCTTTAATAGACTCTATATTAGAGACTATTTGGAAGGTGTTCTGAGAGTTCAGTTCATGACCAAAGTGGAGGCCGGCAGAAGTGGATGGGATCGAAGCGTTCTCGAGTAGCGACCTTCAGACTGCCCCTGTGGCGCGGTGGGAGTGTGTCCGACTGCTACGCAAGTTTCCCACACGGGACACCACTTGTGTGATCCACAAATTGTTGTTCCGAGTCTGGGTGTGCTTTGTGTCCGTGACTTGTATGTTTGTAAAGTCCCCCGCGACACAGGACTTGAACCCTACTGCGGGAGTCGTCTTTTTATATTTATAAAAAAGACCTCGATCCAGAAGACGAAGCATGGGTGGCATACCCATGCTTCGTCTTCTGGATCGAGGTCCCATGAGCTAGACAAACGACCTGGTGAAAGTCGTGGGAAACCACTGGATGCGAGTGACGCAAGACCGGCCGTTGTGGCGACCTCATCTGGGGATTTGTCAGATAAGGATTTTGGTTTACCATCAGGCGCACGACCTGCTCACCTCTTCATTACGTAGTATAAAAACCTATCGGAGATTTTCAGCAACTTTACACCCTAGGACACCTTGAAACGAATGAACGAGCGATGTCCATGTGTGCGTTGCTCTAGCACACGTTGTTGTTATTACCTTCTGTACTCTCTGTATTTTGTGTTTTAATGAATGGTAACATTGACAACCGTGTCGATAATTTGAGACGAACGACACGTAAATTGTGTCCGCTTGTTATTTTCGCGAAATTTTAATCGAAAATGGCGTAATTGAAGTTGTCAAGAGGTTTTTAAATGGCGAGTGATGTGAAATGAGGAGAAATTAAATATGTTATGGCTTATATGGTGTCATTATCGTGCCCACTGTAACATGTATCATTTACTGCTGTTGTAAGCAATCGTTGTTTTATGGGACTTTAAACTGTTTATCTCGAGAATATTAAATTTAATGTTTTTTTTTTATTATTTTCAGGTAAGACCAGACGTCCATCTTTGGTTAAAATGCAGCTAAGTGGTCTTTATTAGAGGAAATGTTTATGGGTATAATATCGAACACCATGATTGAATAGATATATTTAGAATTTCAGTGCCGTCCTGAATATTGTCCATCACTTTGTTCAAAATCATTTTTAAGGCATAAATATTTTTAGTAATGACTTTTAAGTAATAAACACGTAAAGGAGTGACTAAAACATTGACTGCCTCTGTGGCGTGGTGGGAGTGTATCCGACTGCTACGCAAGAGATCGTTGGATTCGATTCCCACACGGGACACCACTTTGTGTGATCCACAAATTGATGTTCAGAGTCTGGGTTTACTTTTTGTCCGTGACTTGTATGTTTATAAAGTCCCCCGCGACACAGGGCTTATACTCAAATGGGGAGTCGTCTCATTTAAAAAAAGAAAAAAAAATATAGTTTCAAATATATTTATAGTTTTCAAGTTTCGGTACTTACCTATGTAAGTATATATGCTTATAAAATGTATCCAAAACACATTTTATAATCATTTAAACGACCCTTGAATTTGACCACACCTTTCGCCACCTGTCATAAAAATACCAATACATTATTATTTTATAATTATAACAACTATCATTTCCTCATAAAGTAATTATTATAATTAAACAAGGAAATTACTATCGTTGTAAGTATCGATACACTTTCACATCTCTAATCGATTTTTATTACATACACCTACAGCGAAAGTGTCCTATTGACATTTCGTTTAGCAACGACAGTAGACTTAGGCGGAATCACGTCTTAATAAAATTACGCACGAAGAACTTACATGGTTAGATACGGACGCACGATGTCGACAAAGCACAGAAATTAATGGGCCAACCCTAGTTTATTAGGGCTGTCAGGGCGTCAATTTGAGATGGATATAGTAAATATGGGGTATACCTAGTATGTCTAGATCTATCACGAAAACCCTTTCAGAGCTCGGATTTCCTTAAAATCGTTTCTTATCTTATTATTATTACATATGACAAACGAAACCTCTGCAAAATGTCGGCTTTCTGAGTATTAAATGTTAGGGCTGGCTGTTAATAAGGGAATGAATAAGTCAAGTGTCATTCAATCAAATTATATCTATTGATTTATGAGTAAACCCTTTTATAAATTTGACTCGGAAAGTAAACTTGTGTAGGAATTATAAAAATTGATACTAAAATAGTTTCATTTAACAAATTGGATATCAATTGGCTGCTTGGAAATAACATACAGTATAATATATTTAATCCCTGTCCTTTTTTTTATCTTGATAGTATTCATATGGGAAAACATATAGAGGCGGAAAAGATTGTTTTGATTATAAAGACTATTTGTATTAACACTGTTTGCTTTTGTTTTGATTATAAAGACTATTTGTATTAACACTGTTTGCTTTATGCAAACAGTGTTAATAAAAAATCTTGAAAATTTACACATTTCTACGAAATTGGATACTTGAATCGTGAGTTTTAATATTCAATGAAATAAAATTTTAACGGATAAATATATTTTGTTAACAGAATACCTATACACCCGTTTTGGGTCACACAGGGATTAATTAACACCTTGTATTTTTTAAATGACCTTATATTATTTCTCAATTTAATTAGGTATTAAGGGCAGCCCTAAGCTAGCCGAAAGTCAATGGTGTGTAATGGGTACGGTCCAATCAATTAAGATACGCGGCTCCGTGTCGAGACAACGCCACCCGCGCCGATGTAATCGCGGCTTTACGCCTCAATTACTTGCTGCAAGTGTGTGCCCTCCCTTATGTTATGAATTTGCTGGCCAGATATGAAATACTAGCTGTGCTCGCATGATGTTGCAGTTCTGCTCACTCCCTGCAGATGTAATCGGGATGATAAAAAGTAGCCTAAGTTACTCTTTATATCATCAGCTGTCTGACAGTGAAAGTTCCGTCAAAATCCGTCCAGCCGTTTCGGAGATTAGCCGGAAGAAACAGACAGTCAGACAGATAATAAAATTAAAAATTGTATTTTTGTTATACCTAGGTATCATTAATACATATTTTCATAAGCGTTTAGTAAAAAACTTATTTTGACATTACAGACAGACACTTCAATTTTATTTATAAATTTGGAAGTAAGTTTCTGAGTGTTTCTGTGTTTCTGGGAATGCTCAAAGTTGCCCGAATACATCCGATAACTATTAACAGCTACCTTATTCAAATTTATAATAATCTCTTCCTGAAAATATGGCATTCGACTAATTTTCCAGTCATTTTGCGACTAATTTCTACTATTGTCTAGTATTTATACTTTGCATTCAATCAATCAATGTTGGTTCAAACAACCAGAACGTTTTTGTTCGTTCGTAATTCTAATTTTGAAGTGTATTCTATTCCAAACTAAAATAAGTACCTATTCGTTTAAAAATACAACATTTGAAACAAAATTGAATCGACCCCTTCAATGATACTAAAACAATTATTTTTTATCGTTCATACCTACCGTGTTTGCGAGCTGACTCGTGGCTATGGAACATGCTACCATTAGAAGAAACGTACTACATATATAAACGATAACACATAATTGTTAACAAGCTTCGTAATTGTTTAGCAACAGTAATTGTAGGTTTGAAGTTTAGTTACTCGTTCTAAAACTAGCTGGTGTTGTAAAAATGGTGGCAAACTGACATAAAAAGCTGTGTATTTTTTTTTTAAATGTCAAAAATCGACTAGGTTGACGTCAACTCAAAAAAAATGCCAAGATGAAGAAGGAGTTTAGTGATGTCAGTTTGCTTCACTTTAACGTGGATAGTTATGACAGAGATACTTTTGCGCATGTCTCAAAATCTTGAAAAAAAGTATAATAGATAATTGCTGTCTATATTTCGAACTACTAACGCATTTTACTTTTTTTTAGTTCGGAATATTATGACATATATTGCGAAATATAACTCACCTACACGAACTAAAAGTTATGAGATTGTAACAGATGGAGGGACATGACGAAATTGTAAGAATTCCTGCTCCAGAGATTTATATAAGTAAACCTCTTTTGAACTGTAGAATATGAAACCAACTTTTATTGCGTTTATTTTTGACGAAGATAAATTGAACTCCCGCCAATACAAATCTGTAGCGGCCAGCTACGCCTTTCCGGATTTTGAAATTGGAAATTCTAATTAGTTTGAAATAATGATTTGTTCCAATTTTAAAATATGAAATACGATTCAGTTAAGCTTTATTTAATTCAGTTTTAATTACATTTTATAGCAACTATATTTATGAACTATTTAGGTTTTTTGACGTGATAACTTCTTATAAATTGTTGACTGGGTGCACGCACGAAAAAGTGTCACGGTCCGTCACATACAACGTCAATGCCTTAAAAAAAACAAAGAATTTCCATTAGTAACTCAAATCATAAAAGAATTGACGCCATTTTACGCCAAGTAGGTACCTATGTAATTAAAAGGTAGGAAAACAGAAATGTTCGCCAATATAGCTAAAATTCAAACAGTTTAAACAACCGAAAATTAGATAGCTATTTAGCTTACGCAATTATACAAGAGGGAAATACAACTACATTAGAATACCTTTTAGTTCAATTTACTTTCGTAACTGTAACCAAAATCACAAAACTACAGAGAATACAGAAGGCAACATTTATACAATGCGCGCTCTACGCACGCACACATAAATATCATTCATGGGCACGGCAACTCGGACCACTCTAAACCAGTGCCGGCGCGGTTGTTACCCGCTGCTGACACGTTTTGTGATGGTTTTCGTGTATTTTGAGAATGTTTCTCTTCTATTCTTTACATAGTCAACGGATTTTGATGCCGTCTTCACTATTATTCAGATAATTTCTTATGACTGATTTATATGTAGGTAATAATCATGCGTAGATAGAGGAGAAAACTGCGTACGAAGCTGGGGTGGGCCGCTAGTTTTTGCATAAGCCAGATTTTCCGCCGAGCGTACATAGGTATACAAAGCGCCCGGTTTGTATATGTATTTAAAGTATTTGTTAAACGCCATTTAAAGTATTTGGACACAATTTATGCAACTTTTGGAGCGATTATTTCCAAAAATATTCACTTATTCTAGTTCTATCTCTATTCCATAAAGTTTATTAAAAATCTTCAAATATTTTTACAAGACCTGTCAATGATGCGCGATATCTACGATAAACGTTTGCTTCAGCTTTTGTTTTGTCTGTAGAGTGCCCCCCCCCCCCCCCTAAAAATATATATTTTTATTATTAAGCTAGCAAACTGAGTAGCGGCTACTACAAGACCTTTTCATCAAATTTTATCAATATTCATTGCGTAATCTTTAAGTAAAATGACAGACAGACAAACAGACGATACTATATTCCATTTTTGGCTACGGAACCCTAAAAATGAAGTAGGTTCATACTTACATGAGCTTACCTTCTGTACTAGCACCATTTTGTGCCCAAAATACACAAAGTAAGTACGGAACACAATTAAACTGTTAATAGTCAGTATTTAGGGTTATTACAGGCTGAATGTATTTATTAGAACTGTTACTAGACTGCTCAATTACAGCTGCTACAATGGTTTCAACCGATTTCTATCGATGACGATTTACTACCCTTGCTTGTGTAATGTAATGATACCTTGAAGTGGATCGAGGGCTTTATTAAACTATTGTGCGTTATTGTTATCGGATACTAGTTTGAATTATTTCTATCCTACTAGACATTTTACATAACTGTCTCTTATTCGGAAGAAAACGTTTCTTTTTATAAGTGTGATGTGTCTGTGTATTCGTTTGTGGCACTGTGGCGTCTAAACGGATGATCCTTGCAGTGTAATGAAATTTAATGCTGCATTATGTTTTATTATCATTACACTGCAATATTATTAATACAGCTAACAGCTTAAGTGCTTACGAAAAATATAAATATAACCTAAATTATTACAAAACAAAAACCCGATAGCCTAAAATTAATAACTGAAATATTTTGCCGCCAAAACTCCGCCATTTTATTTTTTATTTTGATGTAGGTACATGCCAGTGTCGCTCTCTTAACTGAGACGAATCTAACGATACCTACCTCTCAAGCTAAAATCTATCAATCCATTTAGGCACTAGAGCGTGTTAAAAAAAATATACATACATACATACACTCGAAAAACATAACCCTTCTTTTTGCGCTGTCGGGTAAAAATTGTCAGCTTCAGACAGGACAATTTGGAAAAGTATAGGGGAGACTATTACCTAGCAGTGGGACAGCAAAGATATATAAAAAAAATACCATATCTGTTGACAGAAGTTCATGCGATACAAAAAAAAAACCGAAGTCAAAATTTTAAAAGTAAAACAACAGAAACAGCAGTTGGTTAACATCTAAGCATAAGCCAAATCATCCATTGTTATTAAACTATATATCAATCCACAGAAATATCATTCGGATAAACACAATTATAATAAAACAGAAATGTCACTCAAACTCTTACTCGGCTTTCTCTCAATGTTCATGTGAATAAACAAACCATATATCATTGAACGAAAAGCCATTAGATTGAGAGATGCTAGCTCAAGATTGAACTGCAAGTTGGAACTTAGATGGCAAGAATTACTTTATCTCAAGAGATATGAATCCCACGCAAACCGCAGCAAATCTGAATATAAATCACTTATGCACTCGTATCCTTGCATCCCTCCTAACTCAGTAAAAAGTTACATAAATAATGTTTAAAGTTCAAACTTAGACAAGTTTCTTGATTTTTCTTTTCATTACTCATCGTATTATAGCCCAGGGAATAAAGCATTTCACTTTGGAAAAATGAGAGGGAATCTGTATTCGTAGTTTTAAACAAAATCCCCGAAGTCCAATCCAAGTGCCCCTAAAAAGTTATTTGAGACCAAAGGTCTCAGTTACAGTTTTTCACTAATATTCCTAGACTCTTAATTGTTCTTAAATTAGGTGTCTAAGTACGCACAGGAACGAGTACAAACCTGCCTAAGGTTATTTTAATTATAATTAGGTACCTACTTACCTGTTACAGAAACCGTAATAATAACAAAATGGTAGTACATATGCAGTAACATAATTGTACTTTCAAATCTAAATATCCTCATTTATTAAGGCCTTAGTCGTGGTTCTATTCTATTAATAAGAACTTTGATTAGGAACCTATGTAAGTACCTAATGTCTAGCTCCTTAGTTTGGCATAGGTAACTCTTAAACTCACACCAAATTTGATGTGTTTTTTAGAACGTCAAATTTTAAAGATTTGGAATAACATAGCTTCCAAGAAAAACCCGTGCTTATTTCACAATGTTTAATTTTATTTGTACGAGTGCAAAATACAACAATGGAGAGGTAATAAATGAAACATCGGGTTATCGAATATGTTGGCGCCAAAAACTGACGTATGCGGCCATATTGGCGAGAAATAAGAGCACTTTGGGCGAGCTAACAAGGCACGTGAGCTAGCAAGTGAGCACGGGTACCACTCAAACAGCCAAGTTAAAATATGGCGCCCATACGACAATTTATCAAAATTATTACGGTCCCAGCCACATGTTTACTTGGAGACACGATCAATTCGTTAGTTAAATTAAACCAGTAATGTTTGCAGGACTGGTCCAATAAATAAGTCCAATAACTAAATTAACACCTGTAGGTGTGTAAATAGTAATTTTGTAACGACATTGACAGTAATTGCGTATAAGACATCTGGACGTAGGACATTAGTGAAGGCGTAATAATGAACTAGCTACTGCTACGGCTGCCGGCGAGAACTTAATCAGATTTCACATGTAAGTATCGGCATGGAGAATAAATTATTACGCGCTCTTTCTGATGTCAAACGAGGTTAAATTGACAGTAAACAACTTTTCTTACTACAGTTAAAAAAAACTGTTACCGCCATTATACATTTTGCGGATTACAAATAGATAAAACGATAAACACTATTAGTTTTAAAATGAAAAAAAAACACACAATTATGGATAAAGAGAATAAAACTGAGTTCATTTTATATTTTTTATTATTCCTCTAAGCAAAGTAGGAGTAGAGTAGGAGCAATCAAATAAAACTCACCAGCAATTAAGTAAATATATTTTGAATTAAACATGGCGGCAACGAATCTTGGTATAGACGATAGCCCAGCGTCGATAGACAAGAAGCATTTATTCTATACTTTTAAACTTTTTGGTTGCTTTGTAGGAAATACAATTTGGGAAAGAAGGCGATCATACTAGACAGTTCCAAGTTTACCACTCATGACCACGATCCTAGCATACCGCAATAAAAGCTCCTCACCCTAAATCACAAAACGCCCTTGAAACAAGTAAACTAATTCAACTCAACATTCAAAAGCATACACAAGCGGGTCCAGTCAGCCAGTTCGTCCCACGTCCGTAGGAACCTGTCCCTCTTTCAAGTCTTTCATACCGGATTGCTGTGTGATAAAATTTCGCCGTAAATACCCTCAGATAGAGAGGAATGCCGATAGCAATCATGTGACACGTTTTATGGTCGGACCACATAAACAGACGATGGCATTCAATCTACGCCGGGATGGAGAATTCGTCTTTTTGCAAACGCTTTCTTGTGATGCCGTATTGAAAACTCAATCTTTAATTGAATCGCGGTTAAGGAAGTGTTCGCATATATTTTGGTCGGTCGTCGGATTTTTTCTGCCTTGTCTTTGAATGCGAGATATATTTCACTCCTTTGTAATTCAGTATTGTTTTTACTAGTGACATGTTTTGCATAAAGCTGAATCTCTCACAAAACTCTAATTAATAATCACTGATCTATAGTTACACTTGAAAATTCTTGTTCTTGTGCGACTTACCTCACCAAAATCTGAACTAAAAAAAATAATATTTCATGTAGCAAAATATTTACCAGATAATACCGGTGCAGATAGTGGTATCATTAATAACGGGCATGTCAACCAGCCGGGTCTGTCGATAACATTCGTTAACATCGACCAATACCGCGGGACAATACGGCTAACATTCGCAGCGGGAACATTAAAATGTATTTATGTCTGAATTCCCGAAAACTGCCTAACAAACTGCACCCAATTCGAACTCTTAACAACTAAACTACGTTTCTTTATTATAATGAGATTTTGTGGCCTAATAAACAATCGAATTCTCATGACCTACAAGAAAGTTGATTAGGATTTATGTCTTACTACTTCAGAGAAAAAAAGAAAAATACGTTTGTAAGCTGCGTATTCTCCCGCGAAAGTCGTAAATGTCTACTGCGGCAAAAATATTATTAAGGCATTCCGCCCCGAACTAGCGCGTAAAGGGTAACAAAGACCGTAGGTCTTATTGTCGCTTCAATAAGTAACATAGCACCTCTATTTATCTAGGGTCGCAAGTGTGAACTTTACAAGTGCGTGTAACTTTAGCTAAAATAGTGCGGGTCTTAGTAACATCGACTAAAGTACTATAGCAACTTAAATCGGACCACACCTCAGAGAGCAAAGTTTAAATGGAACTATCTTGTTCGTGCTACGTTTTAGGCCCCAGTAGACCTCGACACTGGATGCATAGTGTATTCGTAATGCAAAACTGCATCTCAAGTCATGCTTTGTTGGGATACAAACGACGATCCGGTTTTACGATTGTGAGATAGCTTTTTGACCCCTGCTGCGCGCCATCTAGCGAACAAAACACTAATCTCTATACTTATGTAGTACACGGGCGATTTTGCTGTTCACACGCTGAATTTCTCTTGAAAATTGTATACTTAGATTGTGAAAAATATGTTCGATTAATGATACGACAATTTCGACTAGATAATAACACCTAAGAGGCTTTCCCATGGCTTTTTATCAAATAATTTTCATAATTTCAACACCGGCAAATCGTTTCCGTAAAACTATAAAACTCGCGATTTCTTCCTATTACTCTAATAGATGCTAGGAAACATGTATCATTTCATATCGTAAATAAATTACCGGTAATACTCGATATAAATCAACTCAGGTTTTTTCTGATTGATTAAGGAAGATGCTGAGATCAGTTTCTGTCACGCCATCATTGAGTTAAAGTGATAGTCTTGATCACCTTCAAGTTAATAGCCACCGGCTAGTTATTGATGAAATTGAAATTTTAATGATAGTTGACAATATAAAGACCTTAAGTACATAAGCACTCTTTGCAGTGTGTTAAATCCGGTATTTTAGACCCACAGAAATTTTAGCCTAAGCAAATAAAGATTTAACGTTAAACTTGTGAATAGTCATGACCACTGTGTTTGTTCTTGTTAAGTAACGAAGCTAGTTACTTATCGGCATCTTAACGTTACTTAAGATAAGTTACTAGCTTAGTTACTTAGTTTATCAGAAAAAATGAAGGCATCATAAGATGATGTCAGACCAAAACAGGTTAGTGATGTTATACTGTCCGTATTGAGTCATGGACATGCAATTTTTAAAAGAAGAATTCAAACCGGAAATTGGAATCGAACGATGCAAGAAATAGTCTGCGTCATTTTTAACGCGAAATTGATTTGAGGCTGAATGGTATGGTATGCCTGTGTCTGAAAAATGTCTTGGAAGTAACACTATGCTTCGAATACCACGAAGGTTGCAAATAATGCATTATTATAAATTGTTAAATGGTAAACATGGCGGCAAACTCGTCCAGATACACATCAACTTGAAATTAAGAATAAATTATAATGTATTTTTCTAGGGAAAAGGTGCTGTTATACTGGTAAGTCCTGGTATAGTTGACATTTCGAAGTTACCAATTAAGAAGGTTTCCTCAATAACAGGACAAATAAATCGTAGGTACTCCATACTATTTCAACCCGAGATTCGTAATAAGGTCTGACCAGACACGACACACCTGTTGCCAATTCCTAACGAGAAGGTACACCAGTGACTTCAAACATCTTCTCGTAACAAATTGGACAAGTTTGTGCGTGACATTATTTATACTGCCTTTTGAGGAAGGTAGGTGAAAGCAATCAAATTGGCAAAACGGCGGCACTTGTGGACCAATTCTAATATTTGTTATTGCAGTTGTTCGTTCTAGGCTAATCTGTGTTAGGTATTTCTATACCTAGTGTCTACAATGTAGAGTTCAGCTTAAAGCATAAATATGTAGACTCTACATTATAGCCTATGTAACATTTTATTTTAAAACGTGAAAGAAATACTATTGATAAAAACTGATAATCTTAAATTGGGTAGATAATTTTCAAATAAATCTCTCTGTCTCTTTTTAATAAATGTCAAAACTGGACCTGTAAAAAATTGTTGGAAAAATTATATCATAAGTTCCTGAAGTCAAATAAATATATCACTAACTTTCGCCCGCGGCTCCGCCCGCGTGGATGTCGGTTATCGATAAAAACTATCCTATATTCTTCCCCGGGACTCAAACTATCTCCATACCAAATTTCATCTAAATCGGTTCAGCTGTTTGAGCGTGAAAGCTTAACAGACAGACAGACAGAGTTACTTTCACATTTATAAAATACTAGCTGTACCCCGCGATATTACCCGCGGTTTATTAGCCTATGTGTTAATCCAGGGTGTCAGCTAACTCCATACCAAATTTTATTAAAATCGCTTCAGCCGTTTAGACGTGAAGAAGTAACAAACATACACACTCACATACTCACAAACTTTCGCCTTTATGATATTAATGTGAATAGTATTAGTATTAGTATGGATTATACATGCTAAAACATTTTCAATGAGCAACAAATATTTAAGTATTTTCAGAGCATTTTTAAGGCCTTCTGCCTAATTCTGATTGATTGCTGTAAAATAATGTATATATTGATTGCTGTAAAGCGGCGGTAGCCTAATGGCTTAGGCATCGATCTCGCACACGTGAGGTCCCGGGTTCAAATCCTACCCATTATACTACCGACCTGAACCCACTCATAACACAAGCCTTTGAGCTTAGCTGGAGGGGTTAACAAGATTGCTAGTAAAGTGAGACTTAATCCCACATTGCTAGTTATTTTTATTTTTTTTAAAGTATTACCTATTTAGTCAACTTTGAATAGATAATGTTTAGCTTCCTAATCCGACATCTAAAATTGAAGCAAAGAACTGTCAAAAAGTACGGTCAAATGGACGTACTTTTTGAGAGGTAAAAACTCCTATCAGATGTTCTAGCCATAGTTATTCTAGCGCGCCATTTTCAACGACTGTCAAACGTCAAAAATAGTAGCTTCATTTTTTTTTAGTCTTACTGAATGCTTCATCTAGACATTATATAATCATAGTTAGTCAAGACCCTGACTATCCAAAATTCTATAATATACATATAGCTATAAATTAGATACGTGTTAGACAAAGTTAATTGGATACACAGTGTGCCAATATCCAATCCCATGTCACAGGCTATCTGTAGTAAGTTTACGGTTGTTACTTCTAGTTTTACACATAACTAGTGAGCAAAGAGCTAACCTAACTTGCTTTTATAGCCGGAAGGGATTATTGCGCAGGTACCTATGCGCACGTATACCTACGCACTAACGTCATACAACTATGTATTAAGTAATGAACTTTGAAAATAAATACTGATTAAAATGTCTATACAAGGTTATTTTTGGTATAGTGCAAAGTTCAGACACCCCAACAAGATTTTTACTTCAAGAAATCACATAAAAAAAAGAAAATATTGAAAATTAGCAGAGTTATAAGCCATTATAATTGTCGTGTGTTCTTCGCGCTATCGTATTCCTTACGTCGTATAGTAAGTAATCAATGGTTATTATTGAAAAATAAGTAATGATTACGTTTCACATCATGTTGTGAACAGGATTTGGACTATTAGAATGAATAATTATAGTTTTAATTAATTAATCGAAAAATATAAAATGGTCCAAAAATCATTGTAATGTATTGTTTGCACTATACCAAGAATAACGAAGCGGCGATAGGCATCGGTCTCGCAATCGTGAGGTCGCGGGTTCGAATCCTACCCATTATACTACCGACGTAAACCCACTCCTAACACAAGCCTTTAAGTAATGTGGGACTTAATCCCGCATTGCTAGTTATCTCTTTATAAAAAAAAATGTTTAAATGAAAATGAATCGTTATTTCCCATAAGAGAAGGGGAGATAACTAGAGAACGACTTCACTGATTTCATTGATTTTTTTTTATTTCTTACACTCTATAGAAAATTCTTACGTAAAAAGAAATAACGGGGCAGAACAAAGTTCACTGGGACAGCTGTTTCCCTTGGTGACATTAATTCTCACAAATTGAATTCTTGTTAATAATGTATCTCTGATGTATTTTAATTGTAATGTACTTTTTTAAATTTAATATTACGTAAGACTAGTACCTAGACTAAGTAGTATAACATATATGTGCTTTGGTTTTTTACTGTAAACTTATATTGTTTTAAGATAACTAAATAAATAAAAAAATTGAACAGTATGCACATACTTCCAACCAAATTCATTTAAATACCTATACCTAAATAAATAGATCTTAATAATAAGACTTATCGAAAAACATATTTATGTACGCTTTTCGTTTCACTTTTTTTTAACCCCTCCGCAAAAGGAGGGGTATTATAAATTGAACGTCTGTGTGTGTGTCTATGGCAGTGACATTGTAGCACCCAAACGAATAGACGGATTTGGAGACCTTCTTCTTCATACGTGCCTTATCCCTTTATACGGCTCCTCGTTTTACAGCGCCAAGACAGTTGGTCTTGGGTTGTCTGCTCGTCTATTTGAGCCCGTTCTAGGTCCTTTGCAACTGTTGTCCACCACGGGGCCTGCGGTCGCCCTCGATCTCTCTGTCCGGTATAGCTAGGGCCTTGTTACGGCGCTATTTTCGTCCCGTCGTATTACATGGCCATACCATCTCATACGGCTTTCCACCATTTTAACCGCGATGGAAGCAACTTCAAAAAACCAGGCAGTGTAGGGTTCCGCAGCCTTAAATAATTGCATCAGCAGAAGAGCGTATGTTCATGGCACTTCTCAACAAAAGGTTGTTGAGAAAAGAAGTTTTTCGGCTATAACTCAATAACGGTATATCCGATCATGTACAAAATAATTTTTAATTTAAAGTAAGTATTTGTTAAGCGCTACCTTTGTGATTTTTTTCATATTTTTTGGTCACACGGTTCCAAAGTTAGGGGCGGTCCGTCATTGAGTTATAGCCGAAAAACTTCCTTTCTCAACAACCTTTTGTTGAGAAAAGCAGTTTTACGGCTATATAAGTGCCATGCACATACGCTCTTCTGCTGATGCAATTATTTAAGGCTGCGGAACCCTACACTGAGCATGGTCCGACATGCTCTTGCCCGCAATTTACAATATTCATAGCACAAATAAACCACTGAGGTTTGACCTAATGCTACGGAAGTCGGATCTCAATACAATTGTTGACGAACATAAATCTAAATTTAGAGTATCGGGTTTTTTATTAATGACAAGTAATAGGGACTAAAGAATGCTACACTAGAGTAGTTGTCACAAATATAACATGCCCGCAAACAAATTACCACAATTTGCGTTTGCAATTGGCATTATTTATCCAGTAAGGAGCGAACGTTGTACACAATGATACATTCATCTTAGATTATAATCTGCCACGGACAAATCGCCATGTTAGATACATTTGCATTTTGATACAACTTCCAATTATAAGGTGGAACGACCTGTTAATGGTTTAGTGAATTTAATCGTGCGCTGCGATGTTTATCATTGATAAAGATAATGTTTAGAAAATTATAAAACACATCTGTCCTTGTGACTAATACCCATATTGACCCGATTAAAGGAAAAAAATAAATCGTATATGATTTCAATCACATCTCCAAGTAGCTATACCTATTGCAAATTTAATAAGGAATGTAAACTGACATCTAAATTCCTAACGGCAAAGTAAAATGTTACTTTTAGTGTAAAATATAATATAATATACATAATAAACAACATATTGGGACAATTCACATATCGCTATCTAATCCCAAACTAAGCAGAGCTTGTGCTATGGCAACCAGACGACTGATAAACATACTCATATTATTTCTAAATACATAAATATCATAGATAAATAACACCCAGACACAGAATAAACCATCGTGCTCATCATACAAAGTTTTATCCTGGGTGGGGATCGAACCTACGACCTAGCAGTCAGGGTCACTAACCACTAGGCCAACAGGCCAGACGATTAAAAATCTTAAAAAATCATCTTACAATTCAAAACATTTTTTGAAACCTGCCTGTTATGTATAAAATAATTTGTTATAAAATAAAAAAAATACTCAAATATACTCGTAATATTGAATATAGATTAAAATACAATAAAATTCCATCTATAAAAATCGATATCGATTAACTTCAAAATGTATAAGTCACTACTAATTAGTAATTGCTATATCAGGCAAGAATGACATAAGACAAAAAAGGTGTTAATTAAAACAAAAAGAAGTGTTAATAAGAGCAGATAATTGGCTGCCTCACCCTATTTGGATAAACTCATAACTATTACAGTAAGTGACTATCAGTGCAATCTATCATCACGGGTAAATGAACTTCGAGACACAAATAGAACTTGAAAGCACACCCGAATACAGATTAAAAATACAACTTCACTAATGACGTTTTAATTAGGATTTATTAACTTTTAGAAGTCATGAGTGTTCACGTTTACCCGTTAAACCGGCTTGAAAACTTCCGGCCAAACGGTATCTTGGATATCAAAATAAGAATAATATTATAATGATGACATTGAAGTCATCAATCATCAAACTTTAAAATATTCACTATCTTTAACTATAAAGCAAAGATAAATGACAACGTTACGAATTTATTAAAGAAAAAGTATTCATAATCTATGACATGCTAGTAAAAAAGCTATTTGCGAAAATAACGAAGACATAAGCACCACGCAGATGTCAATGTCATATTTTTCTTTTTTTTTATACTACGCATCATATGCAATGACACCAATCCATAATGCCTCAGGGCCGAGACAACAACTTTCTCTAAACAGCATTTGGCGCCAAAATTCCTAAGTTATGATTTAACAACCACTTCACATTGAGCTGTTTGCTAAGTATTTACTACGTCAATATAAAGAATATGAGGAGCCATTATAAAATCTGCGTTTATTGACTGTCTTTTTAATGGGATATGCGTTCAGACGCGTTCAGACAAGCGTAGAATTAGCAGCTAACTGAGACACAATATCAATATAGTACAGTTAAAATGGCGATGAAGCGGATTATTGCGTACGACATGTTGACATATTGCACAGTGTTTATTTATCCTTAAAATACATACGCAATAGAGAATATCATATGAAATCTTATTATAAGCTTACATAAAGCACCTACTACAAATATAATTATTAACATAATATATAAAATAACTGTTCCGCAAGGGACACCCTCATCTCCGGCCATGGACCTACAAGACGTAACAACGTGTCATTTTTTTGTCGGTTCTGTCACCTGTCTGGTGATTTTAACACATGTAAAAAAGTACATTATAGATTACGATAAATAAGTAATAAAATGTGTAGATTCCTAAAAATCAAAACATGACTATCCTACACCAAATTTGGTGTCAATTTTGACAGGTGGAAAGTCTAACATTATTGACTTCTATATTCTATAGGATTAAAGAGAACAGGAGTATTGATGTTCCCTATCAAGTCAGGAACAGATGTTTTTTATTTAATATCATGATGATCTCGATGTTGAAGTCACAGACATCTCAAAGTATAGCTGGTTTTCCTGTCACGCTTTTGGTCGGCGTTGACTTACTGACGCTGTGTAATTAAATGTAACATTTCTGAGTGACGCTGATCGAAAAACCAATCATAATAACATATAACCAAAACTTTCATAAATAGAACACTACCATTTCTTACATAAATAAAAGCTCAAGTCGTAAATGAGGTTCTAACAATATAATTCCTCATTCGTTTCAGAAGTGGACAGAGCCCATTAAAGGCGACAGTCTTCTTCACCGTCCCCTCAACATATTTGATCTGTTGTTCCTCGAATACTTGCAAGTACGTGCTTGTCGAACAGTAAACCATTACCATTTAATAGATCGTCTTGACCCACTAGCTAGTCACGACTGGGTCTGAACTTGCCGTCACGTATGCATATGCACGAGTCAATGGAATATTGTTTTTATTTTTGTAATTCTATGCGGTTTATTGTATTCCAATGTTATTATTATTGAGATTTTACAATAAAGGTTGTATTTAAAATACTAGGATTATTGTTATGTTTCCTCGCGCTTCATTTTTTAAAATATTTGAATTAAGAATCTAAACTAGACATTTCTTTTTTTGCAGGTAAGGCACAAATCGCAAGCTCTACAGAACGGCTAAGTAGTTTTTTTTTTCCATAATGTCAGAAAATATTAGTTTCCTTCCTAAGTTTTTTTTGTTGTAAATTAATATGTTTTAATTGGATAATCCGATACAAGACAAATAGTTGAACTCGTTGAAATATAACAATCAATTTTCCACTAAAATATTTCATCGAATTGATTAAGAGGGAATTATTTAATCATTGTTTATGGCTGCTGGTCGCCTATAATTCATGTGATCGGCACAATGTTGGCAATAACGCAATAATTTATTGTTTCGTATTAATTAGTTACAATAGATATGTTTCAATACTGGTATTTATCTGATGACGTCATCGACTGGTGCTGATTCCATCGTTTTCAATTCGATTCACTTGGTTGTGCTAAGTGTTATGGGCTTGTGAACATTGTCATTTGCACTAACAATTTTAACGAATGAATTTACTTTAGGAATTAATGTGGTATTCCTATTTAGTAGGTATGTATATTTTATCCCTGTCCGACCCGTTATTGTGTTGTTAGGTATCATGTTCCCATTCGGTTTACGTATTTTTTTTAAACTTATTGACGAAATAAAAATAATTTCTTTTTTTTTCTTGATAGCAGTCATATGGGGAAGCATTTGGAGGCGGAAAAGATTGTTTTCATTGCAAAGAGGCTTTAAGCAAACAGTGTAGATAAAAAATCTTTAAAATTTACACATTTTGAATAAATCGTGAATTATTGTAACATTCAATAATTTTTTTTTTTGGCATTGCTAATAGAATACCTACACACCCCTTTCGGGTCGGGGTAGCTATGGTATTTGTATATTGGAGATATTTAAAAAAAAAAAAACTTATAATGGTCTATAAAACCATCGAGATAATATGTACCTAGTAACGTTATAACTCAATGTTAAACAGTAGGAAACTAGGAATCAGAATAATTATTTTAAGATTTTTTTGGATTTTTGTATGTTTTCATGAAAAAAAACTATTTTTATTTAAGTATTTAATTTTATATCTTGTGCAATCATGCTTCTTATCCACAAAATAAAATGTTTCACGATTTTTTTTCCACGTTAAAAAAATCACCTTAAATATACATAAGGTCATCATAACCTAATACAAATTATGAACAACAAGTATAGTAGAGTCGGCTCAAGTGAATTCTTAACAGCGGCGTTTAATTTGCCCTCCACAAAATAATGAATAAGACCATTTACAAAATTGCTAATTACCTGACCATTTAATGAGGTCGGCTCTCCCCGCGGAAAACCGGCAATTTTAATTACATTCTTAATTTTGCCGTATTATTTACACCAATTTATTAACAACGAGTAGTTATGCGATGCGTATTTTTACTGAGGGGCTTTTTGTTTTTAAGTTTTTTTCATATTAAATTTAAAAATTATACAATTTATTGATATGCCGCTGCTTTGCGATTTTAATTGGATGTAACCTGATTACGGTGACGAAAAATTTGGAAAATTGTTGTCGTGGTTTCATTACTTTAATTTAAATTATGCTTAAACGGATATTTATTAATTTTAAGCAATTTTGTGATGTTTTTGAATAAGTATTGCTACTTATTTGCTTTCATTACAATTAGATAATATTATCTAAATGACGCTTTGAAGTGAACATTTACACAAAATGTAATATAATTTTTAATAGGTTCAATTTGAAACTTCGACTAAAAATTTAGACATAACCAATATGTATATATATATTTAAATATATATATATACCAAAACAAGTTAATGTAAAAATAATGACAGTTAAATTTTTCATTTTTCCGTGAACATTGCCACAACACACCTCTCTGTCCAAAACATCACACCACTAACAAAATTACGCACAAAATTAATTTACCAAATGTGTCAGAAATACATTAAAATATTAGTAAAACATTTCGTTAACATTCATACATAATTTTACTCATGGGATTGGTTTGTTCACAACCTATATTGGAAACATAACTTCCCTATACGTCATCCATTTGTAGTTAGTTTGTCTGTATTTTTGTAATTCTAATTGACCGTAACCACGGGCGAGAGAATTGCGGCGATATTATCGCCGAGCCACCTATTTTTATACATTCTCTTAGAACGTAGCTCTACACGGTGATGTTATCTCGACGTTGCGACGAGCTGCTGAGTGGGAGAGAAACGTCATCATATCGCCGCGCGCTCGCCGCGAATCGTGGCGCTTTTACTGCGAGACCGCGGCGAGCGCGCTGTCAAACGTCGAAAACGTCACGATACCGCCGCGGACATGCGGTGATTCCGTTACGGTCGCGACGATACGCTGGGGGAATAATCGCTCGTTCGTGGATACTACTCGACGATAGTAGAACGGAATCGTCGCGATTCTCTCGCCTGTGGAGACGGTCCCTAAAATTTTATAACAACCATGGTTCAATTTGTTGTACGGATGTCATAATACTAAATTACACAAGACAGTAGCTTTTCTTGCGAATCGGTCACGATATACTTGAAGTTATCGGTTAACAACAGTCTATTTTATTACTATGTTCTTTATGGACCTACCTATAGGCTATAATCCTAAACTAACTAGTAACTAATGGCTAAGGCATCGGACTCGCAATCGTGAGGTCGCGGGTTCGAATCCTACCCATTATACTACCGACGTGAACTTACTCCTAACACAAGCCATTGAGCTTACCCGGAGGAGTTAACAGGATTGCTAGTAATGTAACACCTAGAATCCCACATTGCTAGTTTAATTAACTTAATACGTCACAAATACGAACAAACTGTTAAAAACCATTTGTCTAATCTTCTTGACGCATTATAGGTTATATTTTAAACTAAAGTTACACGACTACAAAAGGTTTTCAACGGTACCCAGTCGAGTAAAAAGAACACTCTTATTTTTAAACCGAATAAAAACGTATACTTTTGTCTATGTTATTTTTAAAGCAATCAGCACCAATTTTCAACAATAACGGTAGGTAATATTAGATTTTATTTTATAAAATTAAAAGTTTTATAATATTGAAAGCGACAACACTGTTTTAACTAGTTATGTATCTAATAAAAGGCGTTTAGGCATAGCGCCACGTGCCATCTTTCCTCAAGGGAATGAAGGGAGCGGTTACGGTAAACAAAACCGTAACTTTTACCGATAATTTCACATTTTGTTGTTTACTCGATTCTATATGAACACTGGCAGTTTAAAATGAATTGCTTTCAACTTTTGTGGAAACGTTTTAGAACTTACAGAAAATTATTTCAAGCACGATATTCATGTTTGTTTCAACCTAAATTTTGTGGTGTGAAAAATACTATAAATGTCAAAGAAAAGGTTATGTTTACGTCATTTGGAATATTTAAATGATTATTTTTAAAAGCTCAATTAGACAAAGCCAAACAACAATTAACGAAATAGGTTCTATCAGTTACGTTATCGACAGTAGTTATCCACCGTAACTTGTTATACAACTGAGTTTTAAATTTAGAACAAAAAGAAAAAATCTCCTCTGACATTACATCAACAATGTTGCCAGCACCTACGTACCAACCTGAGGTTACCAAAAAAGAGGTTAAACCCAAAAGAGGATACGCTCCCTCAGCAATAAATAAAACAAAGTAATATTTCAATATTACCAGGCCAACATAAAAACGTCGTGCCCAGATCGATACAAGGATCCACAAATTTAATAACATCAGCTCCCCAGAAGCAATTAGAGATGAAACGAAGGGCTTCAATGGCCGCTTCTTCGAAATAATCCCGTTACTGAAGTCGACTGTTATGTACTCATTTTTTGACTACGATACATTCGATTTCCTACCTTATACCAACGATATAGAACCATTTTTGTATCAATAGGGGTGATTTACCTATGTTTCGTAGATTGAATACTCGTGATATTACTTGAAAAGATATTTATGTAAGCATGTTTCTTATAAAGAAGGTGAAATCGCGCGTAAACGAGGCAACGACCAATTATGATCTGTCATTCACAAGCCCTTAACAATGAATCTTGTAATCGAATAACACAAAATAATACGATACATTTCACACATACATATCCATTGATTCGTTAACAAACAAATACAAACAAGAAACGCCTGCAACTACGTCATTGGAAAGCTCACAACAATTTCTCTGTTAAAGTTGTTCTATTTACTTACAAATTATTTCACGTTGGACCGGTAATATGAATTAATAACTGATATTTTATAATAGGTATTGATTACTGTAATTGAATGTCGTAAAAGCTTGTCTCGATAATTAATATAGGAGATGTTATTATGAATATTAATTTGTATCGCAAATAACGCTGTGTTGAATGTTGATGCCATTATAGATTACCTGATGATAATTAATTTTACTCTTTAGTTTGTCTATAGTATAACGTTCTTTACATAGTATAAAACAAAGTCGCTTTTCACTGTCTGTACGCGTAGATCTTCTGAACTAGGCATTGGATTTGACTATGATACGGTTTTCACTATCATTCAGATAATTTCTTACAGATGGTTTATATAAGGGATGTTACAAGAGGTGGTTTTATCGGAACCGAAGTCGGAGTCGGAGTTTTTAAATTTGATTTGTTGGATTCGGAATCGGAATCGGAGGTGGCAGGCGAAGACGAATATGTTGAGATAAGTTTTAAGATAATAAGATATAAAAAGAAACATTATTCAGTTATTCGTAATAAATGTACTAAAAACGCTCGGGCGGGACTCGATCCCACGGTCTTAAAGAAGCCGTGACAATATTCCTTCATACTTTTATTATAGGTTTATAAATAGCTGTATATATAATAAAGGATCGGCCGCCGCACGGTAGGTACCTCCGATTAAAACTATCGGAGCCGAAGTCGGAGTCGAAGGTGTAAAATCAATCGGAAGTTCCGAACTTTCGGAGTCGGAGTCGAAACTCCGTAACATCCCTGGTTTATATGTAGGTAGATGGGAGATAAGACCATGTAAAGCCAGAGCACACATGAAAGCTAGGAAAGTATCATTTATGACATGGATTGGGGATTTAAATACATACAATGGAAAGTAATGCAGCATAGGACTACATGGTAGTTGTAGGATGTATGTCAATACTTTTCTATACAATTAATCTAAAATTATGAAAAGAAATCATTGAAAACTAACGGAATATTATACAATTTTAAAGACTGAATTCTTAATTTTGAATCGCATCCGCTGTGGTCAAGGGGTGTCTTGTCTCTGTAATTAAATTCAAGGAAATTATTTTGAGGTTTTTAACTGCGTATTATAGTTGTACAAGATATAATTAATACTATGGATAAATTGGATGACCGCAAGACGTAAGTATTACAGAAGCATCTATCATGCTATCTTGTGGTTTCCGGTTGAGATGAGAACAACTTATCATTTGTCAGAAGCAGCATTCAGAAGGCTAGTTGTCTAGTTGTATGTTAATTAAGAACCATTCATAAGTTTATAATCGAAATAAATATGTCTGTGCCAAATGCCAACGCAGGTAATATATGCAGGCAAAGCTGAAGAGTTAGTTTGAACGCGTTTATATCTGAAGATAATGGGCTCATATCTATGGATGATATTTGGGATTGATGTAGCCTAAGGCTACTTTTTATCACGACCCTATCGCCTAGCAATAGCAGGCAAAATACTAGTTATTTCAATGAACAAATTTACCCAAATTCTTTTAGTATTTTGGATATGTTTAATCGAGTAACAAAGTTGAAAATAAATTGGGAAAAAGTAATTTTTTGCCGACATTACCGCCCGGTACCGCCATGTCCGTATGGCGTTTTCCCAAGGTCTAATTGAGCGAGATGACTGATAGTCATCTCTGTAGTGTTGTACGCTTCAATTGATTCTGTCACAACGTACAACTGATTGGCGGAACTGTGACTGCCTGTGTTACGTGGGAATGAAAGTAAATATTCACATACACATTGATTTTTCGCTGATTAAACTTTAAAGGAATTTTGTTGTGGTAAAAGCTGATATTTTTAAAATTAATCTCACAGAAAGATTAGATATTATATCGGAATATAATTACAGGAAAAAGCCCTTCTTTCGTGACTTCATTATAAATCAATCACTATCTAAGTTCCTGTCCATGATTAGACAATCAATCTCTTAACTCTAAGTACACCAATCATCTTGTAAACATAGACAAGAAAAAAAACGTATAAATACTTCACCGTTTCTAACACATTATAGTCTAGATGAACTGGCCATTTATCCACTTATTACTTATCATAACTCCCAGCTGCAAAGAGAGGGAAAGTGCATGCCATGCCTCATGTCCTAGAGACACGGCATCCGGCGGTCGATTGGATTTATTTCACTTCCTTTGCGATTATGTGCCACTCCCACGGTTATCGATATCTATCGCAAATAGAGAGGAGACATCGGACGATAGTCGGGCAACTTTCCATGTACTACCATAAAGGAATTGTCGTTGAAATTCAGATTAATGTAATGTGTATAAACTTGTATTGAATGTTGAAGTTGTGACTTTGTATTCAGTTCGCAGTAACTGGCTACACACTTCACAATCAGCTTAGTACTAGACTAATAAATAAAGAAACAGGTACCAACTCTGGGATTGACAAGATTTACATTTTTTAGAAACCCGCAAATACTTGTTTGTTTTTATAATATTAGCAAGAAATGAATCCCTATCTACTAATTCATTAGGTCATTAACTAAACAGAAAGTACAATAACAAAAAATAATATTGAATGAGTCAAAATGTCAGTTAAGTAATTTTTAGTACTCTGTGTAAAGCATAGATGGCGCTGTAATTAATGTTGAAGTAAGAACTCTAATTTTAGCGTCTACGTTTAATACGTGTCGTGGCGTAGCGGTTTCGGTGTAGATCCGCGCGCATATGCATCGAGTTCGATCCCGAGTTGTTTCGTCCTCCCGTTATAATATTGGTGCTGTAGATTCAAGTTTTACAGTGTCTTAAGTAATGGGATAGAGTGATGGGTGAAGAGCAACAAGCAGGCATTGTCCAACGAGGCGCCGGCTTCTGTTGCAGCCCGTACATTTTTTTTTAATTTTTATTCTTTTTGGTTAGATTTTCTTTATTTACAACTTTTTTTTTGTATTTTTACGCCAATTCAGAATGGTATTAGATATGTATTCTGGGATGTTATTTTTGTATTCGTTTGTTAATCGTAATCATAAATTTACAGTAATCAATCATTCGAGGTAACTATGAAGGCCTTTGTAATATTCTGATTATGAATTTATGACGAACTTCATATTAAACAAACCTTTTTTATATTTATACGATATTTTTAATTCATTTGAGGCAAACAAAATGAATTTAAAAATGGAACACTAATGGAGCATGCGATAATCGACCATTAAAAGTATTTGCATATTAATGCTGCCATGTTCAACTTGAAATGAATTAAAACAAAACACCGGATGACTACCAGGTTGTCTTTGCTTGGAAATCAGTATTAATATGAAACCTTCTTAATTATTTATAGAAAGAAATTTCTTTCTGCTGGTTCTAATTGTACCAACACTTAAATGCACAATGATTAATTATTATTATTATATTATTTTACGTGTTTTACAAACTTTTTCATTCGTTAGACGTAAAAATGTGAAAAAGCTCAACAGCATTATTGTGTCTATCAATCTTTTCTTATCTGCTATTGGCGATATGTTTAACATTTTGTCTAATTTCTAAACGTTCTGCAACAATTATTTAGCACAATAAACATTTTCTGTAGCAAGTTTAAGTGTGAATTTTAGCGTGAAATATGAGTTAGCGTGTTTGTAAAGTTTGAGTGTGTTGGGCAAGTGAAATGAATTGGCGGCAGTTAAGTTATAACCACAAAATAGATAGGTACAAAAGGCCGGCTCACAGTCGACACGCACATACGGGCTCAACTTGCGCTGTTTCGTTTTTTCATGTGATCAAGATCTGTGTAAGTGCTTGTCTATGTGTGCGTGAGCCTATTTTCGCTCGTCGTAGGGAGCCGGCTATCAGTACCTATGTATTTTGTGCTATTACCGAACATTGCCCTCGCCCCAATTGTTGGTCTAATGAGCGATAATAGTGCCCTTTGTTTTCACTTAACAGATACACAAAGCAAGTTTAGAGAGCAATTTACTTAAACGTTTTTACTTTAAAATACTATTTTATTAAATTGTTTCAATTTCTTCCGTTCATTATGTTCTTAATAGAGTATTGAATGTCACGCCCGTAAAGTAACTATTAGTATTCTATGACGTGAAGTCAAATTAGTTTTTTTCTATGAAATGTAACCAGTACCTACCTGCTTATCTAAGCTATGTAGAACCATAATACAGAGTGATTTGTTAATGGTTAATTTGTGTGTGTTTTTTTTTTAAATTATATTACGAAGTTATTTGGTATAATGTAAAGAAACCATGTGCGGGAGGTTATTAGTACATTTAATATCAATCTGTATAGTGTGTAGGTATACCTATTTATTACACTATGGTAGAAGTTTATAAAGAAAAACGTTTTGACGTCACAATCCTATGGCAAATTATTTATTTTTAGTAAGTACCTATTGGTTTTGATTAATAAAAATTCTTAAACATGGTCAATTGTATATGAACAGAACATACATTAATATTTTTTTTAGAACACTTAGACCAGCGGGTCCTAACCTTGATTTCGTTACCCTTTTTACCACGTTAAAACTATTTTAGCCTAATTAATTTAAAGTGATTGACGTATAGACCGGGACTGCGCCATAACCTCATAAAATTGACTACTCTCTAGAGAGAGACAGCATTACTTTGTGGGACAATATCTGTCAAAGGTCGCACGAGTTTTTTCTCTCTTTCACACTTTGCAGTCAATACTTACTTTTTAATTGAATGGGATGGCGTGGTCCAGGTCTATACGTCAATAGTAAAAGTGATATAAAATCATCTATAATTACTTTATTTTTTTCTAATAGCACACAAAGTAACACGCGTAGATTGCAGATAACGTCAGTTAGCTAAAATATACCTACATCAATCAGTCAATCACTCAATCCAATGATTGATCGGTTGACGAAACTATACAGATAGTAAAATACTTTCATAATCCGTCGAGTGTATATAATTATATGCGTCCAATACATTATTACAAACGATTACTTTCTTTGATTGATCACAATGAAACTATATCGAGATAAAAGGTTTTACGTAACTTTAACAGGTGAAAGTTTATGATATCTGAAGAGATAACACTAAAGAGGGTTCTGTCTTCAGGGTGAAATAATGCCTAGATTACCCATTGTTATCTTTTGTCACTTTTGGTGGGTACCATTGACGTATAGACGTGTCATTCTTTTCAATTAATAAGTAAATTTTGAAGAGAGAAAAAACTCGTGCGCTACTTTGTGGACAATATATGTCAAAGAGGCTCTTTGACAGATATTGTCCACAAAGTAGTCTTGTCTCTTTCTAGAGAAAGATAAATTTTAAGAGTAAATGGTAGGTAGCTACGGGCACAAAAAATATTATTTTATATTTAAAATATATAATTATTGTTTTACCTTGCCACAAACAAGCAGAAGAGTTTATTCGTTTAAACACAAAAACTCCGAAGATTTCAAAATTTTGGAATTATGGTAACTTGAATCTTGTGGAAGGCTATCGGTGTTTATCACGATTCGGTTGATGTAGCCGCGAGCAAAAGCTAGTCTAAAATAACAATAAACCCACGTAATCATAAACTAATCCCAAACACGAAAACCAGTGGTAGGTACGCGATGTCCTTCAAGTTTGAAACTCAATCCTTTAACAACCGTCGACACTTAAATCATTGGCAGTCGTTCTGTCTTCGCTTAACTTTATTGTTCCTAATGTATTGACAAAGAATAGCTGGCTCACAACTCAACAAGATATCCACGCACACATAGACGGGCACGTACGAAGCCCAACGTGCGCCGCCGCGCCGTCACGGTTGACATTCGACCGAGATGTGTACGTAAGTCTATGTGCGCGTAAGCCTATTTTCGCTTGCTGTAGGGAGCCGGCCAACTATACCTACCTATGTAATTTGTGGTATTGACATAATAGATAACTGAAACTTATTGTTGTGGTCCAATTTTGTCTGGCAAGCGATAAGTGCAAAATTGAACAATTCATTCTCACTACAAAGTAAGTTATAGACAATAAGCGTGATATAATTGAATTTACCGAGTCTTTTGACGTGAGTTTACGCCGACACATTAATTACAGTACGATCAACGTAACTTGACCGGATTGAAGTTAAGTTCTTAACACTTTCGAGCATGTCATAGGGATGCGACCCTAAAATTACTTACGAAAACGATTAATTATGTTTAATCGAATAAAAAGGCTTACAAAATTTTAATTGAACAATATAAAAACACTATTTATATGAGTTCATAAAAGTTTAAATTTAGAAATGCGTAATCGCATCTCTAATTCTCTTGGTATAGTCACCCCCCCCCCCCGCTTCCTGTCACCATTTACTTCCAAAAAATGCATCTGCGCAACCACTTGTCGCCTACTTCAGTTACATAAAGTCTCACAATTGCATCACAACGTATCTTGGATTTTTTGCATTCCAGAACTATTTGATTTAAATCGACAAGCGTCACTAACAAAGTCTAAAACTGTGATTAAACAGACGACTGTATAAGTATTATATTACCCGTATCTGTAGTGAAACGACTTGATGACACATTTTCGCAAACTATTTATTTATTTGAAACTTTCTGCAAATATGTACATTGCAAAAGGCGGACTTGATGCCTATGGTCAATACCTAAATATTGACTTAATGCCTATGGCCAATACCGAAAAGTTGGTTAGAGAATGCCACAGGTATTCTATACCAGTCGCATGTATGAGCGCGCCGACGCCGCCCGGTTCGCTGGCGACGGAGCGGATCCGCCAGGGAGCTCTCTTTCCTAACGCCCTCCGCTGCCTCCTTCTGCGAGATGACCCCTCGCTCCGGACCATAGACAGAACCACGGCTGGCAAGGTAAAGTCACTTCCGACCCGGTGAAAACTCGACGTTGCCCCTCCAAACGCACCAAACGTCTACAAAATTCTAAATCATAAAATTGTGGTGTCGATTGCTCAGCCGCAGACAAAGCAATGGCTTATAAGTTAGCATTGTGACACGAGTTTAAATCAAACTTTATATCTCAAGCATAGGATTACAATTTACGACAAACCTCAAGTGGTTAATCTTGAGTCCTTTCTAATCGTGCATCGTAAATTCAACAGCTGAATATCTAGAAATAGGACGTCTTGTCTTTACTGTCTGATTAGGTAGACTTGGCTCCAGGACAAATGTGAAAATATTAGTTATTGCTAACGGCTATTTAGGCTTGGTTTTCAGATACCTTCATTTGTTTATTTATAAAACTATACGCGTGGTTATGGTGCTCTACTAAAAGGAAATCTAAGAGCGTACCTAGTACCTAGTTCTAATTGACCTAGAATCATTAAATGTTTATCTATACATCTATACTAATATAATAAAGCTGAAGAGTTTGTTTGTTTAAACGCGCTAATCTCCGGACCGATTTAAAAAAAAACCTTTTTTTGTTGGATAGTCCATTTATAGAGGAAGGCTTTAGGCTATATAACATCACGCTGCGACCAATAGGAGCGGAGCAACAATGAAAAATGTTGCAAAAACGGGGAAAATTTACGCATGCGAAGTTGCGCGGGACAGCTAGTAATATTATAAAGCTGAAGAGTTTGGTTTGTTTATTTAAATGGTTGAACGCGATAATCTCAGAAACTACTGGTTTGAATTAAACAAATCTTTTAGTGTTGGATAGCCCATTTATCGAGGAAGGCTATAGGCTATACTACATCACGCTATGACCAACAGGAGCGTAGCAGCAATGAAAAATGTTGCAAAAACGGAAGCATATGAAGTTGCTAGTACCAAATAAAAGAAATAATCCTCGACGCGCGAGTCCAATCCGCACATGACCGTTTTTTATTTATTTATTACTACTATTATGTTGGTAATAGATAGTCCCTTGAGTTGTTTGGGACTTCACATAGCTACTTAAAATTAGGTACACTTATATTTGTACCTAACAATTTGTGGATAACAGCTATATCCCGATTCAGATGACAAGCTCTTTACAACATCCTCTTTGTTCAAAGTGTTCATTATCGCGTCATACTCACTACATAGATATTTTTGTAAATAACATAGGCTTGTACTTCAGTTTCAGTAATTCAACCACGGTAGAAGCATTCTTGTCTTGTAAACACTTCCAGTAAATGCCACGAGCTTTTAGACCTAGAGATGGTGCACATTTTTGGGTAGGTATATGAGGCATGCTGAAAACCTCTTCTATAGTACCCAAACAGAACTATAGACCTAGTTGGGGGTAGCGGGGATGCATACCAGCTCTTAGGCTATTTTGGGGTGATGAGTACCTAACTGTTTTGGGAAATTGCTACAAATTCGAGAAAATTTGTGCTAAGGCTAAAATGGTTTTAAAATTATAAAAAATGCACTCTTTATACCAAGCAACCCTGACTGCAAGACCAATAAGTCTGCCGACGGATAAACATTATAACAAATAAGGTACAGTATTTATGTCGACAGGTGCATTCCCTCACGCTGCATGTGTTTACGTAACTTCAAATATTTCAGGGCTGTAGAATGTTATTTACATTAGCCTTCATCTTGTAAATAAAGGGAGAAGATATGTGTGATTGTATGTCCTTACTTTGTTCTGTATAATTATAATTGGCAAGTCCATTGACCTCTACATGAGATGCCTATAGTGTCTATAATTAATAACTATAGTATATTGAATAGGTAGGCTATAGTGTTGACTTGAATGAATGCCCATGAGCTAAATGCCTGCCTACGGTGCACTTAACTTGATCACTAAGCTTTAGTTAAAAGTATCAATAAATTAGGTACCTACTCGAGTATCGATTGTTGGGATCAAAATACGCACAAACTACCATTAGGTACTTAATTTACGTATAGGTACGACTTAGGTTGGTAGCATATTGTGACAAGACGAATAACTAGTCGGACTAGCGCACGAAGAGTTTCGTACCATTATCTATAAAACGGCAAAAAAATCATGTCTGTTGTATGGGGAGCCCCACTTAAATATTTATTTTATTTCAATTCATTTTTTTTTATGTTTATTGCACACTCTAGCAATGAAAGTGTATTTCTTATAACACCTACAAAACACCAAAGAAAGCTTCGCTTCGTCGACACAGAATCTTCGGCACAAATTGGTCCGACCTAAAAATTGGAGTGAGCGATATCTATGTGTAGGGTGCGTTGTTCGAGAGTGTATGAAGGTTCATTCTGTACTCTGTGTCTTGTGCTTCATTTTCGCATCAAAATATTTGCGCAACAAACCAGCTGAATTGACCAAAATGGAGGCTTTTTTATGCTATTGACGAAATATACTTACTTTGTCACTGAGCTCTTAATTGGTCGTTAATTGATGACAAACTGATCAGGTTATTTGCCAAACTACTTGGCAATATATGATTAGGTATAAATGAGACAAAAGATGTAGTATAGTCTGGTTATAATTATCTAAAGGTGCATCTTATATACTAACGACTTCGTGTTGATAACAGATAGTGGAAACATTTAATAGATACTGAACGTGCGATAAGGAACATAAGATTGTGATGTAGATTGTAGATACAGCACAAAGATATTGTACTGTAACAGTACACCCCCCTTTAAAAAAAAAAAAAAAATATGGTAATAGTGTTTACAATATAAATTTGACCTAGACCTTACTAGTTATTTGCTGATGTATATAAATAATAATGCTATTGTACGCGGTGGAATTTGATGACGCCTGTTGTGGTGTGATTTGCTGACGTCTGTAATTTTGACTTAGCTGTTGCACGAGTGTTTATTATTTTTTTTCGTTAAACTCTTCATTCTTCTGTCCAGTGTTTTCATTATGCCGTAAATTAGGATCACGCCGATTGTTAAAATAATCTGTCCCATTGCAACATTTCTTGTCCACCGTAAGTCCTCCTGGATCAGGTTACGGAGTTGGTCCGCTTCGTTTTGATTGAGGCAATTGTCCGTATTGTATGTTATCTGGTCCTTAGAACTTTGATTTCCCATTTTAGATGTCTTGTTGTTACGAGTAGTTGTGAATTAATGGTATATGTTAAGATCTATGTTAATATATATACGAATAGCTTGCTTATATCAGCGATTTTTTATAGACGTACTACTGGCTTTACTTTACGTCCCGATCGTGTAGTGTACGTGTGTGAATGCCTGTCGCAATCCTTTGAATCTGGCACGTAGTTTGATTCGTCATTGATCATGAAAGCTGGTTTCAATCTATCAATTGATATCACTGTCTCTTTATCCCTAATTCTAATGCAAAATGTTTTATCTGTTTTACTAATTACTGGGTAGGGTCCTTCATACGGCGGTGTCAGGGCTTTCTTAATTCTATCACACCGAACAAATACGTGTGAGCATTCTTTGAGTTCGGGATGCACAAATATAGCTTGATTGTGTTTTTTTCTTTTCGGAATTGATGTCATTTGTGTGATGTCCTTTTGAATTTGTTTTACAAACTCTTCGTACGTTGATAACTGTGCTGCTGATGACTCAAAAAATCCTCCAGGGAGTCGTATTGGCGTTCCATATGTCATCTCTGCTGAACTATAACCTGTGTCTTCTCGCAAGCTACTCCGCAACCCGAGTAAAACTGTTGGAATTTCTTTTAACCAATTTTCGTTGGATTCTCTTGTCATTAACGCCGCCTTTAAAGTTCTATGAAATCTCTCTATCATTCCATTGGATTGTGGATGATAAGGTGTTGTCCTAATTTTATGTATTCCCAAAAATTGTGAGAGTGACTCAAATATTCTTGATTCAAACTGTCGGCCTTGATCCGTAGTAATGCGCAATGGACATCCAAAACGAGTAATCCATCCCTCGAAAAGTGTCTTGGCTACTGTTTCTGCAGTTATATCTTCTACCGGAAATATTTCGGGCCATGACGTACAACGATCTATGATTGTGATTAAATATCTCTTCCCTTGTGAAATCGGAAGTGGTCCGACGATGTCAATATGTAAATGTTCAAAACGTTGCGCTGTCATAAATGTACCAGGAGGTGATATCGTATGTCGTTGTATTTTTGATTTTTGGCAGGCTATACATGATCTACACCAGTTATTGATATCTTTGTTCATATACGGCCATAAATACCTTTGGGTTATCATTTTTCTCGTAGTTCTTTTTCCTGGATGGCTCATACCATGAATGGTATCGAAAATTTGTTTGCGAAAATGCTTTGGTAAGTAGGGGCGGCTTTTTCCAGTAGAGGTGTCGCAGGTGATGTTTATTGTGGAACCCGGAAGCGTAATGTTTTTGAATTTTAATCTTTTATTGTCATGTAATTTACTTAGTTCATTATCTGTTGATTGACATTTTTCCAATTCAGCGTAATCGATAGGTGATGGCACGTATATTTCCTCTATTCGAGATAAGGCATCGGCGGTAATATTGTCACGTCCGCTTATGTGTTGAATGTTGGTACTGTATTGTGAAATGAAATCTAACTGCCGGACCCGTCGCGGTGTATCGTTTGATGATGGTTTTTGGGAGAATGCGTATGTCAAAGGTCGGTGATCCGTAAATATTGTAAATTCTCTTCCCTCGATTAATCTGTGAAAATGTTTGACGGCCATGTATATTCCTAACAGCTCTCTGTCAAACGTAGAATATTTTTGTTGAGTTTCGCTCAATTTGTGTGAAAAAAATCCTAATGGTTCCCAATTGCGTCCGGATTTTTGTTGTAAAACTCCACCAACGCAAGTAGCACTAGCGTCGGTCATGAGCGCTAGTGATGCGTTGCGGGAAGGATGCGCTGTTAACACTGCGTTTTTCATGCTTTCCTTGCATTTTTCGTAAGCTTTGTCTGCTTCCGTTGTCCAAGGAACAGGTGAATTATCGTTCTTTTTTGAACCATGTAGATATTCGTTTAAAATTCTTTGATTTTCCGCTGCGCATGGAATATTACTTCTGTAGAAATTGACCATGCCCAAAAATCTTCTTAATTCTTGAATTGTTTTCGGTTTGGGAAATTCCATGATTGCTTTGTAATTTTCTTCGGTAGGGAGTATTCCTTGGCTCGTTATATGATAACCTAAGAAATCTATTTCCCTTCTGAGAAATTCGCATTTTTCGAGATTAATGGTTATTCCATTCTCGTGTAAACGTTTGAAAACCGTTTCTAAATGCTGATAATGCAAATTTTCGTTGTCCGATGCAATGAGACAGTCGTCTACAAATATAAATACGTAGTTTAAATCTCTAAATAAGGAATCCATGAATCGTTGAAATGTTTGTGCCGCATTGCGTAATCCGAAAGGCATTCTTAAGTACTCAAAAAGTCCAAAAGGTGTGATGATGGCTGTTTTTTCTATATCTTTAACAGGAATACAATGGTATGCTTTACGTATATCTATCTTGCTTAGTATCTTCTTATTTTCTAATATGTATGTAAAGTCAGTTAATCTTGGTAGTGGGTATTTGTCCGGTACTGTCGTGCTATTGAGCATTCGATAGTCTCCGCATGGTCTCCATTCGCCATTTTTCTTTTTTACCATATGTAATGGGCTTGCCCATGGGCTATCTGACGGTCGGCAAATTCCGAGTTCTATCATATTTTGAAATTCCTTTTTGGCTATGTCGTATTTTTCTGGAGGTAATGGTCTTGCCCGAGCTGCGACGGGTGGTCCTGTAGTGATAATGTGATGTTCAATCTTATGTTTGGGCGCATTGCGGAGAGAGGACCCTTTCGTGATGTCTTCGTATTTGTTTAAAAGTTGCGTAATACGTGGATTCGTTCCCACTGCGATATTACGAATTGTTTGTTGTGTCGCTTTTTCCGAAGTTACATGCGTTGTCAGCTCTGTAACTTTGTCGATAAGTTTGCGACCTGCTATGTCGACTAATAGTTTATAGTGCTCTAGAAAATCTGCTCCAATTATTGGTTGTGTAACATCGGCGATTACAAAATTCCATTTATAACATCGTTGTAGTCCTAAATTCAAGGTAAGCGTCTTCTCGCCGTAAGTCCTAATTTTAGTCCCATTTGCAGCGTATAGTGTGTATTGTTCATTTTGTAAAACTGAATGTCTCTGTTGCTTGCTAATGACTGAAATATTTGCGCCCGTGTCAATCAAAAACTTCATACCACTTTTTCGGTCGGTAATGGTGAGGCGATTGGATGGGTGGATTGCACAGAGTTTCGCCGTTGTCTGTGCTCTTATTCGTTTCCCTGGTTCCGTACGTAAGTCATTGGTTTCCAACTGCATGGTTTAATGCAGTTCTTTGCATATTTTCCGAATCTTTCGTGGTAGTAACAAAATCGATTTGCTCCTCTATAGTTTGTTCTCGGCCTCATAATCGGGAATTGTTGACGTTTCTTGAAATGATTGTGCGTGTTGGGTCGATAGCCATATTGACCTTGCTGAATTGCGTCAATATCTATCTGTAATTTTGCTAGCTGGGCTAAAATGCATGCTGTATTGTTGTCGTTTGAAGTGTCGTTGCTAACAGCTGATATTTCGGTTACTTTTGAATTCATTATTATTTTGTCTGCAATTTGGCTCAGTTTGTCAATTTCCATGTCTTCCGTAACTGCTAGAACCGTAGTAACTGATGTTGGTAAAAGCCTGAACCATAGTAGTTTAATTGTTTCGTCACTGATTTTTCCTCTCCCGAGGACTCGCATTTGACGTAATAACTGCGAAGGTTTTTGATCACCGAGTTCTGTCTCTGATATTAATTTTTGAAACTGTCGCTGTTCTGTTTCTTCGTAACAATCAATTAAACGTTCCTTGATGTTTTTGTATTTATCTGTAGTCGGTGGTGAAGTGATTAGGTCACTAACCTGTAGTATTTCTTCCTTGGATAACTTTGCTATTACTGTACAGTATTTGTATTCGTCTCCTTGCTTCTGTGGTGCTAATATGGCTTCTAGTTGCGTGAACCATAATCTTGGTTGGTCTTTCCAAAATTCCGGAATGCGGGATAAAACCGAGGTGCCAGCAGCTACTTCAAGTGTTCCTTGCTGATTTATGTTCGCCTTGCACGGTGATTGTGCCATGTTTCTTGCTGCGTATTCGTTCGTCGGGGTCACCAATTTGCCAAACTACTTGGCAATATATGATTAGGTATAAATGAGACAAAAGATGTAGTATAGTCTGGTTATAATTATCTAAAGGTGCATCTTATATACTAACGACTTCGTGTTGATAACAGATAGTGGAAACATTTAATAGATACTGAACGTGCGATAAGGAACATAAGATTGTGATGTAGATTGTAGATACAGCACAAAGATATTGTACTGTAACAGGTTACAATGGCGAAGAATTTTATTTTCTCTTTAAGACTTAATGGGCAAACAAACTTAAAAGGGCAAAATATTCTTTACTATCAGTATAAGTAGGTAGGTACTAACTACCTACATATATATAATTACCTGCTTAAACTGCTTTAAACATAATACCTACGTTGGCGCGTTGATTAGTAGTACAGTCTCTCTTTCTAGGACAAATTTCAAATACGACGACTGAATATTAAAGACAACACTACTGATCTACCTAGTCAACGTTTATTTAGTAAGTTTTTCACTACAACCCTTAATTTAAAAGGCCTATTCTTTAACCAAAATCTGGTTCTTTTGCCAATTATATTATTAGATATTAGTGTGATATATTTATTAAGTACATTTTAACTACAGAAATACAAGGTCATAAAGATATTTAAAAAATCATGTATTTTTACATGACAAACGCAGAGCTGTGAAAATAATGACAGTTCAGTTTGCCGCCAAAACTTCTTCTTCTCTTCTTCTTTGAATTGATGGCAATCTAGCCGTTTTAACGGCTAATATCTGCCAGCGTCAAGTATTTATGCGCGTATTACATGCACAAAGTCTCGTTTAAAATCAATTATTACGTATTCAATTAATTTTTTACAAGTTAAACTCGGAGCTGTAAAAATAATGGCCTATCAGTTTGCCGCCATTTTTACAACTTCGCCAAAACTTTTCAGTTCTCTACAACCATAGTCGAGTTGTGAAAATGGCGGCAAACTGACATGTCATTATTTTCACAGATCCCCGTTTAATGTGTAAACTATATTTGAAAAAGGTACGTAATAACTGGATAAGAACAAGATTTTGTGATTCAAAGAAGAAAACTAGAAAGAAAATAAACTTGACTTACCGACTTTGGACTGAATGCACGTAATGTGCGAGCCATAATCTTTCTGAATAAACAATCGGAGGAAAGAGGAAAAAAAACCATAGTCATAAATTTTCATAGTTTTTTTTTTTTATTTCTTCCGCGCAAATGACGTTCTATCGTCAAACACCAGTAGTACACCGTTTTAAAAGCTAAGGTGCGGCTACCAATGAGTTCCGAGAATTTTAAATGGCGTAAGTAATTTTCTAAAACAATTTCAAAGCTGTTAGCTCAGTGAAAGTCTGAGCATGTCCCGATATCTTAACACACTCGGTATTGTTCACTTGTTCGCCAGTCAATTAGTCAAACTGTTGATAACCAACAAATAGGCTGAACGCGTAAATTCCTTTGACATGAACAAGGGAGGTTTTACGACGCATTTTGTTGGCGGGAACGCGAAAATGGCGTTTGGAATTTCCTTTTAAGTATATTAGCTTTGAGGCCGGATATACGTAGTCTAGTTATGTTTGTGGTTTACTTTGTTAGGTGAGGATTGTATGACGAAAGTTAAGGTTATGTAGCTTTTCCGTGAAAAATACGCAATCTGTTTGTAATAGTAGGTGCCTACTATTACCTACTATCCTACCTACTACCTATAGTTCGTAAAATATAGCTTGATACCTGTGACGTTTGTCAGAATGACATGTAATAGGTATGGGACGTCTTTCGTATTTTATCGATATTTATATGGAATGAGTTTATTAAAAAAAATACATTTTAACGATATTGAAAGAAAGAAAAAAGGAAATGAAAGATGAATTTGAAGGTATTTAAAAGTTTAATTGTCAAATGGTGTACAGCCGAGATCAACTTCCAAGTCGAATTCTGATTCATCACTGGAGCAGTCCTGTAGATTAATAATTAATTCTTGATCGCATATGTTGTCAAATTGAATATCGCGCTCCCAATCTTTTTGAATCACATTTTTTGTCTTCTCAACTACCTTTTTCCAATCATCAGCATTTACATGTACACAAGCTTCATGTAGTAATGTCAACATTTTGTTCGCTGTGAAAGGCGGTGCTACATTATGTCTGGCAGCGTAACCTAGAAAAAAAAGGTATTCGATCAAACAAAAAACCTACTACATTCTTTGTAAGCTTTTTATATATGTTTTTTTAGATTATACGAACCTTTGATTGAGCCCAGATTAGTTCTATTGCATTGTAATGGCAATGATATGGTGGTAAACGGATGACGGTGTGGCCCATTTCCTTTGCAATTTCGTCTATAATATATCTTGGAGTGGGGGGCTTATGAATGCTTACTAATCTTAGCAATTCTTTCTTGAGCATGCTGTTGTCGGCTTTTACTCCTTTGTTTTGCAGCCAAGTAATAATTTCAATTTTACGATTGCTTGTCGTAGGCGCCTTATCTTTTTGTACTGAATGATACGGAGCGTTGTCCATCAGAATAAAATGTGGTTCACTCAAATTATTTAGAAGAGTTAGAAACCACTCCTTAAATTTTGTAAAATCCATTTCTTCATGGTACTCTGTTGTTTTTACTGATTTAAACGCCAGTAAACAATTGGGCACAAAACCAGACGATGTCCCCGCATGAGTAATTATTAATCTTTGTCCTTTGCCTTCGGGCACCTTGGTGGTAGACTCCGCTTTATCGTCTGTCCACGATCTTGAAACAGTGTGGTTTGCGTTGAGCCATGTTTCATCAAGAAAAACCACTTTATTCCAATCTGTTATATTTTTGACTTTGCGCAAAAAGTCAATTCGGGTCAAAGCAATGTCTGTTCGCTCCATTAAAATTTTTCTTTTATCGCTTTTCTTATAAGCAAAGCCGATTTTTTTCAATATTTTGGACAACGATGGTGGACTTCCTTTAAATAAATCCGCGTCTTTAAGCGAAACGGATACTTTTTTTAACGTGGGAAATTCACCACGTGCGTAATACGCATATATATGATTTCGAATTGCGGCAGCATCAATCGTCAATTTCGGTGACTGGCGAAACTCTCTTCCTTTTTTTATTAGGAGTCGATAATATTTTACCTCCCTCATCTTCGGCCACCATCTCCTTTGACGATTCTCCATACTTTTCTTTGCTAATTCGAGACACTGTAGCTCGTCCGATACCAAGAGCGTCAGCAACTCTATTGCACACTTGCTCCAACGGTAGTAGCGGTCCGCCATTTTGATTCTCGCGCTCAAAATACTCACGCAAACGAATCACAAACTCGCGACTTTCGCTATTCAAAACAGTTTTTTTTGTTCTTTTCGGCATTGTGGTGCAAAAAAAAACAAATAACTATAAATAACAACAAAACTTAACAAAGCAACAGTAATAACGACAAAACAATATTAATCACGTAGCGGTAGCGTATACAAGGCGTGGGCACTCGTACTGACTCAAAAAAGATGGCGCCCGCTTGATCGCTGCATGCGAAAGCAGTAGGTATTGCAAGACTAAAAAAATACGAATTCGTTGTGAAAAAACAATTAGATATAATCATTTATACAATTTATATTAATGAAATTGTCATACATTTATTTTATCGATATTCGCTGGCCAGTCGATTACACATCCCTACCAGGCTGCGAAAAGAGTTTACGAAGTAAGCTAACAAAAAAATATAAATAATAAAATATAATAAATATTCTAAATTACCTTTGTTTATACTAGTATCTCCTTGATAACAAGTTCTATTTGAAAAAAGTGTTCTAGATTTCTATACAAATGTCTTATTAATATTTAAAAAATTAAAACTTTTCCAACAACAAATTTATTGTAGCAGTCTTTTAAACGTAGTCTCTAAAGTCACAGGTATCAAGCTATATTTTACGAACTATAGATATAGATATGTCTTTTAAGCCTACTTATACGAGTTATAAAAATGGATGAATACGACAAATAAATAAACTGCTTTTCTCCCAAAGGCACGTCAGTGTTTTGGACATTGATGTGGGTTGTCAAATGAACTGAATTGACTTTACCTACGGGCCTAACCGTGATATGTAGGTAGGTAGAACTATATATATATAAGACGACTCCCGCAGTAGTGTCATAAGCCCTGTGTCGCGGGGGACTTTACAAACATAAAATCACGGACTCAAAGTACACCCAGACTCGGAACAACAATTGTGTATCACACAAAGTGGTGTCCCGAGTGGAAATCGAACCCACGACCCTCTTGCGTAGCAGTCGGATACACTCCCACCGCCACAGAGGCAGTAAGGGGAATATCATAAAGGGGATCTATGGATCAAGGGGAAATTCTAGAGTGTACTTAGGTACCTTTGTAGGTACGATGAAACTTCACAAACCATTTATGCAGTTGCTTATTAGTTTTTTTTCTTGACATTCATTCATTCACTCTAGAAGGATAAGTTCTATTTTTATTTTCTTTTGTAACAACATTTCAATGTTTTGATTTACTTGAAAGCTTGTAAAACGTAGACCGTTGCTCATGAGCTATTAGGGGTCCATATCGACTAGGGTTGGAAAAGACGCACGCAAAATCGATTCTTGACTTTGATTGCGAAGTCGATTAATCGCGTCTAAAAGTCGACTTTTTGACTTAGTCGCCTTTTTATATTCTTAATATCGTAAACCTAACAAAAGCAACACTGCTTAACCTCTCTGATCTATAGGTCAACCCGGTCCCCTAAGTCATTAGAAACAATATGTGACGTTAGTTACCCGCAAATATTTAAGTTCAACCTAACAATTAATCCTCTTAACTACAGTTTGCAATACATGCGAATAGTTATTCAAATTGTATAACCAAATTTCGTCTTTATTGCTTATTTAATATAGAGTCTAAACTGCTTTAATAGTCTTGAAAAGATATAAATTGCTAGTACACATTTCTGCAGCTAAAGATCTAAAGCGCTGTTATTATAATCAGATAATATAAATTGTATGAATTCTGTTTAAATCATATTAAATTTAGATACCAGATCTTTGCAAAGGTTCAGATTTGAGAGAATTGTGTCCTCTACGTATATCTGCTCAGGCGCGGCTACAAGCGGGGGTGATGGGGGCAACAGGGGAAATCTCCCGAGTTTTTTTTTTTGGTAATTTGTGAGTTTTGTCACTGGATCGGAGTGTTTAGGCAGACAATAGCCCCCTCCTTGGTGGTGGTGGTTATGATGTATTGGTGTTAAATCAAATGCGACTTACACTTGACCGGTTGAGTCAATTATTGCCCCCTCCAGAACAAAGTTCTGGATCCGCGGCTGTACCTACCCAACTTAACTGCAAATATATTGATAATATAGTAGTAAGATCTATAAACATTAGGATTTAATCATCACGACTTGCGAGGCGTGGTTTTATCGAATAATTCGGATTAATCGATATAGAAAGGTTTCCGAATGCTTTAAGTGCGATTAATATGATTGTATTCTCGAACGACTAGAACGTATACTTGCCTACATTTGTACAAAAGCCGTTTCAATAAAAAAAAAGTAACAAAATCCCCTAAATATAATGATTTTTATTATTTAACTTAGTTTATAATTTGTCGTCAGTTGGCTTCATGTAACTTCTACAAACAATAATAATACAAGTACATTGAATAGTTACAACGCTAATCTTAAATTTTTAATGAAATATGTATAAGTGAAAACCTTTATTGGCTAACTGTTGCATATGTTGTCTTCAAAAATAATTGCTGTTGGTTTTCCGAACATAAATAAAAAAATAAAAACACAATCGATCGAGTAAACATCAAAGATAAATCGCGTCTAATTTTCTTTGAATTTCCACAATTAATATTAAACAAACAATTCTAATCGCTTAATAAGGCATAACACAAAAATATCAACAAATTTATTAATTGGTTAATTAGTAAAACACTTCAAAGCTTGCAGTAATTAACATTTTAATTAATTATACTTATTATCTGATTGAACTTCCAATTACATACTTCTAAACCACTGTTCTCACCAATAGGATGCCAGTTTCCTGTATTATTTGATGATATAATCTTTAAAGCAACTTGTAAAGGTTGAATATCTTTATTATCTTTATGTTGGTTAAATAATAAATACCTTACAGCTCAAGTATTAAGTGTATTATTGGTTTTAACAACTCTATAACAACATATCTCAAGCAACAACTGTGGGAAAAGTAGAGAGGTCACATAATTTTTCATCATTTTTTTTTCTTTAAAATAAAACATGTAGTATGGAAACCTTCTCAGTCAGTCTTTACTTTTATATTGCCAATTGGAAAATTTACAGCTTACATGTTTCAAAATTGATAATTTTGCGGGCTATTTTGTGAGGCTAACTTATAGGTACCATAGCCCGCAAAATTATCAAATGTAAGTAAATACCTACAATTGATAATTTTGCGGGCTCTGGTGTATGGTGTGATCCTGAGATCAGTGTTTTGGATAGCGATGTGGTTTGTCGAATAAGGTAGATGACTGTCAAGTCAAATCAGTATCTTATTAAGAAACGTCAAAACGATGCGCCCCGTTCTAATTTATATGAAATACAAAACAATGACGTCATTCTTTTGTATGGTCAAATCATGTAATTTCAATGTTTGTTTTGATGTTTATGAATGTAGAATATTTTTGTAAATGCTATTTCCTGTATAGTATAAAATAATTTATTGTTATTGTAGTCATCTACCCAATTGTCAACTGGATTAAGGATAACTTTAGGCGATGCGTTACATGTACTTAGTTTCCATAAAATTCAAGGGCCAAACACAATGGTGTACTTATATTTCATTTTATTTTGTCTTTGATTAAATCGTATATTCCTTTATGTATGTTTTATCCTACTATATTGCCATGGCCTTTCAGGGTTATGTCTGATTCCTTCTACTACTATATTTATCCAAAATTTTATTTTCTATAAAATAAACTAATATGCTATGAATTAATCATAAACTATCGGATAAGCCCAATTAGATATGATAAACAAAATACTACGATGATTTAAGCTCATAATATAAACATAGGTCAGAAAGGAAGTCATATTTCACTTATCAACAAAGTAATAACTACACTGAGATCCGATTTACGGAACAAGTTTGTATAATATTTACCTACTCACTAGGGATTTGTTGTATAGAACAGTTTAAAATTCTATGTTGTTGCATTTTATTGCTGTACTTAATGTTACCTACCTCAAAGAAAAACAAATAATAAGCCATGGGAATCGTAAATTTTTGCACCGTGATAAAAATAATCACACTAATCCGTCTATTACAGTCTATTTTTCGTAAATTTTCCCCATTTTTGCAACATTTCTCATTGCTGCACCGCTCCTATTGATCGTAGCGTGATGTTATATAGCCTTTCTCGATAAATGTGCTATCCAACAGTGAAAGAATTTTTCAATTCGGACCAGTAATTCCTGAGATTCCCGCGTTTAAACAAACAAACTCTTTAGTTTTATAATATTAATATAGATAATAATATCATTTATTCAGACCATTGATCCAATTAGTGTTAGTAAACCATATTTAAATATAATAAACACTTAAAAAGCTTAATGTTAGTAATAAAATATAATCTTAAAATGCTACCCGATGTACTCCATATGAATACGGTCACATCGATTTATGGGCAGTCCAGTCTTAGAGCAATCATTGTCAGAATACTGTTTGAGCTGGCCCTAACTCTGCGCACCAGGAGGCCTACTCTAATTCAATGAAAACGAAGTTTCGATCAAAAATGAGGTGGTTATATACAGAGCCAGTAACACCTATTCAATCCACTCGTTCCAGAAAATCGTCCATGGGTTCGAACTTATTGTGCTTATCCAAAAATGAATCAGAATAGTCACCATAAACTTAAGAAATTTAAGTAAACGACAATTTATGAATTTCGTTTTAAAGAAAGAGAGTAGGCCTACTGAGGTGTGCATTTCTTGGGAATCGTTACATAAAAACAATCTGCGTGCCCTTCGGCAAACATCCCTGATGGACTGCAGCGTCCTGGCAGCCCCAGCAGCATTCTAAAAGCACTATTGTACAGAACACGGAGGGTACTGTGCGATTACGGTTTTTATTGTAAAAGGGAGAAATTTAATCCAAATCCGTTCAACCGTTTTGGTGTGATTGAATAACATACATCCATACAAATTTTCGCATTTATAATATTACTATTAGTATAGTACCTACAGATCAGATCCTTCGCTACTGTTTATGAATTTCCTCTTTCTGATAGAGACGCGAGTACAAAACCAAAGTACAAAAACTCGCTTAAGCAAAACACACAGACATCGCATGGACACTGATTCTGAATCTCGGACCACTCTGTTTGAAAGTGTTCCGAGATTTTGTGCCTTTGAACAATGTCTATGTGTGCGTTCTGCGAGCGATGTAGGCATGTACGAAGATTTCCAAAATGCTTTGATTACCAATAACTGGCATTTGACAGCATGTTCTTTTGTCTTTTTCTATCCTATTTTTTTTTTAATGGAATGAATAATAAAAACAAAACATTCGCTAGTTATAATGCTATTGCTGTTATTAAGGTATTAAACATGGGGGTCTGCATATAACTGTTTAAGAAGATAAAATCAGATATCAAACTTTTATATCTTGTCCAAAATGACATACCTAAAGCTAGTTTCTAAGAAATAAGTAATATTAGTAGGTAACCGATGTTCATTTCTGTTTTATTCCCTTCATTGCGTGTCGGGCTTCTCGTGTTTACGACTATCTGTCTTATCATACTCAGCGAGCTTTAAAATTATGTTTCATTATAACCTTACTACTTAATACCACAAAATACCGGGAGAACAGAACGTAAACTTCATACAAAGCGCGTTCGAATTACGCCGACGTACACTATAGTACTAGTACGTTGGACTGGCTACCCCCACAAAGCGACTTCTTCAAAAAGATGGAGGTTCTTAATTCGGATATTCGTTTTTTTTTAGGCCTGGACCGTGCTATCCCTTTTAAGAAGTAAATATTGACTGCAAAGCGTGAAAGAGAGAAAAAACTCGTACGGCCTTTGACAGGTATTGTTCGAGCAAGGTTCGAAAGTTACCTTCTGTACTCATGTTATTTTGTGTTAATATAGACTTCTAAAAATATACCCGCATTGATGTCGGCGCCTCATAATTGTGTGTTGCGTCGAGAATGTCAATACATAAAGTGCTTGATTTCCAAGATATGTCTAATTAATTCCATACAATCACACTAGATGGCTCAATTTTTATCTGTGAATCAATTTTAGATCTTAAACCAACGACTTAAGGTTTATAATTGTGTACTTAAAACTTGATATTGCTCAAGTTGCTCCAAGCTTTAACTTATAACGTTTCATTACACATTATTTCTACGTATTTATTATATACATTACTACGTATTTACTAGACATTTTTAAGCCACTATTTGGCTTTTGGTAAAATTAGTACCTACTTATTAAATTAATTCCAAATCAAAACTACATACATAATAACTTTTCTCTGCGAAGCCTAAGCTCTTTTTCAGTCTAAGTACCTACTTCTTTCTTTCCAAATTAGTAAACAAAAAGACAAACATACTTTTTAAAATTTCGTTTTCTTATGGGTTACTGTCAGTCAGTCTGAAGTCTGTACAGTCTGACCAGAAAAATAAATATTATAAATATTGTAGTAAATCTGTAGCAATAATTTGTTCTAACGACTATTAAAAGAAAAAAAACAAATGTCAGGTTTTATATTTATCTCTACAAGTTTTAAGCACAAAATAAAGACAGTACAGAAGGAACGCTCACGTATGTACCGCGACTTTTATACCTGCACTCACACGCGCGCACAAAACGATCATCCGTAGCGCAAGAGCGTGGCACTCGCTCTGTCTCTGGTCCGTTTTGTTCCAATTCTCCGCGTCTGTGATGATATTTATGTGTGCGTGCCTCAAGAGCATTTTGTATCAAGCTTTCGTTCTGTACGGTGATATTCTGTGCTTTAAATATAAAGCTTTCTTTCTGTACTCTCAGTGCTTAGTAATTAAACGCAGCACTTACCATTTCATATAGACTTGACGTTTAAGTGAAATGAAACAAGTAAATTATATATCGATTAGATCTAATATCTTCGGAACTATTAAAACTTTATGAGTTGCTTGTATTTCATTAGATATAAATGACACGCTGTCATTTTTAATTAACGAGTAAAACTTAATGAGCACTACATCTTCATTTTACTTTATAATTAGTATAACATGTAGATAACTCGTTATATTGAATGTTAACGTTTGTAAACATTGTAGTTTGTTATCTACGTACTGATTAATAATTTATTTTTGTATTTATTCAGATGTTTATTCACACAGTTATTTTTTTTTTCCCACAGACACGGTACAGTAAAATAAAAACATAAACACACATCATTAAAATAAAATGCATTCAAAATATTAAAAATGCATTTCAAAATTTAAATACAATAATAACAATTTCAAATATGTAATTAAGGCTTTATGTTACTTAAAATAGAGCATATTCCTATTTACAAAACTTTTTTTTTATACAAAACACCAAGAGTACAAAACGATAGCTTCATAATACTACACACATAGACATGGTTCACGGATGCGGAATCTCGGAACGACGTCGGAACAAAGTAGTCCAAGATTCAGGTGTATTGTGATTTAAACATTGAAAGCATTGATGACTGGTATTTTTGGGATATGAGTTTTTAATGTATATTTTCTCTTTTCTTATCCGTGATACTACCAGTGCTACTACCAGTAGTAATACTGTTAATTTGTTCTCCTTTCTTACTAGTAGCAGTAGAAAAGGTTTTAGGTACCTATTCGTTGCGTGAAAGTATCATTGCTTCATTTTACGTTTTTTTTAGCTTAACAATTCTACTATCAGCTAACTAGAATGAATAAGTGATCTTAAACATATTTTTCTTTAATGAAAAGTGGGAAAATATAACGCACACTATTAAATAATGAACCTTTTTGTAAAGCTCACGTTGTTTTTTTAATAAAATTCTCAAACGATCTATTTCCCGGCCAATTAGCAACGTTAGTTGTTTACCAAACAAAAAGGTTTCAAACCTTATTATTCAAGCGGGAAATTGTTTATAAAACCTCCGCTCTCGCATAAATTCACTTAGGTTTTTTTCCTATCTGGAATTTGCATCGCAATTAATTCTGTGTCGATTTTTCCCGCCCATTAGTTAGCGTTATCGATTCGGCTCAAGCAATTAGCTGGCCGATCCGATCCGGGCTGTCCGATCTCGTAGATCGACCAACATGATTGATGACGTTTTTACCTTATTACTGAAGTTACCCCCCTCCAAAGTCGGCTTATCGGTTTTCGCAACCGAAAAGCGAGGATGGAAGTTCTCATTACGAGATTGCGGTTACGTCGTGCTCGAACCAGATAAGTCTTTGAACTCTTTGAAGGGTTTCATTTATTTCATTCACATCCCGTCGGGTTACTTTGCGTAATAATTATATTAGGCTTTAAGGGTTGTACTGCGAAGCCTTTGTTTGAATGATAAGATTTCCTTCTTCAAATATTATACATACCATAAGTAAATATCGTACATTTCCCGAGTTACTGAATGGTTATACACGCTCATATTTGCTGAGGTATTCGTCAAATTTACTTCAGCTGTCAACATCATCTCCATTTAGTATTTGTTTAACCGACTACGTATACCTACACAAAATCCATAAACGAGACCACATTTACATTCACTTGCCACATACGCCTATTAGAAAAACTGAAAATCGCAACTAAGTAGTTGTAAGATACATGAGAGAAGGTATTATTTTTCTTAGGTGACTTTTACGTTTCAAATGATGGTTTAACTCACATCTACGTATAAAATATATTTTGTATTGTTAACCGTTACTTAAACTTGTCTTTCTCTTTTCAGTGGGCGGAATGTCGCGCGGCGGCAGCGGTGCCGGTAAGACGGCGACCGCAAAGCGCGTGCCGCCGCCAGCCGTCCCGGGCGATGCGTTTGGCACGCCACAGCACCGGCATTCCGGCTCCAGCTTCGGTTCACAAGGTTACGCGTCCTGTGAGGAACAGGCGTATCCACAGCCACCGGATACCCCTTCACATACGCGAGGTAATTCAAAGTTTTTCACCAAGCTGAGATTTTCCAGTCTTCCCTATACTGTAATTGTGTAACAGGGATGTTCAATTACTGAGCTATTATTAAGGTCATGTAGGTACTAAGTTACCTTTTACGGCCATAGATGGAACACATGGCTAACAGAAATGACAACAGTAAGAAAGTTGTAAAATTGACGCCCAATTATTGAAAAGCGGAACACTTTTTATTTTTTTTATTTTTAAAAAAATAAGATAACTAGCAATGTGGGATTGAGTCCCGCATTACTAGCAATCTTGTTAACCCCTCCAGCTAAGCTCAAAGGCTTGTGTTAGGAGTGGGTTCACGTCGGTAGTGTAATGGGTAGGATTCGAACCCGCGACCTCACGATTGCGAGGCCGATGCCTTAAACTGGATGTTCGGCATCGTGATATTTTACCGACATCAAAAGAGGTCCGTATGAAGCCTTCACGAAACTTTAGGAAAACTAGAAGGATTTTGGAAAATCTCTCCACTAAACAAATTAATGCGACTAAAATCCAAAACAGACCACACTAATTTACACTAATTTCTAAACCAGATCCATTCTCAATTCCAGATGACCACTCAGACTACGGTAGTACAGTTTCCGGGGTGTCTGGTGTCTCCGGCGCAAGCGGCAGCCTCGGCAAGAGTCCGGCAGGTGGAGGAACGTTCACGTTCCCTCCCCCCGCACAGCCTCTTACACATAAAGCCGCTGTGTACTACCATCACCAATTAGCACTCTCCGATGACCAGGGGATTGATATGACACAGGTATATTTTGCTGTTTTATTTTAAACTATAACTACCTTTTTATTCGTCTTGCATGGAAACAACTTTTTTGAAGCTCTCTTTGGTCGAGTAGAATATAATATCTCTTGCGTTGGCTAGTCTTTGGTTTCTCACAACTCTCTCACAGCTAGACATTGGCAGTACCTCATAAAGCAAATCAGATAATTAATGAGGTGAAACCCTATGATGAATATGAAACAACCAAATAGAACGCTTAGATTAATTAGGTCATAGTCAAAAATCCTGAAGAAGAAGGAATCCGTGATTTAGTGGTAGCTGTTTCCATTTTTGGATTTCCGTGCCATTTATTTAACTAAATAGTATAACATCTCCTTCATTGTACACTTGTGTCTGAGGACATTGGCTTTCGTAGCGGAAATCCATTGGAAAATCATTATTATTAATTTGTCCATTGATAGATGGAATAACCACCACGAAATTCTAAATCTTTTTCTCCCTTTCCAGAGTCCCGGTCGAGACAGTCCAGGCTCGTCATCAGGGTCAGCAGGGTCAGGGTCCCGGCACTCATCGGCGTCGCTGGACAGCGGGCGCGCATCCGGCCGCGTGCCGCACCACCACCACGCCGCCTGCCACTGCGGCGACCTGGCCGATAGAGTGCGGGCTATGATCGGTCAGGGCCTGCCTGTAAGTTACTTAGTAAATACCTTTAGAGACCGCCTGTCACAGCGCGACCTCGGTGATAGAGTGCGGGCAATGATCGCTCAGGGCCTGCCTCTAGGTAACAATCACTATGAAGGCGAACTAAATGGAGAAAACTACCTTTTTGAAGTTAAAATACTTTTGGTCTATCTCTTTCTACAATATTTTCGACAGAAGAAAGATTAGGGTATCCTAATCTTTCTGTAAATGAGGCAAAACACCAATACAATAATAGCATTATAAAGAAGTTGGCAAGAAATGCCTATAAAATTACTATTACAAAACTCCAATGTTCACGAAATTATCAGTAAATGTGGATTCCATATTAAACAATTTAAAAGTATTATTATTACGTTAAAATAAAGTGGTGAAATGCCACAGAAAGAGCTATCATCATTTCCAAAATGTGTAAATGATGACAGCTGTTTCCACCAGATATATCCATAATTTCGCTTTTATTGACTTTAAGTTGAGTGTAATTGAGGAAAACTATATTTTTGTTATGATCTGTTACTACTCAGTAAGTTGCGAAAAAAAAATAGCAACATACCTATGATTACTTTCGTATAATAACTGCCCTCTATCCGAAGCACAAAAGTAGCATACACACCCAACCATTTACTTACTCAATTGACAACGATTTTTCCAGGACACCGACATAATCCACGCATGCTTAGCAGACCTTCAAATGGAAGAATACGCGAGACTATTCATTGAAGCTGGCTATGACTTGCCAACCGTCACAAGAATGACGCCAGAAGACCTCACAGCCGTCGGAATTAAGAAACCCAATCATCGCAAGAGATTAAAGGCCGAACTCGCCAACTTAAATGTGCCGGATAACCTGCCAGATTATATACCGGTAGGTAGAACTATACCAATACAATGTCCAATGAGTTCTGATGATCCTGGTTAAACAAAACTTAGCGCTCAATCTGAAATAGATTGAGAAATTTTTTAACGGAAAAATAGTCACAATTTTTTAATCTTGCCAATTTTCGTAGTAACTTCTGTCATATACACTCCTTATATAACTATTATCCATAGTTTATAGAGAGACCATCATTCCAGGATTTAGGTTTGGGTATGTTTGACTTCACTGAGGCTAATAAGTATATATACAAGAGATTCAAATAATTTGGGGAGAGGAGAACCGTCTTTTCCCCTCCTCCTGAAGGATATTTACTACCAAAAACGTTCACAACTAGCATTATCGAATTTAGATTTAAAGAGAATCATCTATATTTCCAGGGTTCCCTAGAAGAATGGCTTCGACTTCTCAGACTCGAAGAATATGGTCCAGCATTAGTAGCTCAGGGGTATCGCACGGTACACGACGTTACACAACTTGCTTGGGAGGTAAGAACTATGCTCTAGCTAGACACATTGTTTATAAAAAGATATTCTGCACTATGACACCAGCCCTGTATTCTGGGGACTTTGTAAACGTAATTAATGAACACAACAATTCAACAACATACAACGCAGAAACAAAACCATAACCTGTAGCACATTAAGGTTTAGGTGGCACTGATACAGTTATGCTAGCGTGACGCTTAGCATCTGACGCACTAACTGCTAGACTCTTCATTTCTTGATGTAAAAAAAAATGGATTTTTTGGTTTGGAACGGGTTGATTCCACTAAAAAGTCCAAAATTGTATTTTAGGAGAGAAGGCGAGATCTTTGTCCTCAGGTTGGTCAATTTATTCACTTCAGAATTTTTACCAAAAACTTAGACCCGATTATGATTACGGCAGAAAAATGCTTAATATACTGAGCAAAAAATCACTAGTCGTATATACTCCTATTGAGTCACTGAAGAAATATTTTATTGTCTTTTATTTAACCAATAATGTTTTACATTATTGCTTGCTTAAAAAACAGTACCCTAGTATTGTGTTGCTTAAAGTTTTATTACCTTGTTCCGTCTATAAATGTAATGGGGTCAAAGTACAAAGCAATACTGTTATATGACTTTTGTTACCATTTTACTGATGCGTGAAGTATGAAGTGGTTAAAAAAGGCTAAAGGCTTGCAAAGCTTTTTTAATTTTTAAAGTACTCTCGTATTTAGTGCCGACACTCTCAGAGAGGGGAAGCCTGAACTTATCAGAACGCAAGTTGTAAGAGTAATCAGATATAATATATTATTATGAAGCATAATGTATTAATATATTTTAGGAATGACTATTAAAACTATCTTGTTATAAGTGTCTAATACAATAGTATAATGAAACCAAATCTTTTCTCCTTTTCAGGATTTAGAGGATATGGGTATAGTTCGTCTGGGTCACCAAAAGAAAATACTTCTTGCCATCAAACGAGTGAAAGATATAAGAGCGGGAAAGAGAAGCATCAGTAACCAGGGTTCACTGGACTTTACGAGAATACAACCTGGCCAGGTCAGTACCATACACGAGAATATCACCCTGTAACAGTGTTTGTAGTGATGTTTTAGAATTTAGACTCTTGATAGACTGCCAAGATTGGCCTCTTCGATCTTATCGAGAATACCTTCCGTGGGTACCTTCGATTTATAAACTTTTGTCGAACAAATTCTGTAGTAGATTGCACATTTTATGAGCAATTTTGAGTTCGTTGCTTTGTTGTTTTCGTTTTTATTGCGATTTTAAAATAAAAGTGAATACGGAATTTGAACGTACGTGATTTAAAAGTTCATAGATCTGAATGTTTAACATGAGACCAGTCTTGGCTTTATGACAGCGGATACCTTTGCCTCATTAAAAAAAAATCCGCTTTCGTAATTAACTTTAGAAGCAAATTAGATTTCTATTCTATCAATCAAAAGATTATTTTCAAAGCATCACTTCAAATAAATACTTCATTTTAACTTTATTTTCACATGACCCATCTCATTTCATTCATCAGCCGTCTTGAATTTTGCCGCCAAAACTTCTAACAGAAATTATGCTACCTATATTTAAATATAGAACATTTACCCCCTTTTAAACTAACAGCGTTATTTTAACAATGTTTTAATAGCTTTAGTATTATTATTTAACAATTTCCAAGTTTTCTTTGACCCTAGCATAAAATGCTGGACTTTATTTGCTGAGCTGGAAACTGATACATAGCGGGAATTCGTTTAAAACCTATAATAAACATTCAGAATGCAACATTTTCGAACGTTTCCCGATGCGTTCAGAATAATCGTTATCATCTTGCTTAGAATATAGGTTTACGTCCACCGACATCGCCTTGGCTGGACGGATGCCAAACAGTTCTGCGATATTATTTGCGTTGAATAACCCGATATTTATTTCGCTACTAAAGATTAGAAATTATTTATTAAAGCTAACATTAAATATTATCAACTAACAGTACCTCAATTATTTGATGTATTATTTATAACGCGTAACTTTAGACGTATAAGATGCGTTCGAGAGAAGATCACATAATAGAACTTCTAGCCATGAGGCACCTCTCGCTATTAGCAGTACAGGTAGACGTCGCAGAGTTGTATCCGTCAGCACCTCACGTCCATCCGCTGCATCCACCTCATACCACTAGCCCAAAGCAGCATGTGAATGTTTTGTTTTCTTTTCTTTTTCCAAACACAAACCGCACCTTGGACATAATCGGCTAAAGGATTTATATCCGAGGGAGCTACATTACCAGCCTTGGGAGAGACACGCGAGGAGTTACCATAAACCCCCAGATCTAAACTTTGACGCCCTACCAACGCCCATCTGTGGCACTGATTTGGTCCCCATTCAGGTATGAGACAACCTCCTTTGGCACAGGTCTTGTCAGTTTGTTCTCGACGCACCAGCACCAGCTTTTATGTGCACATGTTTTTTTCGTAATAGAGAACGCAATGTTTCGATGTGTGTGAATATTTTCCTTAAGAACGTTTTACGCCTTTCTCCCTTTTAGAACCGCCGTACTGATACTTCCTGCACGGTAGCTAGCTTTTCACTATATTTTTATTATAATTATGATTATGACACTAATTGCGCATGGTTTTAACGACGCTAACATTACATATTTTTAATAATGAATATTATAAAACAAAATCTTAAACAGACAGCATGGTAAGAGGAACGAATTAACGAAACTTGTAAGATAAATCGACGCCGTAATTTTGTAAATGTTTTTCAAACATATCTATGTACTTAATATACCAACTTATAAATTACCTACGGTCAAAATCGATCTTGGTAAAAATCGAAACTGTTTAATAACTGAAAAAAACCGTCAACAGATACGTCACCCGCGCGGAAAATCGCTGGAGAGTCTTGAAGACCCATCGGAGCGCGCGTCACATACGACATTCTCACCCGAGGCCGGGTTTTACTACGGGGGCGGTCAATGGCGGCGTTCATACGACGACGGGGACATCACGCCGACAAATGACGGGTCATACGAAGGCGGGGGCACATTACCACGACCGCGAGGACTGGTTCGACCGCGGCCTGTTGCTAAAATCCAAGCAACACCAGCGTACCGCGACAAATCGCCGGATTATACATACGACGAGTTGGCGTACTCAGCGCGATTGCAGCGCGTGGCGTATGGCGCGTCTCCTCACGTTGCTCGTAAGCCTCCTCCCGAGCCACCTAAGCGTCAAAGCTCGCAGTACGCTCCCTTCTCCCGCTTCGGGCAGACGACAGTAGAGATCCATCCCGAGAAGAGTCTGCCACTGAGTTTGCCGGCGTACCCGAGTTCGGACTCGCTGTCAGTGTCCCTGGACAGTACGGGGCTACTGCCGCCTCCGCCCGCGCCCTCCTCGCCTCCCAGACGGTACGATGATGATAAACTTCGTACTGGATCTGATGCCAGTTTTAAGGTGAGTTTACATAATTGGTTAAACTTGTCTTTGATTATAATTGTTTTGTCTAGACTAGACGGAGCGTGCCAAAAAGTAATTAATGAAGCTATCAAAAAAATGAAGAATATAGTCGCTGTTAGATGTCTTTAACGTTTAACATTGATGTAATGGCTGAACCTAGCCGTTCACTTGTGAAAACTTATTCCAAATTTTATTTTTGATAGGTAAACGGCTCCAATTTAAGATTTAGACATTATATAGGCAATTTGAGGTTTGAATGTATGATTACTAAAATTTAAAAAGTCAGTGAGTTTCTATTATAAATTCCAGGATTCACAAATAACAAAACCAACCAAATACCTAAATAGTTATCTCACCCGGGCATTTCAATATCGCCCTTGTCTATTATCAATGAAAACTACAAAACAACAAGCTTTAGACGGCTACTGGAGACTTTAGAAATATCTATAGTTCCTTTTTCTAGAAAAGAATTCATCTATGCCATTTACAATACTAACGTTTACAATTATATTTTCCAGTCGAGTTCCAGCACAGAATCGGACAGCATTCCATTCGCGAACGAAAACGCCGGAACCATAAAGCAAAACCGTGGTCAAATTGGTGGTCGTCCTCATACAGTAGACTATGGCAGAGCCGGCATAGGATTAGCTAACCTTCCCCCCAGGGGAGCAGACATTAAGCCCACAACACCACATTCATTACCTGAACATAAAGACGAGAAAAGCACAGAACCAGTAGATGTACTAAACGACATAGGAAACATGCTCGCAAACCTAACAGACGAACTTGATGCAATGCTAGAAGAAGAAAAACGTCAAGGTCTTGCAGATTCCTAAAACAAACTCCATAGACTATCGTAGACCTTACTACTCGAATATTTAAAAAAAAACTTGTCATAAATTCCAAAGAATTGGACATCGGTAAAGACTTCCACTAATGTAATGAATGCTAAAATTTTGATAACGCGAGCAGCTTTTTAAAGGCATCTACATTATTTTAGGAATAGCAACAGTGCGATGACGGACTCTGAAAAAACGCTCAGCAGATAACGTAGGTACAACTTTAGTAGAAACCAATCGAATTTGTTTTTTTAACCGGTGTTGCCAATTCAAAATATAAAACAACTGGTATACACATTTTAAATGTCAAAATGAACTAAAACTTAACAAGCACTTTACTATGATAAAATCCAATTTTATCCACAAGGGCAAACTAAATAGATTTTTGAATATTTTGGTGTTTAACTTTAGGTAGCTACCTACTAATCTTAAAGGGAATTTTAAGAATTTTAGATCACATTTCTTCCAAATACTAAAGAAACAACTGAGCGTACTACAAAATTGTCAAGAAAGAGTTCTAATATGAATAAAAGCAAAGTTTTTTACAAAGTGCAGCTTCTATCGCGTAACCATTCCATTGCCGCGCTATATCTGCCAGAAACTAGATGATAATAACACTTGCCATCAATCTATTCCTACATTCACGACAAAGCGTAAACATACGTACTATTATACATACTTTTGTAGCATTTTGTACCGACGTAGTACATTTTATACATACAACCTTAATGTAATTTAAAAACATAGTTTGCTAAATATCCTCTGTTATTTATATTTAGTAAGGTGTGATTTTTGTTGTTATAAATAATTAGTTCCTTATAATATTAAAAATTGAGTGTTTTATTGGGATAGTAAAGGAATTAGATGTTAGTTGGATCCAAAACAGACAAAAATGGCTATTTTTGTAAATATTGTTTTACTTAAATTATGTCATAGATAAATATATCCCAGTAGTTAGTTTTTCATGTACAATAAATGTAGAGTATTTGATTATGAAGTAGAAACTAATGTAGCTAGAATTTATACAAAACGTTAGCCTAGTGTTAGTGTGAAAAATTAGGGTTTACATATTAAATGTATTATAGACAATTATAAAGTTAGCTATAGACCAGATAGACCTTGTATGTTAACATTCTCGTAAAACATTAAGGACATGCCGTTTAGCCCATCATTTAACTACAAAGTTATGCTTCCATTTATAAATAGACTTATTCCTCCATTTTAATGCTTGGCAACACTTCGCTTGTAAAGAGAAACATTTTTATTTTTTATTTTTGACCCTATATTTTAATGATCTCTGGTTACTTTAACATTGACGCATGTCCATACAACAACGTGATATCTAGCGGCCATAAAGTAAAATAGCAACTATTTCACAAAAATGTTAGGTAAAATAAAACTGTCCATAGAAAATCATAAAAAATATATATTTTGATATCAAGAATACAATTGTAAAAAACCTTAACTTTATAAAAGTGTAATCTAGTTAAGACTAACATTATTATAATTTGAAATCCAATTAAAACTATAATAATTGTCTATGACCAGAAGTTTATTATTACCTAACATTATTTACGAAATAGTGTATCCGAAACAATAATAGTTCCCATTACTAACATGAATGTAACAAATAACAACAATTAAAAGTAGAACAGTATATTAAGCTTAACTTTGTAAATATCTTTATAGAAATCAGTGTTCTATACAGTCTTCTTTGATAATAATCACTCTCAAAGTATAAACTTTTTGTATACCTACATGTTAACGATATATTGTAAACCCATTTGAGCTGCCACTCGTATTTTTAAGGTGCTAGACTAAACGAGCAAAGCAATTTTCCATTAAAATCTTAATATTTTTTATTTAAGTATGCCGTTCTATGAACTAGTCAAAAATATTGTTTCGAGTGGCGGCAAATGAAAGCAATTTTATATAATCTGAATTGTTTAATATGTAATTTAATATTATTGAGCAGCTTATGATCCTCATTTAGTTCGTTTCTTATTTCAATAAATATATTTGTAATATCTATTATGAGTATTATTTTCATCCTGTAATATTATCTACTAAGCTTTGGTAAGAAGGGATAGATCCCATTATTCATAATAGGTACGTTAATAACAATTCTTTAGCTATTTATTATATTTTGAAAAGATAATGAAACAAAGACATACATTTGACTGCCTCTGTGGCGCGGTGGGAGTGTATGCTGCTACGCAAGAGGTCGTGGGTTTGATCCCCACCCAGGATAAAACTTTGTGTGATGAGCATGATGGTTTATTCTGCGTTTGGGTGTTATTTATCTATAATATATATGTATTTAGAAATATATAAGTATATTTATCAGTTGTCTGGTTTCCATAGTACAAGCTCTGCTTAGTTTGGGATCAGATAGCGTTGTGTGAGTTGTCCCAATATATTATTATTATTGTTACAAGATAATCATCACAATCAAGTTTTGTTAGGTACCTACAGTCGGCCAAAAAATGGTCTCTCACCCTACGGTTGAAATTCATTTGCATGTCATAAACAACAAAGTTGATTTTCCCTTGCAATGATATTCTGACAGTTACTAATTTCAACCTTAAAGCCATATTGGTTACAAGGGAAAGTTTGTCAAAACTGGTAGACCCCTTTCTTGGCGGAGTTAATGTTAAAAGCATCTTTGCCACTCAACCTTTGGTGTGGTGATGATGTGAAGATGTAATATCTATGAGCCTAGGTGGATCAAGGATTCCATTCTAGGGGAGGGGGGGGGCTTTGCGTTTTACCCGACACCGCCCAAGTGTGAGTTTCGTGCATGACGGGGTACAAAAAATTCGTTCTGGTAGTGCACAAGAGGCAAATGGGCAGAAAAACTCAACACAATACAAGAATTTCGGTACACAAAACATCCACCTAGGGGGAGGGCATATGTCCCTGTGCCCCCCCCCCCCCTGGATCAGATAACTAATATGTTGCATAAATATAATATAAAACAACACAAAACTAATATGTTGATTAAATATAATAAATACACTTGATCATCATATCTAAAATTAAAATAGGTGTACACACATAAACAAAAATATACACAGGTATATGCAGACTAGGTACTGTTATCTATGACCTATGTACTTATTATCTTCATCTGATTTACTGCATTAGTGGTGCAGTGAGTGCTCACGAGTACTAATACATCGTGGCTTCGATTCCCACATGGGACACCACTTTGTGTGATCCACAAACTGTTGCCTCGTAGCAACCATTTCTGGGCGTACCTTGTGTCCGTGTATTATATGTTTGTAAAAGCCTTAGTACCTACCCTAGTGCAAGAGTAAGAAATGCTATGAAAAAGGTAGTAAGTTTTTTCCTTTGGCTAAGCATTTATTCTACACACTAAAGATGTATAATTAATCATCTTATAGGTAGGTACATAGTTGAATCACGTCATTAATTCTTAATGATGTACATAAAAACAAAATACTTATATTTCACAGCCATACTTACAAGTAGTATAAACTCTAATCGAATAAAATGACATCGGAATGACGTCTTTGCGCGCGCAAAACATCGAGTCTCATTTAAAAATATATATATATGTTCTCGGACTTCTCGGTCTTGCAACAACGTCATTGGGTATATTCGATTGTCATTCTATTCGATTAGCGTTTATGCCACTTGTCTAGGGACTCTGGAATTGCATCATCATCATCAGCCTATCGCATATCGAGCGCTAATCTTTGAAATATTATTATTTGAAACACTCGGTGTATTTAGTAAGTATAATACAAAAGATTACCTACTTAATTATTTTTTTCACTTGAAAATAATATGGGGCCTTTTTATGTCCACGGAGCCCAAAATTGCAGAGGAGTTACAAAATGCAACGCTTAACAACATCAGGACAAAATTTGGAATAGAATGATTCTACATTTTATGCCAAGTTCGCAGACTCATGGCCACTATTTTTAATGCCAATTTTTACAATATATTTGTATGTATATAGATATACAGCTATGCCAGTAAGGTGCTGCAACCATTATGCCACGAAACTCACGCAAGCAATAACCATAATACGTAAGGTAGGTATAATCAAGTTTTTAATGAATTAGCCTCTCATGGTGTGGATGGGAGCATCTGACAAAAATCTCACTTACAAAAATTACAGAAGAGCGACATGCGATTCGATTATTTTAAAAAAACTACTTATAAATCTTTACTAATATTATAAAGCTGAAGAGTTTGTTTATTTGAACACGATAATTAGGAACCTGTAGTTCCTAATTATCGTGTTCAAATAAACAAATTAAAAAAATATTTTACTGTTGGATAGCCGATTTATCAAGGAAGGCTATAGGCTGTATAACGTCATGCTACGACCAATAGGAGCGGAGCAGCAATGAAAAATGTTGCAGAAACGGGGAAAATTTACGCAGACGAAGTTGCGCGGGGCAGCTTGTAATATATACATAAATAAATATTTATAAACCACTAATTAAAAAATAAACCTACAAGATGATAATGACAAAGCCGACCAGTCACCCCAAATGATACCCGTTCCCGAGTTTAACACATGGGTCAGCCATCATCCCCAGCCACATCTTACAGGCCTACAGCTCATAAGTCTGACCATGTTGGTAGGTTGATACGATACGTTACATTAATTTCGTTTTACGAAAAAATAATAAAAAGGCGAGGGGTTAAAATTTTCCTGAAAAAAATCGAATAGAATGGTGTTATTAGGACCCTCCGCCACCGATACTTATAATAATTAGATCAATATCACACGATTACGGTGGTTTAAACGGTATTTTTAAAGATAATTTATTTTGATTAGTATAGCCACAGATAATATAATACTATACTAGTAGTAGAGCATAGATAATGTACCTCAGTGGCGGAGGCTCCGTAGAACACTATTACTCTCGGCTACCTTTTCGATTGTAGTCACTTTGTCTTACGTAGTGTATGTCTCTAGATTGTAGAATCCCGATAAGATATATATAAGTATCGGGCTACCTCTGAAAACATGTAACCTTTCGCTTCTGGTGTACCTACCTAGGTACTTGGTGTTGAAACACCCCTGAAAAATTCCGGGCAAGGCTCATGATGTAGGCTTAACATATGTGACAATTTTGTAACTATCCAATCTATATTTAAAATATAGTAGTTATTTACGTAAAAGTAAAAACACTAACTTACTACTAACTACAATTTACAAATATTATTGAAAGATGTCCGAAAACAACTAACAATAAGGCATGGAAATTGGCCAGATTGCCATTAACTCCAAAATAAGAAGACGAAGGGACATCGACGAAGTCTTTTAAATTCAAACTTTGTTAATATAATCTAAGTATATTCACAAAGAAAAATGACAATGTACCTACCTACCTAGTTATTATAATTAGGTACATCATTCTATTACACCTTAACATTATGTTTTTTAAACGGCCAATATCTATTTTAAAATTCATTTCCGCCCGCCTTCCGGGAAACACGGAAGTGAAATGCTATTATGTTCCGCGCCATCTCTTACCAGCTAAATATGATCAATGAAAAGAACATAGCATTCCATGGAAATAATAAATCCATTAAAAAAACACCAAAAATAAGTGTAAAATCAATTTTGTGGCAGTCTAAAACAGACCACAAAATTAAAAGTGGAAATATCTCGTAATACAAACAAATACATAGAGCTATTACAGATTAATTATAGGTTTTCTAACGTCAATTACGTATTTTCCTGAAAATAGGAAATCTTCAACGCTCATTGGTTGCTCGTGCCTAATGTGAGCGGTCTGACCAATCAGAACGCCGTTCGGCAGATCAATGTGGTGGCGCGCCATAGAGAACGTAGAAATGTCAGATTTTCCTGTTGTCATCTGTGAATTTCGTCTGCGCGATCGATAACACGACGATTTGGATAGTCGGAGTGAAGGAGGTGGAATCTTCTTGCGCGTTTGATGGACATTTAGTTAACTCTGGTGCTACAAATAGCAAATATATATTTTTAAAAGTGTTAAAATGGATGCAGGCGGTGCGTACGGTGGTGGCAAGGCCGGGGGCGCCTTCGACCCTCAGGCATTCATCCAAAGACCTCCAGTTATCGTCAGGGCGGTTTGTTGGGTAAGATACCATATATGTAATTTATGTAAACGCGCAGAACATAATATTTACCTATAAGGGCGTATTACGAATAACATTAACGATTTTTATTTAATTATTATACACTGATATTGATTTCCCTTAAACTTTTATATTTATAGGTATATAAATAAAAAATACTCGCATACTACGCATCCAATCGAATTTAAAGACAAAAACCATAAACAAAATGACAATATTTTTATCATATTCAAGCTTAGTTGACGCTCATCGATAACCCAGCGTTCTATTTTTAAAAACTATAAAAAAATTAAAACTTCATACCATGTGACTGGCCTTGGAAGCAAGTATTACTTACAACTAAGGAATAGACAATAAAAGAATATACATGTGCATACTAGTAATAATAATTGAAGCGGACATGTTTTATACCACCCACACAGATGCACCATGCATTGATTGGTATCTACTACAGTACAGAGGACCTTGTTTAGATTTCAATGTAAAATAGGTAATAATGGAGTTGTTTAAACTGGGTCGCGTTAGTTCACGTCTAACGACCGTCTCAATAATCTAACTATCGATGGATTTGGATACTAGAGGTAGGATTTTGACATATTTTATATGGAGCTTATGTCAAATATATACCTCTAGTAGCCAAATCCATCGATAGTTAGATTATTGAGAGCGGCCGTTTGTAAGATTACGTATGAAACTGTCAATAAACCCATCTAGTCATGTTCTAAGAAGACACATATGTTATCTAAAAAAAATGCGTGAATGCTTTTATAATAAGTTAGTACTTTGGTACGTAGTTATCGAGAGATCAGCGAGGTTAAATAAGGTTACCACATTCAGATCTATAGATGGGTGATCGTTTTCACCTATATGCCTTTACGATATGTGAAGCTGTCGATATTGCGCCTAATCTCCCTCGAGTACTCCGTAATTCTGGGTTTCCGTCTACTCATAATAGGGCCAATAAGAGAAATAGAGAATGCACTTTTGTTTGCGCATACACGAATAGTTTTCGATAAGAACAGCCGTCGTGATCGAAATCAGTTACAATATTAGCGCTAGCACTAAATGAACACTGATTTATTAAATGTAGAGTTGACAATATTAAAATAACTGTAGGCCAACAATTAAAATAGGTCGATAGGTAGAGGCGGATCATACTATTGTGGTGTGGTGTGTTGTGACGCGTCGGAAGCGTATCGGTTCCATACATTTTATATGATTAGAGACACATTATTAAAGTGTGTTATGACGACACAACAAAATTCTTTAATAAAAAATCAAAATTAAAACAATTCTTGTGATACGTCGGGATTCTACATGTAATGCCAAGTTCGCAAACAATAGGTAAAGCCGGAGAAAAGATCCTGGCAATATAAACTCGCAGCCACTCATTTCAAATTGCCAATTTTACGATGTTTGAATGTTTATAAACTTGATATGGGGGTAAGGTGCTGCGACTAATATACTATACACCATGTTAAAGGACTAATGCAAATTGTATTATAAAAAAGTTGCAAAAAAGAGATAAACCAAAATCAGCCTTTGTAGTGGGTACAATATAGTAGGAGCATCTACTTACAACAAAAGTAAAAACTATACACACTACACGCTTTAATAATGTGTTTCTAATCGTACTACAGTAGGATCAACGTAACTAGGCCGGACTGAAGTAGGCGACAAGTGGTTGCGCAGATGCATTTTTTGGAAGTAAATGGTGACAGGAAGCGTAGGGCGGGGGCGGTAACTAAACCAAGAGAATTAGAGATGCGATTACGCATTACATTGTCATAATTAGTATTACTAACTCATGTTTCTTTGTGATTATTTTCGTAAAGAAATTATTTTTCAAAGTTTCTTTAGTATTTACTGTAACTGTTGTAAATTTAAACTTTTATGAACTCATTTAAATAGTGTTTTTATATTGTTGAATTAAAATGTTGTTAGTATTTTTAATCGATTAAACGTTTTCGTAAGTAATTTTAGGGTCGCATCTCTATGACATGCGCGAAAGTGATAAAAACCTAACTTCAATCCGGTCAAGTTACGTTGATCGTACTGTAAATATATGAAACCGATAATGCTTCTGACGCGTCACAGCACAGCACACCACACCACAATAATATATTCCGTGCTTAAACCTATTTTATCGGTAGGTATAATGCTAATCAATACAAATAAATTTCCTCCATACATTTAAAATTAAAAAAAACTTGAGAGGTGTCAAGGGACACCCGGATGGAACGAAGTTCCTTTTTTATTTTTTATTATTTATTATGTACAAAAAACCTGTATACACTCCTGGCTTGCTTTCTATGAGAGAGAGAGAGAGAGAGAGAGAGAGAAACACGCGCTCGCCGCACGGCTTACAACTATAGCAAAAAGTGTCGTTACAACTTTTGGTCTTAATTTTTTCCATCTAGCCCCCTTTCGCAATGCGCGATAAGGAACTTTGTTCCAATATATGTGTTTAGTTAAATAATATAAATATGAACCTACTGATTATATATATATGTATTTATATCGATATATAATCAGTAGGTTAAAGTTTACCTTACACGTTAAACCATTGTTTGTTTAAACTTTAAATACATCACTACATAGTATAAAACAAAGTCGCTTTCTCTGTCCCTATATCCCTATGTATGCTTAAATCTTTAAAACTACGCAACGGATTTTGATGCGGTTTTTTTAATAGATAGAGTGGTTGAAGAGGAAGGTTTATATGTATTATAACATCCATTAAATAGTGGAGAAATAAGGAGCGGAGCAGCAATAAGAAATGTTGCAAAAACGGGGAAAATTTACGCAGACAAAGTTGCGCGGGTCAGCTAGTATAAAATAAGAGGAGTTCCATGCGTGTCTCGAGTCAAATTCTTGAAATGCTCAATTTTTTCGACTAAGTAATTTAATTTGTATGTCGCCTTCATTCAATTTCGTACGATATGTAGGTAAGTATATTATTATACTTATTGCCTATGATGTTTTAAATAAAATGGTGTAGGTACCTACCTACACCGTTACATAAACATCGTTCGATCTTTGAAAACAGCAAACTAATGCACACTTAGATAACCTATACCTAGTCTAGCCATAAATATTGTTACGAAGAAAAAACATTTTTTTTTATTGCAAATAATATTTATTACTTTTACAGTGTGTTAGTTTAATACATAAATAAAAAACAATTCAAAATATAAAAAGCTTATTCGAAGTGGTCTCCATTGGCTGCAACACAGTCCTTTAAACGTTGAGGCCAGTTATCAATAGAAGCACGCACTCTTTCCATGGGAAAATTCTTCACTGCCAATCGTATGGATTGTTTTAGGGACTCCAAATTATCATGGCGTTTAGAGCAAGCCATACTCTCTAAAACTGACCATAAATCATAATCCAGCGGATTAAGATCGGGACTAGACGACGGCCAGTCTTCAGCTCTGATGAAGTCCGAAACGTTCACTTCCAACCAAGACTGTGTGGACCGAGCTTTATGACCCGGCGCTGAGTCTTGTTGGAAGGACCATACTTGGTTATTGAACATGGTGTTGTTAAGAGGTTTATTTACCTTCTCAAGAATGGTATCTTGATACACTTGTGCCGATGTTTTGATACCTTTTTCACAAAAATATGGCTCAGTCACTCCTTCATAGCTAACACCCCACCAAACCATCACTGAAGTCGGATAATGCCCACGTTGCACTCTGTCGACTAATTGGGAAGCTTCCTTAGAGCTTTGAGCATAAATACGGTCATTTTGTTTGTTAAAATGTTGCTCAACTGTAAAGATTTTCTCATCCGTAAACAAAATTTTTCTGTGACCTCCCTTTGCGTACCGCTTCAGTAGTTGCTTCGATTTTACCACCCTATTCTTTTTTAAATTATCAGTTAAAAAATGACCAGTGCGTCTCTTATAGGCTGCAAGTCCTAAGTCATCTTTTAAAATGCGTGACATGGTTCTGGGTGCTATCTTCATCTCCCGAGATAAAATCTTTTGCTTTCGGACAGGATTTCTTCGAATTCTTTCCCTTACTGCTTTGACCACCATTTTCGTACGAACACTACGTGGACGGCCAGATCTTTTTCTGTCACAAACAGAGAAGGTCTCATTGTACCTATTAATAGCCCGGTACACAAACATTTGACTAATACCAAGCGTATGGAGAGTTTTAAAAATTACATTCGGCTCCATACCAACTTTGTGTAATGCAATCACAGCGATTCGGTTTTCTTTATCACCCCACTCCATTTTAATATAGCAAAATATTGTACAATGTATTGGCGCCAAAATTAGAAAATACAATGAACAATCGTATAAAAATGACAGATTCCAAATTCAAATGTAATATCTTTCTTATTTTTAATTGTAACAGTATTTATGGCCAGACTAGGTATACCTATTGCAATGTCTCTATTATAAAAAGTCGTAAAAGTAGAAAAGCATGATATAATTATCACGAGCGAAAAAGAGAAAAATGTAATATACTGCTTTCATCTGTTGACGTTGGTGGCGGATCCAGAACTTTGTTCTGGGGGGATCGAGGAAGGCTATAGGCTATACATACAACGAATAGGAGCGGAACAGCAATGAGAAACGTTGCAAAAACCGGGAAAATTTACGCAGACGAAGTTGCGCGGGACAGATAGTTATTTATAAACAAACACATAGGTCGCAAAAGTAGGTAATATCTAGACAAGAGTTAATCGAACGAACACAACGAATACAAAGTTTATCACTCAAATATAATAATATAATATGTTACAAGCACGTTACAACTTACATGAAATAACACTATTTAACTATTATATTAACACAGTCGGATTATTTACGACCCCAGCTGCCATTAAACTCAGTCCAAGCCTGTTCATCGTTTGTTTATTGGTTGACTAGCTGTCCCGCGCAACTTCGTATGCGTAAATTTTCCCCGTTTTTGCAACATTTCACGTCGCTACTCCGCTCCTATTAGTCGTAGCGCGATGTTATATAGCCTATAGCCTTTCTCGATAAACGGGCTATCCAACAAAAAAGGATTTTTTCAAATCGGACCAGCAGTTCCTGAGATTAGCGCGTTTAAACAAACAAACAAACAAACAAAGCAAACAAACAAACTCTTCCGCTTTATAATATTAGTATAGATATAATATATGTACCTATTTCAAATATAAAACATTTAGCGGGTTTTAGTAGGTATTACATTACAAGGGCAATCGGGTTTTCCAATTTTGTAATTAACTATGTTCTATTTTCCTTTTTATAAACATGAGGATATGATGTGCTAATTTAAACCCAGTAATTATTTTTATTTTTCTGTATCTGTGTGTTTTATAAGAACCTTCATTATTTTTATTTATTGCACAATGTTAGGTAGTCCTTAAACGTGCTGCAAAACTTACAAAGTAATTAAGTTAATATCAAGTAGGTATTGTGGAACTTTGTTTATGTATTCTAATAATAATATAAATGCAACAACCTTTTAACGCTTAGGTAATTGGTACTATTTTTATTTAAGGATTTCATTCTAGGGAGGGCACGAGAGGTAAATGGCAGTGCCGGATGTAATATGCAGGATTACGACGGGGGGGGGGGGGATTTCGTTGTAGTCGTCGATATCGGCCATATATAAGAGAAATTTAATAGAATAACTAGTCCGGCCGTAAATGCTGTTACATAAAAACTTTTCCTTTTTCAACTTTTTCATTACTTTGTATTTGGAACGCGTCTTATTATTTTTAAAAGTTCTTTCGTTTTCGCGCCATTTCACATATTTTTTCGTGTTCATTATCAAATTGCAATATGGATTGGGGTGTTAAAGAAAATGGGATTGCGGTGATCGCCTTGCACAAAGTGAATATGGAGCCGTCGGTCATGTTCCAGACACTTTAAAAGCTTGGTATCAGCCGTATGTTCGTATATCGTACTATCAACAGATACAACAACACTTCCTCTGTCGAAGACCATAAAAGAATACATTTTTGTGAAAAAGGAGTGAAAAGTATATCATGAGACGGGCTTGTTGTGAAACCTCTCAGCAAACCCTTTTTAAAAGTGTACCGTGGACTTTCCAGCAGACTCTGCACCTGGTCACAAGGCACGAACTAGCCAAGCCTGGCTTGAAACCAACGTTCCGGACTTTATAAGAGCTGAAGACTGGTCGTCATCTAGCCCAGACTTCAACACTTTATACTACAAATTATGGTCAGTTTTAGAGGACATGGCTTGCTCTAAACGACACGGCGACATTGAGTCTCTTAAAAAATCTCTGGAGCAAGCAGTGGCGAAATTTCCATGGAAACAGTGTGTAAGTTCATAGATTCGTGGCAGACAGGTTAAAGGCCTGTATAAAAGCCAAAGGTGGCCATTTTGAATAGAATATTGTTTTTATTTTTTGCTGAGACTTTAATAAATATGCATATAAGTTTTAATAATATTACTTTGCTTCATTAAAAATAATTGCATTTTCAGTTGCAATACAACTTATGGCCAGACTAAGTATAATAAATTCGGTACACAAAACAACCGTCCCCTGGATCTGCCTATATTCACAAATCTATACTAATATTATAATAAATATTATAACGCGATAATCTCAGGAACTACTGGTCCGAATTGAAAAAAACTTTTTCTCTTGGGTAGCCCATTTATCGAGGAAGGCTATAGACTCTATAACATCACGCTACGACCTATAGAAGCGGAGCAGCAATGTTTCCTAACATTTTTGCAAAAACGGGGAAAATTGACGCATACGAAGTTGCGCGGGACAGCTAGTATAATATAATATTGTAATGTATCTTCCTTAAACTCTTTAATAGTTTAATAGAATTTTCCGTGTAGCATCAGCTTCATTTTTAAATTTATTAATATTCCATACTTTTTAAGGATTTTTAATATGAGTATAAAAATAATTAATAAAATAAATCTTGTAAAACTTATATCAAATTCTCGTGAGACTGTGTTTGTGGTCGAAGTCGAAGTTTTTTTTTTTTGTATACATATTTGGTAGGTAAAGTTTTTTTTTAATGGCGATTTTAGTACTTTTGTATAAATTGCAAAAACGGAGAACATTTGTCGATTAATGGGGGCAGAGGGCCCGCTGATTTTAGTTTCGGTGGAAACCATATTGGGTTCCTCGGGGGCGCCAAGTAAATAAATGCTCTTACACAAGACTGCGATGTAAAAACTAACTTTACAGAACTCACAATATTGATTTTGTTTTGGATGGGAGAGGGGAGGAGGAGGGCTTGGTCCACTGTAGAACTCAAACTCAACTGAATTCCGACGACAGTAGGTAAAATACACATACACGGCAGGACTCGTATTTTTTTTTGGGATCGGCTTACCCCTTGGATCCGCCAGCGAGCATAACTCTAGGTCTAAAGTGAACTCTACAATCTTCAGCATTTTTAGAGATCCGTAGCTCAAAAGGAAAAAAACGAAACCCTTATAAGATCACTTTGTTGTCCGTCCATCCGTCTGTCTGTCCCTTCATCTCGGGAACGCGTGGAGGTATCGAGTTGAAATGAAAACCTTAAACTCAGGTCTACAGTCCCTTGAAGCTGTAAAATCAAATTGTTAAAAAATATACGGCCGTTTATTTTAAAAACTGCGAACTCCTGAACAATTTATAATATGTATACCTAAAAATTTGTACGAAACCCTCGGTGGGCGAATCGGACTCTCACTTGACAGGTTTTTATTTTTAAATTCTCAACAGCCAGAGTTGTAGGAACGCTATACTTACATTGCGGCCTGACACTAATTTTCTTGTGACCTACATCTAAAGACACAATCTCGCAATAAGTGTCAGCCCGTAAAACAAATAGGGGCTCTATTTATACAAAGTACTTTACTGTTTGTGCCATTGCTACAGGCATTCAGTAAAGTATTACAGAATGCGTAATAATCTACAGACTGGTGTTCAACCTTCAGCAATTGGAGAGAAACAAGAAGAGAGAGAGTAAATCCTTCCGTGTGATTATAGCCTTATGAAGTCCCTACCAAGAATATGCTAGACGATTTAAGCTTTAGCCAGTAATATTAGCAGTGGCGTAGGGTCCACAGAACACCATGTTTTCGGTTTCCCTTTTAGTTTTAGTTACTTATTAATAAAGGTGCGAATAATCGTATCCAACGAGATATATTAGATATTCTATCGAGTTCCCTCAGAAAAAATTTAACCCTTCACCCCTGGAATATTCTCCTGGAGTATTCTGTGTAATATTTTACAAAAAACCCGCATGTTTAAAAAAGATTAAAACAATATCTTGTTTTAATCGTTTTTAAGCATGCAGGTTTTTTTAATATATGTATACCCTAAATCATGCAGTCGGAGTCATTCATGAATCCTATTAAACTTACTAAAATGCCTCCGACTGCATGATTTAGGGTTATCTTGTTTCAATCTTTTTTAAGCAGGCGGGTTTTTTGATTTCTTAAATTTATTTTTTATTTAATACTTTTTAGTGCTAAGTAAGACGTAACGTTACGTAATAAATGTAGGTACCGGAAATTTGAGTATTTTCACTCAAATTTTCGGTACCTACATTGATAACAAACTTTAAATCGCTATATATCATAGATAAACGGTTAATTAAGTAAACGAGTAAATTAAGTAAAGGGGTAAACGAGTTCTTGAGTGGAGACCGCGGCTTGGCAAACGTAGTGTAGGACGCCCTCAGGCCAGGTGGAGTGATGATATACGCAAAACGGCCGGCAGGAGCTGGATGCGCGAAGCCGAAGATAGAACAAAGTGGCGTGCAATTGGCGAGGCCTATGTCCAGCAGTGGACTGCGATAGGCTGATGATGATGATGATGGTAAATTAAGTGAAAAATGATTAAAGAAACCTCATCATGTCTCATCTTTTATTTAAGAAAAAGTCATCTGAAAAACATTAAAATCGATTGTGATAGGCAATAAATTTATGAAGTATGTTGAAATCAATTTTATTGTTTTCATGAGTAGGTACTTAGTTATATAACTACTATTGAAGAAAATAAAAGAGTGATCATAAAAATGGAAAATATATTTTTACCCGACTGCAAGGAAGGGAGACTGAAGGAACTACATACATACATGATACGCGAGAACTTTTCTTGCGTATCTTGTATGTATGTACCTACCTCATATCTTTCAAACCATTAAACGGATTTAAACTATTATAATGTCGTTAGATTTGTCTTGACTACCCAAGTCTTCTTTCAGAAGTGACGATTAAAAAAAAACAAACATGGCAGCTGTGAGTTGCCAAAAGCAAGAGATGTTTAAAAAAGTTTTTTTGAATACTGCATTATAGGTATCAAAATAAATGGATCATCGTAAGCATTTCAAAAAGGTATAACATGATTATGACTGCAATACTTAAACCCGCCTACTTAAAAAAGATTGAAACAAGATAACCTTATATCATGCAGTCGGAGGCATTCATGAATCCCAGTGGACTTACTAAAATGCCTTATTGATTTTTTAAATTTATTTTTTTAAGTAATAACTAATAATTTAGCCTGTTGTGAACAATAAAACCTTTCGGTTCCTAGCTCTTCAGCACCATAGTGATGGGCTGCATCTCGGCTAAGGGATGGCGTATAGATGAGACCGGCAAGGACCACTGCGTCTATAACGATGATACCAACGCCTGCAACTACGGGGTCGGCATCTCCGTGATAGCCTTCATCGCCTCCATCGGCTTCATAGCTGGCGAGTATCTCTTCGAGCAGATGTCCTCTGTCAAGACCAGGAAGCATTACGTACTTGCTGATATGGGATTCTCTGGTGAGTACCTACATTATGTCCCTGTCTTTTCACTACATAGAATAAAAAAAAGTCGCTTTCTCTGTCCCTATATCCCTATGTATGCTTAAATCTTTAAAACTACGCAACGGATTTTGATACGGTTTTTTTTAATAGATAGAGTGATTGAAGAGGAAGGTTTATATGTATAATAACATCCATATATTTTATACCCGTGCGAAGCCGGAGAGGGCCGCTAGTTTGAAATAAAGTTAGAACTCCTAATTTCAAGTTTTCAGGAGGATTAGCCTAATGGTTACGGCATTGATTGGCGTTGGGCAAAGCATTGATTCGAATCCTACCCAATATAGACTACCGACGTGAGCCCATTCCTAACTTGACTTTGAGCTTAGACTGCTAGTAATGTGGGACCTAATCCCACATTGATAAGTTATCTTTAAAAAAAATTGAATGGCTAAAGAATCTAACTTCCTTATTTTTTAAATATAGGTAACTAAATCTGTTCACCTCAACCTATCGATATCGATTGTCAAAATTGAACTTACGTCGTTTTGAGATCCATAAATATTCTGGATTGGGTGATGTTGTCCAACCTATATCTATAGTTACACTAATATTATAAAGCTGAAGAGTTTGTCTGTTGATAATCTCAGGAACTACTGGTCCGATTCAAAAAAATATTATACTCTTAGATAGCCCATTTACGAGGAAGACTACAGGATATATAACATCACGCTACGACCAATAGGAGCGCAGGAGCAACGACAAATCTTGAAAAATGTGAAAGATTTACGCAGACGAAGTTGCGCGGATCAGCTAGTTTATTACAAATTAAATTCAATCACGCCACAACTGGTAATCGAACCAGGATAAAACTTTTTTTCCGAAAAAATGTTCCCGTGGAATATTTATTTTTCATAATTTTTACGTGAATGAAGTCGCTGGCGACAGTAGCAATGTACTTAATAGTCAAAGTTTCCCGCGATACAGGGTTTGTACAGTGATAGTTTTTATTTAGGTATAAAGAAAATAACTTCGGGTTGTTCAACCGATGAAATTAACCGATCACGTTCGCAATAGTCCAGGCCATTACACTTTGATGGCCAATACACGGACGCAGTTAATTTAATTAGATAGACATACTTACCAATGGCCTAACAGACGTGGAACATCGACTTCACCCATATGAGACAAATTTTGTATCAAATTTTATCTACACCAATAGTATAAAGAGGAAAGATTTGATTGTTTGTTTGTATTGAATAGGCTCCGAAACTACTGGACCTATTTTTTATCCCTGTATTCCCACGAGAACGGGAACTACGCGGGTAAAACCACGAGGTGTCCGCTAGTTGATTTATAAACACGCATGTGATAGCTTGCATATCGAAATGTGTTCATGGCTATTGTTAACAAACCCTCACTCTTTTTATAATCGAAAAAATTTAGTTTCAACATATCCTATATAGTCTATGGTTTTAACGGATAGTTTTTAACATGGAGGTTGCGTTTTGGTAGGTTTGCTAACTTATTTATGTTCATGGTTACCTGGCAAGGTATGAACAGCTAACGGCCGGTTTCAATAATCTACCTATCGATGGATTGAGCTACTAGAGGTAGAATTTTGACATATTTTGTATGGAGCTTATGTCAAATATATAACTACGGTAGGCAAATCCATCGATAGTTAGAGTATTGAGACCGGCCGTTAGTCAAAATAGGTAACTACACCGATTTGATAAGATAATTTAATCTATACTGATAGTATAAAGCTGAACAGTTTGTTTGTTTGAACGCGGCAATCTCAGAAACTACTGGTCCGAATTGAAAAATTCTTTCACTGTTGGATAGCCCATTCATCGAGGAAGGCTATATAACATCACGCTACGACCAACAGGATCGGAGCAGCAATGAGAAATGTTGCAAAAACGGGGAAAATTTACGCAGACGAAGTTGCGCGGCTAGTTACTTACGTAATCTAGGCTTGCCTACAAAAATCCGTTCACGGAATATTATTGCCATGCGTTAGTTTTAAAATCGAAAAAAAAAATAGCCATGAATACTTTTCGATTGATAAACTGTCATAGTCGTGTCTAAAAATCAATAAGATTTTATAAAATACTAGCTGACCCGCGCAACTTCGTCTGCGTAAATTTTCCCCGATTTTTCAACATTTTTCATTGCTGCTCCGCTCCTATTGGTCGTAGCGTGATGTTATACCCTATAGCCTTCCTCGATAAATGGGCTATCCAACAATAAAATATTTTTTCAATGCGGCCCAGTAGTTCCTGAGATTATCGCGTTCAAACAAACAAACAAACTTTTAGGGGTATGAAAAATAGATGTTGGCCGATTCTCAGACCTACTGAATATGCACAAAAAATTTCATCAGAATCGGTCAAGCCGTTTCGGAGGAGTATGGCAACGAAAACTGTGACACGAGAATTTTATATAATAGATGTCTCATCTGGTTATCAGATGAAAGTCGATGTTCCATACCTACACTAGGTACAAGTTTGATCGTCTATTAAGGATTTAAAATACTAACACGCTTGGAAGATCGTGTTATCATAATTAGTTCGTAGATAAGAAATATGTGCACATGACACGTGAAACAAAGACTGATTAGTCTTTGTAACCACTTGACCGTCAGTGGCTCGTATATCAGCCAAACAGAAAGTAACTTCGTACGCGTCTGGCGACTCTAATCCTATACGACAAGGTTGTAAATAGCGGCATCTAGTTTGAATCAAATGAATTATTTGACCATTTTGACGATTGAGAAAGATTGACACGGTCACGTGGATAACGATTAAATGGATTTTATAAAATTATATAGGTATGTACTCCCGAAGTACATACCTGCCTCTGTGGCGCGGTGGGACTGTATCCGACTGCTATGCAAGAGGTCGTGGGTTCGATCCCCACCCAGGATAAAACTTTGTGTGATGAGCACGATGGTTTATTCTGTGTCTGGGTGTAGTTTATCTAAAATATGTATGTATTTAGAATTATATAAGTATGTTTATCAGTTGTCTGGTTGCCATAGTACAAGCTCTGCTTAGTTTGGAATCAGATGACGTTGTGTGAGTTGTCCCAGGATATTATTATTATATATTATTATACCTATATAATTGTATAAAATCCATTTAATCGCGTAATATTTAAAGATAAATACCATACTCATATTATACCTACCTAATACCTATAATATTTGATGCCACTTCAATGTTTACTAATGCAGATAAGGAGAAGAATTGATATTCACCAAAATATCATTGAACCTGATGGGTTATGAGAGCTTTATGATAATAAAAACATTAAAGTACCTAATTATGTACACCATTTTAGACACCACAGTACCAGTACTAGTATAAGTATTATATTATCTGTGGTTCCGGGGACCGAAAACAGGACATCTATACTAATATTATAAAGCTGAAGTGTTTGTTTGAACGCGGTAATCTCAGGAACTACTGATCCGAAGTGAAAAATTCTTTCACTGTTGGATAGCCTATTTATCGAGGAAGGCTTTATGTTATATAACATCGCGCTACGGCCAATAGGAGCGGAGCAGCAATGAGAAATATTGCATAAACGGGAAAAAATACGCAGGCGAAGATGCACGAGACAGCTATAAAGAGACATCAGACATAATAAATGCCTCCTATCCTTTTTGTCTGAGTTAAAAAAAGCAAAACTAAGAATTCAAAAATTGGTCACGTCCATTCAGAGACCATTCTAATTTATGGTGTAAAGCATACCTACCTAGAGTAAATATCGCACATCTATGATAATGTTAAGTACTTACCTCCCTATAAAAATGTCGCTATGTAAAAATGGTAAGTAGGTACTTTATCGGTATAATAAATATATGTTGGTTTTAATTCAGGTATCATGCCATTGACGTAGAGATCAGGACTGCGCCATAAACAACGCTAATTTGTGGACGAGATTTTTCTCTCTTTCACGTTTTGCAGTCAATATTTACTTTTTAATTGAAAGGAATGTCACGGTCCAGATCTATACGTCAATGTATCATGCAGAAACCATAAAGCTAGTCGTTTTTTTCATCAAGAGATTAAAAAAACATCACATTGTTAAGCAATAAAAACTTAATGCCATAATTGTAGCTTCTAAAACAACAGCATCAAGCTATAGATACCTGATACTGAGGATTAAATCCTTGATTACTCAACTGTACTAAATCTTTGAGTCTCTTCAATTACTTTTGCCATCAATTTTGTGAAAGTCTATGAAATAAGTTACTTGCAAAGGTTGGACTCAATAAGCATCCATCGAAGCTCTTTAATCTCTCCCTTTATAAGTTTTTGTAAGGCAAACACGTCTCTCGAAGTAAATGATACGCCGGGAAATACCAATAAATCGTTCTGGAACTTTATGAAGAAATTCTGAATAGAGCGTTTTTATTCATTTCACAAAAATGTAGAAATGTTATGTGCCTTGTAAATGATCAAATTGTTTGTTAAATTTTACGTGTTTGTCAATTAAATTTGATAATACGTAGGTATCTATACCGTTTTATTTGAAGTATTTGACAAACATTCTACGTTTCTGACTTGTGTCAAAAATTGTATTGACGTCGTGTTTGACAAACATTTAAACGTGTACCGCGGTGTTTGTCAAACAATGACAAGGAGAAACCCGAGTCTGCACATTGTTTGACGAAGTTTAGTAGAAAGTAGAAGTAGAAAGCTAGTTTAATTGAGATGGTTCTTAGCTTTGTTTCATGAAAATCCGTTCAGCCGTTTTAAAAATAATCAACTTTTTACCCGACGAAGTTGCGTGGGTCAGCTAGTTTTATATATTTTTCTGACATACTTACGACCTAAGGCTAATAAGCTAAGATAATTGCGATCGCGACAACTTCACTCTGTGCTTGTCAAAATTGTACGTATGTGTAATATGGTAATGGAACGGACGTAATATTTATTTTCTTTGATCTATGTAGGTACCTACCTAACATTTTTCATTATTATAATATTATTTGTAGTCTTTATTATTTAATAAACACCAAACAGAATTAGTAAATAGGCAAAATATAAGAATATTCTACACTTTATTGGCATTTTAGTTAGACATCATATTTTTTTTAACTAAAACATATCGAATAGTAAAATACAGTGCTTATATATAGTTAATTAGAGTAGGTAGGTACTTCTGTGTAATACTAATGCCACCTTTTTACGAATCATTTTATTGCTGACCTTACGTCATACAATGAAGTTGCAGTCGTAATGCGAATCAAAATGTCGTCATGACAGTTATCAACTCATTTGAAACGCATAGTACATACCTACATAGTATTACAATAAGCAAAAGTTGCTGCATTAGACCTTCGTGATACATGTGATGCACCATTTAAATCTGCGGCCATTAGTCAGGTCAATTAATTCGACCTCAAATCAAATTACTCTCAGTGTAGATATTATACATTTAATCATTTTATTTTTTCATACAATTGGCCCTCGAAAATCTAACGATACTTTAAGTCGTGCTGCTATTCACCTTTTTCTATCTGACTGGCCTGTTGGTCTAGTGGTTAGTGACTCTGACTGCTAAGCCGGAGGTCGTGGGTTCGATCCCCACCCAGGATAAAACTTTGTGTGATGAGCACGATGGTTTATTCTGTGTCTGGGTGTAATTTATCTATAATATGTATGTATTTAGAAATATTTAAGTATGTTTATCAGTTGTCCGGTTTCCATAGTACAAGTTTCTCTCTCTCTTCTCTGCTTAGTTTGAGATCAAATAGCGTCGTGTGAGTTGTCCCGAGATATTATATTATTATAAGATATTATTATTATCTAGCTTTTCTTATGAGCTTAACATTAAGAACAGATGCCAGACTATATTTTTTTTTTTCAAAAGTTATACAATACTAGTCTGAACCGCGCAACTTCGTGTGTAAATTTTCCCCGTTTTTGCAACATTTTTCATTGCTGCTCCGCTCCTATTGGTCGTATCGTGATGTTATATAGCCTATAGCCTTCCTCGATAAATAGGCTATCCAACAGTAAAATATTTTTTCAATTCGGATCCTAAGTTCCTGAGATTATAGCGTTCAAACAAACAAACAAACTCTTCAACTTTATCATAGTATAAATAAATGATTTGGTTTTATGAGTTTCAGTTTGGCCATTCTAATCACTCTTTGCCATTCTGTAAGTAGGCAGGTAACCGTATTACTTAATAGGTACGTAGGTATCTATACCTAGGTAGTATATCTTAAACTGTACGTTAGGTCGCTTTTTCACACAAAGTCTGGATTTAGATTATTACTCACTCGGGGATTTAGTAAAGTGAGTTGGAATTACCCCTGAGGTTTAATATTATTCATAAAATCCCCTATTCAGCGTTGTATGAGGAGTTTAAATCCCTTCATTATAGAAGTTCCTTAAAAGGGTCTCACAATCCCGCTACTAATGGAATTGGATTACAAACAACACAATATTAGGGACTTTCCACTGAGGTACCTATTTGATTCTAGTTCCACTTTCTTTACTTATTGACTTCTATACTACTCTATATCTTTTTAATAAACCGAACTTATCCCACTTAAAGATAATTACTAAATAGGTGCACTTAATAAAACATTTGTTCTCCAAGATTGTGATTGTGTCACTATATTTTTTGTAATGATAATCTTACCCATTTTGACAACGCTCTGAATAGTATGAAACAAAAAATGTTTTCATCCTACTCCACGCGGGGCAAACCTAACAACAGCTCGGTTGCCCCGCTTGAAATATGTTTGTTAACATTGCCATATAATTCAAACAGGCTAGATAACTTCGACAAACTTCTAGCTTTTTAAACAGTATTGCTGAGCGATATTATATCTGAAATAGTTCTTTTAATACTCAAATCGTTCTTGCCCCGAGATTCGGGACAAAATGGGAATAACCATAAAGATAAATTTCAGTTGTTTACGTAGTCGTCCCACTCTTGTATTTTTACTACGTAATGTTTTGACATTCGAACTTTATTACCTCATAACAAGGGACTTTTAAAACACGTCCAGATCAGGCTTAACAACCCCTCTCCGTGCGTAAACTTTAATAGATCGTAAAATCCCCCTAATTTCTTGCTTATCGTATGAAAACGGAATCACATTTTATGACTAACCAACCTTTAGCTAACAAAGAAAATCACTTTACCTTACTTTGTATCACGTAGTCTGATAAAATTTTTATAAAAAGTTCTCACGAGCGATCGATAGGGTCCTTCGAATCCCATCTTGACTATTCATATGCCAATGTATCAGAAAACGGGAGATCATTCTAGATGATTGCAAGCAAAATCGACGTTTTTCTTTCCCACTAAGAAAAATTTAGATAAGCATAACTACCTACCTATTATTGGATAGATTATTAATATGGATTGTGCCCAATACATTATGCTTTCTTTGGAATATTATAGACTATAGTAATATTTAAAATATTACAACACAATATTATAAAGAGCAATGCGAATAGGACCGATTTCAAAAAATCTTTCACCGTTGGGAAGCTACACTATCACCGGGTGACATAGTCTTATAGATACTTTTTATCCCTGTATTCTAACGGGAACGGTAACTACGCGGGTGAGACCGCGAGGCGTCCGCTAGTAGACTATAATATTAAAACTAAGTTGATTGATGATTCTTAAATATATCTAGATAGAGTATGCGGTAGGATGATTATCAAAACACTTTTGTAGATTATATATTTACCCCTAAATTGTGTCACACTTCGTAAGACTCATTTTGTTAATGGAAATTCTAGGTACCATTTATCATAGAAATATATTAAAGTTAATGTTTATTGATTTTTATGAGGTCTTTAATACACTGACGGACTTATAAACTGCATCAAAGTAATAGACGACTTTGAAATAAATATTTTAACCAAGTATGTAAACTTTCTATACAGATTTAAATTGAAACCTCTAGATTGGTTCGTGAACTTTAAAACAGCGTAGGATCATATCTTTAAGTTTAAGTTTATGTACTGGAAAGGACCTTAAGACCTTTTTTGAAGAAAAAACAGAAGTTTAAGGAAAAATTGTTTAATTAAAAAATTGGTTTTAACAATAGACACAAACTTTATGCAAGGGTTTATTTGTGTTTTAATAAGGTGTATTACCCCCACGTGCCCTTATTACGGATTCTAATCGGTTCCGCATAGATTTTATAAGGGTTTTTAAAAGATCTTGCGGAATATTGTCCCATTCTTCTGAAAGTGCTGTTCTTAGTGCTGCCACTGTCGTAGGCGAAGGGTTTCTCGCATATACAGCTCTTTTTAAATTGTCCCAAACATGCTCGATGGGATTAAGATCCGGGCTGCGTGCTGGCCAATTCATTGTACGTATCCCAACCTCTTCGCAATAATGTTGAACTTGTGCAGCTGCATGCGGCCGGGCATTATCCTGCATTAAAGTAAAATTTTCGCCTATGAATCCCATGTAAGGCACCACGTGATCTTCTAATATCTCTGTTATGTAGCGATGTGCTGTCAAACCCCCTCTATTACCGTTTTGACGGACCATGTCTATGAACACAAGTTCTGTTCGCCCGTTCATCGATATGCCACCCCAGACCATACATGAACCGCCTCCGAAAGGAACACGCTCCTCAATGCAACTTTGAGCATATCGCTCCCCACGTCGACGATAGACTCTTCTGCGACCATCTGCACCATATAAACATGTCCTACACTCGTCCGTGAACAATACAGAGGCCCACTGCTCTTCTGTCCAATTCAGGTGATGACGCGCAAATCTTAAGCGAGCTTGTCTGTGAGCTGCAGACAACTTTGGACCATTTGCTGGTCTAAAAGGGGTGATAGCCGCTTCCTTTAACCTTCTTCTTATTGTTCGTGCACACACGTTTTTTCCACGCACTTCATTAAGCTCGGTTTTGATGTTAACTGACGTGAGGAAACGATTTCGCAGGGAAGTTGTAACAATAAATCGGTCATCACGACCTGTGGTTGCTCGAGTTCTGCCTGTACCACGTCTCCTCCTGTAAGAACCTGTCTCTACAAACCTTCTGTATATTCTACAAACCGTAGACTGGTTTAAATTTAAATTTCTACCAATCGTTCGTTGATCCAAGCCCTCCCGCACCAATGCTACAATTTGTGCCGCTTGTTCGGACGAAGTATCCATATTATGGTTCAAAAACTCTCGATGTGTTAAAAAACTAACCCAACAATTATGCTGGTAACAATAATTCAATTGACCAAACAAAAAAAATCAATGAGAATTAATTTAAAACTTTGATATAAATAACACGCAAATCTGATACTACGAGTAAATTTTCTTTTCCCGGCTATATTCATTTGTTTTACCGCAGTTCTATTTTTAAATTTAATTTTTTTTTAAGATTAAGAGCCAGTCTTTCCATATTTATATAATTTAATCTAAAAAGTTTGCATACTTATTATAAAAAAATCCTTTTAGAGTAAACCTGAACTTTGATGCAGTTTATGAGTCCGTCAGTGTATTTTTACATTGCGCAACAATTGATATCTACCTTACTGTATAGAAATTATGATTTTAACACGTTACCCTATGGCCAGGAGACTTTTAAAATACACATTACAAATTACCAGACCTCATATTTTAAAATTTAAAATCATTGATTTAATTTTACGAAATAAAGATATTTGAAATTGAAATTGATGTTCTTACGTAGTGGTGTTCTTGCGGGGATAAAACCCAGACTTCACAATTGTGTGGTTCATCAAAGCATCCTACTGATACGTTTGTTTGGTAACTTTAAACTTATTGCGATGAATACCTAATACATTAAAAACAGCTTACAGTTAGCCATCGAATCTTAGTCTGAAATAATTATATGATAATATACTGTATCTATATTAATCAAATATTTAGCTACATTTTTATTTTATTTTTGCTCAAATAATGGCTCAGCTACCATCTTGATGAAGTCTACGGAATAATAAACTTTATATTTTTAAGTCCCAGGTTTTCAATGAATTGTTTAAAAGTGTTAATTATATTTATTTCCAGCGTTCTGGGCGTTCCTGTACTTCGTTGGTTTCTGCTACTTGTCCAATGCATGGGGTAAGACCGAGAGCCCGCCCCTGGGCACCGCCAATAACATGCAAGGAGCTATCGCTTTCTGTTTCTTCTCTATATTTGCTTGGGTAAGTTATTATCATTTTAAATAAACATAAAAACCGGGCAAGTGCATGTCGGGCCACGCGCAATGTAGGATTCTGTGGCCCATCCCCTCCCCCCATCCAAATAAAGTGGCTTAAGAAGTGGATTTTCTGATGTTTTTGATTCATACTTACAACGTTATACCTACCTACATAATTTTCAATGGAATTTGTACCAAATTTACGTACGAAAATGTTCTTACTTCTCATTTGAGCTACGGACGGTCGGACAGTCGGACAGACTGTTTTGCCTAACATTACCTAGTTTTATAAGTATAGTTTACTACAGGTTGATGGTACAATCAGGTTGTGAGGTTAGACGGGGAAGACCAAGACGGTACAACAAAGCCCGTGGTTATTGTGTAATTAACAAAGACTTATTAACTTTTACGTACCTACACACCCATATGTTCCTGCAGATGATTGCGTACCATGTTTGCATGAGTGAGATAAGACATGCACACCTTTTAGACTATTCCTAGCCAACCGAAAATCACGAAAGGTTCTGCACGGTTGTACCTACTCAGTGGTGTCTGGGAGGGAAAGGAGGAGAAGGCGCCGATCACATTGCCAGCGGTCTAGAGTTTCACAATCACTAACGCGACTGATGTTCTGATGACGGTCGCTGTCTGACTGCATGTGTGTGCATAATTCTAAGCCACTCCATAAATTACAGTGAGCGCAGAACGCAGAACTGTGACCGTAGAACTTTAGACCGCTGGCAGTGTCAAAAATAAAAAAAAAATCATCAGCCTATCGCAGTCCACTGCTGGAGATAGGCCTCTCCAATTGCACGCCACTTTGTTCTATCTTCGGCTTCTCGCATCCAGCTCCTGCCAGCCGTTTTGCGTAAATCATCACTCCACCTGGCCTGAGGGCGTCCTACACTACGTTTGCCGTGCCGTGGTCTCCACTCAAGCTGGCAGTGAGCTCGGCGTCTAATGGGCTCAAGCCATTCCCGTAAAGAATCTAGGTCTTCCTGTGCATGTGGGTTATTCCTTGATAAAAGTTGCCCTCGGCAAGATCAAGCTCATTTTAGTACTTATAATCATACTGTGAACCACGACTTCCAGGTGGCGTGCGCGTTCTTCGCGTTCCAACGTTTCCGTGTGGGCGCGGACGCGGCGTTCGCGCCGGCGTACGAGGTGGAGGGCGCGGTGGGCAGCCCGGGCGCCTTCCCCGCGTACCCCGCCGCGCCCGACCCGCAGCCCGCCTACAGCGAGCCACCATTCTCACAACATTCTACTGGTAACTCAACAAAAATGTGATATTATTGTATGTAGTTTTTTTAAGGACATTTGCCCAGCTGTGTGTAGAGTTACCCCGCTGATGAACCCAAGATTTTAGTACGATCCCTACTACGAGCCTCCCTTCTCACAACATTCTACTGCTAACTTGTGACAGACTGTGTTATTATTAACTTGTGACAGACTGTGTTATTATTATGTATAGATTTTGTAGCGTTACCCCACTTTGTGTAGCGTTACCCCGCTGAGGAATCTAAGATTTTAGTGCCTGCTACTTCCCCAAAGGCCCTCTAAAGGGTTTTTTTTACCAAAGAAAAACACACTCTCAGGAGAGAAATTTTGAGGGCTAAGGCCTTGAGCCTTATAGCTACCCCTCCTCTGAATCAGCCAGCGATGTTTCAATTTTTATTCTATATGAAGTAGTGAAGGGAAACGTCGCCGTGAGTGAACTAAAAATTCAAAGACACGTAGGTACCTATGTAATCAATACCTACACATTTGTTGCGACTTCCGTACCTACTTGTGATTAAGCAGTATTAAAGATTACCCAAAAGATTAAAAATATTAAATATTTTTTCTAAGCTTTCTTACTAACCAATTTGACGTTTATTTCAGGAAACATCGACTACACGGCCCCAACTTACTAAGCCTGCTCGCGGCGTCAGGTTAATTGATTTGAGTCTCATTTTATTTGCGATGTCACCTCACTACTAAGATTTTATAATATTGTTATTACTTACTAACTTACCAAATACTCAAGAATAACAATTCAAAAATGGAAACATTGTCATGAAAATCGACGAATTCGTTTAGTCGATTCTTGTCACTCGTCTAGGATATCGATACTGAATTAAAGACAATCTAAACTATTCTGTACATACTTAGACCACAAAAATTATGAAAATGGTTACCTACTGAATCAAAGTTAGCGAATCATGTCCATATTGTTTTAGAAATAAAGCTTATTTTTCTATTTATTTATTAAGTGTAGTCATAAATCAGACATACCATTCAAAACCAAAGTTATTTATTTATTTATAAATGTACCTATATAAAATCGTGTACCGCTTCACAGTACCTGCTTAGGTATTTATCTTGACAATATTCAATAAATATACAGGATGATTTTGTAATATAATAAGACATTGCATTACACTAAATAACTTAATATAAATTAACCCTTAACCACCAATCACCTGTTTTGAATCGTTGTTTATTGAGGCTTAGGCCCTAAACCTGACAATAAAACAACGATTTTATTCCGGAGCTCACAGACAGTAGGTATATGTAGGACAAAAGTAGGTAGTATGTGATTAAGGGTTAATTAAAAAAAAGTTACTTTGTGTAATTTATAGAAGACACGAGTGGGAGGTTATTTTTATATTACAAATCATCCTGTAGAATGTAATATAACGTTATATTGTGTGTAAATAACAATATATTATCTACCTATACATATACCTATATAAAATTGTACTTCCTATGAAATGAAATAAAATAGTTCGCGATCTCAAATAATTTTGTGAATACAATACAAAAAAAAAGTTTTTGTACGGTGATAAATGTTAATACTAATGGGGTAAGTTTAAAAACGAACTATTTATCACGATAGTGCTGCCACCATTAATACCAGTTTGACATTTAAACAAAATGGCGGTACAATAAAATCATTTGAGATTGCAAATCTAAATGAGGTCCTATTCACAGTTTCTTTTGTCATTTATACATAAAAATATATTCGACTCATCATACCTCGTTGTATTTATTCTTTGTGTAATATAATAACATGTTTATTATATAAATAAGAGCAATTTTGACAGTGTTGGCACTAACACGAAAAATATCTTCAAAAAATAGTTATGTAGTTATGTACCTAGTTGCCATTGGTTTCATTAACCTACCTAAACTTTTATTTCAATAAACGTTTCAGTATGTAAAGACTAATAAAGTCCTCCCTTTTGAAATCGGCCAAATATGAATTATTATTAATAATAATTAAAACATACCTACACAAACAGAGTACATTTAATTTCTAATCAATTCATAATTAAACTATTGTGCGACCATAAGTAATAAGATTTGGGCCACACAATGAAATAGAGCAATATGTATTTTTTCTTTATGAATAATGTTCCTAAAAATATAAAATCACGATAAATATTAAAACCGTAATATGTAGACCAGGTATATATTTCCGTGTTAGTGGCTCCCTGTCCATCTTAGATACGATCATGTATTAACCACGCTTGGAAAGGTTATGAAATCTCTTATATACCTACTTATGAAAGAAATTAGTAATATTTACTCGTATACAGCATATCGTATTAATTTATAACGTTGTTGACAACAAACATTAGCCATCATTGTTACTATTGAAATTTTAAACGCTTGACAAAATGGCGCGTAGATTAGAACTAGAAGCCAGTGTAGTTATTGCAGATTGATTAATATTAATTTTGTTTACCAAGCGAGGATTGCACTCAGGAATAATTCTTGCATACTAACTAACTATGTTGTTTTTTTAGCAATAATGTTCTAAAGTAACGTAACTTATGTACTATTTGAATAACATGTTACGCAAAAAAGATAAAAAAAGTAAGTACCTAGTTTAAATTAGCTATAGATTACACAACGATACAGAATTACTTTTATCTCATGATCTCAATATATAATTCATTATCAGTACTTACTCATTATAGATAAATAATAATCATTATAATCGTCATAACATTACATCTATCTTGATATTAGAAGTCATTGATTATATATTTGACTTTTAAAAATAAAACTGCAATAACTGTATTGGAACTTGGAAGATATTACATTATTATATTATTTTAACAGTTATTACTTTACATATTACAATAACGTATAAATATAGTATAGAATCTCTTATTACCCACAAAATGTAACATATAAAGCTATTTACCTAATACATTCAGTATTAAAGTATTAATATACATAGCTATCTTAATAAAATAAGCGCTTTATCCAAGATCATAGTATTTTTTTAATATATAAAATTCTAGAATGCTATCTCATAGATATAATTTGTTCTGGGACACATTTTTATTATTAACTTTGATTATTTTTTTAAATAACTACATAATGTTGATGTAAAATGATCTCTATCTTAGTAATTAAAGGTCTAAATCTGAGTACAAATCAGAAACCCCGGGGTGAATAGTCAAAATGTGTCATAAAGGACTTATTAAGATGTTGGCTTGCTGATAGTTTGGTGTTTAATATAATAAATGTGTGATTGTCGTACATAGTATGTATAGGAATGTACCTACCTAATGAATGTATCTATCAGTGAATATATCATATTGTATTAATTCTGTATTAAACTACAGTCGTTGTATGAAAAATTATAAGTAATTTCGACGTTTTAGGTTAAAATACTGTTTACTCACTCTCTAGTAAAATATTTTCTATGTAGTAATTCAAGTATCGAAAAAAAAAAACTGAGTTACAATATTTTCCCTTGCATATGTACATTTGTGTATGTCATGTACGTAGAAAATTGTGTGGAATAATGATTCTAAAGTCTATAACATAAGTTAAATAAAATATTTAAAAAATATATATACGCGACATTTTGATGTGGTGGGCTTTACAACGTCAGCAAGCCTGTAGTTGTCTTCACTTCCATAGCTTGCACTATTATTTGTAAAGAGTTCTTAGCAATAATGTAACATTCAGATGTATTTTTCACTTAAAACTGTGGGTACTTCAAGAATTTATACCCAGTTGATGTTGGCAATACCTACTTAACAAATTTTTTACGCTTGCAATCTTCTAAAGTCAAAAGTACATCTGGATTTAAATGTGACGTTTTATGTCTATGTGATAAGGGCACTGAAATTATATAATTATTCTATTCCAAAATTTCATCTAAAATTTTGTTAGATGTTTAATTAGTGGAATTATTTTAGATTTAGTGGTAGATACCCCAAATTTGCAATAAGAAAAATCGAAATAATGACTCAAATTCCATAAACAATAGTTTAAAATGCCCAACAAACACATACATATTTGATAGTATTATTAATGTATTGTTTACATAAACGCTAAAAATGTAAACTTGAATCTGTACACTAAAATTGTAGGGGATAACTTTAGCTGTAGTTATGTAACACATAATGTTGATTAGTATGTTCTGATGATAATAAAAAATCTACTAAACATTAAAAAATAATTGTATTAAGTGTTGATATTTTAATGCTAAACTTGTTCAGTGTTCGGTAATACTTAATGTTAAGAAGAATGGATAAAATGAGTTTTATTTTCTTGCCTATGAGTTTTGTTTTATTTTATTTTTTATATATTGTACTACTTACGTTACTTAACTGTCTGATTCAAACCAAAATCTAAGTAATTGCTTGAATATATATTCTAAATAGGGCAATGTTTGACCTTTGAAGGTTAATCTACCTTTTTACTACATTTGGCAAATTCGTCCGGAGTTATTTATTGATACGTCAAAAGTAAAGTATGGTCTAAATAAAGGCTTGACTTCAAACATACATATTAGATATTTTTGCACGATCGGAACAATTCGATCCAAACGTCGGGTAAATAAAAGGTCAAGGTACGCTTGAAATAATTCACGCGATTAAGTCCCGAAATATATCTAATATGTATAAAAATCTCAAAGTTTAAAAACAATAATTTAAACATAGTGTCGAATAAATTTATATATACATACCATCTAGTATTTAATAATATCGGAAATTGAAAAAAAAAAAAAATCGACCCTGATCGGGATATTCTTTCAACAATCTCAGAAAAATAATGAATCATAACGATCATTTTAATTTCAATTATGTCCACTTTTAAAGTCTTAACATGAAGGAGTTCAAAACTTCGGGCAATTTCAGACTCATTGGAAAAAAAACAAAGTTTTTTGTAATATAATTTGTTATTATATTTGGGCTCGAAACTTGGTTGTTTGTTACGGGTTACACTCTGAGTAAAATTATCGTAAAACCAAGTAGGTATATTACGATATTTATATAACATACATTTTAGAAAAAGAATCAAGAAATAATAGTTAGGTACTTACAAGATCTTGTACGCAGATATTTATTGAATCTTTAGGTAGATGCATGATTCATTCAAAACATCAGTTATCAATACAGTACATAATAAGCATGATAAGTTATGATAATACAATTCAACGAATGCGGAACAGATTCCGTATCAAGTATGCAGTGACCTGCTTTTTGTTGCTAGCCATTTTTCAGACGATAAGACGTAATAAGAGTCATAGCAATCACGATATTTTTCGTTTTTTTTTAAGTTTATCGCTAACATTTGTAGTTAGATCTATTTTTCGTACCAACGTTTCCGTGTTTGAATTTGGAACTACCCACATACTTACAGGGGAATTTCCCTTTTTTGAAAAAGAGGGTAACTGAATGTCTCAAGTTTTGATCTGACACTGCAGTTTGTGAATTGCGTTGTTCATGCGTGCAGGCGTTCTTTGAGTGTGTCAACTGATTACCATCAATCATAATCATCGTGTCCTACGATTTTTTGTCGCTTCAGTGATATAAAAAGGTACCTATTATTATAATTTTAATGCTTGTAGTTAGAACACTATAGTTATAAGGCTACCCCTGTAACACGATTGCACGATTCGCGGGTCAACTACGATCGATAGTAAAGTAGTTTAATTAGGTCATTTTTTTTTTGCAGTGTTTTATCCAGACTAATGTAGATAATTAGTCATTTGTTAGCTTAACAACTATCTACAAATTACAAACCATAGATATTTCCGAAAGTTTACGTCACAAAACATCGAGAGTATAGAAGGAAGCTTCATTCACCGCTCGGCAACGTACACATAGACATTGTGCACACGGACACGGAATCTCAGAACACTTTTGGGACAAATTGGTCCGAAATTCTGTGATCGTTGCTCGAGCACGCGTTGTAGGAAGATTTTCTTCTACTTCTTACGAATTACATTTTAGTGTTAGAAAAAAAAACAACTATTTGATCTTTAAACGCACAAATAAAGGTTATCTGATAAATTTATTCAGAGTGCAGTATCGCAGGTCAATGTATGTTCGACAATGTGCAAATACTGGTAAATAAAATATTAATTGGAATAATAGACAACTATTATTGAGGGTTTGTTTTATTTAAAACTGTATATATTATTAATTTTACTGGACTTGACCTATTATTATTTTTATCCCTCCGTCCACTAGAACCCGGATGGCTTTATTGATGAACCCATAAGCATTTCTGCCGTCATTGTAAAGAGCAATGGATTCGAACACACTGCTTTCCTATAAATGGCTCCGTATACTTCTACCTCCTCTTGGATCTATTGTTACGGTCTACAGATAGATGGAAGCACCAAACGTGGATCGTGGTTGAAGTTATTTATCTTAATCATTGAATTTATTTCTCTTCTTGGCTCTTTAGATTCAACAGGCCGCAGAAGTGTTCCTGAATCTAAGAATGGATTTAAACGGAGGAAGGTTTTTCTCTCAAAATTCTTTCACGTTTAGGTATACGCGAATTTTCTACGGGAACAATTTACCTACTCTGATGTTGTTTATTTATTAGGTATTACACTAGCTGACCCGGGCAACTTCGTCGAGCAACATTTTCATTGCTGCTCCGCTCCTATTAGTCGTAACTTGATGTTATGTAGCCTTTAGCCACTCGGACCAGTAGTTCCTGAGATAATCGCGATCAAAAAAACAAACTCTTCAGCTTTATAATATTAGTATAAATTAGATGGCGCGTGACTAAAACTAAAGGATCACTAATCGAGGTGATTTTACCAACTCTAATATCAAATAAATAAAGTACAAATCTGCTTTGCCGTTATCATAACTATCGCGCGTAGTAGAATACGATGAATATATGCGTATAAATAGTCAACTATTAAATTGAACCTCCTTTTTAGCTAGAATGAATTGTATACACAAATATTGTGTTATACATTTCAGTAAGGTAGGAAGTGTTTGACTATAGTTCGGTCATACCAAATATATTTTTTGTCTATAGTCAATACAGCTCGGGCCAAGGTCAATGGATTCGAATAAACAGCGCAGGAATTACGCATTTTCCCGCAAGCCACGTGTATTTTAATTATACGGATGACTGTCACATCTAGTACTTGTAGTACATGTGACTGTTGTATGTAGTACTTATGTAATTTATTTCTTATCTGCTAGATTATGCGACTTCTTCCAATTTGAATTTATTGAAGTGCACGAAACACGGTTTTGATGTTCCCTTTACATTTTTGGCCTACATCAGCTAGGTAGCGCCTTGTGAAATGCAGATGCGGAGTAATACCTTCCTAGAAAATCTCATATATAGATTTTTATATGCTGGTGTGATTGTTAAGGAAAAAAAACATACAAAATGCTTTCTGCATTCATTTTATTTTACACTTTTACTTACGATTAGAATTATCACAAATAAACAGTGAGTTACTGATGATTCACAGAATCTAATAAAAAAACGGCAACGGTTTGATCTCAAATTTTCTTAATCAATTTGACACGATATGAAGTGGCAAATTGTTAACAACTAAAGATGTTTACATTGCAAATTAATATTACAGAATAACTATTATTATTAAGTCTTATTCTAAAAGATATCGTTACACGTTGTTCAATACCAGTAAGAGATAATTATAGGTTTTTCAACACAGTTAGAAGGTTTGAAAATCTGGTCTCTCCTAACCGATTTCGGTCACGACGGCCAATCTGATTAGAGACTAGCCAACTACACAGGAGGTGTTATAGTGCAAGAATGTATGCGCAGACACAAGTGCACTCTATTCCCTCACTTTCATAGTTCGATGGGAAGGAAAATAAGACACGATCGGAGAGAGATTAGGCGCAGGACCAACGGCTTAACGTGCTCTCTGAGACACGGGGGTTTGACAATGTTCGAAAACGGTCACCCATCTATGGACCAACAGTGGTAAAGTTGCTTAACCTCGCAGATATCTCGAACTGCTCAGTCACCACTGAGTCAAGGACCATCAATGAAAATACTATGAATGAATGAAATGAATATAAAATGAATACCAGCAGCATCAAAATATAATTGAAATATGAAATGAGTTTCAAATCACTATAGCTGCTTTAACTATGCGCAATGCATTGGTCAGACCAGACCAAATGGAGTCATTAGAGCTAGTAACCTTATCTGGTTAGAATTCGTCCCGTGACAACGATCGGTGCAATTCGATCGAAACGTCGAGTAAATACAAGGTTCGTACCTTTAAATATTTCACGCGATTAAGTCCCGATATATTCTAATATGGTTAAAATTATGCTTTTTTTTTAAATAAGACGCCAAAGTAACAAAACGGATCTTGTCACATGTCAAAAAAATTTTAGTTTTGTACGTTTAGGTTTAGTAAAAATCACGATTTTTTTAGTAAAAAACAAGGTTTGACAAATTATTAAAGATATTTTTCTTTTCTCACTGCCTACATCATTACTGCGAAAGTATTTTACCGATATAAACATTGCGTTGGCGTAACGACAATAACAGTTAAGAGTGAACGAATATAGTAATAGAATTTCCATCGTCTTAACATCGTCCAATATTTCTGTGTAAAAATATCGTTAATTGGATTTGGTATTCTGATCGCGACAGTTATAAATACGATGTTGCAAGGAATCTTTAAGTTCTATAGTATTGCGGCTTGTGGGTAGTTGCTCCCTATGGAATGGTATACAACCGATTTCTGGAAGAGATTATTTTGTCCACTATCTATTAATATACAGTGATAATTATAATTTGTAGTGAACCTATTTAATTCGGTGTCATTTTGAATCTGACAATATCGGTTTGGCGCGTTGGTAGCACGTTTTTATAGACCCGTTTTGGCTTTAAGAGTTGGGCTCATGTCTCTTAAAAGACGTAGTTTTATAATTCCGACACTATTTCAATGTTATTTTACTTTGAAACCATTTACATTTTAAAAATCCCTATTTATTGTCGTATTAAAAATACTCGGGACCAAAGCGCTCAAAGTGAAATAATACTTTAAAATATGCGCTCAATGTGAAATAATACTTCAAAATATTTCACGACGGATAACAATTTCAATGGAATATTTTTTCGGAAACTAGTAGCTACTGCTAAGACTTATTTTAATTTCTAAATTATTTTTTTGTAACAGTATTACAAAGAATTGATTATGTATGATCACAACGCGTTGTTTAATCTGTAACACTCTAAATACCACTATCACGTACGACACACGCTGACACACTTTGTATGATGGCGTATTATTTGGCTCATATAAGTCGAAGAAACGAAGTATTGAATTCCTTATTATTTTGTCTTTTTAATATGAATGCCAACATACGCTATACGTAGATGATAGATGTAAACATGTTAACGATGTTTTTGATCGTAGCGATGGCGTGTTACATGATCATACAGAATCAAAACATAAAGAGTCGAAGACGTAATTTTATACTTAAAGCTAACTAAAGACTGTTAGACAGTTACATACATCACTAAAACATCTAAATTAAAACTTAAACATAATATCACTGTTACCAGTATAAAAGGAACTAAATAGGTGCAGAATTATACACAGATCTATTTTGTAGATTAAACTTCGGGATGCAAAGTATAATATGAAGTTATTTACTTAGAAAAATCTAATATTAGATTGAGACCTATTCCACAAAACATGAAGATTATAGATGTTAATCTTCATACGTACTTTGCTCAATTAACGCACACACACAGATAACCACATCGGTCAAGGACATGGAATCTCATACCACTTCGGAAAACCATGTTTGGAAGGTGTTTCAAGATTTACGGTGGATCTCAATAATCTATCTATCGATGGATTTGGCTACTAGAGGTATATATTTGACATAAGCTCCATACAAAATATGTCAATATTTAACCTCTAGTAGCCAAATCCATCGATAGGTAGATTGTTGAGACCGGCCGTTAATCTCCGTGACCGATAGTTAGTGCATGTTTCTTGAATAAAGTAAGCTAAACTTTTTAAGGACGTTTTCAAATTTGCCGCAAAGTGTCGCGCGGCGGGAGCGCGTTGCAGCGCTGCGGCCGAGCTGCTGTAAATCCATTTATATAAAAAACGCGCGACTGCAGCGCTACACCGGCGCTGTGGTTGCGCATGAGTTCATCGATCGACTAGTGACAGCAGCGCGGCTAAAGCGCTGCAGCCGTTCTACGTGTTGTACCTCCGCGTGGCGCTTTGCGTCAAATTTGAAAACGCTCTTAATCTCCGTGTTTTATGCCTATTCTTACTATAATTTGAAGTTGTACAGTTAGGTTACAGGTATCCCTAAATATATTTTTTAATTATATTTAAAAGTATTAACGAATTAAGGAATAGCAGCGAAAAATGCATATCATTAATGAATGCCCAGGATAGAATATCAAAACATAACTAATCAGACAAGCAATCTATTTCGGGTAATTAATTCTGATTGTTAATCTCTTTTCATACTTTCACGTTATTATAAGAACAGCGAATGCAGCAAAAACGATAAAGTCATCAAGATTTAATAATGGCAATAACGAATTATTTCTAATTGGTGATGTTCTGACGTCAAATATTGTGATTACTATAGAGTTACCATTATATAAAAATCACCATTGCCGGAAATAAATAATGGCAAAATAAATAGACGTAAGTCAACAGTAAATCATCAGTAGAATGCAAATCCTCTCAACTATTTACATGTTTTCAACTTTTTATTGTTATACAATTTACAGTAAATTGTGTTACATACACACAGGACGTTAAGTCTAGTAATCACACAGAACTTACTGTAATTGTAACAATGAGGGCAGAATCTGTTTATTTTTTATTCATGATTGACTACAGCCTGCCTTATACATAGCGTTGCTAGGCGTCCGGATAAAGCCAGACTTTTTACATTTCGCAAACGAGCGAGCGCCGAGCGGTGGCCTTAGTTCGGTTTTGTAGGTACGATAAAACCGAACTTCGGCCACCGCTCGGCGCTCGCTCGGTTGCTCGGTGATTAATACTGAGACACAAAATCCTGAATAATGTTGTTTTTACCCACATGTCCGGCCTGACTGGCTGGTCTGTCTGGTCTACATGATCTATTTGTGTTACAAAGAAGATGAAAATTAGTCCCTGTAGGAGGCTGGCAGCCAATCACAAAATATTACCAACATACTAGAAATAAACACTGAATTGAATAAACTTTAATACAAAGGCCGTTGTTATTCACATATCAAATTGCACAACTGATTTTATGTTTACAAATATTACATTTCTATATTTTATCTTTTCTACAGTAATTTTTAAAATGCTTCATTATCCTTTAACTGGTACCATCTTTAGATTTTTTATTTACCTCTTGTTAACAAATGCCACATAACATTTGATTTTTCTTAAAGCAAATATGATTAGTAACTTATCTATAATACTCTAGCAATGATCTAATATACACTGCATAATGACCGAGCTTGTGCTATTGACATCACATCAAGGTCCTATTCATACATTCGGGTTATATATGGTATGGCTATGTACAGTAGCTTTCACATGTTCCAGCGTCCATGCAGTCCTGTCGCCATACATTCTCTGCCCAATACCCAGAGTTCGGTATCCGCCAGAGAATATATGGCAAATGTATGGCTGCCATACCGGTTTGATACTGGAATGTGTGGAAAGGACCTACTTCTATTTCATTTTTTCCAATTTGAACAACATCAAGACTAGGATTATATATACACCAAAAAGTTATCTATAAAAAAAACAACTAAAGGACCTAAAATGTTCTAGATTCAAGAATACTGATATACATATTATCAGTATTCAAGGATACTAAACTGCACATATGTCAATAGTATATGTGATGTCAACAGAACATGCAATACCAAAGTTAATTTAACATGTTTTTAAATTTGTTTGATGAACAGGCCAGCACTTAGGGAAAGTCTTTGGTTGTGACTAAAAAACCTTTTCTCTAAGCTGTGCCTGTAAGCCTGTACTACTTTTTAGCTTTAGCAGAATTCCCTTGTTTGGTTGGTGGTGTCCACCTCAAGGCAGCTGGATCTACAGACAACCGAGGCTTCTTGAAATGTGAGCTTGCTAACTGTTCTGCAACTATCTTTGGGGTAACACATATAACATGCTGTCCTTTCCAATATTTTACCATATTCATAGACTGTAGTGTTGAAATAATGTCCGTTTGAGATATACCAGTCATTGAACTCAGATCTTTGATGCTTAAAGTACCTCGGCTTACACTAAGCACTTCTAATAAAACATATGACCAGTATGATCTGTAGCTGAGTTTACCTAAATCAGATAAAGGCTTTTCAGGGCTCCCAACAACATGTTCAAGCCTAGATAACTCATAACTAAAGGCTATTAGCAACTTGCCATAACCTTGTCTCTGAAATGGAGGTAATGTAAGTATACATGCAACGTTGTTCCCTTCGGGGGAATCTTTCTCCTTAGAAAAATAGCCAACAAGGTGTGCTCCTTGCTTATCAACTTCACACAATATATAAAATAAGAACTGCTCTATATCAAAATATAAGGTTTTGTGATCTAGGAACAATTTGGCAAGTAAACATAGATTTTGACAATAAATTTTGTGTTCCTTGCCGTCTGCTTCAAATATTGCTATTGTACCTTTTCGGTATATCTCGCCACCCTGAGGTTGCCGCGCGGTGCACTCGCTCAAATGATATCTGTACGTTTTTTCCATTCTCATATATTTCAAACAGTACTCACATATCCATAGCTTTGATTGTTTTCCATATTCGTCAGGATATGGACTGAAGTACCACGTATCTATTTCATATTTGCCAAACTGAATCCGATCGATGTATTTAACTTTTGTGATTGCTTCGTGTTCCTTTTCGAGCGCCGCAGTTGTTGGGTCCATCTCCGCGTAAGACTTCTGTACATGATTGATTTCATCATGTTTACGTTTTTGGTTCCTTGTTATTTTCCGGCCGGATTTATCGGTGAGCAGGTGATCGCAGTTTATGTTGTTATTCGATTGTTCGCACATGTCGAATCTATCTGACATAACTCTGTGGCGGGACACCCATTCATCCAGCCTTCTATCGTAGCCGACATAGTGGACATAGTACTCGTAACAGCCCTCAGCGGCATTGTACCGCGTTTGTATTATCTCAGCCGGGTGCCATGACTCATCCGAACGCCGTACCAAATAATGCTCTCCTATATCAAGTGGTTGTTCCGGGACCGATTCCGAGTCTTCATGGTCCGTACTCCGACATTCCGGGTTTGGAAGTTCATTATTCACTATGGGTTTTTCTAATTCTTTATCACCTTTTGCCATATTACAACGGAAATCAACAAACGTATCACGCAATACCGCGCAACGCGATCTATCGAAGTCGCCATAATAGCATAGATTATAGAAAATACAAGCGCGCAAAAACGTGCTATTATAGAGGTGTCAACAAAATTCGGTTGTTTGCGGTAAATGTTTCGGTTTATGCTACTGGCATTAAAATTCATGAGTAAAATGTTTTCATATTTTTTTATATTCATGTCAAGTAATCTAAAACAAATAAAAAAAAAATAATTAACTGACAATACAAACTTCTTCACTACAAACAACCACAACACCACTACCACACATTAAAAAAAATATGATGATTGTCTATGGTATCTTTGTGTTGTAAGATCAAAAAGATAATTGGAAATATGGGAAAATTTATTTATATCAATTTCGTAAAATGTAAAAAAATAATCTATTTTATTTATTAGATTTGATAATTGTGTTATATTTTGTTTAAAATAATTAATTCGTATCAAATCATATTCACAAAAAATATTTTTTAAATTAATTAATGGTCTTTATAATTGGGGTAAACGGGAAGCGGTAAATTAAGTTGGCAACAATTTTGTTAATGCCGAGCAGAACGTTGTACGTAATCGGCGAAACGTTTTTGATTCTGAAGTGAACGAAAGGAGGAATTGTGAACAAATTTACTCTTATCGCCAGCGGAGAGATATGAAATTAATATTTTTATCTAAAAACTGTGCCATTCACTTGTACAAGTGTTGATTGTGATGCCGATGTGTATTGATTGCATCTAGACGTGGTTACCAGTGCAGTGTTAGCAAATTAAAGTTATCTGAAGCCACCCCTGATAAATTGTGCTATATTAGTGACAACGCTCCAATAGAACGCAGAAATGCAGGCGATTAAATGTGTAGTAGTCGGAGACGGGTAAGTTTTCCATATTTCATTGTAATTCACGTATTTGAATAGTAACAATTATTGGTAAACTGTCTGACGTCATATTTTAAATTGAATCGTCTTCATGCGAAGTTCGTTTGTACCAGTTCACTTGTCCAGCGCGTTTGATATTAGCACTGATTATACAATGATAATGCAATCTAATGTGTTGTAAAACTAAATGATTAGAATTAGATTTAAAAAATAACACGCCAAGTAACCTGTAGGTTATTGTTCTCGACCTTAGCAGTGTTCAAGCATATGCCATTATTGCTAGGGTCGCGAGTATCGTGCCAGATGGTTGCTATGGGTATAGGAATGACTTATTACTTTTATCTTTATTCTTAGAACTTCATGATAAAAAACTTCAACATAATATGTAAATCAATCATTCTGTAATTTCAACAACTCCGTGGTTTTTCATGTCTGTATTTGTTTTATTTATTTTCTTTAAGATTTTATTGCTTTGTTATGATCTTGCATTGTGTATTTTGAGAATGGGAATCTCAAATTTAATGAGAAACACGTTACCTAGACAATATTCTGGCTTTTTTTCCACTAGGTTATGTATTTCATACATTTTTTAATATCTAAATCATAGTACTTAGTATTTGAATGTTTTTTTCTGGGAGTCTTATTAGTAAACTACCTTTTGCCTCTGACATCACTCCCTGAGCTTCAGATTGCAATAAAAAGTTGCCTATTATCTTTCTTGCGCTTCAAGCTTAGTGCATTCTAACAAGAAAACCTTTCTCCTTTTTTATAATATTATTCTTATAATGACTAAATGACTGCTGTATTATAAAGAAAATTAACAGAGAAAAGATAAAATATTTTGATAAAACATGATAAAAATTATATACTGTTTGAATTCTGCTTAACTTGTTTAATATTGAAATTAAACACATCATCATATTACGGAAAATTTGCACTATACCAATATTAGATTATGTATATAAAAAGCTGTGCCCGCACTACTAAACACATTTGGATGTAATTGATTTCACAATACATAACACAACATTGATCAACATCACCTTCTATCTAAATTTACAATTTACTGATAACTATTGTATCAAAACTCCATCATAAAAATAATGCTTATCAAATAATGATAAACAAGATTGTTTTTATTTTTTTGATAAATGTTAAATTACTAACTATATAATTTAAACCTGTATAGGTTTCAATCATAAACAGATACTAGCAGAACCATGCAACTTCGTCTGCATCAATATTCCCTGTTTTTGCAACATTTTTCATTGCTGCTCTGCTCCAATGGGTTGTAGCATGATGTTATATAGCATATAGCCTTCCTCGATAAATGGGCTATCCAACAGTAAAATAATTTTTCAATTCAACCCAGTAGTTCCTAAGATTACTGCATTCAAACAAACAAACTCTTTAGCTTTATAACATACTAGCTGTCGCCCGCGGCTCCGCCCGCGTGGATGTCGGTTATCGCGATAAAAACTATCCTATGTCCTTCCCCGGGACTCAAACTATCTCCATACCAAATTTCATCTAAATCGGTTTAGCTGTTTGAGTGTGAAAGCGTAACAGACAGACAGACAGAGTTACTTTCACATTTATAATATTAGTATGGATTGCAAGATTAATATTTTGATTTATTTGCATTGAATTATATTGATTTGCAGTTTTAATTATTCTGTGTGCCTCTCTGTCTCTCTTCTGTTCCAGTCTAGTCCAGTCTTTTCCAGCTGTCGTGTTTTTCCCTCTCTACACTTTAGGCAAAGTATCACTCTTCATATAATATTGCACTATAAATGGCAAGGAATATCAAATAGCACCTTATAGTTGTAATACAATACCTGTGATATATCACATTGCAATATGAACCTGCCCATAATTTGATAAGCTATGGATGTAATGGATATAATTACATGTGAGATAAAGATTTTGGCAATGATTTATATTATCCTAATGCTGTCTGTGATAATATTGCCCTTCTAACCTATTTTGGTTATCCCGATTCCTACTAATATAAATGTGAATGTAAGTTTGTTTGTTATGCTTTCACGCGAAAACTACTCAACCGATCATCATGAAACTTTGTACACATATTCTTGGAGGTATTAGAAGTAACATAGGATTATATATAAAAAAAAGGGAAAATTTACACAGGCGAAGTTGCGCGGGACAACTAGTTGTTTATAAATTTGAAAGCCGTCTACCCAACTTTTTTTTTTACTGCAATGGTGACCGGTGTACAGTCTGTCTGATGGTGGGCAGGAGTTGTTACAGTGCATAAGTGCATTTTTTTTATATTTTATCACTCTCATCATATGATAAGGTAAATTGAGTACAGAACCGCCTCTAGGTGCTCACCAAGGAATGGAGGGATGTGTCATTAGGATTCCATTTTGCTATTTTGGCTATGCAACCCTGTAGTTTTGCCATGTCCATTTGTCTGTCCGTCCGCAGCAGCTTAGCTTAGACTGTTTGTACTAGAATATTTCAATTTTGCATGGATACATATGGTACTTATACCAGTAAAGTGGTAAAAACTTGAAAAAAAAAACTGGATGTGATTTTTTAACAAACATTATGACCCATTTGCACATGCTTTGCATATTTTTATATATTATATTATTTTTTCGCTGTGAACTCATTTCAAAGAATTTAGACCTAGGCCAATGTAGTAAACACTAATAAAATGTATTTTTGCCACAAGCAAAATATATAAAAATATCTGTCCTACATATATTTTTATATATCTTAACATGGATTGAAGGCCACAATAGTTATGGCACACATTATTTATATTAATGGCATAACACAAATGAAGTGTGGCTTCCTATTCCTATTTCAGACTTATAGTAGACTAGCTAACCCCCGCAAATTTGTTTTGCATTAAGTTTCCCCGTTTTTAACAGACTTTGACAAAAAGGTGGAGGTTCCAAGCAGAATGCATTGGCATAACCAAATCGGCTCAAGCAGTCGCAGCAAGAAATGCAAAAGATCTAAAAATAAAAATTGTAACCGACAGCGCTTCAGTGCTACAAGCGCTGTCAAACACCAGCATAAACTCGACCTTTATTCAAGAATGCCATGAATCACTTCAGGCCATTACCCAATATAATGAAGTGACCCTGCAATGGATAAAGGGACACAGCAACTCAATTGGAAATGACGCGGCGGACGAGCTAGCGAGATGGGACTCTAAAATGAACATCCACGGCCCCATACCAATAATGCCCTTACTCCAAGCCCAGGTACGAAACTAGGTGCGTGAAAAAACAGAGGAAACCACCAACTGGAATGGGGAAAAAAATTTGCAGACAAATGAAAAAGACGATTCCAACAGCGCCCAGAAAGTACGCTCGGAATCTAATCCCTCCCTGGAGCCTGCAGCAACCTGCGAGGAATGCTGGGCTTCTGGTAGTGTTTGGGCTGGCTGGAGTAAAAAGAACTGACACAATACAACGTACGCACAATGGCCCAATGAAGAGGCTAAGTGCGACATTGTGGCCCTGTTAAAACAAACCAACAAACAAACATCAACCGTGATTGAATATGCAAGATTTTTTTTTTATATATACCTACATATAAAAACCGGGCAAGAGCATGTCGAAGCAATAAATATTCACTTAATAAAAAAAGTTTATTAGAAACCTTAAAATATTTTTGAAAGACTATCGAATGATGTCCCACACGTTGATGTTTGCTGAAAAAAAATATTTTCAATAGTTACATGTATGGAGTGCCTCTCGAAAAAATGTTTATTTTTATTATTTAGCTATCAAAGTAAGTAGCGGCTACTACAAGACACCTTTTCACCAAATTTCGTCAATATTCATTGAGTAGTCATTGAGTAAAATGCCTGTGACATACGTCCATACGGACAGACAGAGAGGCAGACAGATATACGGACGTGACGAAACTATATGGTGTCCGTTTTTTACTATTTTGGCTACGGAACCCTAAAAAATTATTAGCCTAGCCATTTAGGTAACAGATTTAGGCAACATTTTTCATTGATGCTCCGCACCTATTGGTCGTACCGTATGTTTTATAGCCTTTCTCGATAAATGGGCTATCCAACACTAAAAGATATTTCAGATCCAAACAGGTAGTTCCTGAGATCAGCGCGTTCAAACAACTGTCTGAAAAAAAGTCCCCGTTTTTTTGCAACATTTTTCATTGGTGCTCCGCTCCTATTGGTCGTAGCGTGATGTTATATAGTCTATAGCAATCCTCGATAAATGAGCTATCCAACACTAAAAGATATTTTAAATTCGAACCAGTAGTTCCTGAGATTATCGCGGTCAACCAAACAAACAAACTCTTCAGCTTCATATCTATGTATAGTTCAACCTACCCTACCGCCCACGAACGGCGCGATTCCATTGTCGTTTCCTTCTGTTCCTATGGAACGTCACAGACAAGCAGACAAGGACCGAGTTAAACATTACTCTTTCTTCAGAAGGACTTTGTAAAAAGAACAATCGCGAGGGTTACAGCAGCGGATTCAGGATTCGCATATTTTAAATTTTTCTATCCAACGAAATCGACCAAGAGTAATGATCTAGATATGTTCTTGTTCTCACAATTTGATGATCAGAGCACACGACGCAATTAGTTGTATTCATTACTCGATTAATAGCTACTTTAAAAACCACGGCGAAAGTAAAAATATGCAAGAAGAATTTCTCTAAGGAACTTCCTTAAGAGTTCTCGTGAAACGCGTCCAAAAATTGTCGCAAATTATTGCCGCAAGTTGAAATTCTCCACAAACAATATCGCTTTTGAAAATTTATGAGCCAGCACTTTGGTTCTTTTTCAGAGGAGTATAAAATTGTGGTTTCCTTTCTAAAACTTTAGTTTACATAAAGTCAACGAGGTAATCAATCACGTTTATCTTGCTTAGAAAGTAGTCGCGAACATTCTCAGGAAAGTGTCCTGCAGACTTGCTAATGTGAGTGCTATTGACATGAGGGTGAGGCGTGAGGCTAAAGAGATTGTTTTTATACAAAAATTCTTTCATTTTTTAGTTTCGGTCGATTACAGCGTGTTTTTTTGTAACTAGTAACCCGATTTCTCCACTTTCTGTTTAAAAAATATATGCAAATAGGTAGGCTTTTTGTTTTAGCCCGCTGCTCCTTCCACGTATTATGTAGGTAGGTTTACCTATTTATATAGATTATACAATATTATAATCCTCGAAGAAATTTTCGAAAAGATAGTCATTACATAAAAATAATGTAATGACTAAGACTTGCGTATGTGCTTAAACATGCAAACATTCGCGGAAGGCGACTTTATATTATGTACCTAGAGATAGTGAAGTACACAGTGACTGGCCATTGTGATAGTAAGAATAGGTCAATGTCCTACGCTAGGTCATGGCAATATCGTCACAATTAACAACATAAAACCTCTTTCGAAATAAAATAGTCATCGACAGCTGTCTATGGTCTCTGTAAATGAATATATCCAAGGCGAACAAGGTCGCTTCGTTAGCAGTTCGCTATTAATTGCGATGTTGCAATTTTTCTCACTAAGCTCTTGCCTTTACCACAGAATAAGTAATAGTACAACGGTTTTACTTTGATATTTTATGAGAACCTTGTTGAATAACCGTAAATTTAAAGCTACAAACTTTCTTTTTGAGTTTTCCTGGCATTGTACTATTTAGAATGATGCCGAAGTCATTGTTAAGTACGAGAATGGCATGCCTCAAAGTTTATAAAGTTGTAGCTTTGCGTTGAACCACATTAATCGTAATTGCAGTTTTGGCGGTAAGCTGCAAAGGTTTACACTTCTGTAATTCTTTTTTTTTTCTATAACATTGCCATATTTAACTTTTAAGTAACCTGACAAATGTTGTCACAATAAAAACCTGAATTTGAAATGCATGTAGATATCTATCACGACATTGATTAGACAACCTTATCAGAAGATAAGACATATTTTTACCACTATCGCGACTCATTTGAATATTCGTGGTAAAGTACTATACTAATAAAAATATAGATTATGTTTACTATCGTTTTTAGTAATATAAATAAAATACTAACGCACTCAAATTGTCCTTATCGAGACGACGAATCGAGAGACGATATCAAAGATATAGACAGAAAAAAAACTCATTAACACGATTACAATATTCGAGAATTACGAGTTACGGCAATCAATGGCTTCATTTATGGGATATTCATATAATAATGACATTATGGAACGCCCTGGGAGTGCTTCCATAAAGTAATAACTACACAATCCTAGTCATTAGTCATACATAATCGAATTTGACTTATTGTAGCCCCTACTTTCGTTTCTATTATGTAATAGAAAGTAGATACTTGAGTTTGCCAGGGGGCTTATTGCAAACATTGTACTGTACTCAAACAATGGTAACGCCCGCATTTGAAACCATACGTAATCAAATTAGTACTTGGTAACCGGATTAATCCATCGGCTTTTCGATCTGATTTGCTTGACAAGCCAATCGGCTTGTTCTATTAAGTGATTGATGCTGGTGGATAAGTAGACATGTCCGATGGTAAATGATGGAGTTTTGTAATGTTCTTTGCGGTATGGTAAAGTTTTTATGTAACAATATAAAGTAGTGTTAGATAAGATATCGTTGGTTTTTATGCACGTTTTAGTAGCCTGATAAGATTGCCTGTTATTGTATTTTTAATTACTAAATGGGTAAAACCTAGTTATGTAAAAACAAACGAATACAAGTTTAAATAAATTAAAACTAAGACCTTGAACTGAAGTTATTTTCGAACTCTAAAACACTGGTCAAAGTACAAAAATTACAATTCTTATGAACGTCTTGGCGCAATTTGGAAAAATATGGCTTTACATTGAATGACACCAATGCTAGTAGCTTATGCTCGTCCCTGTTCTGGCCTACCTATAGGATCTCAAATTAAAACAGCACTCTCGGAGAGACTTCAATTTACAGAACCAATTTATATGTCATGTAACGTTTCAAAAATATTATAAAACCGCAATAAAACAATCGATATTAAAATTGCAAGGTTAGGTCTCCAGGGATATAATTCATCTCTCCACCCTATTTATCATATAAATAATAGAAAGTATTAGAAAAGAAAATACTTACTAGCTACCTATGCCTTCAAAATGTGAAGGTTATACATACAAATAAGCCTGAAGGTCAGTTCTAAGCATGCTTAAACACAGGCTTATGCGTAGGCTTAAAGTACTGTTAGTTATTTAGTGACCTAAGTACTACTCAATCACCGTGTTTTGAATACTTATATCGTTGATCTAATTAAGGAGAGCGACGTATGTCCGTCTGGTATTTTTTAAGCCATTGTCTAATTGTGGCGATGATACTTGTGGGGAAACAGTACTGATGCAACAAAATTATATCACAAAAAAAGCTTATAATAATATTGGATAACATACAAGTAACGGATAGCTGCATGGCCCATTTTATCAAATTTCTTATACTAACTCTCCCTTGTATAGAATTATTCAATACAATTTGTGCCTCAGTGTGTATTTTGTTTGTTTATCTTCATAAACAAACAAAATTCACACTGAGGCACAAAACCAGATTAAACTTACTAACTTCACATTTAAGCATGCACTCAAGTAGCCCTTATGCAATGCCCATAAAATATATAATATAATAAAATACCCGAGAAAATCCGAATCAAATCTAAATTAAATAGCTCTATATAAATTAAATAAAAACACTTTTACTGCAAAAATGTCATTACACCGTAAATGATTACCTAAATGATAAACAATTATCTAAATAGGTAATTAAAATACATACAAAGAAGCTGCATAGATAACATTCTCCTATTTCCTAATTATATTTATATAGGTATTATTAATTATGTTATTTTGCTGTGCCCGACGGGGTCCACGATGGTCTAATTTTAAGCCTACCACCTAAGCATACATCGTGGAATGCAAATAAACGATTCAATTGAATCCAACAGTAAAATAATTTTTCACTTCGGATCAGTATTTCCTGAGATTACCGCGTTCAAACAAACAAACTCTTCAGCTTTATAATATTAGTATAGATTATGTGAAGAAGAAAAGAAATCAAAAATTAAATCAAATAATGAATGTATGGCTTCATGAAGAATCAGTATACATGCTTCTTATATATTATTGAATAGTCACTTATATTGTACCTACCTATGTACATTAGGCATATGTCAATCATGTATCATGGGGGAAATTCATTACGTTAAATATATGTTTTGAATCATTTTACTTAATAAATAGCTCAACATTGTCGTTAATATTATTTCAAATGTTGTAATTAAAATTTTGGAAATTAATGGTACGTATCTTGCCTTATGACAACGATATTAACCAAATATTTAAACCAAAATAAAATATGTAATTTCTGATCCGAATAAGTACCAAATCTAATCGTTAAGTGAAGGACAATTGTAAAAATCTGGAAGGAAATTATTGAAAAACAACAAAAACTTCTGACCTTGGTCAACAATTAGCTGAAACGCTACAGTCAGATTTCATCGGATACAGGAAAGACTACATACTACAAAATAATAACCAAATGAACGTAATTATTGCTTGAAAACAGACGATTTATTAAGGAAAACCATTACCGTTAATATTTGAAACAACATTCCAGAATCCTATATTTTAATAATTATGTCTAAAGTTTCAACCGCTCAATTTAATTTTCCACTACAGAGACCAAATAAATTGTCTTTTGCAAGTGAGGTAACTCCACATTCATAAAGTTCGCAGACCTCGAAACGTCACACCGGAGAATTTATGGTCCCAAAACATTTTTTTTTGTTTTACCGCCGTCGCACCAGTTAATCACAAAAAGTCGTAAAATTCTCTTTTCTGTCTGGGTTCGGACATGACCGTGTCATATATCGTTTCATTTTTCAAAGGCTTTTTAGGGTTCCGTAGCAAAAATGGCAAAACGGAACCCTTATAGTTTCGCCATGTTCGTCCGTCCGCACCTTTGCTTAGACTGTTACTGCTAGGAGGCAGGGTACCTCCTCTAAATGTAAAATGGGGGTGTGTTTTTTTTTTCTTACCTACCCCATCGTGTGAGGTATCATTAGATAGGTCTTTTAAAAACGTTTAGGGGTTGGGAAGACGATTTTTAGATTTAGGGATATGTTTGTAAAATATTAAGCTTTAAAGTGCAAATTTTAGATGTAAAAAAAAAATCACGGTAGTAGTATATATAGTCAAATTAAAAGGAAAACTATCACAGCTAAGAAGGCTTTACAAGTTTACGAGTAACAGCTGATCAAATGAGAAGTAACAAATTTTTCGTACAAATTCCATTGAAAAATATTATTAAGTAGATTTAACGTTGTAAGTATGAAACAAAAACAACAGAAAAGCCACTTCTTAAGCCACATTATTCGGATGGGGGAGGAGGGGGGGGACTACTTACGTAGTCCCTCCCCTACATTGTGCGTGGCCCGACATGCACTTGCCCGGTTTTTTTATTCATCCCACTTCTGCTCCGTAATTGGTTCTTACTTAATATTGAGAGCGCTAGCACGCTTGCTTATCTAATTTAAGAGGAGGGAATTTAATTTAAAACTCCTTCGATTCTCTTCGTCCGCCTTATTGTTGCTTATTATGCGTAGCAATCTTTGTCTAGCTAGTGCATCTACTTTTGTTCAAAGATTTTGCAAAATTATTATTCCTTCACTTAGTAAGTTATATAGTTATTGCTGTCGGAAATGAGACTGTATCGATTAGATTTTTAATTTAAGATACCATTAACAACTCATAAGCATTACTTATAATTGTAGAGACAGTCTTTATCGGTAATGGCAATGCTTCTCCTGATACCAATTTGTTATTTAATGACGCATCAACATTACCCTTATTTAGTTACTGACGCTGAACGAGGAACGTGGGAAACTCTCCATTCGTGTTGCACTTTGGATGGCAATGAGATTTCTTGTGCTAGATACTGTAATCGATGTAATTATAGCGTTGATTTGTTTATAAAACAAAACTATCGTATAAAATTGGACCAGTCGTCTCGTTCGATTACGATGCTAGCGTATATACAGCGTCGCACGTGCGTGCTAAATAACGCGTAACCTTGCTCTCCCCTCGTCCTGCAGGAACCGGTCGATCCGGCGCATACCGGAATATCGCTTGGAGACAATAGTGGATCCAGCCGACCGAGATCTCTCGATTCCCTCGAGATATACCTCGCGGCAGTTCAACGACAAGAAAGTAAATAATGACCAAGGATCAAGAAACCTGGTTTGCCTTTTGTGCAGCCATTTTTTTCTTTACAAATCTACTTCAGTAGATATAAGTATGTTTAAACTGTCCCAAAAAAAACACGCCCCGCCATAATATTTATAAAATGATTGTTGCAAAATTCTTGGCCTGGGAAAATATGGTTTCCGTTGCGTAATATTATGCACTAAACTAAATCGAGACGACGCACAACATGATAGTCTTGGATTACAACACGTAGACCGATTCTTTTTTAGAAACCTGAAGCAAGTATGCGTGGGCTTTGTCAAGGCTGACCCGATCTACAGTCGATTGAACTAGTTGCATATAATCCAATCAAAGCAAACAGCCATGGCATGCCTCAATACTCTTGATAAAATGAATGCATTGAAAACCGGTTGTCTATTAATGTACATCAAATACAAGGTGTCTGGACAAGTCTACGAAATTCCACTTTCTGTGAAAGTGACCGCGACGGAGCACTTGTTTTGATTGAAAGTAGTTAAAAAATAAAGCTTAAATGGTTTCTTTGTTGTTAGTTTCTATTATAGTAGTTAAATCACAAAGAAAAGTGAAAAAGAAAAGGCGATAGTTACCGAATTGCCAAAAGTGAATAAAACAGAGCCGCAAGCTATAACCACAAAGTTAAACAATAAATAAACGAAGGATTTTCGATGTAATCCACTTCCGTGTATTTTACGGAGCAGTAGATACCTTAAAATGCTCAACAAGCCGTAACAAGAGACTATTTCCCTCACAAAGCCTTTCAGCTCTGTCGGATCCGACCCTAGGCCGTTGAGCGTGTAAGTAATTACTGCTCTGCCCTAATTCCTGGTGGCTCTCTGATCCCGACTACTGACTCGACTGACCTGTTTGCTTCCAATGCAGTTTGCATTGGTTTGTTGAACCGTTGAGTTTCAACGAGAGCGTTTTATAAATTGGTTGAAAAGCTAACAGAAGCTCGAAGCTGCTTTTTATTAAATATTAATGTAGATTTCACTTAATTTACGTAACAAATCTTAATCTTTAGAATAGTAACTAAGATCTTGAATGTATGAAGAAGCTAATTTTTCAAATAGAATTTTGATTTCTAGCTCTGGTTTCCTATGCCAGACAAAAAGGACTTGAAAGAAAGTAGCACTCTACTCACTTTTGAATTACGTATTAAAACGAAAGTCTATTATTTCAGAACGTCGTAAACTCTGCATTAATCATAATTTCATTACTTTTTACCCTATTCATGATCAGTATAAAAGTTATATAACGTGATTTGTTCGCGCTTGACTTTCTGTTACGGCAACGGATGCTAATAGAACGATTGTAATACGTTTTATGTCCGAACAATGGGGTCAAAATAATTACGCTATCAACACTGCTGACGAATAAGAAGTATCGTGAGTTTGAACAATGAAGTTATGGTTGCCTACGACTAGAATACACGTTACGTTGCGTCATGAATGCCTGGAGTTTTGAACGTAACACTACTGAGTTATTTATAAAGAGTGATACCGCCTTGGTTATATCAGAAATACATCAAAGAGATCGGGTCAACCTCGAACCTGATGAGAAATTTAGTTGGAAATTAATCACCTCCCTGAGAGAACTGTATTATGATATATTTACAAAATTTCAAGTCTATTTACATGTAATTTCGTTCTTTGAATGCAAATATAAGTCTCTAATTGTTTTTGCATCGTCATGTCATGATGTTTCACATTTTGATTCGACAGTTATTATTTGTAATGATTCTCTGACGTCTTAAAGTCGAAGCACTGACCTTCAACCGTGTTTTATTTAAGCCTATTTCTATGTATGCTGTCTTCTGCATAAGCATTTTTATCTAGTTTTTCAAGAGGTAATCTACAGGTCTCTTAATGACTGTAGACTTAAGTATTAAGGTACAAGACATTAGAACCAAAATGGAGGTTTTACTTTTATCTTGTTTTTCTTCACAATACCTCCTCTCTTAGTCTCTTCACAATAAATTAGCAACTCTAGGTTCTAACAAGTGAATAAGTACGTTATTCATCTAAGTGTAAGTTTGACGAGTAAACAAAACCCTTTGTTTTGTTACGATACTTAAACAAACGTGCTTCTTATAATATAATATATAATGTGTCATTCTGATGTAAGAAATACTAAGTACTCTACAGTTTCATAAAATCCGTACAGTAGTTTTTGCGTGGAAAATCTATTCTATCTATTCTCACAAATGTTTGCTTCTATTATACTATTAGGAAAAAAGAAAACTAACACGAATCTTGTAGATAATTAAAATCATAAAAAGTGGAATGTGTTAGTTGGAACTTTGTTATAATTATCACATTTTTTGTTTTTCACAATAAAACTATAATTGCACATTTAGTTTACGTAATTAATGGTTTAATTACAATTAAAATTCTTAAGCAGAAATACATTTTAAAATCCGCTTAATACAGTCTTGTTTAAAGTAAAATAAATTTGTTGGAAATATTAATAACTACGAGAGCTACGAAGCTAAAAACTATTTTTTTTTTTGATTTCTAAATGTAAACAAACCCGTAGAACACTTAAAGTATCTATGAAATCCATGGAGTCAACGATGTGACGTCACAAATCATAATTATCCCCGTTTTAGTACAGTACTTATAAAACCAACATACTTTAATTTGGACTTACTCTGAAGCCTATCACTACGTCGTAAAGTCTAATTTAGATTGTTTCTTCCCATTTTACAAAACGGGGTTTCGCCTTACCACTCAAAGTTAGTACTCCCTGGAGCGCGGTTGTAGTTTTGTTCTGTTAGTCCCTTTTCTCATGTTCCAACTGCCGTGTAGTCGGTGCCTATCCGATTGCTTGTTAGGAAATTGTTTATGGGCAAAAATTATGGATTTCACTGGTCCCGGTTGGTAGGCAGGCGAACGAAACATGCGCACCTTAACCTCCATTAAGTTTTAAAGAGCAAATTGACGGTTATTGGAAGGTTTTTCGGCAACCAAGACGGAAAATATGAAAGATCTTTAATCCGGCTTAAAAAAGGGATGCAGGCTATGGCACACCTAAAAAGGTTGCATTGGTTTGCTACTAATTATTGTAGCCTTAATATTCTTGAGTCACATCCCTGATAAGTGAGTTTTCACCGATTTGAAGGAGATGATGACGTAAAAATGTACCTATTACTTAATAAATCGGTCAAACTTGTATGTTTCTGTGGTGAATTCAAATTGTAGGTCGGAAATGTAATAACTTAGTATAAGATTTACATTTAAACTACAACAACAAGTAAATAGATTCTGTATCACATATCCTTGAACCTGCGCGACTTGTACTAATTATACAATTTTGTAGATTACGGGTCTACCGCGTAAGTGAATTTAACTTCGTACATTAATAGCTGATGTAGAAAATCTTTTAGAAAAACTCCATATATCTTCGAAAACCTCGGAAAGTAATCGTTCTGCAATGTTATGTATTTTCTCTAGTTTCTACGACACCCATGGCAAGTTATGGGGTAACCCTATCCTTAATGGTGCCACACGGCACCAAAAAGTAGGTTATTACATGACTACAGGTGAAATATTATATGTTTGTGCAAAGTCGTTCCGAACAGAAAGTTTTGCGAGCAAATGAAAGCCTATCTCGTCTTTTCCCCTCGTTTTCCCATCGCAAATATTGATATCGAACACACAAACGGAAAAGAAAAAAGGTTGTAAAGGGGCTATATTGCCCGTTTTTCGGTTATTAATATTCATTTTTGTATGTGCTTTTGCGTGTCGATTGGGAATCGGGGATACATTCTGGAAGTACGTTCGAAAAATTTTCCTCTTAATATTCGCTGATGGCATTTAAATGGAATTCGCACGTCATACAAGTGTCGTGGGAAATGTGTGTAGCGAAATAGGAAAAACAATAGCAATTACGTTTTATGGTATTCCGAATGCATTGAGTACCTACGTCACTGTTTAATGTGGTTATATTGTATCAAGGATAATCGCGAAAACCGAGTCATTGCGAAAATTCTTAAACGATTGAAAAGTGTTATAAACCAAGATAAATTTTCGCTATCTTCGTAGCCATTTTTAGGATAATTGCAGAAATATGTTCGCGGGTTCGAATCTTACCCATTATATTACCGACGTGAACCCACTCCTAACACAAGCCACTGAGCTTAGCTGGTGTGGTTAGCAGGATTGCTAGTAATGTGGGACTACATTCCTACATTGCTAGTTATCTTTAAAAAAACATGTAAAGGTGAAACGTAAGGTTGTATATTGCTAAATGATTTGATAATAGATCGATAGAATCGGTCACACACCTACCTATTGACTATAACTATGACTGCCTCTGTGGCGCGGTGGGAGCGTATCTGACTGCTACGCAAGAGGTCGTGGGTTCGATCCCCATCCAGGATAAAACTTTGTGTGATGAGCACGATGGTTTATTTTGTGTCTGGGTGTTATTTACCTATAATATGTATGTATTTAGAAATATATAAGTATGTTTATCAGTTGTCTAGTTTCCATAGTACAAGCACTGCTTAGTTTGGGATCAGATAGCGTTGTGTGAGTTCTCCCAAGTTACTATTATTATTATTATTACCTAGTTGTATCTTTGGTTACCACGAGAGGCCTAGAGAGAAACTTATGTTAGGTACCAGTGCAACATAATATCAAATCAAATTCCTGAATATGTGCTCCAAGATTTCGAATAAAGCTTCCAATACAATAAAACCTTCATAAATAAGCACCTTAAATTTTAAATGAGGTCGTTGCCCGTTGTCTGTCAAAATTCTATCATTGAACAATACAGACACTTCCATAACAACTAACATTTCATCAGATAAACGATTTGACGCAAATGTCAAGTTATGGCATACTATCTTTTGTTCCGTTCCATTTATCTTTTACGTTACGTCATTGCGCCACCGCCCCGAGTTAACAACATTTTGTATTCAGGTTAGACTGTAACTTCTCACATGTAGGAAACACAGATGTACAGTCGGCAATAATACTTAGAAACATAATTAAATTGTCGTAAATATTGCGACGGGTTTAGATACTTTGAATCACTTGTTGTGTCAATTTTTAAGGTTCCGCAACAATATGAACCCTAACACAATGACTTGTTCAGCTGTCTATCCGTGGAGAGATATCTAGTTAAAATTAAGGGTAGATTAGGTACGCGAAACAGGGTTCGGCTCTCTCAAAAATGTATATAGAAAACCTAAATATTAGGACACGAAAAAAAATGTGTCACTAGTCAAAGAGTTGGTCTAGTAGATGAAATAAAGAAATTTAAGGATATGTCTTAATATGATCCCGCAAATAAATCTTGAAGTTGCGGAAAAATGCAAAAACGAGCATTTTCGTATTGTCATATTAATGGCGTTCGTAATCTAACATATGTACGAACGAATTTTCTACTTTATTTTGACCTGCGCTCCTGCGCACTGTGAAGTAATGGTTGTGTGCGGAAGAGCGAGGCCGGCGATCGTGTCGCTGTGTACGTAGCGCTAAATAAATAATTCACTCAGTGTAATGCCCCCTAAATGTAAGCCTCTAAGTTAACGTTAAAAAATACGCGGCTACTTATGCAAAATATGCAATGAAATCAAAATTCGTTGATTTGTAGTTGTATAATACAGTAGAATCCGTTTATAATGACATCGAAGGGAATTGACAAACACGTCATACTAAGCGGACGTCATACAAAGCATTTTTGTGAAATAAAAATAACCTTATTTTTTTAAGGTAAATACTTATTTTAATAGAGAAACAGCATATTAAATCAAAATCAAAATTGCGCGTAATACATGTTTAGTATATATTTCATTTTTTTACTTAAGAAATCAGATTATTATTTTTTTTACTTAGAATTATCACTAAAAACAATGCGTGACGTTCAACTGTCCATTGAGATTCAAAACAAAAACAAGCCATGTGCCGAACGTCCGTCGTCGGGAATCAACGGCCATTGCCGAAGGTGTAAAGAATCATGTCGGTCACTATAAATGGATAAAATGTAATAAAATTGGGTCATTATAAGCGACATGTCACTGTAAGCGAAGTCATTATATCCGACTTTGTTACAAAGAATTTTGTATGTGAACCAAACTTCGTTGTGTAATTACGTCATTATAGGCGGTTGGTCAATATAGGCGGAGTCATAATAAGCGGATTTTTCTGTATTACATTGAATTTAACAAGTGATATTTGTTAAATCCAACGTAATCGTATAAAATTTTATTTTCTGTCTGTTGTTTATTCCGTTGATAATTGAGATTGTTTTGCTTTCCATACGCAAAGGGCCCAAACGGCACTCTTTTGTTGTGGCAAATGCTGTCCTTACGTCCTTTTGTTAAAGGCATATATAACATTCAAACGAAATGATAAATCGATTTAAAATTCACAATAGTTACTACTACCTAAAACCTTGATCAAAATATCTATTGTAATTATATGAACTTATTCTTCTATCAAAAGATAATTGCTAACAAAATGATAGAATTTTATAGTTATGTATTTTTTTGTTAACGTACCAATCAATTGAGTTACATGTACCTACTTTACTTGCTGTTAAGAAGTCTATCTTGTGCCTAATGTCTTTTAAGGTCCATCTATGAAATTCGAGGAATAAAAATTCCATTTGTGTTTACCGACACATTTCTGCACTCAGCTACTGTGTAAATGCCTAGTTTCCATTAACATTGGTTGCTGTAACAAATTCAATTCATTTTAACAAAAAAAAACAGTATCATAAAACTTCGAATGATGCGAATTTTGAATTGTTTTATTTACAAACTTTTTTTGCTTACTGTACCACTTAACACAATCATTATACAAACCAAACACATTGACATGATGCTTGTACACCTCTTGAATCTAAAATCTCTGGTTTAAAATTCAACAGATCTTCAAAGATTTGCTTATCTTGTTGTAAAATTACAGAAACTGTTTCTTCGAAACTGCATTTAAAAGCAATGGCCTGAATTTTCATTTGAAACATGATTTATGTGACTTTTATATTTATTTGACATGTATGTATGATATTTATAATATTATTTCTGGTTAAAATGCATAGGAATAGGAGGATGAAGCATGGTTATAAAAATAACACCGAGTGCGTATTAGATAGCGAAAACATGAGCAAATACAAAATAGAATCAACTCGTTCGTAAATTCATTCGCATTTTAAACGTAAAACTCTCGAAACTGGGCTTGTAATTTTGTCAAAGCAGAAATCAGCGAATGACAATGACAAGGCTTTCAGTAACTGACAATTACCAATCTAGTATTGGCGCAAGCTGCCAACCAAATATCAAAATAGATTTTGCGCGGTAAATAACTAATAATTTTATATTATTCAGCATTCACCCGTGTTCGATTCTCGGAGATCTAATGCCGGGTATTCACGAGCACATAACTTTCGTAATTTCTTGCAAAATTTAGCACAGCAACCAATAATAGACAAGAAACCGAATGCGAAGATTACATTGTGCTAGTTTATTGCTAGTGTATATTTGATACTGTCATCTGTCGTTGTTCAGAAGTTGGCTGGATCGTGATGGAATGACTTTGGTATAACGTACCTACTGCCAGGACACGAGCTTCCTTTCTACGTACGGACCATAATGCGGATTGGTTGATATCACACGTCTTCGAACAGTTGGATCTAGGACATGGTGTTTTCCTCACAATGTTATGATTTTGAAGAAATCCCTGGTTGGGTTTAACAACCGACCTACAACTGACCTTCAGCTGCTCGTCATTCGGAGTCTAACATTCAAACTATTTTAATAGTACAATTCGTGTACGTTCATTCGGCCTTGTATGTCACGAGCTGAAATTATTCCAACTAAAATTATTGCACTACAGGAATTGCTTTCATTACAAAGTGCCTGTAAAAGGGACGGGGTAATAACATTAATGTTTGAAATTCATCTGGAGAATGCTTACCTGCCCCGCATCACGCTGACCAAACATAATATCAACTCGGCAACGAACGCGAGCGCCCTCTGATGGAATACCGCAAATGTTTACTTGGACGAAGCGTGTTTTCCCAACTTGAAACTGATGGAACTGTCTGAATGAAGTGATACGAAGTTATGAAATATTTGTCTTTACTTTTATAGGAAATGGTAGCTTAAAGGTAGCGTTCACATTAGTAACAATATAATATAAGTATTAATAGGATGTTACTAAACACAACTCAGAGCATAATGAAATTATTTTTAAAAACTTAACGGACTCTTAAATATTTTGTTACTTCAACTTTTGTCATTGCGTCTGCCAGAAGTGGAGAATTTGGTAACTCATCAAGAATTCATGTAATTATGACATATATTTTAACCTGGTTAAGTTAGGTCAGAAACTTTATTTTATTAGGATGTGTAGCATCCTAATAAAATAAAGTTTCTGACCTAATTTAAATATGCATTCAAATATGTTTTAATTTGAAAATTGACTCCACTAACTAATGGTCAGACTCAATAGTAATTTTATCTTATCAATTAGGTGCAATACTTAAATAGTATTATCATATACTAAGAACTATAAAGATAAAGAAAAAAGGTGTTCGGAAACGCACGAGTAGTCTATACTTCTATACTAATATTATAAAGAGGGAAGATTTGTATTTTTGTATGTAACGAATAAACTTAAAATCTACTGGACCGATTTCAAAAATTCTTTCACCATTGGGAAGCTACACTATCCCCGGGTGACAAAGGCTAATATTCTCGGTATCGTATTGATTCATCAATTGTGTTGATTTATATATCGTATAATAACAAATCATATTGTTTTGCGCCACAGTACTCCGTTAGTCATATTTCCCATATTCCTCACTAGCTGTCTCGCGCAACTTCGGCTGCGTATATTTTCCCCGTTTTTACAACATTTCTCATTGCTGCTCCGCTCCTATTAGTCGTAGCGTGATGTTATATAGCCTATAGCCTTCCTCGATAAATGGACTATCCAATAGTAAAATAATTTTTCAATTCTGATCAGTAGTTCCTGATATTACCGCATTCAAACAAACATACAAACAAACTCTTCAGCTTTATAATATTAGTATAGATATACACACGAAGTTCATTATCTCCTGCCACTCAAAATTTCAGTGGCACGACGTCAATTTAAACCTATAACTGGAGGAGCTATTAAACGATCCGGTTGTACGCGTTCTGAGTGCCTGTCTAATGAAATTAGCATAGCTCTCATACGTTATAGTGTAGGGGAGAAGCCAACCACAAAACTCCGAGATTACAGAAGGTAAGATTAATCACACAGAGACATCCGTTATCGACACGGAATCTTGGAACATCTTCCGAATATAGCGGTCCCAAGTGGTCTGTGGTTAAGTGTCGGTGAACGATGTTTACTGTGCGTAGTGTGAGAGCGTTTGTATGTAACGTGCCTTCTGTGCTCTTGGTCTTTTGTGCGTTAGTATAGTGGAGATCGGACGTGGTGCCTAGCCTCTTGTGTCATTCATCTGTTGATACGTGATTGCATTTATACATATTACGTACTACATAGTTCAATTCGCAATAGTAAATGATTACTGTCTATACTTCCATAAACACAGTAATCATTTACTATCTGTATGTTTTATTTTCTTGGTTAAACCGCTAGACCAATTTTGATCGAATTTAAATGGTATTTTTTTTTTTAAAGATAACTGGTAATATGGAATTGTGGTCCCACGTTACTAGCTACTCCTGCTAAGCTCAATGGCTTGTGTTATGAGTGGGTTTACGTCGGTAGTATAATGGTTAGGCCATTAGGCTACCGCTGCTTTTTATAATGTATAGACTAGATTAGAAGTACATACTTAATGTAAATACTGAGGTATAATAGGATATGGCTATTTTACTGCGATAACCGGAATCAACACGAGTGGAACGGCCAACATTATTGTGTAAAAATCTTGAAGTTATTTTTCATTACTTCACATTATTTTTATAGTTTTCTTTAATAATATGTAGTTAACGTTTAAATAATTTTAAAAAAACATAAAAATTACCTACCTATTTTTAAGGACATATAAGACAAAAGAGCAGTAAGGTTTCTGAAGATAAATAGTCTAGAAAGAGAGATACCTATTTTTAATTACAAATAATTAATAGGTTGTTAATAAACACAACTCAAATCAGTGTAACTATAAGTTGTTTTTAAAAACTCTATAATCTTATTTAATTTCATTTTCTCTCACCATCAGCTTACATATTTTAAATTCTACCTGCATGCCTAATGACTATACATCATTAGTCATGCAGGTAGATTGCTAGCCGATCTCTTCTATCATCTATAGATACTTACGACAGGATACACCAACCATTCTTGAATATTTAATAAGGCAATATGCCCATGAATCACATACAAGGAACCGCAAATAGTCTCTTTGCTTTATTTTGTAGTTTGACCGCTTACGCATACTATTTTAATAAATTAATTGCACTGCAAGGGGTCTGTGACTCAGTGCTTAACGAGCAAATCGAGAGATGAAAGTCTAAGTTAGAAAATGAGGAAATTATAATTTAAAAATGGTAACACAAGGTTAAGGTAAGTAGGTTTTAAACCTACTAGGACGATAAATTTTTTTTCATTGAATTATTTTAATTTTATATAACAGTTATTTATCAATTTCTGCTTCAATAGAAGTAAGTATTCTGACTGGTCGAATAATATAAATATTATATACAGCAGCTCCGGCCACGTGAATGTCAGTTTTTGCATCTATACTAATATTATAAAGCTGAAGAGTTTGTTTGTTTGTTTGAACGCGGTAATCTCAGGAACTACTGATCCGAATTGAAAAATTATTTCACTGTTGGATTCATCGAGGAAGGCTACCAATAGGAGCGGAGCAGTAATGAGAAATGTTGCTAAAACGGGAAAATTTACGCAGACGAAGTTGCGCGGGACAGCTAGTTAAAAAAAATGCAAACCAACTAACTTTCTTCTTCTTCCCGTTCCTATGCACTTTTTATGTAAATTTAAGAATTCATTTTTTCCACGAAAAAAGTATCAACGGTCATAATCGCAGTAGGAGCCACTGTCAGTTAACATTGCCATATAAAAGTCACAAGTTTTTTTTTTTTCAAATTACGTTTCATGAGATTCTGGTACATCTATACCACTGTCGGTCTATAGATGGATGATCGTTTTCTAAGAATGTTACACCTACGTGCCTCGGAGAGCATGTTCAGCTGTCGATCTTGCGCCTAATCTCTCTCCGGTCATGCTGGATTTTCGCCCCATCGGACTATGGAACTGAAAAATGCTCTATCACTCTACGTAGTTATAGTTGGATCAACGTAACTTGGCCGGATTGAAGTTGGCGACAAGTGGTTGCGCAGATGCATTTTTTGGACGTAAATGGTGACAGGAAGCGGGGGGCGGGAGCGGTAACCACACCAAGATAATTTGAGATGCGATTACGCATTACATCGTCATACCGAATTAGTATTAGTAACTCATGTTTATTGTTATTATTTTCGTAAAGAAATTGTTTTCAAACTTTCTTTAGTATTTACTGCTGTTCTAAATTTAATCTTTTATGAACTCGTACAAATACTTTTTTTTTATTGTTGAATTAAAAATTTTGTTAGTATTTTTAATCGATTAAACATAATGAATCGTTTTTGTAAGTAATTCTAGGGTTGCATCTATCTCTATGACATGCGCGAAAGTGATATGAACCTAACTTCAATCCGGCCGAGTTACGTTGATCCAACTGTAGTAGTCACATAGGAGATTGGCCGCTGTTAAGAGACCATTATACTGTAAAAGACTTGCAGTTAATGTTATTTTAATTTACCTTGACTCACAGTCATAAGGTTTACTTAGGCACTTTTATTTGATTTCGTAACTACACTATGGTAATGAGAGATGAGTCATGTTTTTATTACTCACTAACATTTACGCATTCAATAAGTCGGGCCATTCAATGTTCTGCTTCTGGATATAGGTAGTAGGTATTGTTACTTTTGTGTGTGCTGTAATTCATTATGCATTTACTACGGTTCATTTAAGCGGTGACCAATTGAGGTTTATAGTGTTTTTGTTGGGGTCTTGTCTGCCATTGTCAAATGCTTTGATTTATCTTGATACTTTATAGTAATTTTTATAGGCATTTCTTGCCAATCCCTACCTCCATACTAATATTATAAATGTGAAAGTAACTCTGTCTGTCTGTCTGTTACGCTTTCACGCTCAAACAGCTAAACCGATTTAGATGAAATTTGGTATGGAGATCGTTTGAGTCCCGGGGAAGGACATAGGATAGTTTTTATCGCGATAACCGACATCCACGCGGGCAGAGCCGCGGGCGAAAGCTAGTAATATATAAATGTGAATGTAGGTTTGTTTGTTATGCTTTCACGGTCAAACAGCAAAATCGATTTAAATGAAATTTGGTACGGGGATAGTTTGTGTCCCGGGGAAGGACATAGGATAGTTTTTATCGCGATAAGCGACATCCACGCGGGCGGAGCCGCGGGCGAAAGCTAGTTACTTTATAAATAAATGCGAGGCCCAACTCGCGTACATGAAAGGATAGAAAAATTTGAGGTCTAGTAATGTTACTAGACCTCAAATTTAATTTACTGTTACTAGTCCAGATAGGTGGTTCGATTCTGGCCCCGGTTTGGCATACGAAAATCTCGGGTTCGATTCCTGTATTATGTTATTGTATCTTAATGCTTGTCAAGGGATTGCATTCGTAAACGTTGTTAGATGTTGATTGATGTAAGTAAATATTGTTTTTGATATAGCTGTTAAGTTTAACTCATCACGCTACTGGTCCTATTGAAGAGGAAATATTTACAAGCCACTCTGGAATTTGCTCTCCAATGGCACAAAAGGCTGACAACATAGCCTTGCAGTTTTTCAATACATACTTTATTCCAGTGTTGGATTCAGGATTGTTGGGGGGGGGGGGCATTAACCAGATAGGGCCGTTGTTGCACCACTCCCACGAATGGAATGGGTGAATGGTAAATGATTTGGAGCATTATGCAAATTGTCCTTTATTAAAATACTTACTCTTGGTTACATTGTTAAACTATCGATTTGTACCATTATTACCCGAAGTTTTAATACCGTTTTATCTTACAACAATGTACAGACCACCCACTTTGGATTATTAGCTAGATTGCACATCATTAACAGTTAGAAATGGTAAACAGAGCTCAAACACACAACCTATTATTAGACGTACCAATAGCATATCAATTAGCTACTATAAATTACAAAACATCGATTTTTCCCGTTATCCGATTTTGCATTGAGCGCGTGCATGTTATCAACACGGGACGTAATCGCTCTTTGTGTACACAAATTGTAATAATCGTTGGATAAGCTTTGCCCAGTTTCATGTATTTTCCACTATTACAATTAGGGTTTAATGTCATGTTAAATTTACAATACACCGCGAGTCGTGCGCGCTGTTATAATTTTCCAATGAAAGGATCATTCCATTTTTCTAGACTCGCCGAACTCAGTTCTTGTTCAGGGACGCAAATACAGGCTGAGTACAGCTGAAGAGATCCTACAAACTCTTCGTTTTGGGGTAAACCTGCAAAATAAAGGTTAGAGGAATGCCATTATAGACTTCCCTTACTATTCTAACAAATCTTATACCTTTAAACGAGCAATTCTTGTATAAATCGGCAACGGCTCCCGCTATTTTCATGAAATTTATAATGCTAAAGGTTTCGGAGGCAATAAATCGATCTAGCTAGCTCTCATTTTTAGAAACGTTTAAAAAAAATACGGAGCGAAACTCGGTCATCCAGGTACTTAAAATTATATGCACAAAGAACCGTGTACAGCAAGATTTTTTTTTGTATCGACTCCCTCTCATTTCTCTAGTAGTAGACTAGCAGTCTTGAGGTATTACTCAAAACAGTTTGTAGTCTCTTTTACTTGTACTTTTAAATTCCGTCTTGGATTTATAAAATCTTATTCTCATAAAACCATACAGGTCACTTAAATGAGATAAACAATAAATATAATATGCTTATATGACTGCCTCTGTGGCGCGGAGGGTGTGTGTCCGACTGCTACGCAAGAGGTCATGGGGTTCGATTCGCACGCGGGACACCACTTTGTGTAATCCACAAATTGTTGTTCCTAGTCTTGGTGTACTTTGTGTCCGTGACTTGTATGTTTGTAAATTCCCCCGCGACATAGGGCTTGTAACCTAATACGGGAGTCGTCTTTAAAAAAAAATTATATATATTAGTGTCTTTTGTGACAAAGTCTTCGTCGTCCATCAGTCCTCCGCAGCCTGTTATATTTCTATGATAATATTGTTTATCTCGTTTATAGTTATAGTTGGTGCAACGAGTTACCACTAGCTAGATAATGCGTTTAAACGTTTAACGTAGATTTATTTCGTGCTTGGTCTAGTTTTCTCGTCGTTAAGATAAGAAATTAAGATATGCATTGTGAAATTATATAACCGTGTTGTTTTGATAATCCTGAGAAGGTATGATTCAACATGTAGTCCTTTATAATAATACTAGCTGTCCCGCGCAACTTCGTCTGCGTAAATTTTCCCCGTTATTTGCAACATTTCTCATTGTTGCTCCGTTCCTATTGGTCGTAGCGTGATTTTATATAGACTATAGCCTTCCTCGATTAATGGGCTATCCAACAGTGAAGATTTTTTTCAATTCGGATCTGTTCCTGAGATTACCACGTTCAAACAAACAAACTCTTCAGCTTTTACTGTTGAATAGCCCATTTATCGAGGAAGGCTATAGGCTATATAACATCACGCTACGACCAATAGAAGAGGAGCAGCAATGAAAAATGTTGCAAAAACAGGGAAAATTTACGCAAACGAAGTTGCGCGGGACAGCTAGTGAAATAAAAGTAATATCATTTGAGTATTAGTAAATTATAATAATGACATGGTTCATTACGCATATACCTACTACAGGAATAAAACCAAATATTACTTCATAATATTCTGCGTAAATTATGAGTTTGTATATGTATAATGATGATGTAGTTAAAAACCTAATACGCACTTAAGTACATATTTGGTAGCAAATTAGTTTTAATTCATTTACCACTAAATTGTGGTAAATACAATTTCTTATTAGAAGCTATTTACCCATTCATTTAGTTGAATATAAAAATAAGCATGCAAGTTTTTTGCCTGTTATATACAAGTAAATTAAGCAACAAAAACTTGGTCTAAACGCCTCTCTTATACCTACACTCATATTTTTGTGTTGGGGTTAATAACGGTGGAAAGCCTTATAAAGTTCACATCAAATCAAGTTCAAATGCCACCTAATGATTTACAATTTTAATGAAAATAAAAAAAAATAGATTACACTAATAACGAGTAGTCATGTTATCAAAATACAGTGATAAAAATATAACCGAAACCAAATGTGCTACTGAAGGGCGATGACCTTATTGCATGTTCGTATGCACTCGTATTCACTTGTAAAAATATTAATAATAAAATAGCTGTGTAGTCAATAATGTATGCATCGCTACGGGTCATTGACATACAAAAATGCCGCCGGATAAAGGACCTATTGACTTCTGAAGTCGACGCCTGGATTTATGTTTCTTTAAGTATGTATGCAGCCGTTTCAAATATCATATTTGTGCTTTGCTTATCTTGTAGGCAAATCGAAAAGGCTTATATCGGTTTATATCTGTGTCTATTACATGGCAGAGGGACGTAGAGCGGTATTTCAATCGTGTCACAATGGTATTTGATTAACCTAAGGTGCTTATCACGCGCTCCGGTTTCAATCCGGCGCCAGGCAGCAAGCGCGAAGTGTATGGCGATGTATGGTATCTTTCACACGTTCCGGTGTCCGTCCGTTCCGACCGCCATACACTTCGCGCCGGTTTCCCGGCGCCGGATTGAAAAAGGCCAAGACCTTCTATATTCCGTTTCGGAGACATTTGTCCAGCAGTGGCGCAGTATTTTCAAGTTAATACGAATTGCATACAATTTGTGTTATGATATGGATAGGTTCAGACGTATAATAAAGCTGAAATGGATGTGAAATGTTTAATATCAAAGTTGCTTAGCAACCATTCAAGCTTTAACACTTGTGTCCATGGTTGCTAAGCAACTTTGTTATTAAACATTTCACATATATTTTTGGCTTTAGTATAGTTCGATTAGTTCACATTTATCAAACTCCAGTTTTAATCTCGCAAAGTGTGAAAAGGATTCAAGAAACAAATCACCTGAATTTCATCGAAAACGTATCGTCAACGTTGATGTATTCTTCTGAATACGATACGATATAGGCTTTGAACATCTTAAAAGTGCTTACAGACATCGTTCACGGATACGGTTTCTCGGTACAACTCGCTTCAGACGATTCGCTTCAGACCATAGTGGTCTGAGAATACGTGCGTTGCTCGAGCGTATCTTCTGTACTCCCTATACTTTGTGACAATAGCCAGTAATCTTGCTATGGCATGCACACCCCTAGTTGTAATCTGATACATAAATATTGAACACTATTAGAAAATTCATTTCCGCTTCGTAGGAAGCGATAAACGGTATCGATTTATCAGTAATGAAAAGTTCCCAGAACAGACAGATATAGCGTTTCTAGGATACCATAATGTTAACAAATTGTGGATGGTAAAAATAATACAAGAACAATGATCGTTAGAGTCAGCTGTGCTACATTATCTAGCGAGTATGCGTCATCTTGTTTCTTTGTTTTTGGAAGTAAGATATTACGAGTTCAACCACGTGTGAATGAATAATACAAGTATATGCAATAAGAAACAACACTGGTACTACTAAATTTAGTTAGCAAAATAAAGGATCATTCCCAGTAGAACCATAGTTCCATTTCCATTGGTTCATTTCCATTGTTCCATTTGGTTCTAGTGAGACACTTTTTTCTCTTAAGAACCAACTATGAAGATGTTGGTTCTACTGGGAAATATATAAAATACGTGAATCCATTAATGATTCTAGTGAGAATGTTTTTTCTTATCGGAACTATGGTTCAAGTGAGAGAACCAAATAATTATGGAGATGTCGGTTCTACTGGGAACTATATCAAATACGTGGATCCATTAATGGTTATAGTGAGAATGTTTTCTTCTCTGTAGAAAGAATGGTTCTACTGGGAATGATCATGATATCCTTTACCAATTAGCAGATGCAACACTGGGCATTTTTTGCCAAAACTATTTGCGGTTATCATAATTGTTTCTGCAATTCCAATCAATTATACCTATGAGGAAATAATAGTTTTGCCGTATTTGGCATATTTGTTGGCCGGAAAGCCAAGGAAGCCAGTCACAGCCTAGCCTTTGTGATCTTTTCCTTGGATTAGACGAGTCCTAGCGGACAGATTGTTCTTCAGGGAAGATTCGAACACTTTTAATATGCTCGCTCGTACCGCGTGGTGATGCCACAAAATCCTATCCTTTATGAGTTATCTAAACTCTGGTTGACTGACTGCTCATTAACTGGAACGTGTAGACCAGCAACGTCGCAATTTCGCATTACCAACATACAGAATTTCTACGTTCTATTGCCAGTGTTCAGATTGTTACATCGATAGTATCTTGAGTAAAATTCTGCACTATATTAAACTTAAACCACAATATCAAACGAACTCCATCATACCGATACATCTGAATTCTGAACTAACAAAAATGTCGAGAGACGTGAGATTAGTCAAAACACAAAGCTAATGCTGTCAAAACAATGTCTGGAAACTATTAAACACTTGTCTCGAATAACTGTTTTTCTTGGTAATACGGTTGGCAGCTACTTCGCAAAACAGACTATCTAAACGGGCATCGTCACCAACGAAATAGTCGTATGTAATCGCGTGAAGGTAATGAGACTGGCTGGTAAAGTAAGATCTTACTGAAGACCGTTGTGCAATTACTTTAATATTTCTTATTGTGACCTTCTCGGACAAGGAATTACTAACCACTTCAACCCACTCTGTTCGGAAGTCGTCCCGAGATTCCGTGTCCGTGTGTGTTGTATGAAGCTATTCTTCTGTACTCTCGGTGTTTTGTAGCCGAGATTCATCTGGCAATCACTGTACTGAAAGTGGGTAGGGTTGATAGGCGACTGTCCGGCGCACATTGTGGACTGTGGTTTCTGTGATTTAATTTGGTCCTCAAAATAGGGTTGGTATTGGTACCGCTGGGGTAGTACCAAAGTAATAGTGTAGTGTAGCTTCAGATTTGAGTACGAGACGACAAAATAGCGTATAGCGTATAGCCCTATCTAGAGTGATCTTTTATACACCTTAGATGTTATTTGGATGTATAATATCTCCATAGATGTCACTTCGCTGCAAGTCCGTCATACATAATAAGCCAGAGTTCTGTCAACGTTTTAATTCTTACATTGATTTATTTCCAAATTTATTAAATAGCAGATTAGGCAAAATTCATACTAATATAATAAACTAGCTGTCCCGCGCAACTTCGTATGCGTAAATTTTCCCCGTTTTTGCAACATTTCTCGTCGCTGCTCCGCTCCTATTAGTCGTAGCGCGATGTTATATAGCCTATAGCCTTCCTCGATAAATGGGCTATCCAACAAAAAAAGATTTTTTCAAATCGGACCAGTAGTTCCTGAGATTAGCGCGTTTAAACAAACAAACTCTTCCGCTTTATAATATTAGTATAGATATGAAAGTAATGTCTGTTTTGTTACGTTTTGACGTATAAACGGCTGAACAGATATTATTTAAAGGTGCCAAGCCAAGGCACTAAAGGGAATGGACATACCATACTTTTTTATTGCGATAGCCAATATCAACGCGAAATGTAGTGCAAAATAAAATAAATTTAGAATATTATTTAATACAATAACATTATAAGTGTTAACCGGATTTACTTAAATAAGGATAAAACTATAAATTGACATCCAATGGAGAGTACCACTTTTGTTTACTGCTCAAATTAACCCAATGGTAATTATATATAATATAGTGTACAATTGTTATTTATGGGCTTATTGTTACAAAATATTTATTACTTCACTAGATGTGTATGTGTTTTGATTTTATTTATAGACATGTTGAGTTTATGTTATTATAGCGTACATAATTGGTGTTTCCACAACAGGCACATAGAGCTCCTTTGTGAGAGAGAGTTATCTTAAACATGTTTTGAAATTTTGTGAGTTGTGATTACATTTCACTATCTTAAGTCTGAGAATGTTTATAGCTGCTAAGAGGTACTGTGAACATACGGCATCAATCTATACTTATATTATGAAGAGTAAACATTGTTTGTCTCAGTGGTTTCAGAGATGATCTGTAATCTCTAAAACTACTAGGCCGATTATGATCATAAAAATTATCCAGCCTACCTGTGGCTTTGCCAGGCGCGGTTGCAGGATGGGGGGGGGGATCAACAGGGGCTTTTGCCCCCCCCAACTCGAGTAAATGACCTTTTTTTGGGGAATTTGTCAATTTTAACACTGGACTGGGGTGTTTAGGCAGGCAATTGCACCCCCTTCGATGGTAGTAAGTAGATAGTGTACTGGTGTTGAATTAAACCTCCCCCCCTGAGCGGTTGAGTCACCCGGTTGATGCCGCCCACCTAGAACAAAGTTCTGCCTGAGTTAGCGATAAAATGTATGCATATGACCTTCCCCAAGCTTTTGATTAAGTAAAAAGAAAGTTAGTGCTCTTTTTCTTAAGTCATGGTTACGCCACCGACAAGAGGGTGGGGTGTATCTTTCAGTGGCAACGAGTCCTTAGAACACTATTATTTTCGGCTTCCCTTTGATTTCTAGTTAGCTATTTAATATAGGTATGAAGAACCGAGTCCAACTATTATCGAATTCCCTTAGAAAAATTTTAACCATTCGCCGCTGGTATCTTGTCTGGCTTACAACCCTTGTCAACAAGATTTGTGGCATAGCCCTGTTCTAAATTACTGACCTGTTCAGTCAGTACCCCGAAACACGTTATCAGATTTAAAATAAAACACTAAAAGACACAGATTACCCCGTGCTAAAAGATAAACCTGTAACATATTTTATAGTCATTTTTTTCAAACGCCATTACTGCGTGCAATAACAAGGCAATCTTAGATATATATCACTATAGATTTATAAATAATTCTCTGTAAGTTATTACGATGAATGACTTCATATATTTATACAATCGTGGTCTTCAGTTTATTTATAAAGTACGAGTAAGACTCCCGCGATGTTTTGATTTCGCGACAGCCCTACCCCGATACTGTTCCTTCGAACTCACTTCTATTTCATCACTAAACTCATATTTTATTCACGGAAAAATCGCCTTGCAATACTTCTACTATGCGAAATGACTGTCCCAATTTTCTATTCTTTATACATTTTTAAGCAATGCACAAAAGGATAGGTGGAAGTTTGACGTGTGTCTGTCTGGAGCACTGACCAGGGGGCTTAGACAAAGGACACACGCTTCTCTTTCCACACACGCTAACGCGAAAAAATGTATGCATTTGACATAAGGTTGACAAAACGTCACGCGACTGTTGCTGAATTTGTAAACAAAAACCAACAGTAGCGTGTGCGGAAAAATAAGTGTGCGGCATTTGTCTAAACCCCCTGTACTAGCACGCTAGACAAGCTAAAACAACAAAACGTCCATTTGATTTTGACGTTTGGATGGTCATTTGACAAAATCAAATGGGCGTCTACTCTTTTTTTTTTTTTTTTTTTTTTTTTTTTTTTAATATGGCACTACTGTCGATGTCGACAATTCTGCCAAAGTCAGACGTGCGATGGAGGACAGGACGGTCATTCGATTCGGCATTTGAAATTGCTGTCACTTTGTACTATTAGAGGTCCGTAGTATGGAGTTATATAAGGACTATCTGACCCGCGCAACTTCCGTCTGCATAAATTTTCCCCCTTGTGCAACATTTTTCATTGCTGCTCCACTCCTATAGCCATATAGCCTGCCTCGATAAATGGCCGATCCAACAGGAAAATATTTTTTCAATTCGGACCAGTAGTTGCTGAGATTATCGCGTTCAAACAAACAAATTCTACAGCTTTATAATATTACTATATACTAGATGAGTGTACGATTTATTAGAAAGCTGGTTTAATCGGGATGGTTCTGAACTTCGTTTAATAAAAATAAATTCTGGCGTTTTGAAGATAAAATCATTTGTTTGTCTCATGCGTTGGTTTTTTGTAAATGATAAAAACATTATCTTGTATTAATTTGATGTTGTTATAATAGGACCGTTTACAGTTGACTGATAAGTAGTATTTCTCCGAATTATACAATAGTTATTTACATTACCGCTGTATGATTCATCGGAATTAACGACGGTACACTGAACTTAATTACTTTCCATTAAATTTGATTGAGAGCACATATTCGAAATGACCTAAAGTGATATAGGTAACGTAGTAATTGCATTTTAATTTGATGTGAGGCTTTTTGTGTGTCGTGTTTTATTTTCTGTACTCTAGGTATGTGTGAACATACCTAGAGTACAGAAAAAAAAGAGGACATGTAGAATGTTAATCTATAGAGCGTACTTTGTCTTGGCTCAAGCTTAGCATAAATAAAACTTGAAGAAAATCTTGACAAAGCAAATACTGACCGTTGACATTTTTGGCCATAGTGCAAGCTTAGAATAATCTAAGAGTATTATATCAACAATTAATCAATAATGTGTCCGGCTGCTACGCAAGAGGTTGGATCGATTCCCACACGGGACACCACTTTGTATGATCCACAAATTGTTGTTCTTTGTCTAGGTGTACTTTATGTCTGTAACTTTTATGTTTGTAAAGTCCCACGCGACACAGGGCTTGTAACCTTATGCGGTAGTCGTCTTTTTTATCAAGAAAAATATTGAAAAAAAATCAAAGGTCAGCACGCGCATCTACATGTTTTGTTGTAATGTTTACCTAAGCTAAGCTTGATCTAAGCCAAAGTACGCTCTATAGATCTCAGCCAACAGGTCTTCAACCAGCTTACAAATCCTGAGAGTACAGAGGGTTACCAATTCGAACCGCCTTTAGAATAAAAAGATCCGAAATGCTCTCGTGGTTCTTGTTCGTGAACGATGTCTATGTGAGTACTTTTACTACGAGCGAAGTGCGTATGAAGATTACCTTCTGTTTCATCAGTATTTTTTAACATGGAGCTGATGTTAATTTCACACGGAAACAGTTTAAATGCCGGTTAGATTAACGCGATAATTAAGCGAGTTACGGACACGTGGTTGACATGTCACCATCTATAATGGAACATGTGTTTTTAACGTACCATACAGTTATCTCTGGTCCAATGACTCCTTGAATATGACAGTCAATTTTTAAAGTCTATGTATTAAATATTATTTGTCGTTTGCCATAATTCTACAGCCAATCAGATCTTTACTAATGTAAATTTTCCCCGTTTATGCAACATTTTTCATTGCTGTTCCGCTCCATTTCTTTTTTTCTTTTTTAAAAAAGACGTCTCCCGCACTAGGGTACAAGCCCTGTGTCGCGGGGGACTTTACAAACATACAAGTGACAATAATTTGTGGATCACACAAAGTGGTATCCCGTGTGGGAATTGAACCCTCGACCTCTTGCGTAGCAGTCGGACACACTCCCACCACGCCACAGAGCAGTCAAAATTGGCAGTAGCGTGATGTTATATAGCATATAGCCTTCCTCGATAAAGGGGCTACACAACAGAAAAATATTTTTTTAATTCGGACCAGTAGTTCCTGAGAATCTACATAATTTTATGTACTACTAGCTGACTAGTAGTACATAAAATTATGTAGATTATTCGTCAAACAATATAACAATATAATAGTATAATATTTAATTATATATTTTCTGGTATATGTTTATAATTAAATAACTTAATACTCATGACTTTCTAATATCTAACCGCTATTAGATAGATAACATTTTTGGATCGATACACATTATTTTTGACGTCATAACATCACAACGAAATTGTTACACCGATATTTTTTAAAGGCCTACTTCGTTTTAATCAGGAAATAAACTCAGGTTAAATCAGAATTCATTTCATGTAGTAAATACAGAAATTGTATTAATATCTACTCCGACTGTCCCAAATTTTATTCATCTACTTGACCTTTAAGAAAACTAAATCAATATTTACTGACAATTTCTACTGAACGCCAGATAAAACGGTACTAAATCGAAGATTCTCAAGCTGATTTTATTTACTGAACAAGGTTTGCTATTCCTTGACCTCGCTCCTCGCTGCCTTGAGTCACGGGCTAATGGTGACTCAGTCTCGATGTGATATCGAATCATGATCAGTGTGGCTGACGCATTAGATTGATTTGTTTGATATAAAATTCGTTTGAATGTTTTGTATTGTCGCTAGTTGTATTGGCAAGCGATGTAAGACTGTCAAACTTGGTTATTGATCACTTTATAGTTTGTACTTTCGTCTTTTTAATAATACAATGTTTGAATAGCAAGAGGTTGAGTGAGTTACATTGGTTTGTTTGAATACGTTTCTATCTCAAAAGATATTGGGCAAGTTTATGGGAAATTTGCTACGGAGGTAGTTTGAAACTTGAATAAGGTTACTGGATAAGGCTGTACTTTTTATCGCGATCCTATCCGCCGGGGCGAATCTACGGACAAAAACTAGTAGGTAGCATAAAATATTTAAATATGCATCTGTAAGAAACATAATCCGTTTTTTTTTATTTTTTTTGTTACGATTCGGTTCCTTATACACTCTTTATAGTGTTTACCTTTTTCTTGATGTATCTTACAACTAGTGCGGTCAGATGCTTGGCAAGCAGCTACACGGTCCGGTAGTACAAAAAAAAACTGGGCAAGTACATGTCGGGTCTCGCAAAATGTAAGGTTCCGTAGTCAACCCAACCCCTCCCTCCATTCGAATAATGGGGCTTATGAAGTGGGTTTTCTGTTGTTTTTGTTTCATACTTACAACGTTATACCTACTTAATAATAATTTTCAGTGGAATTTGTGCGAAATCTTGTTACTTCTCATTTGATCAACTGTTACTCGTAAACTTGTAAAGCCTTCTTAGCTGTGATAGTTCCCCTTTTAATTTTACTATTTATACTACTACCGTGATTTTTTTCACATACTCAACATCAACCATTTAGCTGGCAGGGGGGATACTTGACTCTAACAAAAAATTGCACGGAACCTAAAAACTGTTTACAAACAGCTGAGATTCACGCATTGAGGCCTATTCATACGCTGGCGCTCGTGTTCGTCCCTTTTGAATGTCGCTTTAAACTCGAGGGTATAATCAATATAACATCAATAAAATAAGGAACTCGAGCATAAATTGCGGTATTATTTTCATCAATTACTTCGTCCATAATTAAATCTGCGAGTCTCCTAAGTGAAATCCAAAACTCGATGGTAACCTCGCCTCCAATTTGTTACCTTACTAAACTTGTTGCGATACTCTGTAAGTAAATAGATTTCATTATCATGATATTGAATTACTAGAGGTAAGAGATGTGCTGACTACGGATTTTATTCAAAAAATTATGTTTTTATTTTCGAAACATAGAATAATAAACAATATCTAAAACAAGAAACGCAACAGCAGTAAAACAAAAAAAATAAAGATACAGGGTTATCTCATGCGTTAATGCAGTTTCAATTTATTCATCTGCTTGCATGCTTAAAATTAGGCTTATTCGAATATTCTATACGAGAATAAACGCGATCTTGCTCGATAAATATTTTCTTTCCATGTCATCCGCCGTGGTGACAAGCTTACTCAAATTGTGACCAAAATTTGGACGAAAAATTTTTACGTTTTTATTATCAAAAATAACCATAAAGATGGCTAATAGCTTGGTCCTATTCATCCTTTCTTTTGTAACCAACTAGTCGGCCCATCTCTACTAGAAGTATTCTTGTACCGTTACAAAAGCGGTGAGCCTTGGTTCACTTGGATATACATCGTTGAGTAACGATTCCCCCATAAATCTATAGGCTTGTCACCCTATAGATACAAGATAACGTCACCAAACCACGAGACTACAGAAGGCAAACTTGACACAAATGCGCTCGATCGTTGAATAACAGAATCGCTGGAATACTTAGTTCCCAATGTGTTCTGAAATTTCGTGATCGTGAATGATAGCTAAGTGTGCGTTGGGAAACGAAGTATGTATTAAACTTACCTTCTGTCCTCTCGGTGTTTTGTGATAACCTCTATTAATTTTACTGATAACATCGATTGTTGTCCAGTAGATTTATTGTAAAATCTATGTTTGTTTTTGTGAAGGCCGTGTGATGGTAACTTTCCGGAAAATAAGGGTAATAAGGAAAAAATAATATTGACCACTTTATAATGCTTAGTGGTCTCGGGTATCTTTGTATGATGATATAAAAATATCTACAATGATGAGTAGAAACAATAATTTGTTTATTGGGATTGTTGTAATTTACATATTTATACTTGTGTTGGCAAAACTACCTCTTTTTAGATGGGATATGGAAAAGAGCTGCAGTTCTTTTAGCAAAAGAGATATAGCAAAAATGCAATTATTGTATTTGTAAAGTAATTGGCAAGAAATGCCTATAAAAATTACTTCAATATTCGGCCTGCGATATCATAATTTGTTAAAATGCTCTCTGTAACGAAGCAATAACAAAAGCCGAGATAGTTCTTTAATTACCGGCTAGATGGCGCATGCGAGGGCCCAATTTTTTGACTAGTAACATAGTCCAGATAGGTAGTTCGATTCCGGCCCCAGTTAGGCTACGGAAGTCTCGGGTTCGATTCCTGGGCCTGGACTTCAAATTTTTCTATATTTTAAAAATGCAATTATTGTATTTGTAAAGTAATTTGCAAAAAATGCCTATAAAAATTACTTAAATTATTAATAAAATTTCAGAAGTAAAGGTGAGCCCACCAAAGCTTTCAAAAAGTCCGATAAAGTCGGCCGATTGGTGGGCCATACTTAGGGTTTACTTTTCTTCGGTATTTATCTTTTGCATTACTTGACGTTTTGGTTTGCACCGATTTTGAGTCATATGATGCGCCATTTTAAATCACTGATTTAGAGATGTACCGGCTAATCGCCGACTCGGTGATTAGTCAATAAATCTCCAATCAGAAGAGGAAGTAGATATAGTAACTCAGTTATAAATTAATAATGTATCATTCAATATGCTAACTTATGTTGCCTTTATATCTGTCAGCAAGTATATAAAATCTTGAAATGAATGTTGAACATTTCCTTTATGCAGTTATGTAACATGATTCATTTATTGTGGAATGAAGAGTGATCGCCCGAGATGCGTACGCGCCGGGTCGAGGGTTATAAGCGGTCAGTCGACGATCCTTCCCTCTTTGTTATTCAGGGCTACCATTTATCGCTACACTTTAACAGTTAAAACTTATTGTCATGACATTTATAGCTGTTAAAAATTATATCTTAAAAGAGAAACATTATAAAGCTGAAGATTGGACTTGTTTTCTTGGTTGAATTGAAAAATTATTTTAGTATTGGATAGCCCATTCTTCGAAGCTATCGGCTATATAACATCACGCTACGACCAAAAGGAGCCGAGCATCAATACAAAATGTTGCAAAAACGGGAAAAATGTACGTAGACGAAGTTGCGCGGTTCAGCTATGTCATAATAAACACACTCGAGACTACCCAAAAATAGACATCGCTTACGAATATAAAATCTTGCACAAACTCGAACCACTTTGTTCCATAGGTGTTCCGAGATTCTGAATTTGAACTTTACGTTGTCTTAATCATAATGTAAAAAAAAAACAAAATTTTCGTTTCGTTCCATTTAAACTTTGCCTCCTTATAACACTCGTAGAGATTATCTATACAAACAAGTTCAAATTATATGATATTGTAAGAACAATCAGCAAAAGCATTACGAATCGCAAGGGCATGCCGCAACATAGAAAATAACCGCATTAGCATTCCCTAGCCAGGAATATGACAGGATGTCGTACCGGTAGAATACGAGGGCAGAATGTAAGTACGATCCTTATTACACGGCCAATTTATATTGTGCACTTGTGACCTCTAGACGTGGCCGAGAATAAATGACAACAGTTGTCATTTATACCCACAGTTACTGTGCCTTGTTGTTTTTAGTACTTATACAATTGATACGGGTATTTTGAGAAGGGTATCGAAAATAGAATACGTCTATTTGTAAGGCCACATGTGGTTTGGTTTACTGCATGTATAGATTTTTGTATGTCGAAGTTTTTTTTAGACCCTATCGCATGAGCAATGGTTTTATAAGTTTAACGTGTGTATCTGTATGAGAGCTAGTTTATACGAGAGGTTTTAAAACTGAGATTTCGTCTCCCCTTCGCCCCCCCACCGAAACCGAAAGCCTGGATCCGCCACTGATTACTTTTATTGTTTGTCATGATGTTTAAGAAAGTTTTTAGAACGGTTGGCAGAGTATTTTTAAACCAACCTTACCCTGTAGTATACTATTCGCGAAAGTTTAGAAATTTACGCATATTTTCTCTTTTAGTATTTCTAATTATAATTATGTTATAAAAATCACATTGTGCATTAATTATTTAAATATGCAGTGGTCAGTGATGTATATTTTATGACTCATTATCATATACATTTAAATTGACCGCACATTATGACATACGTATTTGAGATAATACTCTAAATATAACAAAATATTTGTATAGTTACTAATACTTGTAATACGTGATTCACGTATTTATTTTGTACTTATTGCTTTGTCATAATATTTAACGTCTGCCTAAATTTTCCCCGTTTTTGCAACATTTCTCATTGCTGCTCGCCTCATCGTGATGTTATATAGCCTGTAGCCTTCCTCGATAAATGGGCTATCCAACAGTAAAATAATTTTTCAATTCGGATCAGTAGTTCCTGAGATTACCGCATACAAACAAACAAACAAACTCTTCAGCTTTATAATATTAGTATGTATAGATTATGGACTAATTTGATTTGACAGTCTAATCAAATCAGTTTATTTTTTTTTAATGTCAAAACGACATGTATGATGACATGTAATTTCAGAACTTGTATAATGTTGAACTAATATAACATATCACGTCATCCCAGCTGTTGCTGAAGGGTGGAAATCAGTCAGGGAACAAAATAATAAATATCTATGCGTTTAAGGCCCGCAGTCTATAAAATTGTATAATAAACACACCGCGTAATAAAATCAAATACTTACTTGACCTGTCAATCTGATATTTTTTTTTTGTATACTGCCTTGATTTTTTTTCTTGACATGGCATGTGCTGTTCACTCAACTTATCTCATCCTTTATCCTTCACACGAAAACGAACGTGCTTAAGTGTTTTTTTTTTTAGGTCATGGAAGTGGCTTATACGGTCTTATTTATTTTAGTAATCTTTTGTTATAAACAAAATATGTATTAAAAATATATTATGCTTGTTTGAAATAATATTGTCATAAAAACAAGTGGCTACAAATTTGGCTTTATAGCTTTCAAACTTAATTATCGTGTTTTACGATTATTATCAATTCAGAATCTATATACAGAAAATGGCAATAAAAGCTCATGGCCACCCCTTTTTAGGGTTCCGTAGCCAAAATGGCAAAAAACGGAACCTTTATAGTTTCGTCATATCCGTCTGTCCGTCTGTGTGTCTGTCCGTCCGTATGTCACAGGCATTTTACTCAGAGACTTCTCAATGAATATTGATGAAATTTAATGTAACAGAAGCTAAAAAAAGAAGTAAATATTTTTAGAAATAATCGCTCCGAAAGTTGCATAAATTGTGTGCCCCCCCCTCCCCCCTTAACTTTTGAACCGTGTATCAATAAAATATAAAAAAAACACAAATTTAACAAATACTTAAAACTAAAATTATTTCGGATTAGTACAATATTTATTTACTATATTGTGTCACCAAGTAAGTTGAGGCAAACTAAAATTCTAATTTAGAGAATCTATTATTATATTAAATCATTATATTATTTTCCTCCTTAATTATTATATTATAACCAATATTATAATTGTCAACAAATTGATAAATGGTCAATTTGACATTACACATTTATCAAACTATATAAAGGTAGGTAGGTATTATGTAAACAAATAATGTAGACACCCAAGTCTATGTAATATTGTTTAAGTTTAATTTAGAGACTATTGACTTATTCGGTCAATGTTTGCGTACTTTCCACGCAAGAATAATTTATCCCAATAAATATATATATGTTGGGATAAAGTACCTTCACAATTTAAAAACCTACATAAAGCAACTTAGGAAATAAATAGAGACGACGATATGATGAATAAAGTCGGAAACCGACTTCCACATGCCGTTAAAATTAAAAATATAATGAAAAGTATTCGTTGTTCAAATAACATTTGGGCGAAAAAATTCATTATAGGTATGGCATAAGGATCTAACTCCATGAAAATAGCATACCCACTTGTCAAAATGTAAGTCAAAACTTATGGATTAATTGTCAAAAACGTACATGGAAGAATTTTCTATGCGATTCCTATATTTGTTCTGTAATATTTTGTAATCTATTCTCTAGTTTCTAGCCTGTTTAACAGTAATTTTTAATTCGGTACAAACGAACTTTGTTCAGCCATCATCTTGATTTATTTCTCTTTGAAACTCACCATAGACACTGTTTAATGTTTCCCCTTTGTTTCTTTCCACAGTGCCGTCGGTAAAACATGTCTGCTCATCAGTTACACGACAAACGCCTTTCCTGGCGAGTACATACCTACAGTGTGAGTATAATTTTTTTATATTTATTATTTTGTCTGGAGATTGACCTGAGGGGTGTAACAAGGACAAGCTTTTACAAAGGAGTTTTATTTTTAGTATAAAATTACAGTAATATGTTCAATTGACAGCTGGTCAAAATATAAGCAAGATATAACACATGAAGACAACGAGAGCCCACACTCACACAGTCACACTACATAGTGTGAATGTGGGCTCTCGGTGTCTTCGACTTCAAATATTTAACATATATTTAAAGTCAAAATATTTGATATTTAATTAGAAGGTCTTTATCCAATTCTCTCTCTTCTTGACAAATGGCCAGACGCGTCGGCGCGACGTCTGGACGTCCGTTATGCTTCTTAGACGTCTATGATTTCAAATAAATATTCATAGTGTGGACCCTATTTAAATAATGTCTAAAATTGATCACCGCTAAATTTTGGACAGATAAAAAGCACATTAAAGTAGTGACAAGAGAAAGTAGCTTCAAACTCGGCTAGACGGTATGTTACAAAGTGATCAGAGTGTATGTTCAATACAGCTAAGAAAGTACATACTCAGTTCAACACTGATTTTTTCATAAACATGTAACAAATCATGCTTATTGCAGTTTTTACGATAAAATTTATGGTCTGTCAGCAACGAACTGATAAGAAAACTTAAAGAGTTGCATACAAGTTACAATGTATGTCTATTCCTATATCCGACTAGTCGGAAATTATATGTTACAAATTGCCTATGAAATTAAATTATGTTGTCCTTCCTTTGTTTATAAGGAAATAGTAGGTTATATGGTTCTAGGTAAAATAGGTTAAATATGATAACATAATATAATGATTTTTGATTCGTAGTCCTATCAATTCAGTTCTACTATTACTTGTAGTTCCACTAATATTGAACACTCAAGATGTGACTAGTACATGTTATAACAAACGCAAAACGTCTCCACACAAACTCTTTACCTTAAGGGGGCATTACACTGAGAGAATTATTTATTTTGCGCTACGTACACAGCGACACGATCGCCAGCCTCGCTCTTCCGCACACAACCATTTCTTCACAGTGCGCAGGAGCGCAGGTCAAAATAAAGTAGAATATTCGTTCGTACATATATGTTAGATTACGATCGACAATACGAAAATGCTCGTTTTTGCATTTTTCCGCAACTTCAAGATTTATTTGCGGGATCATAATAAAACATATCCTTAAATTTCTTTATTTTACTCTACTAGAAAAACTCTTTGACTAGTGACACAATTTTTTTCGTGTCCTAATATTTAGGTTTTCTATATAATTTTTTGAGAAAGCCGAACCCTGTTTCGCATAATCTACCCTTAAACCTTAGTCTTAGTCTTCAAACGAGTTTACATTGTTTTTTCACACCAGTAACATATTCAACTTATGTTTTCAGATTCGACAACTACTCGGCAAATGTAATGGTTGACGGAAAACCCATCAACTTGGGACTGTGGGATACAGCAGGACAGGAAGACTACGATCGGCTGCGACCACTCTCCTATCCACAGACCGACGTGTTCCTTATATGCTTCTCGCTTGTCAACCCCGCCTCTTTCGAAAACGTGCGAGCTAAGGTAGGGTATAAATATTACATACATCAACCCATAGCTGGGCACGGATCTCCCCAGGAGAACCTCCACGCTTTGCGAGTGGGTTGGCGATCGTAGTTAGGCTTTAATGTACGCAGAGGACACTGCTGCCCGTCCTGAGTCCTGACACCCATGGGAAGAGGTGGGGTCCTAAGCTAAAATGAGTATTACAATTGCCATACACACAAAAAACCATGGTAAACGCTGGTTTATATGTATAAAGTGTAGGACACTTGGTACACTAGCCACTAGCGTTCTTGCCTATTTATTTATAATACTATCGAAGTGTAATCAGCTTCTATCCTTCCACTGCAGGACATTTTACACTCTCATCGTTTTTGAATGTACGTTACAAGACCCGGTTCTCCGCCTTGCGAAGTTCTTTAGATTGTCGGTACATCTGCTCAGGGTCGCCAACCCTGCTAACGTTTGACAAATTATAATCACTCTAGGATTCTGTAATTGGATGATTTGCTAGTAAAATATTATATCTACTTGTCCGTCACACGGACATATTTGCATATTAACGTGGTATATGTAGCTAAAGAATACCAACCAAATTCTATGCTTCTTTATGTCAAAGTATCTAGGTACTAGTAAAATTGTACGCTTCTTTATGTAAAGCTAGTATTGATTTCACATAAAATCGATCAAATTGAAATAGGACATAATGGACTCAACGTTCACGTTGATTGCTTTTAATTATACTTTGATAGTTCGAGGACATTATACGAGTACGCAGTAAAATCCAACGGTAACTCCTTTGATCTGGCTATATTAAACTATCTGATTCGTCTGCGTAAATTTTCCCCGTTTTTGCTACATTTTTTATTGCTGCTCCGCTCCTATAGCGTGATGTTAAATAGCATATAAGCCTTCCTCAATAAATGGACTATTCAACAGTAAAATAATTTTTCAATTCGGACCAGTAGTTCCTGAGATTATCGCGTTCAAACAAACAAACTCTTCAGCTTAATAATATTTTGTCTCTCTTTTTTTTAAGATAACTAGCAATGTGGAATTGAGTTCCACATTACTAGCAATCTTGTTAACCCCTCCAGCTAAGCTCAAAGGCTTGTGTTAGGAGTGGGTTCACGTCGGTAGTATAATGGGTAGGATTCGAACCCGCGACCGCACGATTGCGAGACCGATGCGTTAGCCATTAGGCTACCGCCGCTTCAATAATATTAGTATAGATATTTGATAATTTACCCTTTGTGTATATATTTTATCATCTTTTGAACATCATCATAAAAATAGGCGTGCTCTTGTCGGTGACATGACAGCTACTTTCTCCTTGTGTATAAGTGTATATTGTAAATTGAATATATGTTATTTCCAGTGGTTCCCCGAGGTCCGGCATCACTGCCCATCGACGCCCATCATCCTTGTGGGCACCAAGCTTGATCTTCGCGAAGACAAGGACACCATTGAGAAACTTAAGGACAAGAAACTTGCTCCCATCACTTACACACAGGTATATTAATTAATTATTTTTAACCGATTACACAGACTTGAGTTGTGTCTAGTATTTGACTAAAGTCAAATTTGTGTCTTTTTAAGAAACGTCACAAACGATCTGCTCCGTACAAGTTTGTATGACATACTAGTGAATGACGTCACATTTTCAATTATCAAATCAATTACAAAGATTTCTTTTGATGAATAAAAAATAATAAACACAACATTATAAACGAACACATGTTTTCAGAATATTTTATATAAGTGTATAGTATAGTATATAGTGTATAAATGTTTAGTATAAAATAGTTTATTAAGGTAGTAATCAAATACCCAATTACTAAAATAAAAATCGTATTTAAGAAAGTTATGCATTATTTTTTTATAAAATGCCAAAAACGAAATATAGTTTCGTCATGTTCGTCTGCCTGTCTGTCTGTCTGTCCGTCCATTTTACTTGTATAAGCCACACTTAGATTGATAGTTATATAATAGAAACATTCTAAGCTTTCTAAAAAAACTTTTTTAAAAAGTCGTAGCTGCATTTTATTTACAATATTGACTTAAAAACTGCTATAAATTAATTAAAATGTAATCACCGAGTTTTACGTCAACCTTGAACAGACAATATAACAAAACAAAAATCAAAAAAAACATTGTTTAGAATTCAGAAACAAAGAAAGAAAAAAATAGTAGGTACTTTGAAATAAGTTTCGTTTTTAATTATGTTAATTAGAGACGAAAAAATGCGTTAAGAAATGAATAAAGACACATTAGACTAATTAACAATTAGGTAATTTATAATAATAATAATAACCATTTATTTCAGGCTATTAAGGCCCATATCATACAAATACACTTAATAAACTAATACATAATTTAGGTTTCCCTGATTTCTGTGTCACGAATAGAAAGGAAAATCCTTGTGGTTAGATAATTGTTACATTATTGAGTATACAAATGCTTTGCCTATACAATGTAATGTACCTATTATTTTTCTATTTTAATATTATAAAAGTAGCTGTGTCTAACTGACATTACGGATGATGGGTTTCTCAATGCGAAACTACGTTTCGCATATTTATGACGGTTTATTGTCGTAATTGACGTAGAATTCTATGAATATATTTAATTTCCCTATTGCTGTTTTGAAGGTAACTAGCTTCTTGTTAATTTCGTAGTTTTTAGGGTTACCTATAAGACTTAAGATATAGCAGAATTTTTATTTAAAAATGCAACTTCGTCTGCGTCAATTTCCCCCGATTTTGCAATATTTTTATTTGCTGCTCCGCTCCTATTATTCTTAGCATGATGTTATATAGCCTATAGCCTTACTCGACAAATGGGTTATCCAACAGTAAAATATGTTTTCAATTCGAACCAGTAGTTCCTGAGATTAATAATAATATTTTATAAATCGCGTTTTTTTCTTCATGCAAACCATAAATATAAATGCTAGACTATCTATACAAATACACAATTTTTAGAGCTGTTGCTTAGAAGCTTTATTTTTCTAGCCCAGCTATTACACTCACGCGTGGGTATAACCACATTGTATCAATTCCATAATACTAAACCATATTTACAATATTCCAGGGCCTCGGCATGTCTAAAGAGATAAGCGCGGTGAAGTACCTGGAGTGCTCGGCGCTGACGCAGAAAGGCCTCAAGACGGTGTTCGACGAGGCTATCCGCGCCGTGCTCTGTCCAGTGCCGCCCATCAAGCCGCGGCGGAAATGTACTCTGCTCTAATTGCGCCCGAAATAAGGTAGCTTTTCCTTCAACTTTACTTAAATTAAAATAATATTGTCCTTAACAACTTAAAATAATCTTTATACGTTTTTTTTTTTTTTTTTTTTTTTTTTTTAATTTAATATAGACGACTCCCGCTGTAGAGTACGAGCCCTGTGTCGCGGGGGACTTTACAAACATACAAGTCACGGACACAAATTACACCCAGACTAGAACAACAATTTGTGGATCACACAAAGTGGTGTCACGTGTGGGAATCGAACCCACGGCCTCTTGCGTAGCAGTCGAACACACTCCCACCGCGCCACAAAGGCAGCCTAAATTTGTAAATACCTATAGTTTTTATCACTCTAATTTGATTTATTTGTTCCAGATAGCTTAGTACTGACGTCGATGCCAGTGTATAGTGTGTACAGTATACAGCATAGCTTACAATAGACCTCACCAACAGTCTAATATGCAAACACGACCGCTGTAATGAATGGACTGCAATTAATGCATACATAGATGTTAATTTTTACTGTTAAAGTACGCATTATAATATTAATATGTAACGTGGGTTGGTGTGAGTGAGCTCCGTAATATGTATATCGCTTTTTTATAACAGTCGGATATTATTTTTAACGTCACTGACATAAGGCTCCATCAATGTTGACCATTGTCTCAAATTATAGTTTGTAATCTGTGGATTTTAGTAAAATTCATAATTCAAAATAAACCGTTTGCCGTTCGAATAGGGTAGTTGACTTCTTTTTATGAAATGTCAAAACAACACGTATGGAATAACACCGTTTGTAGTCATATGTTGCTATCGTCAAATAATTTGCTTTTAGCATTCGATTTGATGATTATAAAAACTGGTAATGCATATTGTTAGCAAATAAAAAAATAACCTGTTTACCTGTCAGTGGCTGTAATGGAATGTATCCGAGTACAACTCATGTCTGGGTGCTTTATCATAACTAGAACATCACTGTAACGAAAATTAATATAACATTCCTACATCTAATGATAATTTCGGGTACCAATTGTTCGACTTACATCACCTTTACACTCCAAGATGATGTTCAAAAATGGAATTGTTGAAATTTTTGTTTGCCAGAGATTATATTTTTCGATTTATTATTACTTTTTAATTTTGTTTCAACATTGTTGTGTATCAATGTATACAGCCAGTATTAACTCGTATGCATTTTTGTTTCTATTTCAATTGTTTCAGTTTTAAATTTGCATACGATTTAAGTAACTGATGCGTTTAGTTGAGTAATAAGTACAGCATTTGTTAGTAAGGAAGTGATTAATCATTAACGTTCGTATTCATTGTATATTTAAAATAAAAAGTTTATATGTACCGCTTGTATGAAAAACTGTATTTCATTTAAAGTGCGCGTGATTCCACGAGAAATTGACTTCGACATTGTCCTGTACAAAACTGTAGTAATATTATAGCACATATTCCTGCATTTATATTCTGTCGCAAATCTTAAGAAGTAAGAGATAAGATTCATAATGAAGTCAGCTTCGAATGGAATCCTAAAGGCAATATCAAGGCCATTTGAGTATAAAAACTATGCATCAGTCTGACTGCTTAACGTATTATAAGCGCCTGCGTGAATGGTCGATACTTAGATACATATCGTTGGTAAAGTGTAGCTATGCTATTGTGACGTCTCAAATACTGCTAGAAGCGATAATTTTGTTATTTTATCGCTATATAAAAACACTCACAAATAGATAGGTAATGGGAATTAGGACTAGTTGCATGAATCGTAAACAAAGTCGTGAAACGCTTTGAAGTCACAAAATTATCGTCACGAACGCAGTATCCAGTATTATAGTTGTGCGTGCAAAACCGCGAATATGAAAATAATTGAAAATCAGATTTATATGCAAAAATACATAAAATACAAATAAATTTTTGGCTCATTTTATTATTCGCGGTTTTGCGCGCGGAACTATATGCAACAAGTTTGTATCGCAAACGTTCAGTCTTCTATGGCTAATGTGAAATCCGCACAATTACTTTTAGCATAACCGACCGAATCGCGATGGACACAACCTTGTTCTATAAACTCTCGTTAACCGACCATCGCGTTTCGGTCGCATAATTGTCACGGGAGGCATTTTTTCGCTGAAAATGTGATAACGGGTTTAGGCTCTAATTGACTATCTAGACATTTTTATTCGGCCTCGTAGAACGAAATGCTTTTTTTTTTACTTCATACGCCTAAACTTCACGATTGTCTTAGATTAAACAGATCGCTTATTTAGAGAATTAAATGGCACTAAGTTAATTACTGTCTAAATCCACTCCTAAAATATAAATGTTACTTATAAAATAAGATTAAATAGTACATGTAAGTATTTGTAAGTGTGCAATTGTTGTTGCTATAACCGAACGTGACACGCCTTTGTTTTGATGCCATAGGATCTGTTCGTTTTAGAAAAAAATAATACATGAGTTTTAAATCCAATTCTGAATTTAATATGCTCGAGCAATTGCACAGAACATCCCTAGCAGTAAGATTTTAATGTATGTATTGTTCAGATGCAAATATTTAGAAGAATCGTCATGTAAATAACGGTATTTTAGTATTAAATACAAAAATAAAATCAAGCCAATTATTTGGTGTACCATTTTTTATACTAAATCCAATTTCTCGCAATGTAAGTGCATATAAACTTATATATATTCTAAATTAATCATTTTAATTGTGTAGTTGTATGTATTCTCATAATATGTTAATGGTTCAATGGACTAACATGTCTATTAAAATATATAGTTTTTAAATATAGGTTAACAACACAAATGCATTTTAATGGCAGTGATCAGATTGAATAGAAAATATTAAAAGTTATTTTTTAATAATAAAACTTATGCCATGAAATAACATTTAAAAATGAAATATTTTGTCAAGAAAAATCTTTAAAATAAACTGCGCAATTCATGATTTAATACAGCTCTATTAACAGGTAGCAATATCCCTTTAAAACAAATGGTCTCGGGTCTTGTTTTTAAGACGGTCTTTAGAAAAAATATATATTATACATTTATGCATATATTTGTTTAATCATTTAGATTGTTAGTCCAAATTTCCATATGTTTACGGTTATAGCAAATCTCGAATGCATAACGCCTTTATATGTTACACTGCTTTGTGTGATTTTAAAATTCGAATTTAATTTCTTAATCTTTTGTCAAACTTCTAGTTTTCGCTGAAGTTGTCGACATACTGTTTTGTGCGTCATTTAAGTTTAACAATAGAGTTGTGAAATGGTGGCAATCCGTCTTCCTTTGACAAGTCCGAGTTTAACACGAAATATATAAGATCAGCATTTTGTGGTAGTAGTTGTGTAAAAGAAAATCGATTCTGTAAAGTGGGTTTACTGACGATAGTTGAACGTGACAACGTCATAAGAAAATACTGATGGAATGGTTTCCTGCCGAACGCGGAGGCCGATTGTGCCTCTTTGTCGCTCGTTCCGCGCTCTCGCTTGCACTTAAATGGAACGCCTCAGAGCGAGGTAACGCCTCATGAGTCATTTTTTCGTGCGTTCAGCCGGCTCCATCGAATTATAAGACGTTGTCACGTCAAAATCGTTGAAAAACACAAATACAAGTAGAAAACAACTCAAGTAAAGTACCGGGTATACAATTCGCGTTTGCTTATTGCGACACAATTCGCTGCAACTTCAGATCGGTCAAGGAGTTTGACAGCAGGTATCAATGCATTGATTAGTTAATTATTAAACATTTGGTGGTTGCATTCGTGACTTGTTTGAACTATACTTGTAGTGTATGTTAGTATCAATAATTTTGTATTGGTGTTATGTTGTCTGTTACAGTATTGTTGGATTTGTAGTGTCACTTAGCCATGTACTGCATATTGCTTTCATTCATAGTAACGTCACGAAATACATAGTTTACGGAAAGTAACTTTCATACATATACTTTGCTCGAGCAACGCACACATAAACATCGTTCAATCTCAGCACTTTCGGAAGGCTTTCCGAGATTCCGTGTCCATGAGCAATGTCGATATGTGCGTGCAAGCGCTCTTTCTATGAAGCTTACCTTCTGTACTCTCGTTATTTTGTGGTAACAGCTTGTATAATATTATTTTTATACAAAATTGTATATGATGCGCCGTGTCTATAATTCGATTGGTAGTTAGTAAACGCTGTCGAGTAATTCTTCCAAATATTGTAAAGCCTCTGAATAATTCAAAATATATTTATATTAACTGTTCAATGTATTTGTTTTATTTATATGTCCTTATGTTATCTATATAGCTCGTCAGTAGATTCTTATTTATGTATATATAGTAAGGCGTGTTATCATCTTCTCAGTTATGATAATATTGACCTTACAGAAAAAAATCGAACGATGAGATATATCGTTATGTAAAAATATGAGATAATTTTGATTAAAATGAATGTCAACAACGTGGTTACCTACTACAAAGGCAAGAGAATCTTGTGCTCTGGCGCCGAACATACTAAATTTGCCTCGCGAATTCTGCGTAAAATTTATAAAAAGCGGTTGTATCATTTTTATGGGGGGAGTTTTAGGGGGGGGGGGTTAAACCCCCAAATCCCCCCTAGGTACGCCCATGATAGAGATATCTACCGAGCCTAAAACCGTAAGGCACAAAAGAAAAAGGACGGCAGAAAAAAGGACATCTAACTGTAATAATAAGTATTACAATGAGCTTTTTCATACTTAGATTGCCTCTGTGTCGCGGTGGGAGTGTATCTGACTGCTACGCAAGAGGTAGTGGGTTCGATCCAGGATAAAACTTTGTGTGATGAACACGATGGTTTATTCTGTATCTGGGTGTTATTTTATATTTAGAAATATATAAGTATGTTTATCGGTTGTCTGGGATCAGATAGCTTTGTGTGAGTTGTCCAAGATATTATAATTATATTATTTACTAAACCTAAAGAAACCGTTTTCAAGACGTATAAAATTCTTTGTCCTTACTGACTGACTGACTGACTGATGGATCAACGCACACCCTACGAGACGTAAAATTTCGAGGACATTTTCCATAAAATGTAATCATCCGATAAGAAGGGGTTAAAATGGTGGTTGTAAGTTTGTATGAAACCCCGACGTTTAAAAGTAAGATTTGTGTAATTTCGTATTTGGCTTTTTGGTTTAAAATAATGAAATAGGGTTTCAGCTTTTTAGAAAATTAATCCCTAAAAGCGTAAACTACGGGTGGCAAGTTTTTATCAAACTTCGTCAGTTTTAAAGTTAGATATTTAAAATGTTGTATTTATAATATTGTTTCAAATAAAGCAAGTTTGTATGATACTTTGCCAGTTTTAAAGTTATTTATAATAAAAAAAAAAGAGTTAAAGTTAGATCTGTGAAATTTTATAATTGACTTTTTAGTTTGAAATAATAAACAAGTGATTCGTGTTTTTTGAAATTCACCCCCTAAGAGGACAAAATAGGGGTTACAAGTTTGTGTGTGTAATTCGTCCGTTTTAAAATTAAATCTGTGAAATTGAGGCTTTGTGGATAAAGAAACTCGTCTTTCAGTGTTTGAAAGCGAATCAACCCTTAACCGGGTAAAATCATCCACGATGATGAAGCCGCGAGCGATCTAGAAATAGCGCCAAATGTTGCTAAGCGCAAAAATGGAACTGAACCAATTAATCCATTTTTCGTTGAAGTGAGTAATAATTGGAAAAAATATCAGGATCGCAAAACTCCATAGTTCAACTTCAAACTTACCGGGGGCAAAGCCACAGGGAAAAAAGCTTGAAAATGTGGACATAGTCTAAGTATAGACTTAGACTATGTCCACATTTTTTGGGGTTCGCCCGTGTGGATGTTGGTTATTTATATAGATAAATAACCAACATCCACACGGGCGAAAGCTAGTTAACAATATAATAGCACAAATTAAAGAGTTAAAAATAGTGTAGCAATTATGTCCAATAAACATGATGACTTTTTACAACAAATAGCAAACTTGAAGTCAGAAAAACAGGAGGACAAGAAAACTATAAACCAATTGGAAAAAAAAGAGATTCTAGAGGGTAGATCGAAAGCCGTCGGCTTTAGTATTATATTATCTGTGTCGGCTTAGAGATCCGAAATGTACCAAAGACAAGGAGAATCTAAAAAACAGTAAATATACAAAATGGTTGTGAATATGGGGAAAAATTTAAATATGCATAATATGGTCTCCTGTAACATAAGGGACGTTTATGGAATATACTCTAAAGATAGGTAGCTCAAATTCTATTTTATTTTGCTACAATTATTTTAAAGGAAAGGACATTAAAAAGTTAAAAAAGTTTTGCTTCTTAAATATTAGTATGGATGGTAGCTGGCTGATGTTTTTTTTTTTTTGGTAAACCGTGTTTTTGGAATATAAATTTAGATACGAATTACATACTGACGAAATGTAAATATTATTTATTTTTATGTTTTTACTGATTTATTAAGTAATAAAAAAATATGAAGTGGTCGATGTCTTTGTTCTTCTAATTGGTATTCTCGTTGTTCATTATTTTCAGAGGTCAAACGTGACGCACGCTTCCGCAAATCTTGTAGACGTCGCTCCCGTTGTTCGTCATTTTCAGTAGCTATACGTTGTGCCGCACGCAGCCGCAAATCTTGTAGACGTCGCTCCCGTTGTTCGTCATTTTCAGTAGCTATACGTTGTGCCGCACGCTGCCGCAAATCTTGTAGACGTCGCTGCCGTTGTTCGTCATTTTCAGTAGCTACACGTTGTGCCGCACGCAGCCGCAAATTTTGTAGACGTCGTTCCCTTTGATCGTCATTTTCAGCGGCCAAACGTTGTGACGCACGCTCTCGTGAAACATCTAAATCATAAAACCTTTCTGCTCGTATAATGTTTGTCACATTTTGTAAGCATCTTACTTTAGCAGCACGTGTGGGACGAGCAGAACCCTGATTAATTTCATGAAGGTTTTCTTGACTGTGCGAAGTTTGAGAAACTGGACCTGATGACGATTTTCTTCAAGGTGTTCTTGAGACAAGTCACGTCTTCGTGAAGTCAGATTGTTTATTAACGTTTTTTTCAAAGATCTTTTAGGCATTTTTAAGTGAACACGTGAGTTAAAAAGACATATTTTATCAATTTATAAACCATTGACATATTATCTTTGGTGTAAACATAGGATGTAAACAATTGATTTTCTTGATCTTCAAAACCGGTCTAAACGTCAATTGCATCAATGATCTAACCTCAAATCCTCAAACCACAGATTAGTAGTAAGAGTGCTGCTCGATTGCCAGATGTTTTATTCCATCGTTTCGATTGTTGAAACATCTCGATGATTTTCGATGGTTATCTCATATAGTCAATGGTTTATGCGCATAATACAATTCACTGAATCAGGTACCCTGAACCCATAAAAAGAAAGGTGTATTATGACAGATACCGTGCAGTGTACTATGACTTGGGCACATAATAGAGATGAGACGTACTTGGTAAAACGCGTATTGAGTCTTACGAGTACGAGTATTTGTAGAAATCAAATGTTGGTGTTTTCTGCGACCTCTCAAAAGCATTTGATTGTATGGTGCATAGTACACTTCTGCTGAAACTTAGGCATTAAGGCATTACGGGTACAGCGCTTAATCTTGTTGCTTCTTATCTTAGTGAGCGAATTCAGTACCTATGTTGACATTAACGGAAGAATGTCGTCCGCATCAACTGTGAGTATAGGCGTGCCACAAGGATCAATTCTGGGTCCTTTTCTATTTTTGGTGTATATAAACGATCTGCCAATTTTACCAGTAACTTATGCGATATTGTTCTATTTGCTGATGACACTTCTCTTATTTTCAAAACCAATCGTAAAAATGACTACTCTGACGAAGTAAACAGGTCCCTCGCATTAGTTCTTGACTGGTTTATATCAAATAACTTGCTTTTAAATTCTAAAAAAACCAAATGTATTAAGTTTAGTTTACCAAATGTAAGAAATATCAGTCCAAATCTTGTTTTGAACAGTGAAGTTATTCATTTTGTTGATACAACGGTTTTTTTGGGAATTACTTTAGATAGTAAGTTACAGTGGGGCGCCCAAATACCATGTCTCGCAGGGAAACTCAGTTCTGCAGCATATGCTGTCAGCAAAGTCAGACAGCTTACCGATGTGGAAACAGCAAGGCTAGTTTATTTCGGTTATTTCCACAGCGTCATATCGTATGGCATATCGAAAACTCTTTGTTTCTACAAGTACGAGTATTTGTAGAAACAAAGAGTTTTCCGGGCACTATATATGTGTTTTAGTAGTTTAGAGCCTGCATCTACTGTCGAACGACCCTTTGTGAATCCATTTCATTCACTATGCAGATTTAAAATGTGTTTCTAACTGCATTAGTATGGCCTTTTCAAAGATTTTACTAATAGCTGGTAAGATAGAAATAGGTCTAAAATTACTAGGGTCGCTTTTTGACCCTGTGTTTCATTTAATTAGGAAACACGCCGGTATCAACACATCGATTAAATATTGTAGCTAAATGTGGTGCTATTTTAATTATAATGCAATTAATTAATTTAACAGAAATTCGGCGTGGCGTCTCGCGTCGCGTTGGATGTTTTTCTGTTCACGGAGAGGCGGCGGTCATCGCAGGCGTAAGCACAAACATATGACAATATATGATGTTGTTTATAGAGATGCGTGGCGGGGAGAGCGGCGGTACCCGCCGCAGCAACCGTGGCGAATCCTCAAGCGTGTAGCAAAGCACGCGGCAGGCATCGCTGCGGCGCACGCAAATTACTAAATTATTCACTTTTTAACAGAGAATTTTATTAAATTATGGTATGGAGTGGTATTAAATAATTCACTTTTGAACACAGAATTTTCATGCGATTTCCAAATAAGATTGGTAGAAGCTTTTGATGGGGTCGCTTCATCGAGAATGGCCGCTGCGTGTGTCGCCGCGTGCACCGCCGCGTGCACCGCCATGATAAACGCCACGGGCTCCGCCGCAAAAAACGCTCCATTTTAAACAAACGCGTATAAAATCGCTTCTCCGTGAACGCACTCATACAACGCCATATGTTTGTAATGTAATGTAATCCCACTTCTGATAAAAGCACACAGTTAGGGCGATACGTTATCACGAACGATGGTGGGGGTTATATCGCGCCACGACACTATTAGCACTAGTATTTCTAGCATTGGGAGTCGTGATTAGGTAGCGAGCGGAATCTCGTGGTTCTTGCGAAAATAGGTTGGGAGGTACTACCTACCTATTTTGTTTATTTAAAATGTCTGATGAATTAATTGACCTCGTGGGTCAACGTACGTTATTATATGGTACCAAAAATAAAAATTACAAGAACCAATTAATATGAAATGCAGCTTGTAATATTAAATAAGTATACCTAATATAATAAAACAATAATTTGCGTAGACATTTTTTTTTTATTTTTCAGTTTATGTAGGTGGGTACAATGCAAATAATATTATTATCAATTTACGCAACGCAGGTGTAAGCGTTTTGTAAGAAATATCTAAAATCTTGTTGGATTACCAACAAGATTTTAGATATTTTTTATTATTTTTAGCATTAGCTAAAAATAATAAAAAAAAGTGTGATCCACATTAAAACATTGAAGGTCAACATATCGGCGCATTATTTCGATTGATACTGCACAGAAAAAACGTCAGAACTCGTGGTACCACGCGTTATTAGTATGCACATCCACCCATACGCTTTAACGCTTTGCGACACTCCACGACACAGTAATATGTTTCCGCCTTTAATGTGGTGTGTCGTGGCCTCGTGGAGTATATTTGTACCGTGGTGGTGGCGCGTCAGAATCCCCACCACCGTTCTGGCGTCCGCGTCACGACATATTATGCTGCAACACAACACACTGCATTAATGTGTCTCTAGCCATTCAAAATGTATGGAACCGATAGGCGTATTGTGATGTAGGTATTGTGTTGTGTGACGCATCACAACACAACACAACATAATAGTATGTTTCTTCCTTTCCCATTGAATGGGAGAGTACACGAACAAACACTTTTTAGACTACTTTGCAATTTTTCCTGTTTTTTTTAAATTTTGTATGTCCGAGGATAACGTGTGCATTTTTGTTGATGACAAACTAATTTTATAATTTTCGAGGCAAATGTGCATACAAGGAATAATTTACATAATATCGTCCCTGTACGTCTGTAAGAAAAGATGGAAATAGTAATTTTGTGGGTACGACACCAGACCGTGACAGTGGCAGACCAAGGTTTTGGTTTGCGAAATATTTGACTATACAGAGGAAATATCGCGCAATCGGCACAATATAGGCTAATTTAATATAACATTCTACGTGTAACATTTTATTAAACATTGTTTGAGGTGACTAGAGTAAATATGAAATTCTTTGCACCACAAAGATTAAATACACACCTAGTTAGATAAATTAAAAATAAATACTTAATACCCACGTATAAATGGCGAAGGTCACATCACGCAATTTCCACCTACTGCCCACCCAATCTCCTACGATTATGTCATAATCATAATAAACCATTAAAATATAGGCATCAATAGCGATTTAGTTTCATGTCTATAAAGTACATTATGCTATGATCAATTGTTCATTGTAAGATCTATTGCTTCTCCATCTTGTAAGTAAAAATGCACATTAGTTATAATAAACAAAAGAGTTACGAGTATATGAAAAAACAAACAACTATTACACTGCTCGCGATGATAGTTCATGGTTAGAACGTTTGCATTTTGTAATCAGTCGCTGGAGTAGCGCTGCCAGTGAGCAGTCCTCTGCGTCAGAGCTAAAATCTATAAAATAAACTCGTGTATTCCTATTCCATTCCAATTTTGAAGACATCAAGATTTATTTTTTAAAATGGCGAAAGTGCTTCTAAGTAAAGAACTACCTGATATAGAGGTTTGTTTATTTTTATTATTATCTATAGTACCTAGTTTGTTTTAGATCAATTATATCTTGTTAAGTGTCGAAATCATTGTTATGGATCGTTAAAGACTTGTTGACCTAATAAACTCTTAGATAACTATTAAATGTTAATGTCTATTTTCTAACCGACTTCATAATAAGAAATGTTCTCTTTTTGCCACGAACGGCTGTGTATGTAGTTAGACTTTGTAGACTATTTCTATTGTTTTGTTACGTAGGCTAATAAAACTGAAGGTTCCTTCCTGTATCTAACGGTATAATTGGTGTCATGCTAAACCTCTGAAACGATTTTGATGAGATTTTATACATATAAAGGTTAGAGTTTCGGGAAGAGTGGAAGTTTGGGATAAAAATATATTTTTAACTATCTTGTTTACATAAAATTTTATGCGCAATTGTATGATCTACATAGTATGATTACAATGAAAAGTCAAAGGTTATCGTTCAAGAAGACGTAAAACGTTATGTTTACATTTTGAGTTATCAAACAAGATCAATATTCTTATTTTTATACTTCTTCTAATTGAGAGATAGGTATGTAGGTCAGTACGTTTTTATGTAGGTACACGTATTATATAAATAAAATACCTATACCGTTCTTTTCTGGCCTCCGCCAACAACATTAGGTAGACATTTCAACCTTACAATTTTAAATGAAAATTCTGCTGCTAGTATAAAGTATATTTATACTTAAATGCTACAAGGATATTTTGACACTGCCATTGCCTATTTCTTCGTCAAAACCAACACGTTATTCTTAATTACAGAATCTGCTGAAGTTGAACCCTACTGTAAAGCCGTACACCAATTTGATCCCATCAGCGCAAACTAAGATAAACAAACAACATTGGAAGAGAAATTCTGACAGAAAATGTAATGTAAGTAGCTGTTATAGTTATCGTCATATTTGTACCTGACCATTTCAGGTACGGATCCAGGAGGGGGGGGGGGGGGGGTAACAGGGGCAAATGAAGGCTTGTCTGAAAAATATTTTTTTGGGAAAAGTTTGATACTACCGGCGTGCTTTGACAGGCAATTGCCTCCCTAGACGGCGGTGGCTGGTGTACCGGTATTGAATCAAATGCACGCTCCTCCTCCGTCATGCGACTGACTCACACTTGGCCATATGGTGACACTTTCCCCCCTCCTAGACAAACTTCTGGATCCGCGCCTGGTCCATTTAGGAATATACTAATGAGAATATTCGTTATTGTCTTTTTTTTTTTTTATTATGGCTACGATGCCGTTGTCGACAACTCTGTCAATGTCAGATGTGCGATGAAGTAACGTGTTAATTTTAAGGATTTTTTATCGTTGCACTATTTGTGGAATTATTGTCTTTTAATATAAACCCAGAATGACAGGTACTTACGTATAAGGTACTTAATTCAATACTTGAAAGATCAATCAAGATAACAACGATTTATTATGTTGCCTACTTAAGTATTTATTTAACACATTTGTGTATCAGGTTTATTATCTACGTTTAGCTTTAACTGCGTAAAAAGGTCAGCTGACTGCAGTGCCGGTCCTAGGGTGGGGCGACCGGGCGCCATCAAGGGCCGAAATCAGTATATCGATGTATCAAAATTGTTTCATCATCAGCCTATCGCAGTTCACTGCTGGACATAGGCCTCTCCAATTGCACGCCACTTAGCACCCCCCGCCACGCCGTTACCGTGGACGCCACCATGTCCAGGAATAGCGTGACTGCCGGGAACTGGGGGCCGTGGCCTTAGTGCTTCGTGCATTTGGGGTAATGCCCATAATCGCCACGCTGGGCAGGCGGGTTGGCGATCGCAGGGCGTAGCTCTCGCATCAGTGACGCTGCTGCCCGTCACTGACCTATTACTTTAGCTACGCTATACATTGGGATGGAAAAATGTGGAACGCTTCACGATTTTGCGTGTCATCCTTGTTTGTCCAAAATTGTTTACTTTTCAATTATTGCTTATTTTTTGTCTTTCATAATTTCCTAGCATGACCAATATATTTTTAACGCTTTTTAAATCCTTGTGGCTATCTCGTTGTTTGTGATGTTTTTAATTGAGGTGTTTTGTCTTCTACATATTCTATCTGATTATTGTCTACTATTATTTCGTTCTGAGTGCTGTTCTGTCTTTGATAGATTAATCTCTTCATCATCCCTGTTTTTTTTTTGCTTTGTTCATCCAAGTTTTGAAGCATGTCTTGTAGCTCGTGGGAAGTTTTAGCAAAGATAACCACGTCGCGCGTCGTCTTCGAATCTTAGATTATTCAAGCGTTCTCCATTGATATTCAATCCTTGTTAGTTCCAGTCAATTGTCTTAAAAAATCTTCTAGTACAATTGAAAAGAGTTTTGGGGATCGCCCTGTCATATTCATTTCCTTATATTAATTATTTCCTTCTCTTTTAATTTTTATTGTTGCTGTACTGTCTTTGTATATATTCCGTATAATTCTAATGTATTTTTTATCCACGCCTTGGTTTATTAGCGCTTCCCATATTTTTGTGAGTTCTATAGAGTCAAATGCCGTACGTTAATCAACAAAGCAGCAGTAGAATGGTTGATTGATTGTATTCTTCTTAATTGTTCTAAAACTTGTTTGACCACATGAATGTGGTTGATAGTTGAATAGTTAAAGAGATAGGCATTATGACAGTTGCATCTCAGTATATATTTGCAAACATTGTTTGTTGGATAAAATATGCATTTATATCAAAAGAATTGTGATGTTCACTCGGTGAACACGAGAAATAAGCACAAATTAGTAGGTCAATACCATCAGCGAATAAGTTCAAAAATGTAGTCAATAAATCATCTTATACGTAGAGGTTATTTTACAGTTCATGAATATTTCAATGTTAAAGAAAAATGTTGCTTGCTCTTTGTTACTTTATTTTGCTTGGGTGAATTTTGTTGTCTCTTTGTTTTGATTAAAGTAAAAAGTTTCTGACGTGACGAATAAAGGCCATTTTTTTCTTTCTTTTGATATCAGAGTTAATGTCTTATATTTAATCATTCGTTACCAGTACTTTGGCTAATATTTAGCCACATATATTTTTAATCCCTGTTGTAAGTAGATGCTCCTACTATGTTGTACCTACTTTCAAACTTTTCAATCATATAATTTTCATCAATCCTTTAACATGGTATAAAGTATATTAGTGGCAGCACCTTACCCCCAAATCAAGTTTAAAAACAAAAATTGGCAATTTGAAAAGAGTGGCCGCGAGTTTTTATTGCCGTTGTGATGATCTTTTCTCCGGCTTACCTATTGTTTGCGACTTGGCCTTACATGTACATACATGTAGAATCTCGACGTATCATAAGTGTTGTTTTACATTCTAAGTCAATAAAGAATTTTGATTTTGTAATCCCGCTTGTTCTTTAGGTTGGTTCTCTACAAGCTTTTTTGTAATACGGTTTAAAATAATCTTTGCAAATATTTTATAATAACATGCTGATTGGTCTATAGTTCTCTATTTCGCTTTTGTTACCTTGTATATATAGGTACTAAAATTATATTGTTGTTGGTCCATGGCGTAGGGATTGTTTCTTTTCTTATGATTTCGTGGTAGATTATATGTGTAGGCAGTGTAGGTGGGACTATTTATTTTATTTCTATATGAAGTGTCTTTAAGACTCCATCTGGTCCAGGTGTTTTATCTTTCTTTTTGTGTATTTATGGCATAGAGGACTTCTGATTCTGAAATATATAAATAGTTCCCTATAGAAAAGTGTTGCTGTCTCTTTGTTTGGCTTTTCCTTTGGTATCATTTAGTTTTGGGATCCCCTCTTTTTCATTAGTTAGAATCTTCATTGCCTTTTTAACTCCTCCGGTTTTATTTATTAGCTCTTCGAGTATTTTCATTGTATGTTGTTTCCTAGCATTTCTCTTTTTATTATTTAATTTCTTTGCTCAGTCAGGAGATTTTCATTCGGATCTGTTTGTTCTTGTTGTGAATATTCAATTTATTTCCTCTTTTTTTCAGTAGTTGCATTATGTCTTCTGGTAAGTTTACTAATACCTTTGTGATATTATGAAAATTGTACCATCTAATAGTCCATTGTTTCCAATTCCATGCTCGGTATTGCTCCTTACTCGAGATTATCAAAGTACCTGTAGAAGAAATCTGAACATTTTATAGTGTAAGTGTAGTGTGAATAAAAAAGAGGATCAAAATCCGCTAGGCCCATCCGGCCAAAGGAATAATATGAATCGTTCACACAATTTTTTTGCTGGCACCTGGGTGACACCTCTCCCCCGGTGGAATACAAGGGTAATCACACCCCCAGACTCGACAAAAAACAACTCTTTTTGGGGGCATTTGATTGAACATTGTTGTTTTGATTGTCAAAATTCTCAAATTCCCATACAAATAGCTAATAATAATAATGATAATATCTGGGAACAACTATTAAGCAGGGCTTGTACTATAGAAACCAGATAACTAATAAATTTACATAAATATTTCTAAATACATACATATTATAGATAAATTCCACCCAGACACAGAAAAAAACATCGTGCTCATCACACAAAGTTTCATCCTGGGTGGGGATCGAACCCACGATCTCTGGCTTAGCAGTCAGGGTCACTAACCAATAGACCAACAGGTCAGTCGAATAGCTGTCTATGACATCACTATTTTTTCTTATTAAAATCACTTCTTTTATGACGAGATTAATGGTAATAATCGCAAATTATTCGTTGGTAGTTTAAATGCTACTTTATTTTTTATTTCATCACAACATCGCGTGATTTATGAACGACCCCTTAAGGTGCGCGAGATAGTTACCATACAGCGGTCTACATCTATCAGTGTAATATCTACCTAGTCTGGCCATAAATACTGTTACAATTAAAAATAAGAAAGATATTACATTTGAATTTGGAATCTGTCATTTTTATACGATTGTTCATTGTATTTTCTAATTTTGGCGCCAATACATTGTACAATATTTTGCTATATTAAAATGGAGTGGGGTGATAAAGAAAACCGAATCGCTGTGATTGCATTACACAAAGTTGGTATGGAGCCGAATGTAATTTTTAAAACTCTCCATACGCTTGGTATTAGTCAAATGTTTGTGTACCGGGCTATTAATAGGTACAATGAGACCTTCTCTGTTTGTGACAGAAAAAGATCTGGCCGTCCACGTAGTGTTCGTACGAAAATGGTGGTCAAAGCAGTAAGGGAAAGAATTCGAAGAAATCCTGTCCGAAAGCAAAAGATTTTATCTCGGGAGATGAAGATAGCACCCAGAACCATGTCACGCATTTTAAAAGATGACTTAGGACTTGCAGCCTATAAGAGACGCACTGGTCATTTTTTAACTGATAATTTAAAAAAGAATAGGGTGGTAAAATCGAAGCAACTACTAAAGCGGTACGCAAAGGGAGGTCACAGAAAAATTTTGTTTACGGATGAGAAAATCTTTACAGTTGAGCAACATTTTAACAAACAAAATGACCGTATTTATGCTCAAAGCTCTAAGGAAGCTTCCCAATTAGTCGACAGAGTGCAACGTGGGCATTATCCGACTTCAGTGATGGTTTGGTGGGGTGTTAGCTATGAAGGAGTGACTGAGCCATATTTTTGTGAAAAAGGTATCAAAACATCGGCACAAGTGTATCAAGATACCATTCTTGAGAAGGTAGTTAAACCCCTTAACAACACCATGTTCAATAACCAAGTATGGTCCTTCCAACAAGACTCAGCGCCGGGTCATAAAGCTCCACGCAGTCTTGGTTGGAAGTGAACGTTTCGGACTTCATCAGAGCTGAAGACTGGCCGTCGTCTAGTCCCGATCTTAATCCGCTGGATTATGATTTATGGTCAGTTTTAGAGAGTATGGCTTGCTCTAAACGCCATGATAATTTGGAGTCCCTAAAACAATCCATACGATTGGCAGTGAAGAATTTTCCCATGGAAAGAGTGCGTGCTTCTATTGATAACTGGCCTCAACGTTTAAAGGACTGTGTTGCAGCCAATGGAGACCACTTCGAATAAGCTTTTTATATTTTGAATTGTTTTTTATTTATGTATTAAACTAACACACTGTAAAAGTAATAAATATTATTTGCAATAAAAAAAAATGTTTTTTCTTCGTAACAATATTTATGGCTAGACTAGGTATATATCAATATCTTGGGGCAATTCACAAAACACTAGTAACCACTAATTCACAAACTAGGCAGAGTACTGTACCTATTTTGGCAACCAGAGAATCACTAAACTCGAGGCTCCTTATAGAACACAAATTACATATGAATTGCCCGACAACAATAAAATAGAGAGCGACTGAAACAACAACAAAATTGGCCGGGCAACATTGCGGAAAATCTATTGCCACAGCATTGCCGCCACAAATTGCCGTAAAATGGCCCGTTTAGACGCCCCTTAATGATTTGATTAGCAATTTACGCAATTAAAGATTATTCCTTTTACAAGAGTATCAATTTTAAATCAAGTAGAACCTGTTAGTCTGAAATAAAATATACATAGGTTTTAAGTACCTGTTTGATGTACTTTTTACGTATCTAAGTATATACTTAATTATATCTGTATAGATTACTTTAAGTAAGTATGTATACTTAATTAATTATTTTATTTAGTTCATATTTCATTACATATGATGGTTCTTTTCTCTCTACTAATCTTTGGTATTTGCTATTTTTGCTGCCAATATCTTATCAATAAGATTGCGTATCTAGGCCACTGGCGTACTACCAAAGGACCGTGATTCAATTTCCAAATAAATAATAGATTAGGTTTACATTTGTGTTATTTTTCTTTTTAATCGCTAATTCGCTATTAACCCGCCGAGTGTAACGCTAAAATACGTAACACTAAGGCCTCGTTTACGGAAACGCGGCGCGGCCCGCACTGAATTCAAACATATGGCGTTGTATGAGTACGTTCACGGAGCAAGCGATTGTACATGCGTTTGTTTCAAATGGAGCGTTTCTTGCAGCGGAGCCCGCGGCGTTTATCGCGGCGGTGCACGCGGCGGTACACTCAGGGGCAATTCTCGATGAAGTAATGTTCGGGTCAAAATCTTTTGTCAGTGTTATTATGAAATCGCATAACCCAGACTCGGCTTTTTTTAAAGATAAATATGTATTAAAAAGTGAATTATTTAATAGAACTCCATAGGTACCGTAATATAATATGTAATATATTACCGTAATGTAAGTGAATAATTTAGTACCCGCCGCGTGCTTTACTACACGCTTGAGGATTCTCCGCTATCGCAGCGGCGGGCACCGCCACACTACCCGCTACGCATCTCTTTAAACAACATGATATATTGTCTTATGTTTGTGTTTACGCGTTCGAAGACAAGGGCCGCATCACGCGCAGCCTCTCGAAAAAACGTTCAACGCGTCGCGAGACACCACGCCAAACGCGACGCGCAACGCCCCACGTCTCCGTAAACAAGGCCAAAGTGTAAAGTGGGTGTAGAAAACCCGGATTGATATCGAAACAAATATAACATCGTATTTGATTTTGTTATGATTTTATTAATAATAATAGGATAATAGCTACTTATCTTTTGCACTAAAATTAAACAATTTTTATATGCTAAAATTAATCAAACTTAAATTATTAGTCTTCATATTACTTATATATAAAAAAATGGCATGCTCTATACATATACTTTTAGGTAACGATCGTATTGGTAAGACACATATTTTGTGAGGGTCTTAATTCACATCTTAGGGTCGGTACATATCTGACGGAAAATGCGTCGCGTATTAACGGTCACGTAACGCCAAAACAGACCAATACCTAATGAAACATTCAAACTTTCCCTAAACCGATGATGCGTTAGTGTGTCGAGCGTAGAGCGACGATGATGATAAGGGTCGGTACATATCTAACGGAAAATGCGACGCTCGACGCATTTTCCGTCAGATATGTACCGACCCTTATTCTAGGTAGACCTAGAATAAGGGTCGGTACATATCTGGACTCTTCAACTTCATCATCCACCACCTGTTCAGTGCCATTTTCGTAGCTTCTTTACTAACACTGTCAAATTTGTCGCCAATGTAGGAATCGTTACAGGAATCAGCTTCGGCTAGAAGAGGTCTTTGTAATCTATTTTTTTTTTGTTCTGAAATAGGTACATACTATCTATATAAGCCAAAATCAAAGTAAAAAAAACGGGTAGCACTCCGGGAGTGCCGGCAGAAGTAAAAACTTGAACATTAACGTTGTACATTTTGGATTCGTTAGGAAATATTTTTTATTTTAGGAATAAGTAAGTAAATATTTTTCGATCATAATGACATAATAATAAAAAAATATGAAATAATAAATCACAAATCAAAAATTTAAATAAAAAGGGAAAAAAATAATCGTTACTCGGACTCGAACTGGGTTCTTCTGGTTTTGGACCGCCTGATGATCATACATCTGACATAGTAGATGGTGGCGATATTTACCTTCGTATTCTAATGATACTGTAGCAGTTTGCCCCGACTTACGAATTTTCGACCAGGTCACGTGTACTGACGCGAGTTTAACATTTTATACCCGTCCCAAAAAGTGCACAAAGCCGCTAAAGAAGTTTTCACTTCAAAAAAATCTGTTTAAAACTATTACGTGAAGCGTAAAGGTGTAACTCACCCACTTACAACAAGCTTGTATCATATAATATTATATTCGTTAAAAGCTTCGTTAAAATAAGTATATGATAGGTACAAACGTGTGCTATAGGTATATAGACACAAAACAGATCAATGTTTATTGCAAAATGTTATGCTTCGTTTAAGTCTATGCTTTAACCCTTCAACCTTCAAGTGTAAGCCGTATAAGGCGACTACCGCACCGTTATGATGTCCAAATTACACTACGAAATTTATGCGAGGTTATGTTGCCAGACAAAACAATTTCGATATTTAACATCCGCCAGGCTGACTCAGGCTTTTTAGGCAGGTATTGTTTTCTTTGTCTGCGTTGATAAATACTTAGTTGGTAAAACGACTGGTGTGCCCCAAAGACAAACACGTTTAGAATAGCCTTGAGTTAGAGAAATAACTTATTTTCATAAGATATAAATGCAGTATGTAGCTAACGTTTGCCTCGTTGATATCAAAATAAAATATCTAAAGAGTTTCAAGGTCCAGTTTAATTATATAATTGTCTGCGTCTTTATCTTATGCGTAGGCACTTAACCGAATATAATTGTTTATAAACTTGCGCGATTTGTACACATTATGATAATATATCTAGATATATTACGGGTCTTAATCGCATGAATAATTTATGATAAAATACCTTGGTTATTGCCCGACGTTTCGACCGTATTGCAACGGCCCTGGTCACGGGTAGACTGGGCAATAAACAAGGTATTTTACCTTAAATTATTCACGCGGTTAAGACCCGTAGTATATATATTTTCTTAACCGAATAATTTTATAAATAAATCTATATAGTAAGTACCTATACATTCAAAATAACAAGAATTAAAAAGATATTACGAAGACATTTTGCAGTATTGAGCAGCTATTTATGCCGCTGCATAAGAAATAATTAGCTCAAAATTATCAAGTGACCAAAACTCATAATTAACACATAGAGAATAATCCAAGATTGAATTTATCAATTTTTATCTCATTAAATAAATATAACCACATAAGTATAAGATTTAAAGGTGCTATATTATTTAATAATCTCCACTACAGATTAAGATTAGTAAGTACCTACTATATTATCGCAAGCTGATAAATGTAACCTTGTTTTGGTGCATTGCTCCACTCCATAGAATCGTTACACACAAGACTTTTAGGGGTATAATACATTAACAAACTCATAGATCCAACTGACTCCTATAATGTATTTTTTTTACTACGATAGATATTTAATAGAGCAGCAAAATGTCACTCGCCAAGAGAATTTGCCGTCCCTGTGAAGAATATTCGATGAATAAGCGAGTAAGGCGACATAATTGGACGTATTAAAACGAAAACGTTCCAACCCACAACATGTCCAAAAATGAGTTAGCTACACCAATGAGGTCAGTGAGCATGGTTCTTTCATATATCGAAAAGGTTCTACGATATCTTGCTTGTAGGGGTAAAAGTAACGATAGGGTTCCAACTCATACATATGAACGGTCTGAATTTAAAAAACACAAAAGTGTTCCAACCTGTTTGAAACCATTTTGACATATTTGTTTTCTATGGCGTGGCTTTTCTTTTTTTTTCCCTAAAATGAACTAAGTTACTTGAAACGTTTTTGTTCAATTATATTTTTGATATTGTTTACATTATAACTATCACGAAAATGATCTAAGCAGTTTGGAACACTTTTGAGAAATACATGTAATTAATAAAAGCATTTCACAAAAACGTTCCAATCAGCCTAGAACGTTTTCGTGAAATCTAAATCCATTTATATCTAATTCAGAAAAACGTTTCAAGTAGACTGGAACGTTTTAGAGAAATACATTTTAAAAGGCACCCCTTTAAGGCTAAATTCACAAAAACGTTCTAAAAAGCAAGGAATGTTTTTGTGAAATTTATTTCTGCTCTAGGTTAAATCATAAAGTGATTCAAGTACTAACTAGTTGGATCCACAGACCTAATATGGATAAGACCATAGAGAAAATAAAGCAGAGTCAAAAATCTAAAGTGTCATTTTATAGTAAATAGTGTTGTTCTTAGTACATAGTATGAATGCATGAGATGCACAATAGGCTTTGTAAGTCTTCTTTGAGCAAATCGAACAATTTTCTAAGATACAAAGCACGCAATAAGTATCGATATCATGTGGTATCGATACTTTCAAACTTAATTAATAAATCACGCATAAACAGACGATTTCTAAATTAAGGAATCAAAGATATGTTTACTAAAAATTTGCAAATCTCTAACCAAAAATTAACTATCAGTCTCCGAAAAAATCGTTCTAGTGAAGGAAGCGTAAAAGATCTAAGAGGCAAGCGAGGTGGCTGGAACAAGACACCGCAAGAAGATGTGGATTTTATTTCTAATTTTATCAACAAGATCCCTAAATATGAATCCCACTACAGGAGAGAAAATAACGGTGACAAACAATATTTACAGCCTGGAATGACACAAAGAAAACTTTATAATTTTTATTTGGAAGAATTCAAGGAGTCATATGGAGAAAGCCGGAAAAGTGTTCAATTTAACGTATTTAGAAATATATTTTTGACCAAATTTAATTTAAAGTGCAAACCTCTCAAGAAAGATACGTGCAACATATGTGATAGATTGGCTGTTCAAATAAAATGCTGCACGTCAGATGAAACCAAAACATGTTTGCTACAAGAAAAAGACAATCATTTAAAAACTGCAGAAACTTTAAGAACAATGATGAGAAACGACATGGATAATGCAAAAAACTACGAAATATATGAGTGCCTAACGTATGACTTAGAGAAGACCTTACCGTTGCCTCGAATCCCTACTAACTTAGCATTCTACAAACGGCAATTATGGTTTTACAATTGTGGGGTTCATGCGGGTTCTACGAATACCGGATATTGTTTTGTATGGGTAGAGGGCGAAGCTGGCAGAGGAGCCCAGGAGGTAGGGTCCTGTTTGGCTTATTACATAAAAAACATTTTGAACAAAGAGGTTAAACATTTAGTTCTGTGGAGCGATTCATGTGGTGGCCAAAATCGCAACATAAAGATCACTCTGTTGTTGAAGGCTGTTCTGGAAAGTCATCCCACTTTGCAAACAATCACATTGAAGTATCTACAACCAGGGCACACATTTCTGCCTAATGATACAGATTTTTCTAAAATAGAAACAAGCTTAAAATTGCATTCGAGACTCTACACTGCCGATGATTATATAAATGTAATAAAAAATTGTAGAATTAAGAATCCTCTAATAGTAAAGAAGATGGAAACTCAGCATTTTTTGGGGACACAAAAATTTGAGAAAAACATCGTGAATAGAAAAGTTTCTGTTGACAAAAATAAAATAAATTGGTTGAAAATTAAAGAAATATTATTGAGAAAAGAAAAACTACACTCGTTATTTATCAAAACTGCAGAAGGTTCAGAAGAAATAAGTATTGAAAAAAAGATGAAGGGCAAAGTCTTACCTATAAACGAAAGTTTGTTGTGTCCGCTATATCCCAATGGAAAAGAGATCGCCCAAGTAAAATTGGATGATCTGAGATCGTTGTACCCCTTCATTCCAAGAGATTGCTTACATTTTTATAAAAACCTCAAAGGAAATGTTAACGTCCTAGATGATGTAGATGGATTAGGCACAACTCCTGATTTTGAAGTTGAACATTCAGATGAGGAGTAAATTTTGTTACTTGTTTGCAATTTTAAGTGTTTTGTTTTTCATTTTTGTAGAAGTTTTTTAATTTTTGTAGAAGTTTTTTAATTTTTGTAGAAGTTTTTTAATTTTTATTGAAGTTTTTTTCATTTTTGTAGAAGTTTTTTCATTTTTGTAGAAGTTTTTTCATTTTTGTTGAAGTTTTTTCATTTTTGTAGAAGTTTTTTCATTTTTGTAGAAGTTTTTTTCGTTTATTTTTGCACAATATTAAAAAATTATGGCTGATTATGATTGTGTTTGATTTATTTTGGCTATAATCCTTATCCACGATATTAAAATACGTAACAATAATGCATGTTTCACCTCTTGTAGGTATCTATTAAAGTGAAAACTCTGTTTAAATCGACTATTTAAACAGACTTTTTACTATTAGCAAGAAGTTGAAATTGTGAAAGGTTAGGATCGAGTAAGTTTATAATTTTTAGTAAAATATTAATGTTAAATGACAAGGCAAACCTTTTATTTCTGCTATTCAAATATTTGGAACACTTTTGAGAAAATCATTCTGTAACTGCCTGAAGCAAAATGCAATTAATTAAAAACGTTCTATGGCTTATTTTACCAATTATCTGATGATGTGATGTAAATAAGTAAGTGTTTAATTACTTAAAATAGAGAAAAAAAAACCTATTAACGACTCTCATTACCAGATTTGCGAAATATTGGTCTGTTACTGAACATTACTCTTTTCAACTTAAAATTAAGATTACTCAATTTGAATGTCGTGTGGGTTGGAACGTTTTCATTTTAATACGTCCAATTATTATTTCATCCATTGTAGGTATATTGAATAAATAAATAAATAAGAATATTATCTTTCGACAACTCATACAACGCTATCTGAACCCAAACTTGGCACTGATAAAAATATATTTATATATTTCTAAATAGGTACATACATACACATTAGAAGCTCTTCGCGTATAATGTAGGTAGCACAACTTTATTTGCTTGCGAAATATAGTTTACATTTACAGTCCTCTAACAGCTTAAAATCATGTTTTGTGTTCTGCGTCCGTCCGTCCGTCCGCAGCTTAGCTCAGAGATTGTTAGTGCTAGAAGGCTGTCATTTTGCATAGATACACATATTACTTACGCCGACAAAGTGAAAGAATAAAATCTTGAAAAAAATTTTTTTGGGGTATCTTCTCTTTAAGTAAAGTGGAAATGTGATTTTTTTCTTACCTTCCCCATCATATTAGATAGGTCTTTTACAACGTTTAGGAACGTAAGACCAATTTTACATTTAAGGATCCGTTTGTGAAATAATAAGCTTTAAGGTGAATTATTTCTTCCGTGCGCACATTTGTGCAAACAATAACTTTGTTAATGTTGTGTTCAATATACAGAAGAAAAAACAGCAAGTTTTGTGGAAATCAAACTTCAAATTCCTCTCCTGTGAAGTAGAGATTTAGCAGGTATAACTTCGTTTTTCGGATAGGTGGAATTCTTAGTGCCAATAGTGATCACCACCAGACCAGACCACCATAGCAGTGTTGGCCGATGACCATGTGAATTTATCCCTAACTTTTTTCAAAATCTTCACGAAAATTACCCCCAATGGCCAAGTGTCAGTCGCTTGTGCGACGGAGATGGTACAATAATGGATTATAAACGGAAATATGGTACCAAAAGATCTTCAACAGTCCCCCGAAAGTCATCCAAAAGAATACCTGCCCCCTACCTACCCCTCGAATTTTCCCCCTGAGCCGAAAAAAACGAATTTGCAGGGAATCCCCTTAATCTGGCAATAGTGCACGATAGTAAAATTGCAATGCTTGCAATGCAAACGATTACATGTGCCTACTATAAGCCGCTTATTCTATTCCAAACTTAAATTAACGAAATAATAATTTTAAAGCTTTTCTTATGGTTTTTTTATTTTTTTTCATTAATTCTGTCTTGATTTGATACTTAGGTACGAGGTTTTTGTTTTCAAGCATTTTTTTTATGTTACAGGTACAACTACTTTTATCACTCACTGTACCTACAATCTTTGTTACTGAGTGAGGTTACACCTATTAATTGGAGGTCAAAGCATTATGTTTAATTAATAATGTCGATAAACACACGTAGCCATTTTATTTCATTTTTTAAAAGTTATTAATATCATTATTATTAAAAAAGTACGTGCGATGTTTAAACTTTAAACATTGTTTATCAAAAGGTCTAAGTTTCGAAAACTATAAAAATACACATTCTTTGTGCTAGAAAAAAATATCAATAGGTCCCTATATTGTTACAGTTAATGGTGATCTTGTTGAATGAATGTTTTTTAAATAATGTTGATAGGTATAGTTATGCCTTTATTAGAGAGGTACCTACCAATTTTTTTTTGTTTCAAATACCTAGTTAGAATTGTGTTTATTAATAACATAAAAATATTCAAATGCAAATCGTTTTATCGAAATTCCTACCTAAGTATATTTTGTTTTATATTTTGTTATGTAGGTAATTAGGTACTATACCAAATGAGTCTGCTGAATTTAGACTCATTAGACAGACATACCCTGGACATTTTTAAATTATTAAAACTTCAAAATAGATAATATCTTACTCCTCTGTTTGAGAATTGCGCTGACTTGATGATCAAGTGAGCACAATTCTCAATTCTCATCTCAACGTCTTTCATAAATTTCTATAATTTCGAAAATATTTAGGTTTTAAGAGAAAACAAATTAAAAAAAGATATTTTCGTAAAATTTAGGACATAATTGCATTCAAACTCTACCGAGTCCAACTATCTAAACCAAAAACCTATTTCAGTAAAAAAATCTTAAAATATTGCATCACAAGACGAAACTGCAAGACATACCTTAGTCCACCCAAATAGTTCTCCTTTTTAGATAAAGTAACTAGCAATGTGGGACTGTGTTCCCACATTACTAGCAATTCTGTTAACCCCTCCAGCTAATGGCTTGTGTTAGGAGTGGGTTCACGTCGGTAGTATAATGGGTAGGATTCGAACCCGCGACCTCACGATTGAGAGACTGATGCCTTAGCCATTAGGCTACAGCCGCTCTTGTGATACGTCGGGATTCTACATTACATGTAATGTCAAGTTTGCAAACAATAGGTAAAGCCGGAGAAAAAAAACCTGGCAATAATAACTCGCGGCCACCCTTTTCAAATTGCCAATTTTACAATGTTTGAATGTTTATAAACTTGTTATGGGGGTAAAGTGCTATACTATACACTATACACCATATTAAAAGCTGATGCAAATTGTATTATCAAAAAGTTGAAACATGAGATGTTGTTGATGTGTTGTAAGTAGATTTTGACATTCGGACGGTAAGTTGTCAAAATGAAATGGAAGCCCATGTAAGCTTATAGGTACCTACTATAAAAAAAAAATATAGTGTGACAAGGATAACATCGACCATTTGTCATCATAAGTGACAAAATACCGTCCTGTCAAATTTAATCTGGCTGGATCCGGCACAGGTGGTGGTTATAGGCCTCTATCCTGAGAGACTTGTTACCCTGCAGTGGCAACGTTAAACTGATTATTTTACACTTTAAACGTTGTGATTTCAGTCATGTCCAACCCTAACGAAGAACTTTGACGATATCAAGCATACGACTTTATCTGAGCGTGGCGCGTTGAAGGAGGCAGCCAGGTGTTTGAAATGCGCTGACGCACCGTGTCAGAAATCCTGTCCTACGCAGATTGATGTCAAGAGTTTCATTACTAGCATCGCTAACAGGGTAAGTTCATTATGTTTCTTGTTATCTTATAGGTACTTACAATCATTCACCTGTAATGACAGATTTGTAATTATCAATTCTATGTCTTTGACTTTCTATGTATTTGTGCTTTTGAGTGTTTACCTTGGTTAAAAAAAACCCTCGGTGAAATTGTTTAGCATGGTCCAATTCAAAACCAAAACCTTTAATCCGCAACTGTTCATTATGATGATAAACTTCCGCGATTTGTACACATTATAAAATTATTACTACGGGTCTTAATCGCGTGAATAATTTAAGGTAAAATACCTTGCTTAATGCCCGACGTTTTGCAACGGCCGTGGTCACGTGTAAACAACCCGTGACCACGGCCAAAACGTCGTTCATTATGATTGGAAATAAAAAGTTCTCTTAGTCCGATTTATCCAACCGGATGACCACAAATAATCTTTTGAAAAAAAAAACTTTTTTTTTAAGATAACCAGCAATATGGGATTGTGGTCCCACATCTAGTACGAATCTGAAGCTTTAGCCTTAAGCTACCGCCGCTTATAAAAAAATACTTTATTGAGTTGATGTAAGGATTTCTATTTCAGAACTATTATGGAGCAGCCAAAGCTATCTTATCGGACAATCCCCTCGGTCTTACTTGCGGTATGGTGTGTCCTACTAGCGACCTCTGTGTCGGCGGGTGCAATCTTCACGCGAGCGAGGAGGGAGCCATTAACATTGGCGGGCTGCAGCATTTTGCTGTTGATGTTAGTATAACTGCTAAGGCTTTCACAACTATATCATCCATTCGAAAATAACGATAGTGAACCCCATCTCTTCCCATGGGAAGGGAATTTCACAACGGTGGAAGGGCAGTAGCATCCTTTGCAAACTTTAAAACCTTACTGCGATCGCCAACCCGCGTGCCAAGTATGGCGATTATAGCAATTACTCCCAGGATCTAATAAATAGGATCAAGCAGTGGGACATCACATGGGTTGGTATGTTGACGCGACAAAAACAAAATTACCTACAACTCTAATGATTAAAATATCCTATCGGCCTACCCCAGGGATATTTGGGGATTGAAAGCCTTCTTTCTTCTCTACGCCAAAATCGTAAAAGGTACACATTTGGTGCTTAGTCTTGCAATATCCTAACCCTATAACTGAATTGAGTTCATAGTCATTATTCTATTGTTTGACGCCCTTGGTAACAATAGAATAATGAATATACCTACCAATTGAAATAAAAACGAATTGAAATAAGGCGAACTTCAAAATCCCCCCATACGATGGCCAATTTCCCGTCAATTTCCGCCAATGTCAAGTATTTACGGTACACTTTAACTGCACCAAGATTCAGCTTTAAGCACGTATATTAGACATATTTCATGGTAAACGCGGAGCTATAAAAACGATGACAGCTCAATTTGCCATTTTCTCAATCCTCAGTTAATGAATTTTGTAAACTTTTTGCAGGTATTCATGAAGATGGGTATCCCCCAAACTCTGGACCCTAACACAAAGCCGTTGCCGAAAGGAGGAGATCAAAAGATAGCGTTAATAGGAGGTGGTCCAGCCAGTATCAGTTGCGCTTGCTTTCTCGCTAGGCTTGGATATAAGAATCTCACGGTTTATGAGAAGGAGAACTATTTGGGTGGACTAAGGTATGTCTTGCAGTTTCGTCTTGTGATGCAATATTTTAAGATTTTTTTAATGCATACTTCTCGTGACACCCCAGAACAAAAAACCTGGATCCGCCCATGTCCTAAAGTGTACGAAAATATATTTTATTTATTTGTTTTCTCTTAGAACCTAGTAGATAGACTTAGGACATCAAATTTCCTTTTTTCGAAGCATAACTTTTCGCTTTAATACTTTTTCAGCTCAGCAGAGATCCCACAATACCGTCTGCCATATGACGTGGTGCAGTTTGAGGTCGATCTCGTCAAGAACCTTGGCGTCAAGTTCCAGACTGGAAGGCAACTCTCCACTAACGATATTACTGTTAATGTAAGCCATATTTTTATATTATACTTACCTATTAGCATCTTCCTCTTAAACGCTGAAATTTCTTATAGGCGTCATTGGCGCCCAACATGGGATGTATATAAATGATAGTAGTGTAAAAAATGGACATGGTTGATAATGAAATAATGATAAATGTACGTCAAAAGTAAAGTACGTAAAGCGTCAAAAATCACCCTTATTTTTCAGGGTCTTCTGCAAGATGACCATTCAGCTGTATTCCTAGGTATCGGTCTCCCTGAACCTAAGAGCGTTCCTATCTTCAAAGGACTTAACCAAGAAATGGGATTTTACACTAGCAAGGACTTCTTACCTCTGGTGTCTAAAGGCAGCAAGAAAGGTTGGTTTCTTAGGCTATCCTACCAGGTGTGATAGGTTTACATTTTTCTGAGCTAACTCGATAAAAAAAATCTTGTTAAACTCGGTTCTTTGTGTCTATATTATTATGTAATTAGAATTCAATGGGATGCTCAAAGCAGCGTTCTAAGGACCCTTTGCCGCTAATCACCACGTGAATTCTTTTCTTTGTTATTATATAACTACAAGACTGAACATAAGATTATTTTGCCACTCTTATACCAGTATTTTTTTGAGGATGAGTAGTTTTTTAGTTCTTATATCTATGAGAGTAACCTACGACTTCATTATTCCTGATGAACGCGTAAACCATTGTCTTGAAAACAGTGGTAGATTTAGGATTTTGATTTGAAGAAAAAGGACTTAACCTCGCTGAGGAAACCGAGATTTTGGATCATTCTAATGATTTAGAGCATCCTAATGCTTGACTATTTTGAGACTACGATTCTTCAATCAAAAGTACACATGCAAAGGAAACTTAAGCTCCTCAGCTTAGGCGTGGAAGGCGTGTGAGTAGTTCGCATGCCGTCAAGGCTGCATTTCCATATGTTTTCTTCCTTCAAAAATATTGCATGAAACTGCACATGCAATCTCTATCGCATTACCTTTAACAAACGATACCTCAACCTGACAAAAAGAGACGTACTTACATATCTACTTAATTCCCCAGGTCTTTGCGCTTGCAAATCGTCGCTTCCCGAACTGTTCGGCAACGTGATAGTTTTAGGAGCAGGAGACACGGCGTTTGACTGCGCCACGTCGGCTTTACGATGTGGGGCGAAGAGAGTGTTCGTTGTGTTTAGAAAGGGGGTTACTAACATAAGGGCCGTGCCTGAAGAGGTAAGAAAGATATTGAGATTTCTTAAATGTTGTGAAGAAAAAAATGAAATTTTAAACAAAATGAATTATCACGTAATTTTGTATATTTTACACAAAGTTTTAAGTTTGCCGCCATTTTCACAATTCCTCTTAGAAACATTGACTTAATCTTAACCTCTCAACTGTGTAAGATTTTAAACATACACTACAAACGTTACTGCCCCTGGCCTAAAAGTTGGTAATCCTAAATATGATGTTGCCAACGGATCACTTTGTATTCACCCTAAAACTCATTAAATACACCTTTTGGAAATCTCTAAATGTATAGGAGTAGAATCATGTTGGGTTTATTTTTTTTTACCTAAAACAGGGCCCTAAATCGAGGTGGCCCTGAAAATTTGTTACAGAATTAGGGTCCTAACTCTTATTACACTTCTCTTTTTAAGGGTTTAGGGTAATATAATGATTAATCTATGAATCTATCTTAACATAAAATGTCTTAACTATCGAATGTTCTGTCTTTGTTTTTCATTATATCTTTGAAATAGAAGAGAAAAAGATAAAAGAGGGACTTGATACTGCTGAGAGTACCTATATTCGGAACTGCCATTGACTATATCTCAGAGTCCCAACAGTACTTTTTCGAAATTACTATTGTCAATTAATTTACTGTTCAAGTTTATTTAGTTTTTATAAATCATAATTTAATTTAGCTTGTATGTAAAAATGATAATTTAATTTTTTAGGTGGATTTGGCCAAAGAAGAAAAATGCGAATTTGTCCCTTTCATGTCACCGAGAGAAGTCATTGTGAAAGATGGAAAGGTAAGACTTTCATACTTTTAACTTACCTGCCTCTGACATATTCTGGCGCGGATCCAGGTGCATGTTCTGGTGTTCTTTGACCCAACACCGACCAAGTGTGAGTAGTTTTGCCCCTCAACGCGGACCAATTGTATAGCAAACACTTGAAAATTCCTGTGTCTTGGCATTGCCCCTGTTGCCCTGTTGTATACTGCGGATGATGATGATGATCCTGTATATCTGTCGTTACTATTTACCTTAAAGCAGGCGCAGATCCAAAAGAGGGGCAACAGAGGCAATTGTCTCCCCCCAGACTCGACTGAAAAACCTTTTTTTTTATAATCTTGACTCTACACCGGTGTGTTTTGACTACGAATTGCCTCCCCCCCCTCCTATCTCGGCGGTAGTTCTGGATGCGCGCCTGCCTTAAAGTGACACTGACAGTGTGAGAATGGTCAAATAGATAGCGTTAATTTTGTTGTAGATCACAGGTTTAAAGATGTGCCGTACGGAACAACTAGACGATGGAGAGTGGATAGAAGATGAAGACCAAGTTATGCAACTGAAAGCTAACTTCATCATATCGGCTTTTGGTTCAGGACTCTATGATACTGACGGTAAAAAAAATTGTAGTAACTCAATACGTTATGTATTTACGCTTAGACAGATTTTGATGGAATTTGGCATTGCCGGAGTTTGGAGTTTGAGGATACAAAAAGCTGGACTTTTTATCCCAACTATCCATTGAAGTTTTTTTTTTAATAGATGTAACTAGGAATGTAGGATTGTGGGTCCTACATAAATCCCTTATGATGTGATAGAGTGATGACACTTTGTATCCCGTCACCACGCGGAGGTTAAGGTAAACACTAAAAAACCCCTAAATTCTTTTAGGGAAGGGATTAGATCACTAACGGCCGGTCTCGATTTATCTCCTGTTAACTGTATGTTAAATAGGTAACTCAAGTACTTATGTAAACCGAACTGTCTATGAACAGAAAACTTAAAATATTTTTGACGTGATAACGTCTTATAAATCGATGACCGGGTGCACGCACGAAAAAGTGTCACGGTCTATCACGTTCCGCCTGCTGATAGGCTGAAGTATTGTGGTCATTGGGCGCATGCGCCCGGGTCCACTAAAGCTGTCACAGGCATGGTTGTTTATTACAATGGCATGACGTTATCACGTTAAAATATCGTCCGTAAACCGATTTTACAGTGAACTATTTTTTATCTATCGATGGCACTAATGTCAGTTTCGTTACTGGAGTAACTATTTTGACAGACAGTTAACGATAGATAAGTTATTGAGACTAGCCGTTAGCTAACCCTAGCAGCAGCAGTTAGCACCCTTCCGGGTCTACCATTGATGGTACTTCTTAATGGTAGGTACTACTGATATAAAAACGTCGAATCTATTAACCCTAAAACGAACATTACAGTAAAAGCAGCAATGTCCGGTGTGAAGTTAAACCGTTGGGGGTTACCCGATGTGGACGAGACTACAATGCAGTCTTGTAGTAACCCTCGCGTGTTTGTTGGGGGAGACCTGGCTGGGGTCGCTGAGACCACTGTGGAGTCTGTCAACGATGGGAAGACCGCCGCATGGTATATGCACTGTTATTTACAAGTAAGTGTTATTATTAGAATCAATACAACTTTATACTGACAGAAATAGGTATGTGGAACTAAGCACCTCCAACACGAAAGCGATGTGATCATGCCATACGGGCCGCGGGGTGACGGATAAGATTGGAAACTTATATGAGCCCGATTCAGGATTTCAATAGATTTAACTAACTATATCTAAATTTATGTGGGATTTAAAGACGTTTTCCAACGACTTGATATCGATGGGGAGGAATTCTTTGACGCCTAAACACTTTTGTCCTCCTTTTTTTTTATTTGTGTAAATATTAATTATTATAGATGTAATTAAGAATACAGTGGAATCCGTTTATAATGACATCGAAGGGACTTGACAAACACGTCATATTAAGCAGTTGTCATACAAAGCATTTTTTGTGAAAAAAAACAACTTTCTTTTTTTTAGGTAAATACTTATTTTAATATAGAAACATAGCATCCCTACTAATATATAAATGTGAATGTAAATTTGTTTGTTACGCTTTCACGCGAAAACTACTCAACCGATCATCATGAAACTTTGTACACATATTCTTGGAGGTATTAGAAGTAACATAGGATTATAAAAAAAAGGGGGAAAATATACGCAGACGAAGTTGCACGGGACAGCTAGTAATACATAAAAAAAATTGCACGTTATACATGTATGTATTCATTGTTCAACTGTAAATTATTTACTGAAAAAGTTATCACTACGTTTTAACTGAGATTCACAACAAAAACAAGATGCGTGCCGAACATCCGTCGTCGGGAGTCAACGAACATTCCCGAAGGTGTAGAGAGTCATGTCGGTCGCTATAAACGGACAAAATGTATTAAAAATTGGGTCATAATAAGCGACATGTCACTGTAAGCGAAGTCATTATATCCGACTTTATTACAAAGAATTTTATATGAAAACCAAACTTCGTTGTGTAATTACGTCATAATAGGCGGTTGGTCAATATAGGCGGAGTCATAATAAACGGATTCTACTGTACTTCTTTCGCGATTTTTATACATAATAGATATATTTCGGGACTTAATCGCGTGAATTATTTAAAGGTACGAACCTTTTATTTACCCGACGTTTCGATCCCATTGCACCGATCGTGGTCACGGGTCGACTGATGGCAGATTAGCGATGTCTAGCGTGTAAAAGGTTCGTACCTTTAAATAATTCACGCGATTAAGTCCCGAAATATATCTAATAAGAATACTTCTGATTAAATAAATAAAATAATTAATATAAAAAAAAATAACTAGGTAGATACCATAACATTTCGCCACAATTTATGGCACTAGATGACTAGATACTAAGTACTAGTGTCGTCGACGTTTATACCAGAAAGGGGGGGCGGACGACTCCTATCATACCCTCTATTATTAAGCAGTGGCTATTATGCAAATAAAATAATTTAATTTGAATCACATTTTTTCTCAGGGAATCCCATTCGACGCACCAATAGAGCTGCCAAAGTTCCACTGTCCCATAGACGATGTAGACCTATCAGTAGAGGTCTGTGGTATAAAGTTCGAGAATCCGTTTGGTTTAGCGAGTGCTCCTCCTACTACTAGTACGGCGATGATACGTCGCGCCTTCGCGCAGGGCTGGGGGTTCGCTGTCACTAAGACTTTTGGACTTGATAAGGTAAAAATCTAAAATCAATAGAACAACATTACATTACAAAACAAAAAACCAGACTGCTTAAAACCACAATAAAACCTTCATATAGTTAAAATTAGTCCTAGAGTGCAATCAGAGAAATATATTATGTTACCTATCGAATTAAAAAGCATTCATAGTAGAAATATATTTAAAAACATACTAAATATGTTTTTAATTGGTTTTTGGTATCGATGAGTTCATAAATGACAGTCAATAGACATACTTAATAACATTAGAATATAGTTTAATTATTACAATTATGATTGATACTATGATTACAATTATTATTATCTATTATTTTTAATACACAGTGTATTGTTGTGTATGTATTGTTCTGAAATAAATTACTTAAGAATTATAACTGAAATATTTTAAAGGTAAAGACCGGCATTTTCTTGTCTAACTTAATGATACTTCTCAAGCTAAAATCAATCAGGCCATTTGGCCTCTAGCACCAAAAAATATACATACATACCTACACTTGAAAAACATAACCCTCCTTTTAACGCAGTCGGGTAAAAATAAGTTACATAAGAATACTCAGCCAGTACTGTTTTAAAACCTTCCGAATAGGGATGTTCGTTATAACATCGAGGGGCCTGTTGGTTTATTAGTGGCACTGACTACTAAACCAGAGGTCGTGGGTTCGATTCCCACACGAGGCACCAGTTTGTGCGATTCACAATTTCCTAATGCGGTAGTAGTCGTTTAAAAAAAACTTGAATATTTGACTATAGTAAAAATGACGTCAAATGCATTCGCACGACTTATAACTAACCTAAGTGGGCAGGTTGTGTGGTCATCGAATACATTTCTATATAATCTATCTCTTTGCTGTGCATCATTTAATTTTAGGTAATTTATGGTGCGTTACGTTCATTAATAAGCTATCTAATTTTAAAAAAAATTGTAGGTAAATCTCTAGATTTGAAGTCATGTCTTTCAAAAACTTTTTACAAGCTTTTATTTAACTTTATGAAAATATACCTATATATTACGGGTCTAATAATTTAAGGTAAAATACCTTGTTTATTGCCCGACGTTTCGACCGTATTGCATCGGCCGTGCTCAAGGGTAGACTCAGTCTACCCAAAATCGCGAAAGTTTATCAACATTTATTTAACTTGCCCTGCATTTGAAAAGGATTCTACCTGACATTGCTTATCCTCGGTTATTTTATCGAACTATTCTATGTACGTCACACTACTACCATCTAACACAATCCACCCCTATTCCAGGATCTAATAACAAACGTATCCCCACGCATAGTCCGCGGAGTGACATCAGGAGAGAACTTCGGCCCTGGACAAGGATCCTTCCTCAACATCGAGCTCATCTCCGAGAAATGTGCCAACTACTGGTGTCAGAGCATCGTCGAACTTAAACGAGACTTTCCTACTAAAGTAAGTTATCTATTATGACTTGCCTGTTGGTCTAGTGGTTAGTGACTCTGACTGCTAAGCCGGAGATCGTGGTTTCGATCCCCACCCGGGATAAAACTTTATGTGATGAGCACGATGGTTTATTCTGTGTCTGGGTGTTATTTATCTAACTAATATTATAAAGCTAAAGAGTTTGTTTGTTTGTTTGAACGCGGTAATCTCAGGAACTACTGATCTGAATTGAAAAATTCTTTCACTGTTGGATAACCCATTTATCGAGGAAGGCTATAGGCTACATAATATCACGCTACAACCAATAGGAGCGGAGCAGCAATAAGAAATGTTGCAAAAACGGGGAAAATTTACGCAGACGAAGTTGCGCGGGACAGCTAGTCTTTAATATGTATGTATAGAAATATAAGTATGTTTATCAGTTGTCTGGTTTCCATAGTACAAGCTCTGCTTAGTTTGGAATCAGATAGCGTTGTGTGAGTTGTCCTAAGATATTATTATTATTTTCAAGAAAGCTTTGGCTCCCTGCCTACCAACTCGACACTAATCCTGGACTGGTGTCATTCGTAGGCCCATGAATGTCATTCGAGTCTCCATTCGATTTGTAGTCTAAGCTTTAAGGGAACATAAGCTACTGAGCCTAATAGCGGAGTCCACACGGTATGGACGAAGCATTAGTTTAGTAACGCACGTTCCACGATCCTGGATCGTTAATCGCGGGATCGCCGATCCGTCTATTGAGCAATAAGGACCGAAAATTGATATGTAGGTGCATCAGAAAAAAAATCATGGTCTTTAACTTAAACTTCGGTTGTAAGGTATCGCTACTTAAAGGGGCCTTGAATGACATTATAAAAAAAAAAACTTTTCAATGATATATCGCATATTGTTCTTGCTTACTTTATTAGGCACATAATATTTGGTCATCAATTTGACTTCTAATACAATACTGACGTTATTATTATATTACAGGTAATAATAGCATCAATAATGTGTTCATACAACGAGGAGGACTGGACTCAACTCGCGCAGCAAGCAGAGGCGACGGGCGCAGACGCGCTGGAACTGAACCTGTCGTGTCCGCACGGCATGGGCGAGTCTGGGATGGGCCTGGCTTGTGGACAGGTACTGTTATTTTGGTTTTAACATTTGTAGCTCTAAGATCTGATTGGCAGGACCATCTTATAAAGACCTCGGTATGTCTTGATAGATGTAACCAGCAGAGGTGAAGGGTTAACAATTTTCTGAGGTAACCCGATACAAAAATATACCTTGTTGAACATGGTTTTTTGTACTTATAACACTAAGTAACTACAATCCAAAGGGAAACCGAAAGTAATGGTGTTCTAAGGACCCTCCGCCACTGGTAACCAGATGTAACATTTGTTTCAGGATCCGGTACTAGTAAAAGGCATATCTCAATGGGTACGAAAAGCCATCAAGATCCCGTTCTTCATAAAGCTGACGCCCAACATCACCGATATTGTTAGCATAGCTGAAGCTGCTTATGAAGGTAAGCTGTGGGTACTTAGGTACCTATCTAATTTAGTACGCACAGAACAACAGTGTAACAGAAAGGTGTATGAATACCCAATTTCAAACCCTTGAATTGTCAAGGGTTTGAAATTGGGTATTTGACTAGTATACCTACAAAATAAAATATTTTATACTGACCATGTAAAAATATGTCAAAAAGTGTTCTGAAAAATCATGTTCATTTATTAATTTAACGTTTTTAATAATTTTTAATCATAAAAAGTAACATAAAAAGTAAATGATTTGACCATAGAATATGTGACGTCATATGCTAGCATTTCATACTTTGTACGGGGCAGGTCGTTTTTGACATTTCTTAAAAAGAGGCTGATTTGACTTCAGTCAAATACCCTATTCAATGATACCGAGTAGGTACACATGCCTAATTTTATCAAAATCGGAGTAAATTAAGTTTAAATTGTTGTACCTAAATAAAGTTAATTTATTATTTTTTATGAACGTTTATTTATGAATGGTATGACCGTTTTCGTCAATTGTAACACCTCTCCCCTCGAAGAGCACGTTAAGCCGTCCAATGGCAATCCAACGCGAGATTGACACGCAGTGCGCGTCCAACACGTCTTCAGTCGTGTTGGATTGCCATCCCATCGAGCTTTGAGACTGAGGGAATAGAGAGTGCACTTCTGTCTGCGCATACACTTGTGCATTATACAATCGGAACTAAAGCTATCAGCCTATCAGCGAATGGCGATTGCAATGACATGCGATACAAGTGAAACTAAAGGTGTCATCAATGTTTTCATATGACGTTGTCACGTAAAATTATCTGTAAACTGACTTTACAGACAACCATTTTTTTATTTACTTTTACTATACTTAATAACTTTCGTAGGTGGCGCTGACGGCGTGTCTGCTATCAACACTGTGTCAGGATTGATGTCTGTCAGAGCTGATAGTACACCTTGGCCGGCTGTTGGTAAGTACCTATTCTGACAAAAGAGTGACGGCTATTGCAGCTATTTTTGCTCATTCAGTTTCATATATAGGTAGTTACTCAGTGAATCTCCTGGCGCAGACACAGTCTATCCACACTCGAACTGACCCTCCCGAAAAATAATGTTAGGCACCTAAGGCATCTGTCCCGCCGACGGCGAGAAAGCGAGTAGCGAGTTTATCTCTCAAGAAACGTACCTACATACTTATGTAGATCCCGTGTAAACAAAAGAGATACTGATATTAATAGTTGATCGCTGACCTTTCCCACTGCCGGTGAATACTCGCTCTATACTGCATCTCTTTTGTTTACATGGACGGGATCTACAAAATACATCAGCTATTCCACCAACAACGATGAGCGAGAAACGAGTAGCGATTTATCGCTTAAAAAACGTACAATTGCTGATGCAACGACCGGACCACGGAAAAAGAGGGGTATTTTGTAGATCCCGTCCGTGTAAACAAAAGAGATACAGTATAGAGCGAGTACTCGCCGGCAGTGTGAACGGTACACTCCGATCAACTATTTAATATCTATTATAATATCTACGTTTCTTGAGCGATAAAATCGCTACTCGCTATTATTTTTCTAGCCGTTGGTCGGACAGATGCCTAAAGCACCTATAGAGCGAGTACTCGCCAGCAGTATGAACGGTCAGCGATCAACTATTAATATTTGTATCTCTTTTTTTTTTACACGGGATCTACATACATAGGTATGTACATTTCTTTAGCGATAAAATCGCTACTCGCTTTCTCGCCGTTGATGGGACAGGTGCCTATAATACTCCTTTAATGATTCCTTGTCTGTGAACGATATCTATCGCTGCTCGAGCGAAGAAAGTATAAAGGTTACTTTCCTCCGGCACTCCAACATCTCCCAGTTCACAATCCAATAGTAATTAAGTACTTATAATGAACTCAATCCCAGGCGTAGAGAGACACACAACGTACGGCGGGGTGTCGGGCAACGCGACGCGGCCCATGGGGCTCCGCGCGGTGTCCGCTATCGGCAACAAGCTGCCCGGCTTCCCCATACTGGGCATCGGCGGGATAGACTCCGCTGACTCCGCGCTACAGTTCATTATGTGTGGGGCGCCCGTTGTACAGGTATGTCTGTGTGCCGTAGATTATACGGTCACTAAATACATAGGTACTGGTCAGCTAGCTCACAGGTCTATAAATCTAAAATTGACGTTTGGAGATCTCGGTCAAATGTTACCCGAGATAATCTATTAATATTAAGAGATTATCTTAGGAATTAGGTATCGAGAATATTCTCGGTACCTATTTCTGCTATCAGCCTCTCAACCAGTCCACTTTACCTTGCTCTCACTCACATCAACAATCTTCTATTGAGTGATGAAACAGTAGATAAGATATTTAATTATACGGAACCGAGATTCCTGACTGCAGCTTGTCAGTACTTGAAGACTATTGCCACTCCTAGTACCATTAGAGTAGAATAAATGTAACTATGTTTCTTATAAAGTTATAAAAAAAACTAATATTATGTCATGTACTTATCTTAAAACTTATATGGTTAGATTATCTGTTAGTATAAGTTGGATAAAATAAATAAATCAAAGATACGAAGGACCGCACTCCTCATTTGAGACATTATAGTTTCGAAATCTTAGGTAAGTTTCACTCACGACGCGTTCCCACTATGTCGTAGACGACTGTCGTCTCTAGCTGGTCCTTCGATTGTTTATCGTCACTGTGTCGTCCAAATATTTTATACCCTTGAACGACTGTCGTATTGGGACGTGACGACATTTTTACGGTTCACGGCAGTCGCCTTGTCGTCTTTGTAAACAACAAACGATATTATTATCGTGGCTACGATAGATAGTTGTAATAACGACACTCTGCTGTTGGTTATATTTTATCGTATTACAGTCTGTCGTCACTGCAACAATGTCGTGGACGACAGCTAATCGTGTCTTAAACAGGGTATAACAGAAATGTGTGGTAAAATTTCAGCAGCGGATAGGATACGTTATCAATAGCTGATTGCATTATTATTACATAGTTATATAGCATATTCTTTTTGTCAAAATTTAGTAGTGAAAGGCGTATGGTATAAGAATTATAAAGGTAAAATTCGATTGGATTATTATGGCATAGAACTTTAAAACACGATAATCTGTCGTCGCGATATAGTGAGAACGCGCCCTCACTCTCACTGCACGTCATGGCAGTCTGCCTTCAACCAAAACACAGAGGTGTGTTAACTTCACTGCTTTAAGAAAGAATAACTGACATTGTGGTGGTACCAGTGGCGGGGAGTCCTTAAAACACCATTCTTTTCGGTTTTCCTTTGAATTCTAGATACCTACATAATATACTTACGTAGGTATGAAGAACCGTGTCCAGCTATTATCGAGATACCTTAGGATGATTTTAACCCTTCACCGCCTGGTGGTACCCGCCAACATAGATTACGGCTTAGTTCTACTACGTGTAAAATTTGGAAGCCCTTCTTAGCTGTGGTAGAACCAAGCCATAAGCCATCTTGGTGAGTGTGGTATCACAACAGTGTCAGTTATTCGTTCATGAACGTAACTGTGTTTTCGTGTTTCACCGTTTAATTTTAAACCCCAGATCTGCAGCGCGGTCCAGAACCAAGACTTTACAGTAGTGGAAGATTATATAACAGGTTTAAAAGCACTCCTGTATTTACGGTCAGTCGGTCTAAACGGATGGATGGGACAGTCCCCGCCAACTTTCAAGCACCAGAAAGGAAAACCTGTGCAAACACTCTACGATGAAAACGGCAAGGTAATTTGAACTTTTCGGACTTTTTTACGAGCAAAACTTCGTCTACATAATTTTTTCTCCGTTTTTGCAACATTACTGCTCCACTCCTATTGGTCGTAGCGTGATGTTATATAGCATATAGCCTTCTTCGATAAATGGGTAATCCAACAGTAAAATATTTTTCAACTTGGACCAGTAGTTCCTGATATAACTCCCCAAGATAATCTTACAATAAGATAGTCCAATAGGTGTAGCTTTTATCGAAATCGGCCTCCAGACTCTTTTTCATAATTTTTCGTTATAGACTAGGTACTTCAGTAATATCCTAGTTTCATAAGTAAATAAAGGAATCCAAAGACTAACTAGAAAGTAGTTAACTCAGAATAGTGACGCAATCTATTGGGGTAGTTTTTGGACCATGTTATATTTTACATTAATCAATAACAGTCCAAATCCTGTTCACAATGTGATGTGAAATGTGATCATCGCATAATTTTCAATAATAACACAGAACAGAATAAAATAGTTTATCTACGGGACGCAATGAGCACGATAGCGCAAAGAACACAAGACAACTTGAATGGCTTATAACTCTGCAAGTTTTTAATATTTTCATTTTTTATATGATTTAATGAAGTAAAAATCTTGTTCGGGTGTTCCGAGCTTTGCACTATACCAAAAATAACCTTATAACATACAATTTTTACCAACAACGATGAAGTTCCAATTAAATGTTCCAATTTGTGTCAAATAGGATTTTTTATCATTAATCATTCCGAGTATCCGGCCGCGAATGTATGGCTAACGGACCGAACGGACGCCAGACCGTGTGAAAGCTAGCGTACATCGCGCCGGGTACCCGGCCGCCATCAACCCGCACCGGATTGAAACTAGAACGTATAAAAAGGACCTAAGGGTTCCGTTTTAACCTTTGAGGTACGGAACCCTAAAAATAGTGACGTCATATTCTGGCATTTGTATGAGATTTCCAGTAAAAAACTGCGTTTTGACATTTCTTGAAGAGTTGTTATTTTGAATTGGAAACTAGCATAAACTACTTTATATTCTTCAGAATACCATATATCTATTCCAAAACACTGTGGTGCCTTTAGCGGCAAAGCAGCAATGTAGTGACTACTACTGATGCTGATGACTCCAACACATTTAAAACTAATTTCTTACTTTTTTCAGGTTTTAGCCCACTTCGGATCATACGGCAGGAAGAGAGAAGAGCTCCTCCACGAAGTCAGACTAAAATCAGACATACTGGCTGACAATAAAGCTCAAACTTATTTGACAAACGGAAATACAAATGGGAACTCACACGAAGCAGAAGTTCCAAAGATACAAGACGTATTAGGAGAAGCTTTACCAAGAGTGGGGACTTTTAAGCACTTAGATAGCTCCAAGCAAGTTGTTGCGCTTATTGATGACGTAAGTTTATAGATTTTCCCATTAAAATTGGTACGAAGGTAGCCATGGGTTGATTCTGGGGGTGGTGCATTCAGTGTCGTATGACGCCGGCCAAATGTGGAAGGTGTCCGCAAAATGGCACAAGAGGCAAATATGCAAAGAAATACAATGCAATACCTACTGCCTCTGTGGCGCGGTGGGAGTGTATCCGACTGCTACGCAAGAGTTTAGAGCTTACACAAAGTTTTATCCTGGGTGGGGATCGAACCCACGACGGGTTCGATCCCCACCCAGGATAAAACTTTGTGTGATGAGCACGATGGTTTATTCTGTGTCTGGGTGTTATTTATCTTATAATATGTATTTTCCAAGCCGGGGGGGGGCTTGGAAAATACATATTATAAGATAAATAACACCCAGACACAGAATAAACCATCGTGCTCATCTAACTAACTAACTCAACTAACCTAACCTAACCTAACCTGTCCCCCTATATATTTGCTATCGCATTGAATGCGAAAAATTAAAATATAGATATGTTAATTTCAAGAAATATTTGTGAGTGAAGTAATTAAACGATTGGGGTATTAGTGCAGTCTTTATAGGTACGTACGTCCAAGTAAAGTGGGGCAACAAGGGCTGACTTTTTGACTGCCTCAGTGGCGCGGTGGGAGTGTGTCCGACTGCTACGCAAGAGGTCGCGGGTTCGATTCCCACACGGGACACCACTTTGTGTGATCCACAAATTGTTGTCTCGAGTCTGGGTGTACTTTGTGTCCGTGACTTGTATGTTTGTAAAGTCCCCCGCGACACAGGGCTTGTACCCTAGTGCGGGAGTCGTACCTATTTAAAAAAAAAAAAAAAAAATAATTCAACCCAAAGCGGTGGAGGCTGATGTACCTACCGGTGTTATACCAAATACTTGTTGATGATGTTACCCAATATATTTTCCGACTATTTAAACAATTCTTTTGATAAATCCAGTAGGTATATTATTCTCACAATTTATTCTCCGTTCTTTTTTCAGGACATGTGTATAAATTGTGGCAAATGTTACATGGCATGCGCAGATTCCGGCTACCAAGCTATTGAGTAAGTTCGCTCTTTTATTAAAACGATACTATAAGTAACACTATGCAAGCCAAAGGAAATTTGTTTGCGTTCTGGTAGATCTCATTTTCAGGCTTGCCTTCTTTTTAATTATATTTTAACTTGGTTATACTCTTAGACAAGTGGGTTGTGCTAAATGGAATGATTGTCTGTGCAATCGTAGCTCACAAACGAAAGGACTGATTTTAATGCAGATTTTTATAGAAAAATGTTTGCTAGCCTTTATTTTGAATAAAAAAAAACATTCAAATAAAGTCGTATATTCTATGCAGTCTCCTCTACTTAATTTGAGCAGTTATCACAAGCTCACGAACGTAGGATGCAAAAGCTGTATGGTGACAATCCGCTTCCAAGTATGTTGATACCTGTGTGCTAAAAACCATAGATGTAAATATTCAACATAATTCACAGATTCGATCCTCATACCCACATCCCGCACGTCACTGACGACTGCACCGGATGTACGCTGTGTCTATCTGTGTGTCCTATCATCGAATGTATATCGTAAGTACCTACAACTATTCGTCATTCTTATTTATGTGTTATGCTTTTTGCAACAAAGCTTACTTTACAATAGCAGCCACAAAACTATGTATTATTTGTCCGTGTATATAAATCGAATATGTAAAACTTGTTCAATATGTAGGAATCCAATGTAGCTACTTACTTTCATTGTAACATTTTCTTTAACTTTGTTTATAAGCAATCAGATTTGATATTGCGTTATAAAGGTTTTGAGAGTGCATATCCTCTGATCTGTCATCACTACTTTTTTTTTAAAACATAAATTGTTGAAGTAATTGTCCTGTATAATGTCTGCTACTGAACTCCTGCTAAATAGTCGGACCGATCTTGATAAAGCTTTAGTTCAGATTCACAATAGGATCCAGTAGATCTCACTGTTCGTCTGTTGAATCCATTAGTAACATTTAGATTTAAGTTGTATGGGATTTAATTTTTTATTTTTCTTACAGAATGGTACCCAAGAAGATCCCTCATGTAATCAACAGAGGCCTACGATACGACATACTCCCCATTTCACCACTCGACGCAGTTTGTCAATAAAAAAACATTTATAAATCTGTATAAAAATATATTAAAATTCATAAAAAAATAAAACAATAATATATTAATCTCTATTCATAATGTCATTGTATAATTTTGCTGCATTTATTTCTGCATTTTCCCACGAAAAAACCCAGCTGTTCTCTGGATTAACTCCCAAAGTTAGAGCCGATATTGGCTTAGGACAATCATAGTGACTTTTGTTTACAATGTACGTTTTGGGTTTACCCTCAATTCCTTCGTGCAACTTCGTACAAATATAACATTCAAATTCCTCAATTGCTTCTATACCATTTAATTGATATGGTCTCTGTGTATACTCACGTTTTAGTCTCTCATTCGTTATAATTTGTTTTGTTTTATGTTCTAAGTATTCTTCATATAAACTATCATTCTTCATTAACTTATTTATGTGTGTAGATAAAATCTCTGGTGTTGGATAATCAGCTAAAAGTATTCCAGACTTATTGTTGGGAAACCAATCTTTGATTGTTTGGGATCCAAAGTAAATAGGTACAGTACCCACTTTAATTGCACGCCAAAACTTTTCTGTAACATAATCATTGCATACACCATTCTCTATAGCTATAACGAACTTATACCTAGCAATGAAACGCAGGAATTCATCTTCGTTTAAATTGTTTAAGTAATCCTCTGTAAATTTCTTTGGCAATTCTTTGTTCTTAAGACATGACCCATAAGAATCAACTTTAATAAACTTCATAAGTTCCTTAACATATGAGTCTCGTTCAGTAGAAGTTTCACAGTCAGTTTGCAAGTACATAATTGGTGCAATCTCTTCTTTCAAATCATTTTTCAATGACGTTTTAACAAAATACTTTGTGCTTGTTATATCTCCAAATGATTCTAAATGTTGTAGAGGAAATGGCACATCACTGTATCTACTAAATGTTGATGAAAAATTAAATAAGTTAAGAGCTTTCTCATGCAATAATTCCTCCACATTTCTTGGAGACTCCTCATGAAATAAGCCCCATACTACTTTTGTAGGTCGCCTCGGTAAAGGGAGTATTTTAAAATTAATATTACTTGCATAAAAGAGGTAAGCTTTTACATCATAGATCTTATCGGCTTTCAAATCACTGTATACATGGCACTTGATGTTGTTAGAACACTCACGAATATTCTTAGAACCTGAAAAATCCATTGTCCACCATAGCATAATGGGGTACTGTGAGGTTGTTTTAATTTCATTTGATTCATTCACATCACTATACAACCATATCACACATAAAACAAAAGCAAACAGAATAAACCACAACAATTCACAAAGAGTAACATTTATAAGTTTCTTTGTAATTCTCTTCAACATGATTAATACAAAACTATATGTGGCTTATTAATTAACATAAATATAATTGTAAAATTATATTCGAGCCAACGTTACATGTAGCACACAGGATACAACAATCAACTGTGATAACATTTATACTTATAGACGTCAGTTGTTTCAGTATATATGTATATTATGCATTAATTCTTTCAGTTTAAACTAAAAGTAACACAATAGTCAATATAACAATGAATTTAATAAACAAGTTAAAACATCTTGCCTCTTTCTCTTATAGTAATGACTAAATCAATTAGGAAAACCCAAAATATAATGAAATAAAATAGTGGGTAAAGACCTAGCCATTTGTTTTTAGATACAAGATTCACATATGCAAGTAGTGTGATGAACAGTTCAACTACAAGATAATACAATTCTGCTGTATATTGGTTCTGTTGACCCGCCATATATAGCACCATGAAGTAGATGGAGAGCATTAGCGTGGGGGCACCCACCAAACATCCTAAGAAGTCCACCGGTTTCACAATTGAAGGCAGTAAAGCGAGAAGTAAGCCCAATACCTAAAAGAGATATATCCATTTGTTAAATAAACATTATAATAATGCTACTTGATCAAGCACTATTTTTAAGTGTGGTGTATTAAGCAGTGGTGAATATTTGTCCAGGCATATCCACCAGGTTCACCACTGCTTGAAAGCTGCAGGTTTTGAATTGACAATGAAACTAAGTTTACTCCCATAAGAGCAACTTCTCGGAAAGTCTATTTGGTTTTCTTAAAGGCAACCTATCATATGGGCTGATGGTTAAGGAATCAGACTCACACGTGAGGTCGCGGGATTTAATCCTATCCATTGTACTACCAACCTAGGGCTGATTACAAGAGTAAGTACAAGCATTTCAATAATAGAGAGCAAACCTTATTCCTTTACAACGTAATATTAATTGAAAATAGTTATACTAATTGATGACAATAAAGTTCATACATCTAGACTCGCCAAAATGCGCGACATGCTGTCGATTCAATAAGCTGCACAGTCATAAAACAGGCGATGCCGAGTGCCCTACCAAAAAACCCGCGGTGTACCACTATATAAACTCCGTCCGACTGTAAGGACGCCTAAAGCACCACTTAGTACTCCAAGCATTGGACACCATACACTCCCCTATCCTACATATCATACCAAGCTAAAGGTCAAACTTTTGTATGTGATACTTGGTTCAAATTTCTCCATTACTTTACTATCCTATTTATGATTTATCACTATATAAGTATTTTATTAATTCAACCACAACACAAAACATTAAATATAATATAATATCTTGGGACAAGTAACACAACATTATCTGTTCCCAAACTAAGCACAGCTTGTACTATGGAAACCAGACAACTGATAAACATACTTATATATTTCTAAATACATACATATTATAGATAAATAACACCCAGACACAGAATAAACCATCGTGCTCATCACACAAAGTTTTATCCTGGGTGGGGATCGAACCCACGACCTCTTGCGTAGCAGTCGGATACACTCCCACCGCGCCACAGAGGCAGTCAAATAAATATGAATAGCCTCAAACACGATATATGCAAAGTCAAATTTAGCCTAGTTTTTAAAACTGCTGATGTAAACTGTTTTGTACATCATATTAATACACACAACTATATGTTTATTAATATTATAAAGGGGAAAGATTTGATTGTTTATTTATATTGAATAGGCTCCGAAACTACTGGATGGATTTGAAAAATTCTTTCATCGTTGTGAAGCTACACTAACTCGGGTGACATAGGCTATTTTTTATCCCTGTATTCCCACGGAAACAGGAACTAAGCGGGTGGAACCGCGAGGCGTCCGCTAGTGTTTAATATTTTGATTGTTTGGATTTATATTGTTAATTATAAATATTCTAAATAGATAAAACTAATATTAAGCATTTTTACCGCCCTGTGAGACAGGTTTCACCTTATACAGGCTCCTATATAATAAAGCACTACTCTTGTTCCTAGAATTAATTTGTAACTGTGTACTTATTATATATGAATAAATGAATTATGAACTATAAATTCTAGATGGAGTATATAGGTACTATGTTTTTTTTGTTATTTGATATTTGTTAAAAAAAAGACGACTCCCGCTCTAGGGTACAAGCCCTGTGTCGCGGGGGACTTTACAACCATACAAGTCACAGACACAAAGTACACCCAGACTCGAGACAACAATTTGTCGATCACACAAAGTGGTGTCCCGTGTGGGAATCGAACCCACGACCTCTTGCGTAGCACGTACCACGTACAATAGCGATTATAGACAATATCACAAGATAGACATACGATTTGAATATAACTATTTGTTTGGTTAGGTTAGAAACATAGCCCACTCACAAGGTACACGGGGCAAGTGTTAGGGCGACGGCAGGACAATGTCGGGCTCTTTCACTGTAAATGGCATTATCAAAAAGCATAAATAAAACTTTGAACTTACCCTGCATCATTAAACTATCGATATAATCCGATGGTTTCTATATTATATTTAATTTCATTCATATTGTTTTGTTTTGGATAGCTTCAGAAATATTATACACGAGTAGGTACCAATTAAAATAAATGTTCAATTTTGTTATGTTCCAATCTTAGATGTAAATAAATGCTTTGTTTATTTGGTTGAGTCTGCGTCTGCGTCTGTCAGCTTACATACTCTTTGCTGTCAGCTGTCAGGCGTCCAAACGATCCAACTTTCACTCCAACAGTCCAAACTGTCGAAATCGTACCAGCAGCGCAGAAATATCGTGTAATGGAACGTAATTATCATAGATTTATAAACGACACGAACACAAGCAGTCCCAAAGAGATTGGTTCCTTTGTGTATAAAAATATTTTCAAGACTGCTCTATATCTATCTGCGTTTATTACATTATGGCAGAAAAGCCTAAAATTATAGTTCGGTACGGTACTTACGGTTTATACTAGTACGGTTTGGTACGCAGTATTTTTAAAGTACCCGCGTACGTCAAAATCGGACTATGAATACACGGCGTAGTACATTGTTGGTTGGGAACTTTCTTTCAGTTTATATGTCGCTTTAATAAAAATAGCTATAAACTTTGACAAAAAAACGTTTATTTCTTTAGTAACACTGATTGTACGCAGCACAGGTCAAATGTCTATAAAATATTCCCATTATGCACAAGTAATAGTACAGCCTCTTTCATTAGCAATGAGAGTTAAATCGAGTGTTAATGCTGTTAGCAATGCAAAATAAAATATCCCGTATGATAACCAAATCCACATAGTAAAAATATTCATTATAAAACATTGAATGAAGGCACCGATTGTAAATAAAATTTGAAAAAACAAATACATTTTTTCCAAAAATGGTGGTACCTTTTCTCTTAAGTAAAGAATTATAAATATCAACGATATGACTACCGTAGGACCAGCCGCCATACAGTACATATGTCCTCGAGGCCTTGGAAGGATAGATGGTAAAAGAAGAACGAAAAAGCCAATACCCTTGAAATGAAATCGAAACAATAGGTAGGTAACTAGGTAAATACCAATAAAATTACGTATTAATAATATTAGATGGCTGTAATAATTATACTCACGAATTCAACAAACTTCAGCAAAAATATATTATATTGTACCAGCTCATTCCATCTTTTTTTTAATGACACCGAATCTAGAAAGCAAAAAATATGAGACAATCTATTGCTACTGTAGTACTACCATTAATTATCGCATTTCGACCTCCTGCTCAGATTAGGTACCTACTCTTTTTATGGCAGTCGTGTAATAAAGTCTGGTTAACAAGTTGAATGACGTTAAAATGAGTGATAAAGCTCATAGAGATACGAGCGAACGCTCTTTTGATTTGAAATGAGCTATAGAAAAATGTATTTGAATGATTTAACAGTTCGCGGCACCTAAGTTTGCGTTTGTGAAGTTATATTCGAATGTAATTCCGCGCAGGGACGTCGTTCCCTGCCTGTCTCCTTCATCCCCTCCGATACCTAAATTCAATCTTACGTTCACGTGATCCTGACGCGAGTTTATCATTTTATACCCATCCTAAAAAAGTTTTTATAACATGGCTCATTTCGAATTATGTGACCTAACGCTCATATTTTATAGGAGCTTTATCACTAATTGACACATTATTCAACTTGTTAGCCAGATTATTATGTATTCTTTGCGATTACACTCCATAATAGATTTTATGTAATTTTTTTCCAAACTGCAGACTTCAATACCACTTCACCCCTCGCTATAATATTATAGGCAAAGCTATTGACGAATGCTACTAAAAACACCTATAATTAGACTGTTTCCTTCGATTACTAGGTAATTAAAAACTTGTAGAAATATTTAGCAAATGATAGAGATTTACCATTTATCATAACAGCTTTCCTTAAAAAACTGATTAAAAATTGCAGATAAATTTAGAAAAATAAAGCGATTTACCATTTATCATCACATCCGACATTTTCAACGATTACTTTGTGATGACTGCTTGATTCGATAATAGTTAGGTACTCTTCACTACAATCTCTTCAAAGGGATATTTTCATATTTGTATAACTTAGTAAATAATAAATTTAAAATGCGATATTAGCCGTTTTAATAAAATGTCAAGTGATATGACAAAGATGACATCTTTCTAAATAGTACAGTCTATATCAAAGAGAATATTTAACTTGTTATTAGTCTCTATTTGCCAAAAACTAAATTGAGAAATTGTAAAAAGAGTTTCGATTAAAAGTATTTAATGCACATTGTCCCACCAACGGCGAGAAACCGAGTAGCAAGTAGCGATTTTATCGCTCAAGAAACGTAACTACCGGTCTAAGAAATATAATACTCATATATTTCCTAGACCGGATCTCGTACTAAAAAGAGATAATAATATTTGATCAAATAACTCATCAGACAACAAATAGTCTAAGATTCGATCTAAGAAATATATACCGATATATTTCTTAGACCGGATCTTAGACTATTTGTCATCTGGTATTTGATCCTAACCATGAATATTGTCGAGATTGATAAATCGCAATTGTTTTTTTTTTCCTTTATTGAAAGGGCAACAAATCCCCTGAATTTGCCCCTATAAAACATACAATATAATAGACATAATTTATTTAAAAATAGTTACTTATGACTGCTTGACTAGGTTATACAGTGCCCTGGCTGCATCCGATAAAGGATAAGAAAACACACTGTTACAGCCGCCAACCATACTCATATCTTTTAAGCGAGGAATTCTGTAAGACGCATTTCGGACACATTCCATGAAAATATGGTACACATCAGCAAGTACATTACACGTTATGCAGTTTGAAGATGTTACTTTACGCATCAAGTATGCGAACTAATTCGATGTTGTCGGTACGCATTCTCAAAGCAATGATTGTGACTTGCCTGTTGATTTACAATTATGAAATCATTCATCAAGCCTTTTGACTCTAAGAAGAAACAGCACTGGTACGCCCTCGGTAGATGCTTCGTTAGCAAGTTTATCCACAACTTTATTTCCTGAAATCCCTATATGAGACCGAACCCATTGAATACAATTTTGTCGTAATTAGTAGATGTAGATATAAGTAAGACAAGGCCTCTAAAATTGTTCCACATACATGACGGAAATCGCGACGTTGACTTTTAATTTCATAAATTGTTTAGCATCAGCATCCAAGAACGCAGCTCCAATAAATTGATTATTTTTAACCATCTGTAAATATTTTATGAAACACCTCTTAACAGTCGATTAATTATACAAATTGTATTTTTTTTTTTTTGGTTTAGTTATTATGTCAAGTTCAGATGTAAGATTATCAGCAACGTCAATATTCGTAACCCTATGTCTCTAGTTGAAATATGTGTAAAGTTCTAATAGTATAAATTGTAAACATTTTTTTCTAATATAATATCATTATGATGATCATAAATTATTATGTTTAATAACTAACAAAAGTTTCTCCTTTTTAGCCCAGTATCGTTTCCGACATAAGTCGCTTGTCATCAAACAGCTTCAATAAATTATCATCGTAGTTCTTAGAATAAACAAACGAACAAGACTAAGGCATCGGACTCGCAATCATGGTCGCGGGTTCGAATCCTACCCATTAAACTACCGATGTGAACTCACTCCTGATACAAGTCATTGAGCTTAGTTGGAGGGGCTAACAGGATTGCTAGTAATGTGGGACCAACAATGTGTCCGTGACTTGTATGTTCGTAAAGTCCCCCGCGTGACACAGGACTTGTTTCCAATAGCGGGAGTCGTCCTTTAAAAAAAAAGGAAAAGCAATCTTACATTGCTAGTTACCTTAAAAAAAATAGGTATTATTATAATATTATCCATGTACAAATTCACTGTACCTTAAATTGCTTGTATCCAAATTTGCCTTCTTGAAAGCCTACCTCTCGCATGTAGATTAAAGGAAAAGAAATTTACATCGGTAATGAAGGTGTTCCATTGTAACTGCTCAAAACCGGTGAAGGACTTAAGAAGAAAACAGAAACTGAAAACATGTTTGTGACATCCACCAATTTCCCTTATGCACCTCTAGAGGAGTCCTGGGTGCCGGTGGCGGGAATGTTATAGGGCTGATTATGTTAAAGGTATCTACTCAATAATACACGACTGTAAGCATTTTAAGGCATTTTATTTAAAGAGAGCAAACATCATCCCTATACAATATAATATTAAGTAATGTACAGATAAAATAATTGATGATTATACATTTTTTTGGATACCATCATTAAACAATAGCGATTAAAGACAAAATTATCAATATTTATTTGAAAAGAGAATATACCTAGTTGTTTGGTTAGGTTAGAAAGATAGCCCAAAACAAGGTACACGAGGCGACTGTTAGAGTGATGACGCGTGACGGCGGGACAATGTCAAACTCCTGGGTGTATCGCACCAATTCCATGGAAATATGAAATAGAAATTGTGGGTAAAGAAAAAGTAAGATTTAGTTCTTGTGTGCCCGTCTACCGTAAATTCGGGCGTGACAAACACCTCGTGGGACAAACGACCCCACTACTTCCATCAATGGAAACAGTCGGATACACCCGGGCCCCTTCATAATCTTATTAATATTTGTTTGGGAAGCTTCTTAATCTCTGTAAAAATATTACACGAGCACAAACTAAAATAAATTATTCATTTACTCATTCCAAACATAATTGTACATAGGTACTTTGTCTGAGTCTGTGTCCTGTGTCTGTCAGGTGTCCAAACGTTTCAACTTTCACTCCAACAGTCCAATCAGTTGAAATCGTACCAACAGAACATAGATTTTTTTTGTTATTGTAGGTGTTTTGTTGCTAAAAAGAACTGTGGCACGAGCAGTCTCGAAGAGGTTGGTCTCTTTGTGTGTCATCAGTGTTAATCTCTCCAAGACTGCTCGTATTAAAATACGGCAGAAAAGCCCAACAAAATATCGATTTGCTTACGATAATGTTCTCAGTAATTTATTAAATTTTCTGCGACCATTCAACTTAATACGTATGTACTTGCTACCTAGTATTTTGAAAGTACCCGCGTTCATCAAAATCTATGTAGGTACCTACATTTATATCTCGCTATAAAAAAAATATAAAATAGCTATGAAGTTCGAAAAAAAAAACGTTTATTTCTCTAATATCATTTAACATTGATTGTATGCGACACAGGACAAATATCTATAAAATATTCCTATTATGCACAACTAAAAGTACAGCCTCTTTCATTAGCAATGAGAGTTAAGTCAAGTGTTAATGCTGTTAACAATGAAAAATAAAATATTCCGTATGATAACCAAATCCACACAATAAACATATTCATTAAAAAACATTGAATGAAGGCACCAAATGTAAATAAAATTTGAAAAAACAAATACATTTTTTCCAAAAATGGTGGTACCTTTCCTCTTATGTAAAGAATTATAAATATAAACGATATGACTACCGTAGGACCAGCCGACATACAGTACATGTGTCCTTGAGGTCTCGGGAGGATAAATGGTAAAAGAAGAACGAAAAAGCCGATACCCTATAAGAAATGAAAGCGAAATAATACCTGTAAAAATTACACATTAATAATATTAGAAGGCTCTATTATTTATACTCACGAATTCAACAAACTTCAGCAAAAATATTTTATATCGTATGAGCTCACTCCATCTTTTTTTTACTGAGACCGCATCTAGAGAGAAAAAAAAATGATGAGTCTTGCAATCAATGAATAATCTAGTGTTGGATCTAGGATTATTCCAAGGTGGGGCAAAAACTTTATGATAGCGCCCTTAGCCTCCGGAGAGCGAGAATAAGTTAGGGGGAGTTGATACTACTTGATAGTGTTTGGCGCCCCCTTCAACTTAACAGTGTGTACCACTTCAACATCGCAATTTGCAATTTGGGCCCGCCACGTTACGAATTGCAGATAAATTTAAAAAAATAAAGCGATTTACCATTCAACATCACATCCGACATTTTCAACGACTACTTTGTAATGATTGCTTGATTCGGTAATAGGTAGGTATTCTTCACTACAATCTCTCCAAAGAAAAGGAAATAATCGCTTTCACATTTGTCTATCATAATAAATAAATTTAAAATGCAATATAAATATTAGCCGTCACATTAAAATGTCAAGTGAAATGACATTAGTAAAGTCTCGATTTGCCAGAAACTCATTAATGTGAAAGAGTTTTCAATAAACAATACCTTAGTGTGTAACTACTACTAATTAATAGAGTTACACATAACGCTAATACTTTTTCTAATTCATAACCGAACCGATTGATTTAGTGCAAAATTGATTAATTTTTTTTTAAGTTTCAAAACCACATATCAACCCATATGATGGCCCACTGCTGGGCACGGGTCTCCCCAGTAGAACCTACTAGTATGTAGGTCCTGGGGGTAATTGCCATAATCGCCACGCTTGGCGAGCGGGTTGGCGATCGCAGTAAGGCTTTAAGTACGCAGAGGACGCTGCTGCCCGTCCTCCGGGGTGAAATCCCTTAGTCGCCTTGACGACACCCATGGGAAGAGATGGGGTGGTACTATTCTTAAGCCGGCACCACACGGCAAACCAATTTTGTTGTTTTGTCAGCTAGTTTTTGAAACTTATGTTACTTATTATTTAGAAATGGTATTTTTAGTGCACCCCCTTTGCTACACCCCAATCGATGTACACTGCAAGTAGAGGCAAGGGCAAGATGACAATCATGTAGCCAAGATATCGGTAAATAGTGACTTAAATAAAATACCGATAAACAATATCGATATCAGAATCAAATTTATATTTATGTAAATCGGTAAGTATTACAGTCCCTGTCTACAACAACCCAGGTCGCGGGTTCGAATCCTACCCATTATACTACCGACGTGAACGCACTCCTAACACAAGCCTTTGAACTTAGCTGGAGGAGTTATCTATTTTAAATGCTCTTTGGGGTTAACAGGATTGCAAGTAATGCGGGATCACAGTCGCACATTGATAAATAACTTATAATTAAAAAAAAAAAAAATTACCTGCTTGCTTGCAACACAAACTGAATTTCTGATCTGTCAGTCAAAAATGGTGGACTTAGTTTGAGTTGTTCTGTCATTCTGTCAGACAGGCAGACGTTTTGCGTGTCTTTTTTTAATTTCCCTATTTATTCTGAATAAGTATAAGCGTCTTCTGAAGAAATAAGTTATTGCACGATGGAGGACGAAGACCCTGTGGTGCAAGAGGTAAAAACCGTATTTAATAATAACAAACAACGTGGTAGTTCATTAGGTTATGTTATGTACGGGAAAAAAATCAAAAAGCTATAAAAATTGATGTTGAATCTTTTCAGATACCGGTGTACCTATCACAGGCATTATCGGAGAACCTGTATATATACCAATATCCCGTAAGACCAGCCAATAGAGACTGGAAAGATGTAAAAGTTGTAAACGCATCAGTGAAGCCTAAAAACAAAATGGTTAGGCTAGAGATCGGTTTAGATACGTATAGCGACAAGTATTGTGGATCTAAAGGTGAGCAAATAGCTCTCAACACTGATGGACAACAGGTAATATTTGTGAACAAACTGGTCAAATGCATGTCACACTGTTTTACTTTAGGCTTCCATATTAGATTAAATAAATTGTCTCTTTTTACTAGGAGTCATCATGGCATGTAAAAGAAAAAGACAAGTCACGATATTTCAAAAATGATGTCATGGACAAAATAGTTTTTGAGAGCAGTACCCCTTGTGTTGAAACACAACACTATGCTGTCGCCATATTGCAAGATAAAGAACTACATTGTACACCTATTCAAGGTAACAAATCTTTACTTCTATTGATTAACATTCTCTATAAGTATCTATACTAATATTATAAAGCTGAAGAGTTTGTTGGTCTTGTTGTATGTGATAATTGGAATTTTTCAAAGAATTTTTCAATTTAACCAGTAGTTTCTAACTATTGGTTCGAATTGTAAAATTCTTTTGTTGTTGGTTAGCCCATTTATCACGGAAGACTATAGGCTATTTAACATCACAGTATGTCCAATACGAGCAGAGCATCAATGGAAAATGTAAAAGCGGTGAAAATTGATGCCAATGAAGTTGCATCAGTCATCTAGTCTAGTAATCTATAAACACACATCTAGGATGTGGTGGGTCCATGTTCAGTCATTTTTGAATACTTTACCCCATTAGCACCAAAAGCCATTTACCCTCAACATCAGCCAAGCTAACAATGGGGTTGGGGGTGCAACTGAATTTCGAAATTACGCCGATTGAGATTATACCACATTCATTACCCTGAGAATACTGTTTTATCCATGCGAGGGTAAATACTGTGATCCATTTGCACACTGTGATAATTTTTTTATCTAAATTCCTTTAATCCCCAATAACACTACAGTCACCCTCATTGACTATGACAGCCCCCATAGGAGCCATCAAGCTAACCTAACATAATACTCACTTCATTCATACTTCACTTCCATCATGCATACCTACATCTTTTCATAAAACATAACAAACACTCAGAATTCTCTGATGTTGGTCTAGATAGTATAATATTCCACTATAGTCCACCATTCTCCAGAGATATTTATTGCAAGGGTAAAATAGAGAAAACATAACCAGCTAGAACCTGGGTTCTGGCTCCAGATGGTTCCGTTTTCACCATGTGACTATACTAAAGTGAATGTTGTGTGGACAATTAGTGACTATTTTAAAAGCCATTGTAATTAATTTTGAGGTGTTTTATAGGAATTATTCAGATGCGGCCATCTTATTCATACTATGACAAGCAAGATAAACGTAAACAGGATAAAATTAAAAATGATAACTCTGATGATGAAGAAAAGGAGCCTGAAGCTAAACAGGTAAGATTCTACAAAGTACCAATACATAATATAATGTTATAAAATATTGGAATGGACCAGACTGACACAGTAGTAATAGAAGACACGTTTGTCAAAGACAAACGGGCAATGAGAAATTGTAGTTTAATATCAAACAAATGTACCTAAAAAACTGTCTGAAATAAAGGCTTTTATTATTAGTATTACTAGCTGTCGTACACAGCTTCGCTCGCGTTTACACTCTTTACCCTTCTTTACTTTGAGTGTGATTTTTGCTCTCACTCAAAACACTAAAATATGTGTTTCTTTATTTACAACCAAAAACAAATTTACCTCAAACTGACAGAGTTTCATATAAACTTCAAACCCCTATTATACCACCTTAAGGGTTAATTACAAAAAAAACACTGAAACACGTGTTAAACCCAAAAGCCAAGTATGAAATTTCACAGACCTAATTATAAAACTGAAGAAGTTTCGAGAGTCAACCCCTAGTTTATCCCCATAGGGGTTGATGTGGATGTTAGAAACAAACTTCGGCCACACTGTTGCACTCCAGAATTATGTGCCTGGACATTTCTTCAGTTTCCATGAATCCTCTGCAGAGTGTCTGTCAACCCGATGGTGTGGTGGTGCTTATTAAGGGGACAGTAGCCCATAAGAATATCGACAGCCTTGAGTAGCTTGTCTCTTTCAAGTCTACCACGCTATCCCAGAAGCTTCAAGGAGATTCTCCAAGCATTAGTCAGCATTAAGGCTTTGTGAGAATCTCCATGAAGCGTCTGGGATCGCCTCTTTAGTTTGTCTGCAAATACTCTAGTTTCTCCTTATGCCTGGAATTGAGCCAGTGATTGAGCCTTAATTTGAGTCTCAAGGCGTAGGTTGCCATATTGGTGCCCTGCCTGCCTGAGTTTATACTTTTGTTTTGTAGGGCTTGAAGCATCGATCACCTGTCAGCCTGTATTCAGCTTAGAATACTGTGCTCCTCTTGTCTAGGAATGTTGATATTTTTATGTTGAAGTCGTCTGAGTAGACCCCAGCCCCTGTACTTTGTGAGGTTTTGGAGCTGTCGGCTTCTTTATGGACTTGACTCGAAAGTTGAGAATTTTACGATGGATGATTATTGTATTATTTTTATAAGTGACTTTGACTTCAACAAATTTAAAAACTATTCAGAGATAATAATAAAAATAAGAGAATCGCTCCTCAGAATAAATCATACTAATATGATTCTATGCATACCAACTTATAAATATAGCTATTATAGTACGATGTACAATTACAGGGTAGAAATGTTTAATAATCTGTTGTATCATGATGTACAAAGTTATAATTATGCAATATTTTTTGACTCTAATCTAAACCTGACTTGTGATTATTCTATATTTTCCAAAAATAATGGTAGAGTCAACAACAATGGAATGAAAAAAATTATTAACCATATTCATATGAACGTTATTGAAAATTATGTAAGAGGCACCTGTAATGAAAATGAAAATGAAAATAATCCATTAGAAATTGTAAATAAAAAACAATGTCTTTTTCGTGAATAAAGGTAAGAGGCAATATTCATCAGAAAATAAACACACATTGACATTATTTCATCAAAATATTGCTGGAATTTTAAATAAAATTGATATTTTTGATCTAACGATCACAGATCTTAACACACAAATAGGTAGGATAGATTTTATATGTCTTAGCGAAACATTCATAAAATTTGGGCATGAAAGCAACTTAAAAGTGTCACACTTTAAACTAGCTTCATCTTTCTCCAGAAAAGCTAAAAAAAGAGGTGGATCCTGTATACTGGTTAGAGAGGATATTGCGTGCAGGTCAATAAAAGCTATTGAACAAATAGCTAGTACAAACCATTTTGAATGTTGTGGAATTGAACTCCTGGAATACAATTTAATTATAGTAGTTATTTATAATGTTCCTGGAACAGATATCAAAATCTTTTTAACGAAACTCGAGGAATTATTAAATAAAATAAATATGAATAAAAATGTTATACTGTGTGGAGACTGGAATATTAACATACTAAACAATAATAACCAGACTAAAGAATTACAGTCACTTATTACGTTATCGTTACACATATCAAAGTTCCAACCAGAAAACAATCCAGTATAGATCAAATAGCAAGTAACATTGAGCTATCGAATGTCACAAGTAACACTCACAATTTAGGTCTATCAGATCATAACACTGGACAGTCTTTGAAGTTTGAAATTCCAAAAAAAAATGAAAGACAAATATTTACAGAACACTGGTACGAAGATAAAAGAGACTATTGTAGGGAAAATATGACAAAATTTAAACAATGTATGGCATCACTATCATTCACAGAAGTATACGAAGTAAAACGGAGTGACGAAGCTTTTGACATATTTCGTGACCTGTTTATGCTATTCTATAAACTTTGCTTTCCTGTAATACGCAGTAAAACAGGATACAAGGAAGTTAAAAATAGGTGGATAAGTAGAGGATTAAAAATATCATGCATCAAAAAAAGAGAGCTTTACCATCGCTATCGAAATGATGTTATCGATAGAGAAGGTAAGAAAAAAGTCTATGTTACTTACACGAAACTTTAAAAAAAATGTATACAAAAGTCCCAGAATATTAATAATAATAGGCACATTACTAGGGCCAAGAATAAATGTAAAGCTGCGTGGACAGTTATTAAAAACAATGTTAATACAAATAATTTACATATGGACATTAAAGAATTGAAGATTAATGATAAAATAATTGATAAACCTATCGACATTTGCAAATATTTTAATGACTACTATATTGATTTAACGAATAAACCTACAAATATACCCAACAATGAGACAAAAAATACCCACTTCGACAAAGAATACAAATCTATATTCTTGACACCAGTAAATGAATCGGATGTAATTCAAATTATAAAATCTCTAAACGATACTAAAGCAACGGGTTACGATGAAATTACTACGAAAATAGTTAAAGATAACGCTATAAGTATACATAGCATCGCCCTTAAGTTACTTGCTAAACAAATCGTTTGAAGAAGGAGTGTTTCCCACAAAGATGAAGGTATCAATTATTAAACCGATGTTTAAGAAAGGTAATCCTACCGATATAGCCAACTACAGACCAGTAACTCTGATACCGATATTTGCAAAAATATATGAAAAGGCAATGCATCAAAAGCTAAATAGTTTTATAAATAAAAATAAAATACTGGTGGATAATCAATTTGGATTTAGGCAAAATAGTTCCACTTCGTTAGCCTGTTTCTCTTTAATTAAACAAGTGACAGAAGCACTAGACAAAAAGTTAGCGGTCTTATCGGTTTTCCTAGATATGAGCAAAGCTTACAATTGGCTAGAAAGCTACCTAACCAACCGTATGCAAAGGACAGTCATCTCAAAAACAATCAATCAATCAAGACTAACATTTACGTCACAATTAAGAATAAATAACTGTGGAGTACCACAAGGTAGCATTCTAGGACCTCTAATGTTCTTGTTGTACATCAATGATTTTAATATATGTCTCAATCATAGCTGTATATTGTTTGCTGATGACCAACACTATTAATTAAATAAAAATAAATCGGATATAGAAAACGAGGCACATAAAGAACTAAATGAAGCTATGGCATGGTTAAAAAACAATAATTTACATGTAAATTTGTGTTTTCAATGTATTATTTTTGTTTTCTGAATATTAGTATATTCAGAAAACAAAAATAATACATTTTCAAACCTATAACACAGAAATTAGACAATCGAATATACAGATTAACAATTCAGTCATAAAATCGACAAACTCAACTATGTTTTTAGGGATAACAATTGATAATTTGTTAAATTGGAAGGAACACACGGAATATTTATGTAATAAATTAGATAAGTTCGTATATCCTCTAAGGAGATTAAGATGGACAGTGAATAGAAATACAGCCTTATCAGCATACCATGGCTATATTTCGTCAATACTGCGGTATGGCATTGTAGTATGGGGAAACTCAGTTCACGTGCAAAATGTTTTCATTGCACAAAAAAAATGTGCTCGAGCTTTATACGGGGCAGAATACCTTGTAGACCTATATTCAAAGAATTAAAAATTTTACCATTACCATGTCTCTACATATTTGAATTGTGTATGTTTGTACGAAGGAAACCAGAAGTGTTTCCTTTACACAACGTAGTAATGAATAAAAGCAATGCTAGAGAACCTGCCAAGCTGCTGGTGCCCCAACAGAGACTGCACCTTTATTCACGAAATGCATATTGTATGGCAATTAAAATATATAACAAGTTACCTATCAAAGAGAGAGCCTTGCCAACAAATAAATTTAAGGGATACTTGTTTAACTGGTTACTAGACAGATGCTTCTATTCAAACAATGAATTTTTAGAATTTAAGTGAATCATATTATTTTGACATGTGATTTGAATTACTTATTGACATTTCTTATAATTAATTAAATTATTGACATTAAAAATACATAACCGATTGAATCAGGCGTTACATGGCGGAAATCCATTTTAAGTAGATTATAAGGGAGGGATCCCACCACCCACCCTCGATCTGTGAATCACCACGATTGAAGTAGTAAGGAAATGCCCTTAATACAACAATCGAAATAGATTGACAGACCGCACTCAAAAAGAGACACCTGTAACAAAGAAAATTAGTGACAGGTACTCTCACCAAGTCGAGTGGTAGGCACCTCCGGACCCTTGACTTGCAATATTCCGCTTCCACGAAGTGAAACTTCGACACGTGTTTCGCCTCTACACGAGGCATCCTCAGGACAGTTTGGCACCGACTGAGCCAGCTCTGTCCTGAGGATGCCTCGTGTAGAGGCGAAACACGTGTCGAAGTTTCACTTCGTGGAAGCGGAATATTGCAAGTCAAGGGTCCGGAGGTGCCTACCACTCGACTTGGTGAGAGTACCTGTCACTAATTTTCTTTGTTACAGGTCTCTCTTTTTGAGTGCGGTCTGTCAATCTATTTCGATTGTTGTATTAAGGGCATTTCCTTACTACTTCAATCGTGGTGATTCACAGATCGAGGGTGGGTGGTGGGATCCCTCCCTTATAATCTAATTAAAAATACAGTTTTAATCATATATGAAATTTACAGTTTTAATCATATCAAGATAACATAATTGTAATATTTAATATCTAATTCAAACGCAGGCCTTACCTATCAATGTTTCCACACCATCTCTAGGTAGAATATGTGTAATTTATACTAATTTTAAGATCTTTGTAAACCATATTCCTGGAAATAAATAATTATTCTATTCTTCTATTCGTTATATATTCTGACTTCATTTAACCCGAAACTGCCCGCTGCTTGAGACTTACATTTAAGTCTCAAGCAGCGGGCAGACTTCAATTAAGCCTGATTTTGTATTTTTGGTGAAAGTTATATGTACCTAATACAATAATTGCATTTTTGATAGGTAGAAAAAAATAAAGTACAGACCCAGAAGGAATTGAACAAAACATCAGCTAGATAAAGATCATTAGGTATTTTATCACCTGTGCAGGAGTGCCGGAAAGATCCCATTGGGCCTTGCAGATTTGAAGGGTTTGAAGCTGGTCAATACCCATTGTAGTTTTTCTGCGGTAACTACTAGATAAGCGGTCTCCCAATCCTGTGTGCTGGCGCACAGGAATTATGTGTTGGCCAGTTAGGTTTGGGTTTTATTATGCAGCCGGGAAAGTGTGTTTAAAAAATTATATATATTCATGTCATATTATTTTATTCTTTTTGTAATACCTTTTTAGGTAACAGTGAAATTCGCGCGTCAAGAGACTGAAGTATCAAAGAAAGCTAAGGAGAAATCGTTTGAGACGATATCACAGCGCATTGCCGACGAGTATTGGTATGATGCGTTGTGGAAATCTGCTGATACTGATCATGCCGAGGTGAGTGACTTTATTAACTAGCTTTCACGTGGGGCTCAGTCCGCGTGGATGTCGATTATCGCGATAAAATCTGTCCTATGTACTTCCCCGGGACTTAAACTATCTCTAATCTAAATTTTATTTAAATCGGTTCAGCGGTCTTAGCGTGAAAAAGTAACAGACCGAGTTACTTAAAAAATTATAATATTAGTATGGATAATGGGATAACAAACCGCACTTAGCTTCATGATTAGACTATTGTGCATTTGTCAGTCACTCCAGCCAATCCAAGCACTCCCAGTAATCTAGCGATCTGCCTGGACTGGTACAGACTTCCAGGCATGCCAGGAACTGTGTTCAATGTTCAGCCACACTGCAACATTCCATGAGTGATGCTTAGGTGATTCATCATCACTCATGTATCCTCTGCAGACTGAGGTTTCTGCCACCCCAATGGTATATAATCGGAATCAGATAACGATTGTCTTATGCAACTTGACCCCTATTTAGTGGTACTTAATACCACAAATGTGTTTAATATCAACAGTTGGAGCGCCTCAAGTTATTCAGTGCGACGACCTCAGACGGGTCTGCGCTAACAGTAAAAGCTCGCGAGTACGTGCGAGAGTTAGTACCTCCCCCACCTGCAGACGAGGCTGATACTGCACCCACCAAGCTGCCTTCTATCAACGATCAGATCAAAGATATACTTATTAGAGGTAAGCTTTGATATTACTTGTTTTTGACTGGGAGCAAACGAACAAGTAGGTCACCTGATGGTTAGTGATTACCGCTGTCTATGGACTTCTTTTGAAAGCTGATGCATTGCCAGTTTTAGAAAATAATAGGCTCTTTTATGTACTTAGTTTAGATATCGATAAAACAATCGTCCTGATTTTTGATTTACATATTCAAAGCAGTGTAGTAACTCTATGATCAAATGTCAAATACGTTCGCGTTAAGAGTGCTTGATGCGATCGCAATTCTATTGAGTGGTTAGTGACCCTGATTGCTAAAGAGAGGTCGTGGGTTCGATTCCCACACGAGACACCACTCAGTGTGACCCACAAATTGTTGTTCTGAGTCTGGGTGTACTTTGTCTTCGTGAGTTGCATGTTTTTAAAAATATCCCCAGCACGGCCAGCACGAGCTGCAATTGTCTTAAAAAAAATTACAATACGATATCTGAGTTAATAATTAACTGTTTTTTTTATCCCCCGTATGGCCACACTATCCACCTAATTTATAATCATTTATGAAATTACTTTATTACATACATGATTGCATTAATATTTCTTTATTCTATTTGTAATTATACTTTTATGTTCTAATTTGTAATTTTAAAATGTACTTTAACCCATGTCAAGTTATGTACCGTGTTACGGCACACGTACGACGTGCGGTGCTGTCGTAGTGAGTGATCTCCATTAATCACACCTTATTTATTCTATTTCAGCTAAACTAATGACGTTCAACGACATCCTAGCGATAGTTCGAGGACCTACAGGTCCGCCGGGCGCTAGTACGGTGCTGTCAGCATTAGCAGGAGTCGCGTGTTGTGTGCGAGGGCTGTGGGCTCCAAGGTCAAGTGACCTGTACACTCGCGCAGCGCCCGCGCCTCCTCGACTGATGGCAGCCGCTAGGGACCATGTTGTGAGTACACTACATACCTTCTGTTCTAACTGTGGGTACCAAGGTCAAGTGACCTGTACACGCGCGCCGCCATGACTGATAGCAGCCGCTAGGGACCATGTTGTGAGTACACTACCTTGTGTTCTAACTGTGGGTACCAAGGTCAAGTGACCTGTACACGCGCGCCGCCATGACTGATAGCAGCCGCTAGGGACCATGTTGTGAGTACACTACCTTGTGTTCTAACTGTGGGTACTAAGGTCAAGTGACCTGTACACGCGCGCCGCCATGACTGATGGCAGCCGCTAGGGACCATGTTGTGAGTACACTACCTTGTGTTCTAACTGTGGGTACTAAGGTCAAGTGACCTGTACACGCGCGCCGCCATGACTGATAGCAGCCGCTAGGGACCATGTTGTGAGTACACTACCTTGTGTTCTAACTGTGGGTACCAAGGTCAAGTGACCTGTACACGCGCGCCGCCATGACTGATAGCAGCCGCTAGGGACCATGTTGTGAGTACACTACCTTGTGTTCTAACTGTGGGTACTAAGGTCAAGTGACCTGTACACGCGCGACGCCATGACTGATAGCAGCCGCTAGGGACCATGTTGTGAGTACACTACCTTGTGTTCTAACTGTGGGTACTAAGGTCAAGTGACCTGTATACGCGCGCCGCCATGACTGATGGCAGCCGCTAGGGACCATGTTGTGAGTACACTACCTTGTGTTCTAACTGTGGGTACTAAGGTCAAGTGACCTGTACACGCGCGCCGCCATGACTGATGGCAGCCGCTAGGGACCATGTTGTGAGTACACTACCTTGTGTTCTAACTGTGGGTACTAAGGTCAAGTGACCTGTACACGCGCGCCGCCATGACTGATGGCAGCCGCTAGGGACCATGTTGTGAGTACACTACCTTGTGTTCTAACTGTGGGTACTAAGGTCAAGTGACCTGTACACGCGCGCCGCCATGACTGATGGCAGCCGCTAGGGACCATGTTGTGAGTACACTACCTTGTGTTCTAACTGTGGGTACTAAGGTCAAGTGACCTGTACACGCGCGCCGCCATGACTGATAGCAGCCGCTAGGGACCATGTTGTGAGTACACTACCTTGTGTTCTAACTGTGGGTACTAAGGTCAAGTGACCTGTATACGCGCGCCGCCATGACTGATGGCAGCCGCTAGGGACCATGTTGTGAGTACACTACCTTGTGTTCTAACTGTGGGTACTAAGGTCAAGTGACCTGTACACGCGCGCCGCCATGACTGATGGCAGCCGCTAGGGACCATGTTGTGAGTACACTACCTTGTGTTCTAACTGTGGGTACTAAGGTCAAGTGACCTGTATACGCGCGCCGCCATGACTGATGGCAGCCGCTAGGGACCATGTTGTGAGTACACTACCTTGTGTTCTAACTGTGGGTACTAAGGTCAAGTGACCTGTACACGCGCGCCGCCATGACTGATAGCAGCCGCTAGGGACCATGTTGTGAGTACACTACCTTGTGTTCTAACTGTGGGTACTAAGGTCAAGTGACCTGTATACGCGCGCCGCCATGACTGATGGCAGCCGTGCCTGTAGTGCTGTGTTGAGTCAAGAGCCGATTGCTCCCCTCATAGTGCGAGTGACGTGCGGTGTTTTTTTTTGCCTGACGCGGCTAGCGTATTGCCATTTTAAGAGGTAGGCTCTCCGATATCATTCGGCTCGCAAATTCTGTGCATCCGCCAGTTTCAATTTTATTTTCCTCTAGTTTTCTACTTTGAATCACAAAGTCTCGTTCTGTCGTTTTTCTGGTTTTATTTTTTAATCACAAGTTCGTTCTTTGTTATTCTGTGCATCTGCCAGTTTCAAGTTTATTTTCTATATAGTGTTATTACGTGAATCACAAAGTCTCTTTCTTATCCAGTTAGCACGTATTTCAAGTATATTTTACACGTTAAACGCGGAGCTGTAAATGTACAGTTCGAACCACCTAAGTTTGCGTTTGTGAAGTTGTATTCGAATGTAGTTCCGTGCAGGGACGTCGTTCCCCGCCCGTCTCCTTCATCCCCTCCGATATCTAAATTTGAGTTGAGCGAAGCTTACGCGAGAACATCAGACAAGCAAACTTAGGAGGCGCGAACTGTAGCGACATGTCAGTTTACCGCCATTTTTACAACTCCACGCGTGATGTTATTTATAATTAAAATTACAGGTAAAGATACTGACCATTTCGCATTTCGAAAACAAAATGTAACGCATGTAACATTATATACAAATCTTATGATAATTACTATACCTACATTCTAATTTCTATTATTATATTTTCAGCTGTACCTCTTCACGCAACACCCGTACGTTGATCGTCGAAAGGTAGCTGCAGCAGTACGTCTTCCTCCCTTGGACGTTCTAGAAATTATACAATCCGTCGCCAAATTTAACCCTCGAGTTGGGTGGGAACTACTAATACCACCAGATACAGCCTTTGAAGCAAAATACCCCGAAGTCGTCCAACGTCAAAACTCTTACTGGGAAGCAAGACAAAGGTTATTCAACGAAATGTTAATAGGAGAAAATGTACCTAAAAGACAACGGAAGAAGTCCCAACGCGACTCTATCAGCTCCGATACTCTTATGAGCCCAAAACCAAGGTGTAACAGTGTGAGTGAAGAGGATGGAGATAGGAAAAGACATAAAAATAAATCTGCAACCGGTAGTGGGAAAAGGACAAGAAATGTTAGTTCAAGCAGTGCGCATGACGCGACGTGATCTATAATGAAGTTAGGTTATCAAATTATAGTGTTAGTGTACCCACCAGTGTTGATTAGTGAATGATAAGTGAATAATAAGTTAATAGTGAACTGATTTTGTACTTTTGGTGCTGCTAATGATAAGAAGGTTTTGTTAAAGGTGAGTTGATTGAGGTTTTGACTGCCAGACAGCCAATTAAAGCCAGATCAGGCCGGTAATCCAATCTGTACAATGTAAAATTAGTTCCTCACAGCTGAATACTCAAACACTAGTGACAAGTGGAAACATTAAGGGTGAAAATACATCATGGCAGTAAAACAGAACTGTAGGATGTATGCTAATTGCATGCTAGCTAACGGCATGCCTGTATCCATGCCATAATAACATGGACATGCCAGTTTGCATATACATATGACAATTAGGAAGGACATGCATAGACCTGTTATGCAAGGTGGCACCCTTGCATAACAGGTCTATGTATGTAAAGCCAACTCAAAGTAAAATATTGTTTGTTCGAGTATTATAACTTACTCACATAAACAAATGTACACATTGTACACTTTCACAAGTTTTGATAAATTTTAAAAACGTAAAGCTTAGATGAGTACTTAAATATCTGATTTAAGTACTCATCTAAGCTCTTAAGTTCACCAACATAATACAAATTGACCTTATTGAAGAACTTTAACAATTAATACTTTAAAAATTATATCTGCAAAATATCTATTTATAATTTTTTTTAATTATAATAAGAATAACTTTAAGTTTGTCTTACAAAAAATTTTCCCACAAGGATCCCACCACCCACCCTCAATATGTGAATCACCACGATTGAAGTGGTAAGGAAATGCCCTTAATACAACAATCGAAACAGATTGACAGACCGCACTCAAAAAGAGAGACCTGTAACAAAGAAAGAACCAAGTCGAGTGGTAGGCACCTCCGGACCCTTGACTGGCAATATTCCGCTTCCACAAAGTGAAACTTCGACATGTACATCGCCTCTACACAAGGCATCCTCAGGACAGTTTGGGACAGACTGAGCTCAGTCGGTCCCAAACTGTCCTTGCTGTCCTACTTAAGATGGATTTCCTATTCAATCAGTTAATTTGCTGCTATTTTTTCAGTGTGCTTAACACAGACTATTATAATATTATAATTTGTACAGACTAATAATATTTGTTCAAATGTGTTAAATTTTGTGTAATACAAACTTTAAGTTGCAGATATAAATTTGTTCTTTGGATAGGTCGAAATAATTAACATCAGGTTTTTTTTTTTTTTTCTGTGACTTGTTATTGCTATTAGATTTTTAACCATTGAATGTATATGACATTATCATAACTATTAACCAATTACTATATTCAATATATACCAAATCCCAGGATTGTTTGGTTACACTTAAAGGCAAATACAAACTAAATCTATATATATAAAAATGAATGTTTGTCTGTATGCCTTCTAAAGAATCGTAAACCATGCAGTTATATTTGATCATGTGATGATCTTCAGCAAAGTGTTGTGCTTGAGCCCACGATGGTTTATGGGTACAGGTAGTACCCAGTGAAAAATGTTGCATCAATGAAAAATGTTGCAAAAATAAGGAAAAATAATAAGGTTAGCTAGTATGTTAGAAAAATGAAATCATATTACAAAGGTATTAAGATTCAAAATCGCGTTTTTCTGTACATTTATTAATGACTGTTCTGACTTGGTGTGATATTATGTTTGAAAATCATATTAAAATTGTTTTAACTGATTGTGTGATGAGCTTTTTGCTTTTCTATAAAAAAAATGTTTTTTTTTATGCTGGAAATTGCCTTCGAAATATCGCTCATAGACTGAAATCTACGAGAAATTTCCTTCAGCTAGTCTGTGTTGCGTGAACGCGCAAAATTTGAAAGTTTATTTTTACTGGTAACAGTATTACGTTATTAGGAGCTGACTTCAGAGTGACTAACGACCGGTCTCAATAATCTAACTATCGATGGATTTGGCTACTAGAGGTATATAATTGACATAAACTTCACACAAAATATGTCAAAATTCTACCCCTAGTAGTCAAATCCATCGATAGGTAGGTTATTGAGACCGGCCGTAAATGATTTTAAAACAAGCTAAAATATCTAAAAATGGTTTAACTAAGGCAACTTAACATTAGAGGCAGCAATTTCAACCTGGCTCTAGTAAGAGCAAGATCAGACTGAAACAATGACTCTACACTAGACAACAAAAGTAGATTTTATAGTAATTTCAGTATAAAATGTAACATTTCTTTTTTTTTTTAATGAATGTGTTCGCCATTGATTAAGCTTACTATTAAAATTACTGTGTTAATTTTGTGAAGGCTCTCTGCATTTAAAATTGACGATGTATAATGAGACAGCGCGATTTGTAAGACTGTATAGTATAGACCGCTACAAGTCAACATTGCCATCGGGATAGGGTCGGACAAAATCACATGATGTTTTTTTTAGCTACAATTGACCCTCCCCCAGTATCACCAAAAGGATTTGGTAATACTTGGTGAGGTTTTAGACTACCCTATACACAAGATGTATATTTTTTTAGTACACAAAATAACCTAGCAATTTTCACATGATTGTGAGTCTCCAACCCAAGTCTGAGGTCTGAGGAATCGCGATCAGAAAAAATACACGTGATTTCTCACTACCCCCCCCCCCCCCTGGTCATCTTTCGTGATTTTTTCTGAACCGGAACTGAGTTCAGCGAATTCTCCTTATGTCCTTTGTGAATTACTTATTTAAAGGTACGAACCTTTTATGTACCCGACGTTTCGATCGAATTGCACCGATCGTGGTCACGGGTCGACTGTCTATATAGTGTGAACGAAATGTATCTCAGCCGTTCTACCAACCATTTTAAATCAGCAGGTTATGTTTGCTAAGTAAGAAATGTTAATATATTGCGTCTGTACATAACTTTGTATATAACTATTTTATGCTATCATAATGTAAATTGTGTCTGCAATTTGTGATTTTATCTATAAGTTGTTAATTTTTTAAACGAAATAATAAAAAATACTATTTATTTATTTGTTTTATTATGAAATAACTAAGGAAGGCGAAAAGGAGTGACACAAGTTGCAGTTTGTAAATTGACACTACGCCAGTTTTAAGATTTTTTCATAACACTACTGAAATTATTTACGTTTCTTTCAGCTAATGACTATTTATAAATTTATTAATGTGTTTGTACAAATGTGTCGTTTTTACTGTTAACGTAGATGATTATAGAGATAATTTTAATGTAATTAGGTCAGTTTCGCATTTTTAGAGTTTCTTTAGTCAAATACTATTGATTGATTTGACTTTAGTCAAATACTCTTTAAGGGACTGAATCCCAAATTGCTAGTTTTTTTTTAAATGACGAGGAATTTTTAATGCATTTTTGTAATATCTTCCTTTCAATGCCATTGGTTTCCAAATTAATAAATTAAAAAATACGGGCAAGTGCATGTCGGGCCACGCACAATGTAGGGTTACGTAGTCCCACCCCTCATCCGAATAATGTGGCTTAAGAAGTGGGTTTTCTGTTGTTTTTGTTTCATACTTACAACATTTTATTTACTTATTGATATATTTTATGGAATTTGTACGAAAATTTTTAAACTCCTCATTTGATCAGCTGTTATCCACTAGTAAACTTGTAAGGCCTACTTAGCTGTGATAGTTTTCCTTTTAACTTCACTACTCACTACACTACCGTGAATTCTCATTCACATACCTAACATCAAACATTTAGCTGGCAGGAGGGACACGATTCTTACAAAAATTGCACTTTAAAACAAAAAAAAATGCAAACGAATCCCTACATCTAAAAATCGTCTTACCAACTCCTAAACGTTTTCAAAAGACCTATCTAATGATACCCAACACGATGGGGTAGGTGAGAAAAAAAAAAACACATCCCAACTTTATACCTAGTCTGGCCATAAATACTGTTACAATTAAAAATAAGAAAGATATTACATTTGAATTTGGAATCTGTCATTTTTATACGATTGTTCATTGTATTTTCTAATTTTGGCGCCAATACATTGTACAATATTTTGCTATATTAAAATGGAGTGGGGTGATAAAGAAAACCGAATCGCTGTGATTGCATTACACAAAGTTGGTATGGAGCCGAATGTAATTTTTAAAACTCTCCATACGCTTGGTATTAGTCAAATGTTTGTGTACCGGGCTATTAATAGGTACAATGAGACCTTCTCTGTTTGTGACAGAAAAAGATCTGGCCGTCCACGTAGTGTTCGTACGAAAATGGTGGTCAAAGCAGTAAGGGAAAGAATTCGAAGAAATCCTGTCCGAAAGCAAAAGATTTTATCTCGGGAGATGAAGATAGCACCCAGAACCATGTCACGCATTTTAAAAGATGACTTAGGACTTGCAGCCTATAAGAGACGCACTGGTCATTTTTTAACTGATAATTTAAAAAAGAATAGGGTGGTAAAATCGAAGCAACTACTGAAGCGGTACGCAAAGGGAGGTCACAGAAAAATTTTGTTTACGGATGAGAAAATCTTTACAGTTGAGCAACATTTTAACAAACAAAATGACCGTATTTATGCTCAAAGCTCTAAGGAAGCTTCCCAATTAGTCGACAGAGTGCAACGTGGGCATTATCCGACTTCAGTGATGGTTTGGTGGGGTGTTAGCTATGAAGGAGTGACTGAGCCATATTTTTGTGAAAAAGGTATCAAAACATCGGCACAAGTGTATCAAGATACCATTCTTGAGAAGGTAGTTAAACCCCTTAACAACACCATGTTCAATAACCAAGTATGGTCCTTCCAACAAGACTCAGCGCCGGGTCATAAAGCTCGGTCCACGCAGTCTTGGTTGGAAGTGAACGTTTCGGACTTCATCAGAGCTGAAGACTGGCCGTCGTCTAGTCCCGATCTTAATCCGCTGGATTATGATTTATGGTCAGTTTTAGAGAGTATGGCTTGCTCTAAACGCCATGATAATTTGGAGTCCCTAAAACAATCCATACGATTGGCAGTGAAGAATTTTCCCATGGAAAGAGTGCGTGCTTCTATTGATAACTGGCCTCAACGTTTAAAGGACTGTGTTGCAGCCAATGGAGACCACTTCGAATAAGCTTTTTATATTTTGAATTGTTTTTTATTTATGTATTAAACTAACACACTGTAAAAGTAATAAATATTATTTGCAATAAAAAAAAATGTTTTTTCTTCGTAACAATATTTATGGCTAGACTAGGTATATAGGGGAGGTACACTAAAAAAAATCAAGATTTTATTCTTTTACTTTGTCCGCGAAGTAATATGTGTATCCATGCAATTGCAGCCTCCTAGCACTAACAGTCTCTGAACAAAGGTGCGGATGGACGGATATGGCGAAACTAAAGGTTCCGTTTTGCCATTTTGGCTACGGAACCCTAAAAAAGAAAACGAAGTAAGTACTTGATAAAACATTTAATTTCAACTATGACATAATTCTATTTGGTGCAGGTTACAACAACAATATTATAAATCTTCAAAATCAACAGTAACGCTAATATCTACGATATTCAGTAACAACATCTATACAAATATTGTGATTGGTTATGATTACATTGTAAGTATATTAAGTAAGTACAAAAGTAATTAGTAAGTAAAAATACTTAGATTGAAGTTATAAAAGATGTAGGTATCAGATTTAAAATAACACAATGAACAACATTTAAAAAAAAAAAAGAACTAGCAATGTGGGATTTTGGACCCACATTACTAGCAATCCTGTTAACCCCTCCTCCTCCAGCTAAGCTCAATTGCTTGTGTTACGAGTGGGTTCACGTCGGTAGTATAATGAGTAGGATTCGAACCCGCGACCTCACGATTGCGAGACCCATGCCTTAGCCATTAGGCTACCGCCACTTTAACAATGATATAATGGTAATTCATTAATTACATAGGTTACCTATTAAGTAATATAATACTAAAATATGGTTTAAGGTGGTGTTAGAAATAAAATAAGTGCAAACATGTTTTGCTACAATATAGTTTTTTTATTGCCAAGTTCTTTTCTCACGGCTTTACTCTTGCGAACTTGGCATTGAATGTAGAATCATTCTATTCCAATTTTTTTCTGACGTTCAACAAGCGTTGCATTTTGTAACATAAGTGAATTAAGTACTTTGACTTTTTTTAGAATGCAAATATATATTAAAAAAATATACAAAGTAAATTGTACCTATATAAATATACAAAAAAAAACCTCTAGATAAGTAAAAGATTAATGATGTACCTAACAGCTAACATTGGCCTGTGTGTGTATTTAAGCTATTTGTAAGCTAAGTTTTTATCAAAATCGACTTAGTTGTATCTATACGTAGATTTATAAACAAAATTCAAGAGTTCGTTTAAAAACAACATTTTTTTAACTTATAAAGGTTTACACGGTACGGTTTACCAGCAAAACTTTTTTTGCCTTTTTGTTTGTTCAGTTAATCTCTTGAAACAGCCGGGCTGATTTTGACGGGACTTTCACAGGCAGATAGCTGATGTTTTAAACTTTTCAGCTTGTTTAAAATATAGTTTTGTAACAAAACACATTTGGTCGGTTTACACTTCACACACATTCTTAAGTATTAAATCAAATTTACAAATAAAACTTATTAAGATATAAGCGTGTTATTAACATCTATCAGACATAAAATGCAACTTAGATTTGTATTAGCTACATACAATATTATTCACTAGGTTTTGTATTAAGCCACCCTATATGGCTTAATAGTAAGTAGGAGAGCTGATAGTAATTTTTGTGTAGGTATTTGAAGCTCGTTGAAAACTTGCCTATAAGGCACCTGTCCCACCAACGACGATGAGCGAGAAGCGAGTAGCGATTTATCGCTCAAGAAATGTACAACAGATATATTTTGTAGATCCCTTCCGTGTAAACAAAAGAGATGCAGTATATACACGGGACTTACATAAATATGTACGTCTTGTCCTCCTGTCTTGACTCGCTACTCTTTTTCTCGCCGTTGGTCGGACCGGTACCTTACCTCCCTTATAACACCCAAGTACAGGACCACAGATCGATTAAATCGATTAACTCTTAATTTAAATCGATTACTCATAATTATTTTCAAAGAAACCATTTCTTTTGCAAAAAAATATGCTTAAGGCATTTTGATTTTTTGTTACTTTATTATGTTATAATATTTAAAGAGTGAACACATGAATAAGCCAGATTATTTAGACAGGTCATAAACTAAGCAAAATTATTTCGCAAAAAAATTATTAATAAAAAATATATTTGAGGCACGCTGAAATTGTAATAAAATATTATTTATATAATTAAGAATAAATGCTTAAAAAATACAAATATTTTTTTTAATTTTTTTTGTTGGAAATTAATGGTAAAATCATACAGAAGTTTATTTAGTCCCGCTATCCCCCAGCCAGGTCTACGGTTTTCAGTTTGGGTACTATAGAAAAAGTGTTAGATAAGTTTTTAGCGGCTTCATATACCTACCCAAGAATTACCATCAGCTCTTGGACTAAAGAGATTCATAGCCAGTAGCCAACTAGCCACCAACAAAAGTACCTATCGATTTTAAAAGACCGTTTAAGAATTTAAGAATTTTGATGGTTTGTTTGATCAAATTATGAACCTTTTATAGTTTAAAAAAATTATTGGTAGAGTTTCTTCGGAAATCTGATTGTTATTTACAAAAAAATGTTTATCTTTATTCTAAAAAGTTGGTGGAAGATTTTTGTGAACTTTTGGTTTACTACAATCTTCCAGCTTAACTTATATACCTACACTGCAGATGAGCTTAACTTATTAAGGTGCATCCACACTGTAGACGGGTGCAATTATTTTTATTAAATTAGAATGTTCAAATATTAATAAATAATATTATCAAAATCAATATATAGGTAGTAGATAGATAGCTATTATCAGGCGCGGATCCAGAACTGTGTTCTGGGGGGGGGGGGGGCAACATTTGACTCAACCTGTCAAGTGTGTATCGCTCGCATGGCTAAAAAAACCCGTAAACCATATCCACCACCACTAGGGCAATGGCCTGCCTAAACACACAGATCCGTTGTCAAAATTCTCAAATTCCCAAAAAGAGGTCATTCAGCATTAGGGGACGCACATAGCAGAGGGGGGGGGGGGTCATATGCCCCTGTAGCCCCCCCCCCCCTTGTATCCGCGCCTGACTATTAATATAGGTACTACTTATCTGGTATGAGATAAATAACAAAAGTTTTTTTTGGTTGGCAGCTTAAAGATACTACAGCAACCTATAACATTCCTATCGTCTTTGACTAATCTTGATGGATGCAACTAACATGGAACTAGTAACCTCATTACAGCGTTTTATATTGACCCAGCCATAAAACCAAATTATATCCTGATAACATACCTAGCAATAAAAGCAATACTTGCTAGACATATTCCCGTAAAACTATTCAATCTAGTTGATCCATTGCAGAATTCCAGATCACATTTGTTCGCCAGTTCTTGATATCGGTGTTTAACAAGCGACCAGTCGCAGAGTCCAACTCTGCAGTCTTTGAAGTACATCGGACGTTCGTTCTCCAGGAATAGGACCTGATATGGCTCGTTCACTTGGAATTTTCCGTTTTGTGTGCACCTGTAAAGAAATAGATAGATAAATTATTTTGACTTAAGTAGTCAGATATATTAGACCAGGGTCATTCACTTTTATTCACTATGTTTTTTTTTCGATTTCGCGGCAAGCCCCGCGCGAATTGGCACATGCGCGGCGAGATCAAAGATGGATAAGATGTCCGCGCACATGCGCGATCCATTTCTAAGCGCAGCTCTCTATAAACCAATATGTGAAGATTTTGACAGTTAAAAGCGCGGGCTTGACGCGAGAACGAAAAAACAGATAGGTAGTGAATAATGACCCTGTTTCAGATGACATTTTTTTCGTATTATTGGAGGCGTTCACATCTAAACTAATATTATAAAGCTGAAGAGTTTGTTTGTTTGTTTGAACGTGATAATCACAGGAACTACGGGTCTGAATTGAAAAACTCTTTTGCTGTTGGATAGTCCATTTATCGAGGAAGCCTATAGGCATCACGCTACGACCAATAGGAGCGGAGCAGCAATGAAAAATGTTGCAAAAAAATTTTCCTCGTTTTTGCAACATTTTTTATTGCTGCTCCGCTCCTAATGGTTCGATAAATGGGCTATCTAACAGTAAAATAAATTTTCGATTCGGACCAGTAGTTCCTAAGATAATTGCGTTCAAACAAACAAACAAACTCTTCAGCTTTATAATATTAGTATAATATAAGTACAAGAAAGAAAAAAATTAACGCACGTTAACAAAACGCGGCTCATACATAGGATTATCAAGTACGATTTTTTTTTAAAGTGACTGTGACTCCAGGGGTAGCTAAGAGACTCAGCTCTCCAATCTAAGAATTCAGATTCTTGGAATTGGAAAACTTGAGTCCTTCAACTATGCTGAGCATGTGTGCTGTTTAGTGTATACTTTGATAAAAACTACTCTCAGCAGGGTCAAGTAGGTAACTAAACCCACCAAACCAAAATCCTGGAAGGTGCAGCGGGTTCGCCACAGGACACCTTCATTGCTAATCTTACCTATACTAATATTATAAAGAGGAAAGATTTGTATTTTAATATGTGACGAATAAACTTATAAAAAACTACTTGACCGATTTCAAAAATTCTTTCACGATTAGAAAGGTACAATAACAGGGAGTAACAAAAGGCAGCTATAATTATACATTATATATATTATAGTTTATTATACTTTACTTAGTCCGCATCTTAAGGGCGCCCTAGACGATGATTCTACCACAAAAACGCATAAGTTTTAAGCCTTAAAATATTTAAGAATGTTACAATATGAACAACAATTTTGGCGAAATTCTAACGTTTTAAGGCTTAGAACTTTCAAAATATTAATTTTATTTCAATTATGGCTGCCTTCAGGCCTAGCTTGTGATAAAACGAATTGATATTAATTTTAAACTTTGACTTACGACCAGTAATCACTTATGCTCGTTTGTATGGTAGAATCATTGACTAGGACCCCCTTAATGTGCCTTAAATTTTTATTATTTCACTTTGTCGGCATAAGTAATATGTGTATTCATGCAAAATTACAGCCTAGCACTAACAGTCTGAGCTAAGCTGCGGGCGGGCGGACGGACATGGCGAAACTATAAGGTTTCCGTTTTGCCATTTTGGCTACGAAACCCTAAAAAAGGGACCGTAAGTTAGCCAGCGCCAGAGTGGTGTTTCCTAGTTAATAGAGATAATAAAACATCATGGGGCGCGGGATTTTCCATACCGAGTGACAGGAAGTTACATTACGTCAGCCTGTTTTATTTAAAACGCAAAGTATATTTCTACCTATTAAAAGTTTTATGACATACTAAATGTTCGTAGCTCGCGCAGTACTTCACACACAACATGTTATTGTATTTATACCACATTATTGTCACGGCTGAAACTCGTAAATATTTAGGTAGGTGCATATCTACTGGCCTTTAAAATGAAACGACTGAAATAGATGAAATATTTTGGCAGATGATAGTTAATTACAATGGCCCTGTGAAGGATGAATCAATGAACAATTGTTTCATTATTTGTCTACATAGGTATTTATATTACACCTGTACGTACACAGTAGGTACATACCTAATCCTCATGTACAACAACTTTTATATTTTAATATCAACCTTTTTAATATCATACACAAAAGGTACATTATTTAGCAAAGTATGTGTACCTTTTTTACGTGTGCATAGATCCCCACGGATCCCACACCTACAAGGGCACGTAAAAGAGGGTATATCGGAGTCGAACCGACTAAAAATCACACGGTGTTCCTTCATAACAGTCTTTACGTGTGATAAAATCCTCACGGATCCCACACCTACAAGGGCACGTAGAAGAGGGTATGTCGGAGTCGAACCGACTAAAAATCACACGGTGTTCCTTCATAAAAGCCTATGGCCGAGGGTGAGGGTGTCCCTTGCGGATTTGGTGCCTCAACCATCAGCAGGCTTGGTCGTCTTTGAATGACGACATCGGTGTTGTTTACGTTGGCGGCTTTACTACGTGTAAGGAGGCGCGCGTAGAATACGTCGCGACTCCGTCTAGGATGTGTGCCTTACTTACTTACTGCTTACCTATTTTTATTATTAATATCTATAAATTATGTCTAATTAGGTAGATACCTCTTTATTATACAGGGTGTAACAGAAAGGTGTGGTCAAATTTCAGCAGCGGATAGGGTATGTTATCAGTATTGCACCTACCATGGTGCCGTAGCTGGTTGCATTATTATTACACAGTTATAGCATATACTTTTTGTCAAAATTCAATAGTAAAAGGTGTATGACATAAGAATTATACCTCCCCTGGTACACAATTCGATTGGATTATTATGGCTTAGAACTTTTAAGCCATACTTTTTTAACAACTTTTTCACTCATAAATAAAAAATATTTTATGCGAAAAAATAATAAATATTTTTTTAGTGTACTGATTTTGATAAAATTATGTATGTGCACTCAGTATCATGGGCACACGCCAACCCATGAATATGACCACACGTTTCTGTTACACCTTGTATAGTTTTAGCCTAAATTAATAGCGGAGCAGAAGCAGAAATCAAAGTTTACGAATGGCCAAAATACGCAGTTTACTTAGGTACGTACGTACGCCCGTGTCACTATTTTTCTCATAACGGGATTAACTACATTGTAGGTGCCTACTAGTAGGTAAGATTCGGCTCATAACTGCATCTAATGATATTCTAATCTCAAAACCGGTAAAAATTTAAACGAATAAAACTATTATAAATGTGAAAGCAACTCTTTCTGTCTGATATGTTTCACGCTTAAACTACTGAACCGATTTAGATGTAATTTTGTAAAGTATTAGGTCCCTTTTGTCAGCTTAGCTCTGCCAAATAGTAGATTATTTAAATTATTAACGGGATTATAGGAAATTATGACAAAAATTCACCCGCGACTCCGCCCGCGTGGAAGTCGGTTATCGCGATAAAAATATCTATCCTATGTACTTCCCCGGTACTCAAACTATCTCCATACCAAATTTCATCTAAATCGGTTTAGCTGTTTGAGCGTGAACGTATAACAGACAGACAGACAAAGTTACTCTCACATTTATAATATGGAGTAAGTATGGAGTATGGATTTACAATTTTAAGTTACTATTATGGTACAAAGTATTAAAAAAACGTTGTTCTATTTAAGAATTAATTTCATAATATTTTTTGATTGATTCTGATAATCAAGTAGTGATTTACTATAAACTAAAAATGTATATGTTTTCAATTTAGTAAAATCCCTAGAAATGTCGAAAAGGACTTCATAAATTGAAATAGAGTAGGTACACCAACCAACTATTTTCAAAACAGTGTTATGAATGACATAAAATCACGAATGTTTTGGACTGAGGTGCGGTGATAATCAAGTAATGACGACGCACCTTTCCCTCGTAAAAGTGCGTAGTGTGAATTAAATAATATGTCAGAAAACATAGTGGCATTAGCATTATTAATGTGTACCTTGGTAGCGCAGTGGGACTGCGTACGGCAGCTGTTTGTCCCCACATATGTATGACAAAATTTAATTCATAAATATATAATTCATAGGTATATTTGTAGAAAGATTTGCATGTTAACACATTTATTTTTAGTGCTGTAAGTATTATAGATACAAAATAAATTGTCTGACCTAAGTAGCTAGAAGGTATATGTCGATCTTAAGAGGAGGTGTGACCACGTATGGCCCAGTTGGCGAAAAAAATCTAAAGACTTATCTATGCCTATTTTATTAGTTGACGCTTCAAGATTTTGCATTTTGTTTCAACAAAAAGTTTTAAGACTAATTTTTAAGGCTTTGGCAAATTAACCGTTTTTACACTTTAGCCGCACAAATACTCTGCGACGGACGAGAATCTATGTCACATGAATTTTCTTAGATAAAACTTACTTGTATAGTACAGCAGCTATATTCGCATTAAAAGGCATCATGGTGGACGTAGCCCACTTCCTAGCTTGCACGTTGACGGAATGGTAGTTGTCTCCTGTCAGAGGAACGTTGTCCTCGTGTGCTCCCATCGCGGTCAGGGTCAGAAGTAACATGGCTGCGGAACTGAAGTGGATGAGGGCTCGGGGCTGTTGGGGTTTTTCGGCTGGAATAGAAAAGGTATTATTGGCGTAACGCAGAAATGTCACAGTCACACTTGAACCGAACTCCCTAAAAAAATATCTTCACTGATGCGGAGCGGAGTGGACCGTAAATTGAAAAAAGACAGGGCTCGAAATAAATAATCTGTATGTCTAGAATGTGATTGGTCCGTTAGAGTCATATAAGCCTCCCCCCCCCCGCCCAAAACAATTACGGATCCACAGACCTTTTAACCCACCAAGCATCAATATTGGCCCAATAATTTAATCTCGAAAATTGAAAAGTACCCACAACAAACAGACAAAAATATTTTCGCATTTATAATAGTCCAAAAATATGACAGTTACGTCATAGTTCCAACAAATGAACAAAGTAAAATATAGCAGCTCTAGTTAATTAAGACGATATAATTAAGGCTATATAGGATGTACCAAATTCAAGGTTGATGCCGTTGATCGGGTACACCGGGTATAATTGGACACCTAGGTCATTTTATAGGTAAACAAAAACGTGTAATTTTAAAACAGTCCGGTTCTGTTAATGAAATGATGTAACAGAAGAGTAATCAACTGAATTGTGTGGTTTATATGATATGGTTATGTACGTTACAAGGAAGAAGTAACACATTTTCTTTTGTTATTGGTTTGTCTATCAAAATCTTTGTGTTAAGGGGCGTCTAAACGGTCTATTCTTTACGGCAACTGGTGGCGGCACTATTGGCAACTAATTGCTCGGCCAATAATGGCAATATGTCTACAATTGTATGGCGCATGATCCAGTCTCCTAAACGGGCTACTCAACCCGGCAACAATAAAATAGAGTGCGACTGAAACAACAACAAAATTGGCTGGGCAATATTGCGGAAAATAGACCCCTTAGCAATCGTCCGGCAACCATCAAATCAATTTTGGAGAGTACCTACTGCCATGTTGCCGGCCACAGCATTGCCAACACAAATTGCAGTAAAGAATGGCCTGTTTAGATAATTAGAAACCTGCGGAAGGATAAAAATTACTTTTCGAAGGATAATTAAAAAAAAAATACTATCATCTTAAAAAGAGGCGTAGGTATATATTTGGTATATTCATGATTTTCTGTAAAACTACTGATTCCACTGAGTTGTGATTTTAACCATTCGATTGAATATTTTTCTGGATAACTTTTAGTGTAAGTATAAAGCGTTGTGCTAGATCTATTATCTTTGGTTGTACCCTCGTTGTACATATGTATTAATTTAATCAGACAACACTAAACCTTGAGAGAAATATATTTTTTTGAAAGATAACTAGCAATGTGGAATTGTGGTTCCACATTACTAGCAATCCTGTTAACCCCTCCAGCTAAGCTCTATAGCTTGTGTTAGAAGTGGGTTCACGTCGGTAGTATAAAGGCCAGGATTCGAACCCTCACGATTGCTAGACCGATGCCTTAGCCATTTTATAATCAATAATCTAATTGAAGTTGATACATTTTTTTATCCTCGATTCGATGTTTCGCTAATAAATATTAATATGGATTTATTCTACAACAACTTTTGTGCATTTCTTACGAGTATATCTGACTTACCGTCTCCGAGATGTTTTTCGAAGAAGTTCATCATATCTTTGACTAGTGTGCAGCCGATGTCCCGGTTAAGAGCGGTGCCATATCCGTATTTGTAGTATGTTTCTAGGTCTTCAGCGTATTCCAGGCGTTTTAAGTCTTCACGAGTAAATACCTTTAAAGGGAAATAATTTTTGAGCAAGTGTAAACATGCAATTATAGAAGCTAATGTGTGCACATTAACAACCTACCGATATAACCTAACTATAAAAAGTTATGTATATTTAAACGTCCGAACCGATTTTGATGAAACAAGAAAATCACAGTTTGGGAATGTCGAGATATTATTTTTAGCCATTTTCGTAAACAGAGAGGTTAGGGGGTAGTCAGTGCTTTTTATATGTAGGTTTATAAGCCTCAAAATACCTGCTTGAGGCTTTTGTATAAAATAGAGGTCTTAATCGGTTAAATCTTCATCTTTTTAGTTTTGTATTCATGGTAATCTAGTCGTTTTCCAGCTAATTTCGGCCAGTGTCTAATATTTATCGTACACTAGCTGTCCCGCGCAACTTCGTATGCGTAAATTTTGCCTATAGCCTTCCTCGATAAATGGGCTATCCAACAAAAAAATATTTTTTCAAATCGGACCAGTAGTTCCTGAGATTAGCGCGTTTAAACAAACAAACAAACAAAGCAAACAAACAAACAAACTCTTCCGCTTTATAATATTAGTATAGATTTCAACTGTCTTATGAATTTTACGTCAAATATAGGTACTTACAGCACACCAAGGCGATATGTTAACGACATCCCACGCTTTGTTATATCGGCACATCTCATAGATGTGCAGAACGATCTCCTTCTGCATGTCGTAGTTGAAGCCGAGCCTCAGCGATATGTTGCTTATCATCTATTCAACAAAAACAAAGAAACGTTCTAAATACATAGGACTTCTGGAAAATATATTGAAGTCACTTGTCTCATGGGATTACTGAGATAAAATAGGGTCTCATGTCATAACACCATAGGGAGACAGAGAGATGAGACAGACCTAATGTAAACAACCTTAACGCTAGATTAACATAAACTTAAATATATAAATATTGTATGTCAAAAAGCATAGCATAATATGCTTGATTCTTGTGAGCTAAGACAGTAAGACTAAGCATGTTTTAAAGATCTCAGATAAATGGTTAATGCTCAAAGATAACTCAGTTTTGAGAGGCCGTCAACTTTCAGCCTGCCACCTAGGTGGTGAGAGTGATTCCTGACATTATTTGCAACAGGTATCTTACTTATCATTAAGTAATTTTATATGACACTTCCTTCCCGTCGATTTTGCCCATGTTTTTAGGGTTCCGTACCCAAAGGTTAAAACGGGACCCTATTACTAAGACTCCGCTATCTATCTATCTGTCACCAGGCTGTATCTCATGAACCGTGATAGTTAGACAGTTTATATTTTTACAGATGATGCTTTACTGTTGCCGCTATAACACCAAATATTTAAAAAAACATTATAGGTACTATAACAAATTAAGGTGGGTCATTTATAACACATGATTTTTTTTTGCCGTTTTCTTAAATAATAGTACGGAACAATTCGTGCGCGAGTCCGACTCGCTCTTGGCCGGTTTTTTAAAGCGTTATTCTGTTAAGGATACAAACTACGTTACTGTAAAGTTCAACAAAATCCGTTCTTCTGTGCTTTTGCGTGATAAAGCAAATCTTCAAAAAAGACTTATATTAATGATAAGATACTTCCTACTTCTACTGTTACTATTAAAATCTTTAATAACAACAATTTTGTTCCTTATTGATACTTGCGTCTAAATCAATTGAGAAGGCCTAAACATTGAACGATGTCCGTGTTACCATTAGAACAATTACTACCATGTTAATTAAAATCTTTGCTCATTCGCACCAATTAATACAATGATTCATTCATTGACAAGACTTAAGGAAGGCTCCAAGCGGTCTGGGATAAATAGAACTGTATATAAGATGTGTGTTATGTTTTAAATGTGAATTGATTGTTTGAATTGAAGAGACAGATGTAGGTAACCACATAAATAAATACAAGATCGGCTTAAATCCTGAATCGCGCAAGTGAAGTTGTAAGAACTTAACTTGCGCAGCACTAGCTTTTAATGGGCGTCTAAACGGGCCATTTTTTATGGCAATTTGTGTTGGCAATTTGTGTCGGCAATGCTGTGTCCGGCAACATGGCAGTACTCTCAAATATTGCCGGACGATCGCTGAGCGATCTATTTTCCGCAATGTTGCCCGGCCAATATTGTTGTTGTTTCAGTCGCCTTCTATTTTATTGTTGCCGGGTTATGTAGCCCGTTTAGGAGACTGGATTATGCGCTATACAATTGTAGACATATTGCCATTATTGACCGAGCAATTAGTTGCCAATAGTGCCGCCACAAATTGTCGTAAAAAATGGCCCGTTTAGACGCCCCTTTAGGTATATATGCAAGTTTTACGACTCGCCAGGCACTATCATCGCGCTTGGTCGGAGGATCCTTCCTTTTTTTTGAAGGATCTCCACAAATAGATCAACAAGATCAATTAAATTCACTTTTACTAAAATCTTAACAAATCAATAAAACCTAATAATATTATGTTGGGACAACTTATACAACGCCATCTGATCTCAAATTAGGCAGAGCCCGTACTATGGTAACCAGACTAGATATAATTGATAATTTACACCCAGACACAGAATAAAACATCGTGGTCATCACACAAAGTTTTATCCTGGGTGGGAATCGAACCCATAATCTCTAGCTTGCAGTTATGATCACTATTCACTAGACCAACAGGAATAAATAGGAATAGAAGCCTTATGATTGAGCCATTGAGCTAATTACTCATTTAGAGTAACCGACTAATTATTAACTAACTGACTTACGGCCGGTTTCAATTCAATATAGTTTCAAGACCTGAATCGTGTATATACAAAGATTAACTTTGGATAGGAATCCAAACCACGACCTTTGGCTTAGCAGGTGGAGTCCAACTAATAGGTCAGTACATTCATACTTACATCTTTGTATTCCTGCTTAGATTCGAAGATGCTGCGTTGAGATACAGTATCGTTGTTCTCTTCAACCTTGCTAGTCCACGCCGGGCAAAACTTGTACGGCTAAAATAGGAAAAAATATTGATAGAATTATTCTTTACATGATTGGTTTCAAGGCTGCAGTCATATTTGACTAGGTTTTCTCCGCAGGTTCGCACGCGTTATGTTTTTTTTATATTTTATAGCTTATGTGCTATTCTGAATTATCAACTAAATTATTGTAAAGTTTCGTCACAATCTGTTTAGTGGTTTTTGCGTTAAAAAGCAACAAACATCTATCTATCCTTCCTCATATACTTGTAGATTTATAATTTATGTAGGATTCTGTTTTAATCATCATTTAGTGTATAAATGAAAGGCTTGACTGATACATTCACTCATCAACGCCCAGTCCAAAGTCCAAGACTTTTGGGAACAGAATCTTTGCAGACAAACACCACGGTCGTTGCAATATCTACGGTCGAAACGTCGGGCAATAAAACAAGGTAAAGGTAACCTTAAAATATTCACGCAATTAGGACTAATCAAGAGCCGTAGTATATATAATTTTATAGTGACAAACTTCTTTCTATTGTGATGTAGGCCAGCAACAAGGATTTCATAATAATCAAGCTCTATCTAGTTATAAATAAGTAAGTTTATAATGGTTTATTTACATTCGTTTGTTTAATTAGTTTCGTTTAGTTTTCATCTACTCCCTTTGTCAACTGTCCCTGGTTGCCCCTTTTCCTCTTAAGTGAACATCAAAAACTAATGCACTTTTTTTAGGCATTGACGTAGGTAAGGTCAGTACCTTCTGTAGGCGCACCTAAGGGAGGGATTTAGGCATTTAATTACACCACACCCCTTCCCCTGAAACGTTTTAACGGCAGTTGTTTTGGTAGAGTAGGTAAAGGCGCCCTTTTTTATAATTGGGCTTGCCTTGAAAAATAATCCTGGGGCCGTTTATGACACCAAGTTATATAGACTTCAATTTGTCTGTTTGTCGGTGAACTTACCCTAAGTAACTTCTCATCGTTTTCCTTGGGCATGTCGAGGCTGTCAGCTTGGTCGCGGAAGATTCCTTCTGTGAACGCCTTGAACGAGTTGCTTGAACGCTGGTCGTTCACGAACTTGAACTACGAACAAAATTGTGTTTACATATATTTTTTTAAAGTTTCTTCCGTAAATTGAATATCGCTTAACTAGAATAAAAAAATCTTGAGACATATCCGACTCTCGAGAAATAGCAGAATTTTGAGCAATACTTATATATCCAAATCTAGAAGAAATATCCAAATTAATCCAAAATCTAGAAGTTAGCGAATCTTAAGAAAAATACGAATCTAAATTGTTTGGGCATAAACAAAACCTTTAAAAAGTGAACTAACAGATTTATAAAACTACCTATAATATAGCATTTTAAATTTTTTAACATATTTTTCTTTAATTAAAATTAAAGTTGCAGTATCACACAAATGCTGTGCTCGATTTTTGTATTCGGAATATATTTATTTTTTATAAAAATAACTCGCAGAATCTCACCAAGTAGTCTCTTGGGTTTGTCGTTAGGAGATCAGGAAACTTCTGCTTCCACGCCTGCGCGAGTTGCTGCGTACTCATATACCCATCTATTGTCAGGTCTCCAGCGAACGTGGAGTTGATGCGCTCATTCCATTGCCAGTGCCCAAGGAGGTTCAGGTCGGAGTTGCAGATACGTTGCTAGAAAGTATAACACAGGTAATTTTCTATTGTAGTTGGTATCAGGGATGTTACGGAGTTTCGACTCCGACTCCGAAAGGTTGGAACTTCCGATTGATTTTTACCTCCGACTCCAACTTCGGCTCCGACATTTTTAAATCGGAGGTACTGTGGCAGGTGGGATGAAGGTGATCCACCTCTCACGTTAGACCTCATGGTAGTAGATGAAACTCATTTAACAGAATAAAAAGAAAGATGTCATTAAAAAATTGCGAGTTTCATGGCCGACCGATTCGGGTCGTTTAAATGTGATTTGATTTATATAAAATAGTAATACTAAGTTGTTAATAAATGTGATATACCTACATAAAGTGAATTGATGTTGATAATTATGTATTTAATAGGATTTCAGTAATAAACAGTGTAGTGTAGTGTGTGTAGCTTTGGGGAAATTCACAAGTTTCATTTAAAAGCCCGGTAAAAGCTCTGACGAACACCCCCGGTACCTGCTCAAGAGCTGGCCTGATGGCTACAGTAACTAGCGAGCAGCGGCCGCAGCATCCTTTATGCTAATTTATATACCTATAATAAAAGTATGAAGGTAAAATCTCTATGATCGCGGGTTCGAGTCCCCTGAGCGATTTTTTCTTTCACACATTTAATATGAATAACTAAATAACATTTCTTTTTTATCTTATTATCTTAAGACTTATTCTCGCCCGCCACCTCTTACTTCGATTCCGACTCCGACAAACCAAATTTAAAAACTCCGATTCCGACTTCGGTTTCGGTAAAACCACTTTGGTAACATCCCTAGTTGATTTAACTTAATGATACAGATAGGCCCACCGTTAACCAATGGTGGCTATAAAGCATTGCGAGAGGTGTAATTTTAAAATATAGGGTGTGTTTAAAATGCCACTTACATAACAGTGTAAAAAAGCGCAAAGATGGCGCCTAAAATTCATGTCTGAAACTAAAACTGCTAGCCCTCGCCCCAGTTGTTAGACTGCTGCTTTTTACATAAAGACAACCGTCTTTATGTAAAAAGCTTTTAAAAGTATCTATGCTTATTTTTAGCTTTTGCTTGATAGTTTCGAAATCAATAATATTATTACAAAAAACATAAACTTACTATAAAACGGCTAACAAGATCATCAACGGTTTTTTTCTAAAAATCTCACGATGTCATCGTTTTAAAAATGATTTGATCTTTGAAGCATAAAGAAATCAGTCTTGGTATACTGTGTGGTTACTTACATTAGTATCCCTAAAATTGCCGCTATTATAGTTGGTAATGATATTATTCTTGAGATTTGCTAATCCTTGCAGTCCAGCTATCTCCTTGGCTTCAGGGTTATGAGCCCCATGGCGATTCAGCAACCAGAGTGCAGTGGGCTTGCAACCTGGGAAGCATATTTACATTTTGATATATGGCTTTAAAGGTTCTTTGGAAAAGACGGATACTGGCTCTCACCATGATGGAACCCTGTTATCAGTAAATGCAATCGTAGCCGTAACGACACCGCGCTTCAGTGTTACCTAATGTAGTATGTAGAAGTACCGAGAGTACAAATTATCAAAATTATCAAGACCAGGGTAGTTGAAAAACCCGACGCCTCACGGAGACATCGCTAAGCTGTCATCAGTCGACCCGTGACCATGATCGGTGCAATTCGATGTGATGACCAGTGGGTAATTCTAACCTAGTGCCTAGTGGCTAGTTACCAAAAATAACACTAACTACCATAATATATTTTTATTAGAAATGAGGAGCAAAAACAAATTATATATAAAAAGAAAATGTGTGGCACTCGGGGACTGCCGCGGTAAAGCTATTGCATAGCATTTTTTTTCAACTTTATTTTACATTTTTTATCAAAATTATAATTATTTATTTATTTTTTATCTGTGCAGTCCATGGTAGGCGGAGTGGGGGGTGTTATTTTTTTATTTTCGTTACGGAATTTCTTGAATCGGTCGCCGCACTCAAAGCCCGCGATAAAAGCTATGCAATAGCTTAAAAATTAAAGAAATATTGGCTGCGGCTTATATTAGAACAATGTGCTTGCTTTTCTGAGCATAGCTTCCCAAAACGGGGCTTATACAACGTGTCACAGAAAGGTGTATCATATTCAAGAGTTGGTATGTGCCCATGATACATGCACATACCTATTTTTATCAAAATTAGAGTAGACCCTAAAATTTTATTTATTATTTTTTCATTCGTTTATATAAGAAAGTAGTTAAAAAAATATGTAAATCCAATCAAATTTTGCACCAGGGGAGGTATACCTAATATGCTATATGCCTTTCGCTACTGAAATTTGACAAAAAGAATATGCTATAACTATGTAATAGTAATGAAATCGTCTATGGCACCATGGTAGGTCAATACTGATACCCCTTGCGTAGCAGTCGGACACACTGCCACCGCGCCACAGAGGCAGTCAAATTATGATAATCTTTTCAAAATCAAGTGTCTTTCGGTAGTACTGAAGATAGTTGGTTTATCCAAAGTAGGTATATGTAATATGTATAATACTCGACGAAAAAAAACCAAAGCACAGTTTGTGCTATTGTATTCTATAGTAAGTACATAATTACTTAAGTGACTTATTTAATTATCTGCATTCCTGTCCCTAATGTCAATTGACTAGAAACAGTGGAATTCTTGGTCAAGTTGTTAATTACTACGTGCATTATCTAATTTTGTTCTTTACACTATGTAAACTATTCACGGATATAGGAACTATACCTACTAGTTTAAGATAAATGAGTAGGTGTTTTGAGATTCATTTCAGAATGAGTTCTAAATCATAAAAGCGGCGGAAGCCTAATGGATAAGGCATCGGTCTCGCAATCTTGAGGTCGCGGGTTCGAATTCTACCCATTATACTACCGACGTGAACCCACACCTAACACAAGCCATTGAGCTTAGCTGGAGGGGTTAACAAGATTGCTAGTAATGTGGAACCAAAATCCTACATTGCTAGTTAACTTTAAAAAATACTTATTGCATTTACCAGTAATAAGTACATCCCATACCTCTCATCATCACTTTTAGGACCTTTTTTTATAAAAAGACGACTCCCCCAGTAGGGTACAAGCCCAGTGTCGCGGGGGACTTTACAAACATACAAGTCACGGACACAAAGTATACCCAGACTCTAATTATCTGCATGGTCTAATTAAAATATTTTAAATACCTTCATGTTTTGCTCGAGTGAATGTTAGAAAATGCAATAAAAAGTAGGTCCTCCAGTCCCTACAGTCGTGAAGACCAAGCAGAGACGCAGATATTTACGTTCTCTGTCTATTCTTTTTTTAATTTGTATTTTCAAAATGTAATATTGGTCCTCTATGAAGTACAAGTACTTACAAGAAACAAGTTAAATACCTAAATGCATTCATTATTCCATGAAACAGCCTGTTCGATCGTAAAGTATGGCTCATTAGCTTCCTTTGCCATCCTATACAATGTTCGCGCCTTCCCGGAACGTCGCAGTAATTCTCTATGAACGGAACTCTCCAGTCATAGCATTAAAAATAGATTATACATAGTCCTATGATGTAAATATTGGTGACAACAGCTGCAAGAGGTACTTGCGAGTATTGCATTATTGCATACTAGATTAAGGTCATTTATAAATGCATATTTTCCTTTTATTTGTATGTGTATTCCTCGCGGATTACATGTAATAGTACCTATATTAGCCGTTAGTGACCAGAGACTCATTTCGGTGTAGCTAGAAGATTACAGGGGATGGGTCAGAAAACTGTAGTAAAAATTCTACGTAAAGCGCCTTCTAGACGGTTGGAAACAAGGCTTCCCGCCAAGGTGACCTTGCTTGTTTCCAACAGTGTAGACGGCTGTTGCAAACCAAATTACTTGGTTTACAACATCCGTCTACACTGTTGGAAACAAGCAAGGTGGTGTTCCCTTGGCGGGAAGCCTTGTTTCCAACCATTTAGAAGACGCTTAACATCTAACATGTTAAGCGTCTTGCCGTAACTACTAATTTTGTTTAAAATAATAGTATGGGTTCGTTTGTTCTATACTCTTTACCAACAGATCAAAGGTGTTGGCACTGGTTTTGTTATCTTGGAAAATCCCTGTTTATCTTAAAAACATAGTAAGTATACTGATTTGTATCACGCGTCCTGAACGCAGTGACAGGTTTTATCAAGGACCAGCAGACCTGTAGGCCTACTCTATTTCTTTAAAACGAAATTCATGAATTTTCGTTTACTTAAATTTCTTAAGTTTACGGGGACTATTACAATTTATTTTTGGATAAGCACAAGAAGTGGACGATTTTCTGGAACAAGTGATTGAATAGATGTTCCTGGCTCTGTATATCACCACCTCGTTTTTAATCGAAACTTAGTTTTCATTGAATTAGAGTAGGCCTCCTGCCTACATATGCCTTTAAGTGAGAGGCGGGCTTAGCTCTCTCCTAGAATCACTAGAATCAATACAACATTTATGAAAAATAGAAAACCTTAGTGTGTTCTATATTAAGCACAAAACAAATGACAACATAAATTTACCTGACTAATAAGCAAATTAAGTTAAATTAGAAATAATAGTGCGAATCGATCTTCTATCGTGGGTGATTCAGTCTGACAAATGACCGCTTGTAAGTCTATCAAGCATATTTATGGGGTCAGCGGTCGTTTGACTGCCCTGGATATCGCGTAAAGGTAATAAGGTCAGTGATGCAATACAATGAGAGAGTGGAGATTTATGTTTCTTTGTACGATTATTTATTGTGCATAAATAAGAATTGCAATTTGATTCCTATGTATTTGGTTCAGTAAATCACATTATGAGCTATCTATTGCTGATTAGTGTTTATTGTTACGTAGTATTAGATGTTAGATTAAAAAAAAAAGATAACTACAATATGGGATTGTGGTTCCCACATTAGGTTCTAGCAATCCTGGTAACCCCTAGAGCTAAGCTCAATGGCTTATGTGTAAATTGTGTTGGGAGTGGGTTCACGTCTGTAGTATAATGGGAAGGATTCGAACCCGCGACCTCACGGCTGCGAGTCCGATGCCTTAGCTATTAGGCTACCGCCGATTTTACACACTTAGTCTAATGATTCACTTAGGCCACTGGGAGTGATGGCGATTAAAGTTCTATTTATTTCCAAAAAAACACTTCAATGTCTTCTCCAATTATTTTGGGAAATTTCCCAAAGTAATCTCAAATCATATTTCCTAAGATAACAGAAACAGCGCCATCACCCATGTGGTCCATCGATGATAATCATTATACTTACTAAAATAAACCCGCAATAAGGTTAGAAAAAAAAGTTAAGAAAATTAAGTAAAAACACGTGGAAATATACCTAAAGTATTCCTACTCATCCTTAGCAAGTTTCCAGATGAATATTTTTTTTTTATACAGGTATAATGCCTCGATAGCTAGCCTAGCTGACTCGCGTAATTTCGTATACGTAAATTTCCCTCGTTTTTACGACATTTTTCAATGCTGCTCCGCTCCTATTAGTCGTAGTGTAATGTTATATAGCCTATAGCCTTCCTCGATAAATGGGCTATCCATCCAGTAGTTCCTGAGATTATCGAGTTCAAACAAACAAACTCTTCAGCTTTATAATATTAGTATAATCTTCAGCTTTATATGCTAGGTACGTATAAATGATAGAACCCTAAGCCATGTTAGATTATGTTGGTAAAGTGTGTAGATATAGGCCTTGTGTTAACAATAGATTGCTAAAGTGTGTCACTTGTTAAACCAATAACCACCCCGCTGAGAGCCAGCGATCTGGGATAAACCTGGCTATATATAGCTCTGTCTATTTAGTTAGTTTTTATTACATCAAGCAGGGTTGTACTCGTATATCGTAACTGACACTAGGGTTGGTGAAGTCAGTTATGGGTTATGACATTTTTTTATGGATGCCTGACTCAGTGACGAACGAGGAGATCGGATATCTGCGAGGTTAGCAATGTTACCACGTTGGTATTAACCAGATGGGATGGGGGGTGCCTTTAGGGGCTCAAGCCCCCCCAAATGTTTCTAGAACGTTCTTCTAGAAACATTGTCACACCCCTGCGTGCCTCGGGGATGGTTTCAGAATCAGATAGAGATTACACGTTAAGCTGTGGTCAGGTTTCCGTTCCATCGGATTATGAGAGTGAGAGAATAAAGAGTGCACTTGTGTCTTGCGGGTAGCGGATCCAGGATTGTCACTTGGGGGGGGGGGGGGCTTGGATTGTGGTTTGGGGAGGGCTTGAACCAGATAGGGCCGTTGTTGCACCACTCACACGAATTGAACCGGTGAATAGTGAATGATTTTGGGGGGGCTTGAGCCCCTTAAGGCACCTGTCGTACCAACAACGATGAGCGAGAAGCGAGTAGCGATTTATCGCTCAAGAAACGTTGTATGTTTGTAGATCCTGTCCGTGTAAACAAAAGAGATGCAGTACAGAGCGAATACTCGCCTGCAGTGTGAACGGTCAGCGATCAACTATTAAATATCTGTATCTCTTTTGTTTACACGAGATCTACATAAGTATTTAAGTTTTTTGAACGATGAAATCGCTACTCGCTTTGTCGCCGTTGGTGGGACAGGTGCCTAACCCCCCTGGATTCGCCACTGCTTGCGTCGTGGTTCCTCCCTGATGAGTATGGCCGCCGTAACCGACATCAGTTAGAAGAGACTATTATGTAAATTTTGACGAGGTTGATTTATGCGTGACAGTTTGATTAAGAACAAGATGTATGACTTATAAAAATCGTGGATCGTTCGATCAGGCGAGCGCCGCTGCACGCGCTGTTCAAAAATCTTGCTTGGACAATTACAGATTTCACAGTTTTAACTTGCTATTGGTAGATAAATATCACAAAACAGACTGGGTGTTTCAATAAGTAGGTACATCGCGTATCTCGATTTGCACACAGAATGGATTGGTTTCCAGCTATACAGCACGTAGAAATTAGATAACAGAAATAAGTTCTTATAATATTTAATCATTTTCGTTTCGAAGTATATCAGCAACAAAGTCTGCAAAACCGAAACGACCGACGACGTGTCTATTTAACGGTAAATATTGATACACGTTCGAGATCTAATATGTACCTAGCACGATCGTTGCTATTACGCCCCTACACCCCTAACAGTATTTACTTCTAAATAAATAGGTATATAGGTACTGAGCCGCCAAGGACATTCTGAAAATAAGTAAGTACTGTCAAGTCCTCGTCCGTGTGGTAGGTATCGGCTTGAGAATAGTGCCACCCTATCTTTTCCCGTGGGTGTCTTCAAGAGACGAGCAGCAACTGCCCTTCGCGTACTTTAAACCCTCTCTGCAATCACCAACCCCATCGCCAAGCGCGGCGATTATGGCAATTACCCCCAGTATCTATTATAAGTACGTTCTATTAGGGAGACCCGTGCCCAGCAGTGGGACATCATCTGTGGATTGTTTTTCGCGATGTGTCGAAAAATTTTCGAAAACTTGAAAATTATCATGTGTCAGTTGCAGACTTTACTAAGTCTTGAGGCTTGGGGATGGTTTCCGAATCAGGCGTCTAGGTGTGCCCATCTGTCTGATGACGCATATATAGATAGTACCGAACTATAGCCAATTCTGGTGGCCTGCTAATATCGAACGATATACAGTGGGTTTTAGTAGGTGCAAACCCCACTCTAACTCTACCTCTTTGGCATTTAACCTGGTCTAAAAAAGGATATTTTATCACGACAACCATCTTCAACTGAGGTGGAAACGCGGAGAGTAAACTAAGTAGGTAGGTACCGTGGCAGGTGGATTGAGGATACGATCACCTCGCATGAAACCTCATTAATAATCGACTGCCTCTGTGGCGCAGTGGAAGCGTGTCCGACTGTTATTCCGAGTCTGGGTGTACTTTGTGCCCGCGACACGTGGCTTGTATGCGGGAGTTGTCTTTAAAAAAAAAAAAAATATTGTAAAATATTTGCTTAGACGTTCTAAACTTTGGATTCGAAAGAGATTAAAAAAAAAAAAAAAAAGTTAGAATTAAAATTCGTCAGAGCATAGAAAATAATTAAAGGTAATAATTACTGAATTTGCGAATAAACGTGAAGTAAACTCTTTAATTCCTCTCTCCACGTTATATACGACCCGGCTGCGTTTCAGTACCTAATTAATAGGTAAGGTACCACGTTGGTATTATAATTATGATGTGATACATAATCTGGACAGAGCTTGTGACTGATTAGTTATCTAATAATAAACGTCCCTGTAGGTAGGTTTTACAACGTAGGTATTAATTTCCAAACACCCGTCACTCGCTAACGAAGGTACATGACGTTGTTGGACCAGCTCCAAAAGCAAGGTACCCCACAGATAAAATTAAAATAGGTCATCGCGTCATAACAATGATACTGTACGAAACTGTAGCAATATGCGATAATTAATGATAGTATTGATTCCAACATGAACGGATTTAGGTATGTGTTAAATGTGCGCAATGTAAAGCAACGTCGAAGGCTTTTAAACATTTTCAGAGCACCCAGGGTTCGAGTTGCGTTTGATTGTTTACATCTATACTAATATTCTAAAGCTGAAGAGTTTCTTTGTTTGTTCGTTTAAACGCGGTAATCTTAGGACAGGAACTATTGATGCGAATAGAAAAAAAAATTCACTGTTGAATAACCCATTTATCGAGAAAGGCTATAGGCTATATAACATCACGCTACGACCAATAGGAGCGGAGCAGCAATGAAAAATGTTGCAAAAAACGGGGAAAATTGACGCATACGAAGTTGCGCGGGACAGCTAGTGTACCATATAAAGGTTATATTTTTTATTCTGGGTTCTTATTATATTTTTGTTCTTTTTATTCACGTTCTGCAACCCCGTTTCCCCTCAAAAAAAGGTGAGAGACTTGGCTTCACCACAAAATAAAAAGCGCCGCCCGCTTTACGTAATTTGTTGTTTGACTGAAAAGTTGAGTCTGGGCTTGGGCAATAACATAAATGCAAAGGCAATAAAACAATAACTTAATCTCTTATTTTATTATTGTGTTACAGACATTATGTGTGTAACTCTTCAGCTTTATAATATTAGTATAGATCTATACTAATATTATAAAGCTGAAGAGTTTGTTTGTTTACTTGATCGCGATAATCTCTGGAACTACTGGTCCTAATTAAACAAATCTTTTGCTGTTGGATAGCCCAGTTATAGGAAATAGGCTATATAATATCACGCTACAACCAATAGGAGCGGAGCAGCAATGAAAAATGTTACAAAAACTTGGAAAATATACGCACTATACTAATATTATAGAGCTGAAGAGTTTGTTTGAACGCTATAATCTCTGGAACTACTGGTCCGAATTGAACAATTCTTTTACTGTTCGATAGCCCATTTATCGAGTAAGGCTATAGGCTATATAACATCAGGCTAAGACCAATAGGAGGGAAACAGTAATGAAAAGTGTTACCAAAAACGGGAGAAATATACGCAGACGAAGTTGTGCGGGTCAGCTATTAAAAAGATAATAGGTTCTAACCTCTGCAGTATTATATTATCTGTGCCTCTGCCTATAACTATTTGTTACCCTATACTTACCGACGTATTACTTCATCACATGATCAATGGCGTAAACATGTAAAACTCAATTATATTGTGTAAGGACCTAACTTCGCAGATGTAAGAAATTAAGTCGAGTGAGATTTTTGTTATTGCATAGTCAATATTTATTACGTAAACTTTGGAGAATTGAATGACTTAATCGCCTTTTGTTTTGCGAATCGAGTTTTATTAATACCTACGTTACATAAAGGTTGTTCGTGATAGGTTTAAATTGAAAAAAAAAAAACGGATAAGTGCGAGCCGGACTCGCCCACCGAGGGTTCCATACAAATTTTTGTGTTACATTATTATAAATAGTTCAGGAATCGAGTCTCAAAAGCGTCGTTAGCTTTTTTTATACATGGTGTAAATTAATCTGTGTCCGACCCGAAAGGGGTGTGTAGGTATTCTGTTAACAATGCTAAAAACATGAAAAAAAAAACATCCGTTATTTAAGATTCACGATTTAAGTACCCAATTTCGTAGAAATGTGTAAATTTTCAAGATTTTTATCAACATTGTTTGCATAAAGCTTCATAACAATTAAAACAATCTTTTCCGCATACTCATGTTTCCCATATAACTTCTATTAAGGAAAAAAAAAAGTAATTTTTTTCGTCATTAAATTTAAAAAAAATGGCATAATCGAACGGGTCGGACAGGGATTAAATATACTATTTTAATATGTTTAAAAATATATTCCAAAACTGATATTACAAAGTTATTTAGTGTTATGTAAAGAAGCCACGAGCGGGAGGTTATTAGTATATTACAAATCACCCTGTATAAATAATATCGGGTCGCCCATGCACGCCTTCTGTCCCCATATCGCGCCGGTTAGTGTGACACTCCTTTGTCAGCCAACTTCCCGGTTGACAGGGTTTATCGTAGATAGATAAATGTTTCTCAATCTACGGGGTTCACCCTACACAGAACTTGACAGCAGTCAGTACGTCACCCGAGACGACAGATTCTAGATGTTGATAAACTTTCGTGATTTGTACACATTAGGAAAATATAAATATTACGGGTCTTACTCGCGTGAATAATTTAAGGTAAAATACCTTGTTTTGTCCGCATTGCAACGGCCGTGGTCACTCGTGACTACTTGTACTACTCGTACATGTCGTTGTCACTTGTCTATGTATCTATGATCTATAGATACATAGAAAAGTGACAACGACAAGTAATTATATTATACTTCGATTAAATGCGTATACACTACAGGATTGTAGACCTGAGTATATGGTTTTAATTTCAACTCCATACATTCACGCGTTCCCGAGATAAATGGTCTTGACAGACAGCCGGAAGGGCAGACAACAAAGTATTCCTTTATGGGTTTTATTTTCCTTTTGAGGTACCCTAAAAAGAGATTTAAGGTTAGACAGAGAAGATCAAGACGGTCGCATACCGAGACTATGACGTCACGGGCTCTGCACGCGTGGATGCATCTAGACCCGAGCCAGTTCCCATTAGATGCATTTCTTTTTAATCAAACCGTCAGAAATCACCTAACGCTTAGATTTATGTACGAGGTAACCTGTCAACAACCTCTTTTAATCTCAACAAGAACCTGTACTATACTTAAGCCGAGGACGATGTAAAATGTATAATAACAATGTTGCTTAGCAATGATTGTCAAAAGTGTAAAAGTTAAGGGTTGTCGTTTGTTTAATGAAAGTTGAAAATGCCAAAATTTTATATTTTGGGTCAAATTCATAAACTTTTAGCTATATGTTCTGTAGTTATTTTGCGCTAGATAAACAGTTGCTAATTGTGAAATCATAACATGAAAGAGCTAAATATCATTGTTATTTTTAACCGCTTTCAAAAATGATGGTTCTTTTTTTGACACGTATATATGTATGTTCGCGGAAACTACTGAAGCGATTTTAATGCGGCTTTTACTATTGGATTGCATATTTTTCTGGGAAGGTTTAAGTGTATTAAACGTTGTCCTAGCGTATAAAACACTAGAGATATAGACTAAAACATAGGAGTGAGTCATTCGGTGATGTGCTTATTTTTTTTTCCTTGAATGCGGTTCATTTATATATTTAACTAGCTGTGCCCCGCTGTGTTACTCGCGGTTTATTAGCCTATATATTAATCCAGGGTGTCAGCTAACTCCATACCGAATTTTATTAAAATCGCTTCCGCCGTTTAGACGTGAAGAAGTACCAAACATACACACTCATACTCACAAACTTTCACCTTTATAATATTAGTATGATTGACGAAAAATTGAAAATTGCAGTGACGTGAAAACCCTAAAATTTCGTTTATTAGTAAACATTTCACATCCATTTCGACTTTATATAATCTAATAAATAATTGATTGAAAATATTGCATCTTACATTTCCTTTCCACGCCAGATATTCCGGATATGTAACGACCCAAATAGTTTAATACATTTAGGTCGCGATGTCGAATCCCGACAGAGACAAACAAACTCAGGGATATTTTGATTCCTGATATATAATATGTGGGTTGTTATTTTATCTATGTGTCGAGAGTTTTGTATATCAATAATGTCAAATTGATGAACTCTACTCTGACAGTACCGAAAGAAGAACTTATCCCTCTTACCCAGCTGTTCCATTAATGGTACTAATCAATGGAACAGCTGGGTAAGAGGGGAACTTATTTATGCGAGTACCTAAGTACAGTTGTTCCATAAAAAGTAATTAATATAATATCTTGGGACAACTCACACAACGCTATCTGATCCCAAACTAAGGAGAGCTTGTACTATGGAAACCAGACGACTGATAAACATCTAAATACTAATATTATAAAGCGGAAGAGTTTGTTTGTTTGCTTTGTTTGTTTGCTTTGTTTGTTTGTTTGTTTAAACGCGCTAATCTAAGGAACTACTGGTCCGATTTGAAAAATTCTTTTTTTGTTGGATATCCCATTTATCGAGGAAGGCTATAGGCTATATAACATCACGCTACGACTAATAGGAGTGGAGCAGCAATGAGAAATGTTGCAAAAATGGGAAAATTTACGCAGACGAAGTTGCGCGGGAGAGCTAGTTATAGATAAATAACACCCAGACACATCACACAAAGTTTTATTTATTGGGTGGCGAACGACGGCACTAACCACTAGACCAACAGGCCAGTCAAAGTTACCAGGGTTGTACTAGTATTTTTTTTTAAATGTTGAAAAGAAACCCTGTTTGTCTGCGTAGAAAGAACATAAGGACAAAGGGTGGGTGCATTGTCCTGTCATGAACTTGGGGTTTCATAAAATAAACATAAAAGATATTTGGAGGATGTTTGTTATAATGTATGTAAGTTTGGGAACCCCTGATCAACAGAATTTCCTTACTAACTACTACAACAATCTACATATCGATAGATTTGGCTACTAGAGGCAGAATTTTGACATATTTTGTATGGAGCTTATGTCAAATATATACCTTTAGTAGCCAAATCCACTGATAGTTAGAATATAAAGACCGGCCGTTAAAGGTACTAAAGCAATAGAGTGGTTAGTTCATCTAAACTACTCGTCAGTTTCCAATAAAAGTTAGAGAACTAATAATAAATCGATTGCCGTTTAGTCTCATTACTACAAAGTCAAACTAAATGATTTGTTTCTTTTTGTTTTGTTCCCTTTGCTGCTGCTACGCCTAAAACACAGCTGAAAAGTCGAAAAATGTCCTCTGTTAAATTGTGTATGGGATTGCCACTTCGGATGACCTACATTCAATTTTAGGAGAAGAGAGATGACCTAGAAGTTTCACAAAAAAAAAAAAACCCAAAAATCCAGTTAGGATGCAAAATAACTCTTGTGATACATCGCGATTCTACCTTTACATGTAATGCCAAGTTCACAAACAATAGGTAAAGCCGGAGAAAAGAACCTGGCAATAAAAACTCGCAGCCACTCTTTTCAAATTGCCAATTTTTGTTGCCAATTTTACAATGTTTGAATGTTTATAAACTTGATGTGGGGGAAAGGTGCTGCGACTAATATACTTACTGTACACCTTGTTAAAGGACTGATGCAAATTGTATTATCAAAAAGTTGAAATTACAATATAGTAGGAGCAAGGGATTGCTTAAATATTGGAGAAAGTATTTGTATTGAATGCTTAAATATAAAATATTAATTCTGATATCAAAAGGAAGAAAAGAATGGCCTTTATTCGTCACGCAGTCACACATAGATATGTAGGTATAGAAAGTGAAGAAAACCCGTGCTTTGACGAAACTGGCCTCTTTCTAGTCTTAGAGGATTCTCGTAATTGTTCTCACAATTATATCAACAAAATGATCTAGCATTGTCGATTAAAGTAGTTACAAAAAATCGAAAGTACAGAAGGAAAGCTCCATACAAACGCGCTGGAGCAACGCACACATAAAATTCGCTCATGGGCTGGACTAGTCATTTTTAGGACGAAGGGGGGACTGAAAAAATGTGTACTTCATCCTATTTTTTTAAAGACAACTGCAGAGGTACGTAAAAACCTGGAGGCCTACTCTAATTAAATGAAAACGAAGTTTTGATCAAAGATGAGGTGGTAAAATACAGTGCCAGGAACATCTATTTAATTCACTCGTTCCAGAAAATCGTCCATGTTCGAGATTTTGCAAAAAATAATTAGAATAAAAAAAACTTAAGAAATTTTAAGTAAGTCAACGAAAAATCATGAATTTCGTTTTATAGAAAGAGAGTAGGTAGGTATGTCTACTGTATCGCGGGGGACTTTACAAATCCTCAATTCATTGACACAAGTAATGTAGGACAGTAGTAGTACCTTTTATTAACTACTGTCAGTAGACAGTATCAGTCAGGATTTTGTGTAGGTACAAATCGCGAAAGTTTACGAACAGATATAAATATGTTCGTAAACTTTCGCGATTTGAACACATTTTAGAATGTTATAACCTACGGGTCTTAATCGCGTTAATATTTTATTTTAAGGCTAAATACCTTTGTTATATTGCCCGAAGTTACGTTACAGACTGCCCATAACCACGGCCGTTAAAATACGGCCGTATCTTATAATTGAAGCCTTATATCGTCCCCCTACCCCTCCCCTGACACTGTTTGTATTAAGCTTTACTTCTGTACTCTATGTTTTATATGATTAAACTGTTATAAACGGCGCCGGCGCACTACAAACACAATTAGACCACCATTTTATTTATAAACTCTGTCTAATATGAGAGTGGACTAGATTAACTTTGTTACATCATTCTATTTTCATAGTTTTTATATAAACAAACAATAATTTATTACAAAATGTTTCTGTCTACGTACATTTTGTAAGCTTTCGCGATTTGTATACATGTAATTCAATTTTCTATGGGTTTGCTATGGCTTTTGTAATTAATTAAAAGATACAGGCATGTATTGTATGTTTTGTATTTGTTATTGATCTTGTCTGTATGGGTAAGTAAGTCTGACTATGATGACTATATAAATCCTAGCAAACCCGCGCAACTTCGTCTGCGTAAATTTTCCCCGTTTTTGCAACATTTCTCATTGCTGCTCCGCTCCTGTTGGTCGTAGCCTGATGTTATATAGCCTATAGCCTTCCTCGATAAATAGGCTATCCAATAGTGAGAATTTTTCAATTCGAATCAGTAGTTCATGAGATTACCGAGTTCGAACAAACAAACAAACAAACTTTTCAGCTTTATAATATTAGTATAGATTTATTAGTATACCTAGATAAAAGGAAACCTGAAATATCATACACTATCGAAAATCTCTAAAACCACAGAACGGATTGGTTTCAGTGTTTTGGGATGTGCAATTCAACCCCCAAGGGGATGAAGCGTTAAAACGCCAACTTAGTGCAAGTTAGGCTATGGATATTGACACTGGCCCTGACTTGTAAGGAAAACTAAATTTTAAGTTTGCATGAAAGAAAAATTATAGATGAATATAAATCAGAAGACAGAAACAACGCCGGCTGCGCTTCTTTCTGTGTGCCAAAGAAGAAGTTTATCAAGTTACTCAAATTCATCAAACTCAAAAATCGAGTTACTGAGTCCTTACTTCGTCTTTAGATCGTTGTCGTGACTAACCCGTGCACCGCGCATGCGCGGTAGAGTGCTGCGCTTAGAATTGCATCAACGTACATGCGCGGTGGACATCTTTGAGCGCAGTGCGCATGCGCTAGTTCAATTTATAATAGGTGTTACAATTTTTAGGGTTCTGTAGCCAAATTAGCAAAACTCTTATAGTTTCGCCATGTCCGTCCGTCCGGCCGTCCCCAGCTTACCTTAGAGATTGTTAGTACTCGAAGGCTGTAATTTTGCATGGATATATACATATTACTTATCTGACAAAGTGAACGATTAAAATCTGAAAATCATTTTTTTGAGGGTACCTCCCCTAGTTTTAAGTAAATTGAGGATGTGATTTTTTTTGTCACCTAACCTATTATTAGATAGGTCTTTTAAAAACGTTTGTTTGCGGTTCATTCGGTTACAAGATCCGTTTGTAAAATATTAAGTTTTTAAGTCAAAATTTTTATTAGAGTCAAGTATCACCCCCTCCTACTCCTACTTTGGTGTTGCATATGTGAAAAAAAACATGGTGAAATTTAAAAGAAAACTATCACAGCTAAGTAGGCTTTACAAGTGTACGAGTAACAGATGATCAATTTACAAGTAACAATTTTCATACAAATACTGTTTGCCTTTCTAGGTTTTATATTTCAGGGGGTTTAGACAAGGTACATTCGTCTGCAAAAAAATAAAAAAAATGTCTATGGTCTCCACGGCAAACGTCAAATTATATACTCTAATTCTTTTCCATTAACGACATCGCTATTTGAATGTGACGTTGTCTAGACCCCTAGGGGTATAAGTTCAGCTATAGTTTTGGGTACGTTAAATGCACCATCTCTGCGTAAGCCTATGCAGTGATCTATGGCCTCTTATAATTCGGGATCAACATCTTACTACCTAATAGGCCGCCATTGCTTTCAGCAATAACCCAGTACCATATTCGAATAGGTAGATACCTTAGTATAATAATACTCATATAGTAAACAGGAGTATGGCACATTTTCCACGGTCCCTTTAAGATTTAGAGCATAAATCCTCGCTCAGTGCGCGCACATTTATGACTTTAGACTTGCTATGCACATAAATATACTAAAACAATAAACGCCAGTTTCAAAGACAACCTTGAAACGAAGAATTTAAGCTTGTAAAGTCTTCGTTACAAACATTAATTTATTATCAGTTTATGTGAAGTTTAGTGCCTAATTCAAATTCATCTATAAATAAAAATCATGTGTAAGCGCACCACTTTAGACAGGAAACAAGATAGAAAATTAATAAAGCTAATAGGCACATATTTGACTTTATTATGTTCTTGTTGTGTTTATAACCTCCTGCAATACAGTCAAAGACTAGTACAAGAGCCAGGGTTCCGATTTATTTACTGTAAATGTGTATTTGCCAATAAAAGTTTATTATTATTATTTCATTTTGACATTTTGACGACAACAAAATCAAATAGAAGTCTACATTTGTAACAGGGATAACAATAGCAGCCATTTGTTAAAAAAAAAGTGCACAGGACGGTCATTCGCATTCGATTCGGTATTTGAAATTGCTGTCACTTTTTACGGGGTACCAGTCCAGCGTAACATAAGACTACAGATGTCTCTGCTACTATTCATTTTTAAGGCCCAGTGACAACATGAAAGTTTTTTTTTTTTTGCTCTTCCCGCCGATATTCGATATTACTCGGTAGAGATTATGGCTCGCACATTCTGTGCATTCGCCAGTTTCAAGTATTTTCTTTCAGTTTCAAGTATAAATTCTTTCAAGTTTTCTTCTTTGAATCACAATGTCTCGTTCTTATCCTGATAAATTGTCTATATGTGGAAGCTTGTAATTAGCAATCTAAGTTAACTAGAGTACACTATTTATAAGTTAATTAGTCTGTAAGCTTCTGTAAAATTAATAAAAAAAATATATATATTTTGCAGTCGTAGCGAGTAAATATTTGTTCTGTGATTTTACACGTTATACGTGGAGCGGTAAAAACAGCGATATGTTAGTTTGCCGCCATTTTTACAACTCCAACATGAAAGTTAACGGCAACTTAAAACTGAGTGACGTTTGAGTATTCGGCCTTAAATAACTTATTTCAAAAATAATGACCAGCCAGTGTACCTTACAATGGAGCTTTCTCAAAGTTAAGTTGTTTAAGTGAAAGGTGGCATACAGTTTTGAAATAAACCGCTTTGTATAGCTGAGTGGGTAATTATTTTCTACATGAAATATGTTTTTGACCCATCGTAAATAATACCTAGTTACTATATTCAATTTACTTTGCCTCATAGTCCTACAATTCTGAAATCATCCATCATGGTAAAACACCTTCCTTATCTCACAAGCTCTACATAACTCCACATATTTAATAACATTGCGAACTTGGCACAAAATGTAAACTTAGAGCTGTGTTTAAATTTGGTTTAAATGGAGTCCACGCAATGTGAATGAATCGAAATCGAAGTCAAAATTTTGACCTTCATTTAGGTACTTTGGAGGTCTATCTATAGATTTTTCTGAAAAAGGTAGTCCTAAAGTAAATTTGGGACTCCACTGCTTACTATACTCTCTTCATGGGCAGGACAACTTTCTTCTGTTCTGTACTAAGGTCAATTCTGAATTCTGTCAGACTTTTGTCTCGATTTTTGTACTCTATCAGAATGGAGTATGAAATAACCTAAATATTTAAATATATTTGACTTTAATACAGTGTTTTTCCTAGTAGGTACAATATTTAGGAAAAGGAACTGAACACTAACTTCCTATATGTTGCTTGGAATTTAAATTTTATAAAATATACTAGGTATACGTATACCTAATATCAAATTTTGAAGGTTTATGGCAGCGATCAACAATGACAACGTTTTAAGTCATGATTAACAATATATAATCTGTTTACTGATTGGTATCAGTTACAGTCGGATGTCGGTCAATATGCAAATGTTTAGTCTCCAACATGTAGATAGTACCTACCAATCTAAATGAAATCCACACTATGAATACCTACTTGAAGTCAATATATTCGACTTTAATGGCCTATATGTCTCTCTCCTGTCTGGATAGATGCCCAGGCATCGTAAAATCCCCCCAAACTAAATCAAAGTCAAGTATTCTGTGGTAGCAGTAGTCGCGTTGACTCTTTATCGATATTATCTTTATAATCTGCAGTCTTTTCTGTGTGCAAATTAGTAATGTCAACAGTAACTTAACTGCACACTACAGTAACGAGAAGGGGACCCTTGACAATCTTACTAATCAAACTATTAACTTTCAGTTGACTAGGTATTTGGCCTAATTAGGGTAAGGTTGCACAAATGTTTTGAATAAAAAACTTGAATGAAATTGCATCCAACGATTTAGAACTCATTTTGTACCTTCATTGTTTTTCCAATGCCAATTTAATAGTTTTCTAAAAGGCTAAAAGATGACCCTAGAGTCAATTCGGTCAGAATTTGCTGAATTACACTAATCGGTGGACAAGAAAAAATCGTGTAGACTGTCATTTAATTACAGTAAAGAATTGTCTTTGTAAGGTTCCGTACCTCAAAAGGTAAAAAGGAATCCTTATAAGATATTGACCAAAATTGACCAATCTAGGTCAACCGGAAGTACCCTATAGGTTTTGGGTCGAAAACCTATATGGTAGTTTCCGTTGACCTAATATCCCGAAATTTGGCACAAAGCAAGGTCTTCCAGCATAAGTAAAGGAAAAATTCCAAAAAATAAAAAAAAGATGAAAAATTAAAGGGTGTCCCCATATTTATAATATGTACCTACCTACAAATTGGTACGGAACCCTCGATGGGCGAATTCAATTCGCACTTGTCCGGTTTTTTTATATGGCAACAATGCTGGTGCCGACCAATCTGCCAATGTCAATTAAGCGATGAAGGAACTCGTAATTTTGGAATAATTTTTATCGTTGAACTAATTGTGAAAATAAAGAAAGTAGTAATAAGTTTTACTTACCAGGGACATCATGTACTCTTGTGCTCGGATTGTCTCTGTTCGCGAATAAATAAGCGGTCTTCGTCCCAAACAGCAGGTAGGGATGATCTTGTATCGAGAGGCAAGTTTCCTGTGCGTTGACCACGCCGAGCGCGAAGAGAAGCAACCACCAACTCATTTTGTCTATGAAAGGTAAAAATATTCTAACTAAACTCCTTGCTCTATTCCAAATTTGAAAATTAATCGTCTTAGCCGTATGGTGCCGGCTTAAGAATAGTACCACCCCATCTCTACCCGTGGGTGTCGTCAAGGCGACTAAGGGATTTCACCCCGGAGGACGGGCAGCAGCGTCCTCTGCGTACTTAAAGCCTTACTGCGATCGCCAAGCGTGGCGATTATGGCAATTACCCCCAGGATCTACATACTAGTAGGTTCTACTGGGGAGACCCGTGCCCAGCAGTGGGCCATCTTATGGGTTGATATGTAATCGTCTCAAGCTTTAATTATTCTAATAAAAAAAAAAAATAGTTCAAATCTAGAACATATTGTTATGATTTGTTGGTGAACTGAGGGACCTAAGAGTTATATTTTTCATATTTGTCTTTCCTAATTCCAAGATTCGTTCTACAAATGTTTTCTTCTTGGTAAGTGTTCTTTAAATTTTGTTCTAAATAGACGAGTAGTATAATTAGTGAATTTCCCAATGTGGCCATGGTCCTTCAGTTCCCACACACACTTAATATTTCTGCGACTCTATGCCGGGTAATCGTAATTGAATTACGCATTTTTTTTTTATTAGAGGCAAAGGTACAAGCTTAATTCCTTAAAAAAATAGTTGCAATTATTTCTCATTATTATATATTGCAATTATTCGCAATTCAATTCAATGTAAGTCACAAACAATTTGTTAGTAGGTAACGTAGAGTTGCGACCTTGGAAAATCCTGTATGCATTATTTATTTGTATTAGCATAATTATGTTGTTATGATACTCATGATTTAATAAATTCATGTAAATATCTTAGTTATTGAAAGCAAATAATTCTTAGAATTGTTGTTACATAGGCACCTAGACCTACTAACTGAGTCGGTAGCATCTGCGTACCTATCTAATATGGATCTACTATAAAATAGTATTAGATGTTGATCAGCGACCGTTTTTTGTAGATACTTAGCTAAAACTTGATTTACAAGTTATACAATTTGATAGTAGTCATTGACTCTACTGTTCAGTCTTCAAATGTGTTTTAAGTAAATAGGTTTGTTTGGTTAGGTATCTAGTACCTACATATAAAAAAAAATGTTGTCCGAGTACTAATCCCGACAAATAATTAGTGGTTTACTAATTCGACTCTACATATTTTAAAATACTAACGATATATATGTACCTATCTAATCAGGTAATAATTATAGTTGATTGTGCAGGTAAGTACCTACGTAATGTATTTAGATCAAGTGAAACATTTTTTACTCATAATTTCATTTCGATTCCGTTAGCACATACATCAGAAAAACAAATGTGAACCGCACAAGTTTCAATTCAAAGCAAACAAATGGCATAGGCAGCACAATGAGCGGAACCTACACTATGAATGAATAATATTATTCACATAGTTGACACTTCACAAAAAGTATTTACTTATTACATATCACAGAAAAAATAAACGAACGGTACTCGTTGGTTACCTTTGCGCGGGAAGTCGGGATAGAATAATTTTAATCTGTGGTATAGAGCGCGGGAAACGCGACGAACCGCGGACGCGTTTGCGGAGGTACTAAGTAGACTGGCTCAACAGGGGCTTGGTTTGGTATTCGGCACTCTCGCCCGCTAGCTTCACAACTATGGGCCCTCCACGCGTGTTTACGTCTACCAAACTTTGCCGATTTAAAACCAAGTAGGTACCTAACACCAAACACTTGTGGTTATGTAAGAGACAGTTGCGGTGTTTACTTGCTTTGTGAATGGCTGTTTGTTTGTATTTGTACATCTGATAAATTTGCATGAGAATGCACCTAAAGCATGACATTTAAAAGCCTAGAACGTCTTTAAAAAGAAGCACGTAACACAATTCATGTGGTATTGAACAAAACAAGTGATTAGATTCGCAAGAAGTTTATCATCAACAAAAACAGTTCCAATGACACACCATTACATAGGTGTATTCTTTTTTTTTTCATACACTTAAGTAGAGAGCATGCAGTAGGTGCATGCTTGCTTACCTATAGATAAGTACCTAGCTTGCAACAGTTCATCATGGCAATTTTTAAATTCAGTTTTGGTATCTATAATTTATACAAATGGAAGCAAAATCGCACACAAAATCATAATTAATATACCTACGCAGCACAGTTTTACATAATGTTTTTCATTCCATTTTCAAAATAGACTAGAAAAAGACAAAACATTCGCTAGTTAAAATGTTGTTAAAACGTCTGCTAATTTGTTATGAATTAGGTCTTACCTACTTTTCAATAAGATGTGTATGAGAATTGAATGTTATGTCGTCAATACAAGTTACAAAACACTTCATACTCACTTAGACATTTTGTATAAAATTGTGTTTACCTACTTCGAAGAATTAGAAGTACCTACGAATTAGGTACAGACCCAAATTGATGTAAAATTTGCCGCGAACAAAAAACGACGCAAGCTAGGTATAATCAACAAAATCTCATATCAATATATATAGAATTCAACCACCTACATAGTAATTTAATCGTTCACATGTTTATTAATTAAAATGCTTATGTAACACTAAAAAGTAATACATGAATACAAGTACGTTTACTTATTTTTTTTCATATTTCTTGAAAGAGGAGAAACAAAACGTCATAACATGATCGACTAGTAGCTATAATTGGCTTTTTTATTGTAACTTCTACCGCTACTGCAGCTCTTCGTTCAGAAATAATCAAGTGGTACAATATAAGCGCAAGTACGATTTAGGCAAGTTTCCCCTACCTACATATCTGATAAATGTAAGTACTTACCGCTACTGCAGCTCTTCGTTCAGAAATAATCAAGTGGTACAATTTAAGCGCAAGTACGATTTAGGCAAGTTTCCCCCACCTACATATCTGATAAATGTAAGTACTTACCGCTACTGCAGCTGTTCGTTCAGAAATAATCAAGTGGTACAATTTAAGCGCAAGTACGATTTAGGCAAGTTTCCCCCACCTACATATCTGATAAATGTAAGTACTTACCGCTACTGCAGCTGTTCGTTCAGAAATAATCAAGTGGTACAATTTAAGCGCAAGTACGATTTAGGCAAGTTTCCCCTACCTACATATCTGATAAATGTACATAAGTACTTACCGCTACTGCAGCTCTTCGTTCAGAAATAATCAAGTGGTACAATTTAAGCGCAAGTACGATTTAGGCAAGTTTCCCCCACCTACATATCTGATAAATGTAAGTACTTACCGCTACTGCAGCTGTTCGTTCAGAAATAATCAAGTGGTACAATTTAAGCGCTAGTACGATTTAGGCAAGTTTCCCCCACCTACATATCTGATAAATGTAAGTACTTACCGCTACTGCAGCTGTTCGTTCAGAAATAATCAAGTGGTACAATTTAAGCACAAGTACGATTTAGGCAAGTTTTCCCTACCTACATATCTGATAAATGTAAGTACTTACCGCTACTGCAGCTGTTCGTTCAGAAATAATCAAGTGGTACAATTTAAGCGCAAGTACGATTTAGGCAAGTTTCCCCTACCTACATATCTGATAAATGTAAGTACTTACCGCTACTGCAGCTGTTCGTTCAGAAATAATCAAGTGGTACAATTTAAGCGCAAGTACGATTTAGGCAAGTTTCCCCCACCTACATATCTGATAAATGTAAGTACTTACCGCTACTGCAGCTGTTCGTTCAGAAATAATCAAGTGGTACAATTTAAGCGCAAGTACGATTTAGGCAAGTTTCCCCCACCTACATATCTGATAAATGTAAGTACTTACCGCTACTGCAGCTGTTCGTTCAGAAATAATCAAGTGGTACAATTTAAGCGCAAGTACGATTTAGGCAAGTTTCCCCCACCTACATATCTGATAAATGTAAGTACTTACCGCTACTGCAGCTGTTCGTTCAGAAATAATCAAGTGGTACAATTTAAGCGCAAGTACGATTTAGGCAAGTTTCCCCTACCTACATATCTGATAAATGTAAGTACTTGCTTTGTTATGGTTGACCGGCCACAGTTCTAAGACAGTTCTTATTTACCCATTAGTATGCCTTCGACATATCTACCTAGTTATGTACATACAACGCCGGAAACGATAGACCGGCTTTATGTGAGACAATGAATAATTCAATGTATTGAAGTAAACTGGTTGATAAGTACTTCCAATCAGCGTAGGTGCAGGTTATTACTTAATATTAATGTAGGTACTAACCTATCACGCATGTGCGAAGCGAGGATGACAATGATGACATCAGCGTAGGAGCCAAGAAAAACTATGCGTTTAGTTCGTTGTTCCATACCTTTATTACAGCCATCTGCTTGTGGCGTGGTATCTTATTCTACGATAACTATGGACTTCTGAAAATTTTGATGGAAAATCAATGGAATATTCCGCTACAGCTTGTCATAGCCATTTTCTAATTCATTTTTAGTACAGAAATACACGCAAAAATAGGAACTGCTACAGACTTGGTTGACACGGCCGCTGCGTAGGTGAAGGATGCGTAGCATCTTGCTTGATCTATCCAATCTAATCCACGGGTCTAACTTCAGAAAGAGCCGGGTGAATGCCTTTAAAGAGCGGCCATTCATAAGAAGTTTTTTGGCCATTCATAAGTGTTTGAAGCTTAAAGTGGGCAATTTTTTTTACCAAAGATTTAACGATGTTATGTTGTTTTATTTTTTTAGAAGTAAGTATTTGTTATTTTGTTTAATTTTTGTTCTAATTACAGTTGTAATTATTTTTAAAATTACACTTTAAAATTAGGCTCTTTCATAACATTTAGTAGCTTTTCAATACAGAAATGTTATGGAAGGGCCAAAAGATACATTTCTTAAAAATGGATATTTAATTGCTTTTTTTTGTGTTTAAGGCTTTTTCGTATGAAATTACCTACTTACTTTACAAAACCATAGTAATATTATAAAGCTAAAAAGTTTGTTTGTTTGTTTGTATACGCGATAATCTCAGGAACTACTGGTCCGAATTAAAAAAAATCTTTTACTGTTCTATAGCCCATTTAACGAGTAAGGCTTTAGGCTCTATAAAATCACGCTACAACCAATAGGAGCAAAGCAGCAATAAAAAATGTTACAAAAACGAGAAAAATTTGCGCAGACGAAGTTGCGCGGGTCATCTAGTCATTTATAAAAATACCTATCTATGCCACCCAGATTTAACGATGTTATTTTAACAGGAAGTTTACCAGGATTAGTTCAATGTTTTTGCACAAATCCATTATATAATCGACTCACCACCAAATGTCCTCACCACCAAATGATAGATGCCTACAAAAACAATGATGACGATGATTCTAGCAGGCACTTTCCGTAACAGGAAAACATTTGTTCTGCGTCAAAAAAAAAAACAATCAAGGTATACTTACCTATTTGTCTATATAGTCAAGTAACCTTTTTCTGCAAAGAGTGGCCATGAGTTTTTATCACCTTGTTCTTTTCTCTGGTTCAAACTATGGCTTATAGAACTTAGCACGTAAATGTAGAGCCAATTAAATATGTCAACGATTTATTGCAAAGATTTGCTGCACAAGTGGTTTTTTTTTTTAAAGTTTACTTACAAGCCCAGTATGGCGGGGACATAAATATGTAGAAACATACAATTAATAAATAAAAAAAACAACGGGTTGCACTCCGGGAGTGCCGGCAGAAGTGAAAACTTGAACATTAACGGTGTGCATTTTTGAATATTTTGTAATGGTTAGGGTTTTTTTATCAGTAGGTATAGGGTGGATCGAAATATTCGCGGCCTACCACATAAATACTTGACTTATTTTAATGTAACTGACCTCATTCGATTTGTTTACTCTCTGGTTGTCACATTGTAAAATTCTGTCACAATAGCATTATCTGTTTTTAAATTAGACTGAATTTTGTGAGCCTAAGTGCAGCGTTTTTAAAGAATGGAGAAAATTGAGCAACGTGCGGTCATCAAATACCTGTTTAAAAAAAAACTGACTCCAAAAGAGATTCACGAAGATATGTCAACAACATTGGGGGAATCTGCTCCATCGTATACGACTGTGAAAAAGTGGGTTGCAGAATTTAAACGCGGACGAGAGAGTATTGAAGATGACCCTCGCTCCGGCCGGCCTACGACGTCTACGACTGAAGAAAACATTGGGAAAATCTGTGATCTGATATTGGCAGATCGGAGATTGACCATCAGGGAGATTGCTGACACTATTGGCATCTCATATGAACGAACACAAAACATCATAGTCAATGAACTTGGATTTTCTAAGGTTTCTGCGCGGTGGGTCCCCAGATTGCTTTCAGTTGAACAAAAACGAATGCGGCTCACGATTTCTCGCGACAGTTTGGAAATGTTTGAGACTGATCCACAAGATTTTTTGGACAGATTTGTTACAATGGATGAAACCTGGGTACACCACTACACCCCAGAGTCAAAACAGCAATCCAAGCAGTGGAAAAAACCTGATGAACCGACTCCAAAAAAAGCCAAAACAATTTTGTCAGCTGGCAAGGTGATGGCGTCAGTATTTTGGGATGCTAAGGGTGTCATCATGGTGGACTACCTTGCAAAAGGTGAGACTATAAACTCTGCTTATTACTGCACCCTTTTACGTCATTTGCGTGAAACGATCAAAGAGAAAAGGCCAGGACTACTCAGCAAGAAAGTGTTGTTCCATCAGGATAATGCACGCGTTCACACGTCTGTTGAATCAATGGCTCAAATTCGTGATTGTGGCTTTGAATTACTGCCCCATCCCGCCTATTCCCCTGATTTGGCACCTTCGGACTTTCATTTATTCCCAAACCTTAAAAAACACCTTGGAGGTCAAAAATTTTCCTCAAATGAGGAGGTTGAAACCGCGGTGGGTGACTTTTTTGAAGGCCTTGAAGAAACTTTTTTTATGACCGGCATACAGGCGTTGGAAACCAGATGGAAGAAGTGCATTGAGTTAAGTGGAGATTACGTGGAAAAATAAAATTACTTTTGTTTATATTTTATATTGTTTTCTTGCTGAGGCCGCGAACTCTTCAATCCACCCTCGTATAAATGCACTATCATCTATGTGGTTAAATACAATATTCTTGTATTGCGGTATCGTACACAAACATGAGAATTTAAAAAGTTAAAATGACAACGATATGACTATTAAAAAGTTTATGTGAAATTTAAATAATATTTTTCGATCCTACTGACATAATAATAAAAAAATATAATAAATTACAAACCAAAAACCAAAATCAAAAATTAAAATAAAAAAGGTCTAAAGGTAATCGTTACTTGGACTCGAACTGGGGTTTTCTGGTTTCTGGACCGCCTGATTTCCCACCTGAGCTATAATAACATATAGATGCTGGCGAAATTTACCATCGTATTCTAATGATATTGTAGCAATTTTTGCACTGCCCTCCCTCCGTCTTACGAATTTTCGACGTTTCACGTCACGTGTCCTCACGCGAGTTTAACATTTTTTACCCGTCCCAAAAAGTGTACAACGCCGCTAAAGAAGTTTTCACTTCAATAATAAAAATAAAATAAACTTTTACTTCTTGTTTGTACTTTTTTTACATAGAATGTTTGTAGTTTTACATTATTTTCTTATCCTAGTATTATGTTTATTACAGTATTTGTTATTCATCCTTTGCAAAAGACCCCGGTCTTCACTGGTGAAGGAATCCTCTAAAGTAAGCCAATTATTTCCGTCTTGGGCTATTTCTATCCAGTCCAAATGTCGGATGCGAAGTACACCTAGACTCGGAACAACAACAATTTTTGGATTAGACAAGGTGTGTTCCATGTTGGAATCGAACCTATAAGCTCTTGCGCAAGTCGTACCGCGCCACCGAGGCAGTAGTTCGAGCCTAAGTCCAGAGTTTACTTGGCCGTTCTCAACAAAATCACCGTAAGAAAATGACGTAAACCGTACGGCCTATTTTCCGCCCGTTTGTCAAGATATCCGATTGTTACGAATGAATAATCGCATGAGAACATTTCTTTTACGCATCATTGTGCACATAAAAAAGTTTTTAATGTAGGTAATTGATATGTTAATCATACGGCCACGTTATATGTTAGGTACCAATTTTTATCGTTCAATCGTAATCGTATCAATTATCAATTGGGTAGTTGACTACAATAAAAGTAAATTATTTCATACTAATCAAGTAATAGAAGATCTTAAAATGCTCTGAAAATAAGTGTTCTTTTACAATTTAATATGTTTTTGAATTTAAAAGCATGAAAACAAATTCTAAAAGTAATGATTTGACGATAGGAACTTATGACGTCATAGGTTCCTATTTCATACACATTTCTAAAGAGCTTGTGGTTTTAACATTTCATAAAAAGAGACTGATTTGACTTGACAGTCAACATCCCTATTGTTAAAGTTACTTTTTAATGTAGGAAATTTATCTAATGTAAGTAGAAAGTATTTTTAATTTTCCGTGTACAGTACGATCAACGTAACTAGGCCGGACTGAAGTAGGCGACAAGTAGGTTGCGCAGATGCATTTTTTAGAAGTAAATGGTGACAGGAAGCGGGGTGCGGGGGCGGTAACTAAACCAAGAGGATTAGAGATGCGATTACGCGTTACATTGTCATAATTAGTATTACTAATTCATGTTTTTTTGTGATTAGTTTGGTAAAGAAATTGTTTTTCAAAGTTTCTTTATTATTTACTGTAACTGTTCTAAATTTAAACTTTTATGAACTTATTTAAATAGTGTTTTTATATTGTTGAATTAAAATGTTGTTTGTATTTTTAATCGATTAATCGTTTTCGTAAGTAATTTTAGGGTCGCATCTCTATGACATGCGCGAAAGTGATAAAAACCTAACTTCAATCCGGTCAAGATACGTTGATCGTACTGTAACTAGGTTCTAAACATTTTTGTAGAGGCACGAATGCAAGAACTCGTATCTACGGTCTCAGGTGTAAGAATTCTGACTTCAAGTACCTACTAACCTTACGTTTAGACGTAGTCCCAATGAGTACTTGGATACTTTTACACAGGTCGGTGGTCAGTCAGAGGCAGTCATTTTATATTAAAAATACTTAGTAGTAGGTAGTCCTACATAATAGTAGAGAACCATTATACACAACAAATTTATCTTCAATAACATTTCTAAAAATACTTAGGCCGGATGTCCTTACAAGGAGATTATAGAACAGCCCATAGAGTAGGAGACTTAGACACAGATTAAAATGTTCATAGCCCATTCTACGAATCGTTTTAAACGTGGATCATTAATCAATGGGTTATTCTTGTCTTGCGCATGTTTCTGTAGAGGTAAATAATTATGTACCTACCCGTCGTAAAATATCGTTATGTCCGCGTAGCAATGTGTTCTCTGCAGGTGATATCTGATGCAATATACAGAAATAGATAACTAGGTAAGTTTAACAATTAGTTTCTGTGGTACAGATTTTTTTTTTATTTAAAGGTCTTGTTCTTTGATTATATAATGTCTAGATAGAGCATTCCCTTAGTAAGCCTTTAAAAAAAAGAAGCTACTATTTTTGACGTTTGATACTCGTTGAAAATGGCGCGCTAGACTATGGCTAGAACATCTGACAGGAGTCTTCTTACCTCTCAAAAAGCACGTCCACTTGACCGTACTTTTTGACAGTTCTTTGCTTCAATTTTAGATGCCGGATTGGGAATCTAGACACTATATAATCAAAGATATTGTTACACAAATGTTATTTGCTCAAGCAAATAATTGTGTCGCAAAGCGGTATATGGCACAAATGAGAGTCGCTTTAATATTGTGGATGCATACAGTAGGTGCCTCTGCCTACACATTTGTGTATTTTTAAAAATAGTTAGATAGGTACGTATAATAAGATTGCTAGTGTAAGGGGATCTTTGAATGAGGAACTTACCTGGAAGAATATACCTACATTCTGCCCTGCCCTGGAGGCCTACTCTATTTCAACGAAAAACAAAGTTTCTATAGAATATTCGTAGCTTTCCTACCCCAATTCTATTGGCTCACGAATTTCATTGAAACGAAAATTGTTTGACATATAAATTCTCTAAGCCTACTCTAATTCCGTATGCACCGAACGAAATTTAGAATTTGACAGGTGAATTATTCGGAATTATAACCTAAAATTGACGAAACCAAAAGTGCTACCGTTTGATTTTCGTCGTGGTACATTTTTATTAAGAATTATGTTAAAAGCAATTATTATGGCTGAAGATTATTTTTAATTGAAGCTGCTCAGCCTAAAGAACGCTCATTGCGTAGAAGAAACCGCCATCGCTTCGGCAATTAATTATATATTGACATAATTTCCTGCCTAGATTTTGTAGGAAATTACAGACTAATTTCCGACTTTGACTTTGTAAGACTCAGTCAAGAAAAGAGACTGAGAAAAGAAATAATAATTCTTTGATTTCTTCTCTTTTGAAGACACTCAGTCAAAAGTGAAGAAATCAAATAAATATTAATAATCAATTCCTGCTAGCTAGATTTTTGTGCTCATCAAATAAATTGAGCAGTGCCTCGATGAGCTCGGAAGTTGCGAATCCCATGTAAGGAGTCATTTGGATCCTAAAATGATAACATTTTGAAGTTAACTGTCACTACAATTAACAACCGACCTAATTCTGTATCTGCTTATACGCAATGAGTAGGTACTTGCTACTTACCTGTAAATTGGTAGATTAAAAGCGATATTAAGTAGATATCTATTAGTCATTTAAGCATTACCCCTACGGAAGATGGTAGCTAACCCTAAGGGCCAACTCAAACCAAAAGAGCATCGAAGCGCAGCGAAGCGGAGCGCAGTTTCAGTGTCATGAGAATTTTAACTTAATTTTTATTATTATAAATACTATTATCGCATGAGAAACTCGAACGAGGCGCGCGGATGCCCGCGGAGCCGCAGGAATTCCGGCGAATTCCATAAACGGAGCCGTGCGCCTGCGCGAGCATTCTCGGGAATTCCCCAGAAAGCTCGAGCAGTCACGAGCGGCCGCTGGCAATATCCCGCCCCTCGCCCCGACGCCCGCCGCGTGCGTCTGTTGTGCGCGGGCATTCGCTATTTCGCATTCATTCCTTGCAGTGCAACGAATACAGAAGTAATGGAAATGGATGAAGAAAAGCTTATTTATTTGGTACAAATGTACGACTGCCTGTACAATATAAAATCATTATGGGCATTACAGCGATAAACATATGAAAAATAAAATCTTTCCCTCCTTATGTCTTCGGCCTCTTCCTCTTCTTTTATATGTGCAATAATAATTAAATCCAAAATACCCATTTTCACTGCATAAACACAAGTTTCCTCGAGTTTTATTGAAAGTGAACTGCGCATAGAACGACCCGTGAATTCATCGCGTGCGGGCTCGAGATGGCGCGCGGAGTCCCGCGACTTCTCGCGCATTCCAGCGACTTCTCGAGCAGTCGCGGGAATCCTCGCGCCTTCTCTACCGAGCGGGTCGCTGCGCTCCGCTGCCCTTCGCCGCTCTTTCGGTGTGAGTTGGCCCTAAGAGTAGACTAGATAAATCTGACACTGACGATTGGGAACAATCAACTATATAATATAATGATTGTGATATTAGTATTTACAGCAGGTTCAGTGTTGAATTTTGAGCTAGGCACTTTAGATAGTACCTACTTAGTTATGTTTTACATAACTAAGTAGGTACTATCTAAAGTGCCTAGCTCATATAAATAAAGTGAGAATACACAGGATAGGAAAAGAGAGGTAATAATTTTATTTTACAGTCAAATAAAATAGCAGATTATTTTTATTGCAGTTTAATTGATTTCAATATTTAGCTCAACAATGGTTCCTTATCTGGTATTGCCAAGTTGACTAGCAACGATTTGTAACTCAATATCAGCATCCGGTTCTTGTGATTCAACATCGGCAACAATATTTCTTTGATCTTTACCAAGTGTCCGGTTATAAATAACATGTCTTCTAAGATGCATAAAACAAGCTTGACATGAACAATCAGTCAGTGCTATCTGTAAAACCACAATATTAAAAATGGATTACTAAACTTATCTAGTTTATTTTTAAAAACCCTAAGGTTAAATAAAAAAGTTATTTTCATGTAAACATACCTGCTGATCCTGCCAAGGTGACTGGATTAGAATTAACCAATTAAGTAACACTTCAGCACAACAGTCCACGTAGCACACAGACTTCTATACTTATGACCACAACGGACAGGGACTTGCACACCGCAACACTCCTAACATGTCTTTACTCCGATCACACTTCACAGCTTGCATGGCTAAGATAACGAATGGTACCTCACAAATGTAGTATTCATCAGTCATCTGAAAATGAATTATGTAAATTTAAACGTACCCTCACGTAATTATAGCTTTTGGTAAGAAAGTTCTATCATCTGAATGCACAAATATACAATCGACTAAACAATGCAGTCAAGGAAAATCACAATACTTACTGTGAATGGAGATATCTAATTGCTGATCAAAGATTTGTAGATCAAACTCTTGTATTTTGTACTAGATCGTGATATCGATTTATCTTAGATAATGTTTATGTATTTTCCACTGAAACAACAATGGCTTTGTACCCATGGCAATGGCTCAACTTTCGTCGATTGGAAATTATTATACTCTTTGCTAGAATACAAAGAAACAAAAAGAAACAGAACAAGTTCTAATGGTTTGATGAAATTGGTTTGAAGATTTTTTTTGACAATGTCACAACGTTAGAGGACGTTCCGTTTCTCCTATGAAATTGATCGTATATAAAAATATATTATTTTTAATTACTGATGTTGTATGAAGGCCAAATAAAACTAAAATCTAATTAATATTCAAATAATGAACACAAAAAAACAATATAGAACATTTTTTTTTACATTTTTGATACGAATTTAGAGAAACCGTATTTCTTAAGTAAGACGGAACGTAAAATGTTAATATTTTTGAGTACTGATTACTTTTTTTCGGGACTAACAATCTTGATCGTGTTTACATAGTTTAATAGGGAAAAAAAGACCTATTTTTTAAGATATCAATCAATCGATAAATCTACAAGGCACTTTTAGCTCTTAAAATACTAGTGTTGCCATTTGAAGAATAAAATAAAAGAAACAGAAAAATCTAGAGCTAGCAACAATAATCCAATCCATTCGTTCACGAAAATTGACCATGAAATACGAAATTTGTGTGTGTATTGGAAAAAGAATTAGAGTAGGGTACCATACGAACCTTCGTTTAAATTTTGTTCGTTATAGAATGTTCGTTTCTAAGAAAGCGGGTAAGGCCCCTGCTCTACTGCCCTAAAAAAGTCAAAACCAAGACAATTGTAGAGTTTCTGTAAGAACCTTCTGATTACGACAGGATTGGCGAATGTTATCTATGCATCGTAGTACTAAACTTCTTAGTTATTAGTGGTAATTACTAGTTATCCATAGAGCTGAGAATACAACTGTAAATTTGTTGGGCAATTTGTTTTTTTTTTTTAAACTAAGATACATAGAGTTCAAGCTAAAGCAGAAAAAGTATTAGGTTCTTTACGTGTGTTGGTACTGCTTGGTGCTATCGGTAGTGCTATGGTTTTTAACATATTTCCCATGGACTTTACCAGGCCTTTTGGTGGTCCCATAGGTAAATAATAACCTCCCGTGATAGTTACATCATTTATTATTCCGCTATAAATGAATATTAGCAAAATCATCAACAAGACACATAAAATACTTATTAGATATATTTCGGGACTTAATCGCGTGAATTATTTAAAGGTTTCGATCGAATTGCACCGATCGTGGTCACGAATCGACTCAATAAAAGGTTCGTACCTTTAAATAATTCACGCGATTAAGTCCCGAAATATATCTAATATGTATAAAAATCACGAAAGTTTAAAAACAATAAACATAAAATAATTATTTTAAATCGGACTGCGCGGTTTTCTTTCTTCTTTCAAAGTAGCGCATTGGGTTTATTAACCATGGTATTACATACATTATATTATTCTATTTATACTGCCATGTTTTGATCTAGCAACTCTAAATTACATTCCTTAAATAGCTAACGCTGCAAGTAAAGCACTCATAATCCCCTTATCAAATAATTTCATAACCCTTATCTCTAAGCTCGAGTACGGGCAATCTCGGAACTTTCTACAATCTTCAATGAGGTCGACTTCACGCAGGTTTTAATACTTAGAAGCTTCTTTCTTTCGTCATAGCCGATGCCACTGACCGCCGCTGATTGCAGCTTAGTGTGTAAGTACCCTCATTGTAATGTTTATTCTTTTCTTAGCTGTGGAACTTGGTACCTACTTTCATCTGTTTCTTTTATATACCTACTACTAGCTTTCGATCGCGGCTTCACCCGCGTGTATGTCTGTAATCGCGATAAAAGTTATTCTATGTCCTTTCCCGGGATTCAAACTATTTTAATACTAAATTTCATCTAAGTAGGTTCAATTGCTTATGTGTAAAAACGTGACAAATAGTCAAAGTTATTTTCACATCTAAAGTAATAGTGAATAGGCTCTAACTCTACTCAGTTGCTTATCTTTGTTTTTTTGGATCTGAATGAGAGAGAATAAAATTAATAAATGCATCAGATGCGGTCGGGAACTAATGCAGAATAAGATTTTTTTTTTTTTTGGGACAACTCACACAACGCTATCTGATCCCAAACTAAGCATAGCTTGTACTATGGAAACCAGACAACTGATAAACATACTTATATATTTCTAAATACATACATATTATAGATAAATAACACCCAGACACAGAATAAACCATCGTGCTCATCACACAAAGTTTTATCCTGGGTGGGAATCAAACCCACGACCTCTTGCGTAGCAGTCGGATACACTCCCACCGCGCCATAGAGGCAGTCATGATATAGCCGTGTTGGAGGCGTATCTGCCATCTTAGCTTTTCCTGTCTATGTCTATGTACTCCTATTGCTATGTCGACCTTTCGCGGATAGGTATCTTATCTAAGGATGGGTTTACACGCTCGCATTAATATGGGTGCTGCTCGGCTGTTTGTGAAGAGTATTTTGCACCGCCCGCCGCGCCGCCGGCCCGTGTTGAGTTGCTTGCTGAGCTGCTAACCGAGCTGCTTGCAGAACGCACCATAAGAGTTCTTATTTGACAAGATTGATAAAAATAACGTTTCAAACATATCAATAACTCCCGTCCTGCGGTCATAGTCTTGTCAATTCAGTTCAAATAACGGAACTTACTGTCGAATATCTAATGTCATACCTATTATTACCACTCTATTGTTGTTGCACGTACGTCTTCTATGTCTGGTAACTAACGGTACCTAATATATTACTTCTTTTGCTAACAAAATCGGTAATTGCATAGCGAAGAAATAACCTACACGAAAACCGAGAGTACCTACAAGCTTCATACAATACAGCAACCATAGTTGATCCCATGAGCGTACCCAGTACCATTTTTGGGAGGGGGTTTTCGAGTTTTCGTTATTTCGGGAGGAGGAAGGTCTATGTGGCACATTTTTTTTTAAATACGACTCCCGCAGTAGAGTACAAGCCCTGTGTCACGGGGGACTTTACAAACATAGAAGCCACGGACACAAAGTACACCCAGACCCGGACCAACAATTTGTGGATCACACAAAGTGCTGTCCCGTGTGGGAATCGAATCCACGATCTCTTGCAGTCTGACAAACTCACTTAATTGACTAAACACCAGCGAAATATAGGTATACTATGTACTTACTTTTTTTGCAATTTTGAAGGAGGTTTGGTTGATTCAATATCGCTCTCGGACTCGGAAACTCAGACCACTTTGTTCCGAGATTCCGTGTCTATTCGTGAGCGCTGTCTACGTGTGCGCTGGTGAGCGAAGTATAATAATAATATCTTGGGACAACTCACACAACGCTATCTGATCCCAAACTAAGCAGAGCTTGTACTATGGAAACCAGACAACTGATAAACATACTTATATATTTCTAAATACATACATATTATAGATAAATAACACTCAGACACAGAATAAACCATCGTGCTCATCACACAAAGTTTTATCCTGGGTGGGGATCGAACCCACGACCTCTTGCGTAGCAGTCGGATACACTCCCACCGCGCCACAGAGGCAGTCCAAAAGTATGTATATGTAGGTATTAAAGATTTCCGTATACTCAGTATTTTGTGCAACTTGTCTTTGCTAGTGTCACTTCGAGAGGTCAGTCACACCGGTTGACGACTTGACGTTTATTAAATATTTGTATAATCAACTCATAGGTAGGTACTAATTCTAAATGTGCGTGTTTGTGCAAATGATAATAGTTAAAATTTAAAACAGACAGTGGAATTGTGAGTTTATTTGATTAAATTGACCAATTCTACTTTGTTAGCTACTCGCATAATTAAGTATGTAAATGTAGTGTAGGGATAGGAACTTAGGTACTCAGAATATGTAGATGTGTCACGATATGACGTCACAGAAGACTAAAACGTGTAGGTACCTACATTTATGAAGTTGAACTAGAAATATTTTACTCGCAACGAACATACTTATAGGGACTATAATTATTATTTATATTAATATTATAAAGCTGATGAGTTTATTTGTTTGTTTGTTTGAGCGCGATAATATGAGGTACTAGGTACTGGCTCGAATTGAAAAATTATTTTAGTATTGGTTGGTCCATTTAATAAGGAAGGCTTGAAGAGCGGAGCATCAATGAAAAATGTTGCAAAAACTAGGAAAATTTGACGCAGACGAACTTGCGCAGTTCAGCTAGTGTGAAATATAATAGGTTATAATAGGTAAGTATATCTATCTGTTGACAAACTTTCGCGATTTGTACACATTATAAAATTATATACTCGTATACTACGGGTCTTAATCGCGTGAATAATTTAAGGTAAAATACCTTGTTTATTGCCCGACGTTTCAACCGTATTGCAACGGCCGAGGTCACGGGTAGACTAAACTATTTTACCTTAAATTATTCACGCGATTAAGACCCGTAGTATACCTATATAACTTTTTATGGTATATCTGACGTTTATGAAAGTACCTAAACCACGACTGAATTCACATAATAAATAAATCTTAGTACCTAATACATTAATATTAGCTATTGGCATTCGATACCGGTCAATAAATCCCATACCTTTCCGTTCCGTTCCGTTCGATATCTGCGCATACAGCTATAATACGACGAGGTGCATATGTGGCGAGGCGACCTCAATTTTTATGTGCAGTGACCCGTCAGTGCTACAAATGCCACCTCATCTGTACTGGCCCAGCTGGCCCTGACGTTAACAACATGCACGCTATGCACTCGATCGTAGCCAATTTAAAAACATAGGAGGGATAAAAAAACTTGTGCTAGGTACTTAGTTGGGTTCTAGAAATTTTAGTTGTGGCTCTATGGCAGGGTTTTTCTTTTTCCGAATTTATGCTTTGATATGTTTAGAAGTCATCGTTTCTTTTTAGTTTGTTTATGATAATTGGTAAAATATTTTCCTATTTGCACAAACAGTTCGTTCGTGTAATATTAGTAAAAAGGTATTTTTTTTAATTATTTATTTTAAACGAAACTTTCAAGGTACCTACATAAGTTGTAAGAAATATAAAAAAAATATTTATTAAAATAAACAACCCGCCTGCACAAAAAGCACTAAGTCGGAGGCATTAATGAATCTCGATGAACTTAGTAAAGTGCCACTGCATGAAATTATATAATTACTAGCTGACCCGCGCAACTTCGTCTGCGTAAATTTTACCCATTTTTGCAACATTTTTCCTTGCTGCTCCGCTCCCATTAGTTGTAGCGCGATGTTTTATAGCCTATAGCATTCCTCGATAAATGGGCCATCTAAAATTAAAAAATTTTTTTTCAATTTGGACCCGTAGCTTATGAGATTATCGCGTTCAAACAAACAAACAAACAATCTCTTCTCTCTCTTCTAATATTATAGTATAGTTATAAATGTTAGGGGACAACCCTTATCACTTAGGGGCATGAATAATAGATAGTAATTTTCCCTTTTTTCTGTTTTCTTCCTTTTTTTTATTATATTTCTCATTGCTGCTCCGCTCCTATTGGTCGTAGCGTGATGTTATAATCTATAGCCTTCCTCGATAAATGGGCTATCCAACAATAAAATATATTTTCAATGCGGCCCAGTAGTTCCTGAGATTATCGCGTTCAAACAAACTCTTAGGGGTATGAAAAATAGATAGTAGCCGATTCTCAGACCCACGCAACTTCGTCTGCGTAAATTTTCCTTTTTTCTTCCTTTTTTTTTACAACATTTTTCATTGCTGCTCCGCTCCTATTGGTCGTAGCGTGATATTATAACCTATAGCCTTCCTCGATAAATGGGCTAATATTTTTTCAGTGCAGCCCAGTAGTTCCTGAGATTATCGCATTCAAACAAACAAACAAACTCTTAGGGATATGAAAAATAGATGTTGGCCGATTCTCATAGATACCGGATAAGCACAAAAAATTTCATCAAAATCGGTCAAGCCGTTTCGGAGGAGTATGGCAACGAAAACTGTGACACGAGAATTTTATATATTAGATGTCTTTGTTGCGACTTTCTTGTGCGTCTTCACTAAGTAATCCTATAGCTAAGCCCATATTATCAATAATTTGATGACCGTGGATTAAAATTTTATGAAGGAATGTGTTGTGTTTATGTTAAATCAAGGATAATTCATTACAAATGTTGATGCTGTTTGAAGACATTTTTTTAAAATTTTGATGTGTGTAACGTTGATTTGTAACCACACGATAAAAGCTTTAAAACTGTATGAAAAAGATTGATAATGTTTAAATTTACACCAGTAATTTTAGAGACTTCTTCATCATGCTGGAACATTATGCGAGCTGTATTGCCGTCCGTTGACGTCCCTCCTCTCTGTCGCGGTTTATCCACGTGAAGTCCAAATGTTTCCAGAAATTCGTCCTGAATTATTTTTTTCTCTGTTGCGACGATCCCTTTTTCTCTTTCACCTCTTGATTGCCATTGGGCCAGTTTTAATTTATATGCAAGATGAAGTATGCATTCAGCTAATCTAATCGAAATACCGAATTCTAAATTTTCTGTTTTTACTTCTTTCTTCAAACAAACACTTAGCTTATTAAAATCCTTCGATTTTGCATTACAAAGGTAGCAACGCATTGCTGGACAGGTGTCAGTTAGTGCATTTATAATTTTGCCGTCAACCTTTGTGAATTTTAATTCGTGTTCTCTGAAGCTCTCTCACCAGTTTTGTTTATTTAGAGATACTTCAGCTTTTCTTTCACTACAAATAACACTTCTTTTTTGCCTCTGTCACTGACTCATAATTGGGGTAAATATGACAGTTTAATTCCAATGCAGATTTACGCATTATGTTGTCAAGATGATAATTGGCTTTCTTTATTAATTTCGCTTTGTGTATTTCTCCTGTCGCGCGGTACTCCATTTACGCCGCAAAAGCTAATTCTGCAGGTGTTGAAGTCTTTCGAAAGTCTTCTGTCTTCTTCCGTTTTGTACGTTCAGCACAATCTTCAAAGTTTTTAGCAGGATGACCACCCGATCCACTACTTTAATTTTGCGCTATTTGCGGCATTGGAAACTTTTTATGTCACTTGACAGTTCGGGCACCCTCAACACCCTCAGTGCATTTTCAACCTTGTTACACAAGTAATGCATTCTGTCAACATCCTTTTTTGAGTCACACTCTCGGTAGTAACACACGAGAGTCAATCGGCTAATACAAGTTTCTTCATTAATCGATCCTTTAAAGAAATATAAAAATATAGTATATACATAGACACGACGTATTACGACAAAATTTCTAAAATATCTCCTAAAATGTACCTATTATGTCCTAAAATTATATTTTATATGTATTACTTGTAAAATATCTTCACATAGCCGAGATGGATTGCTATTAAATAAATCAGTTAGTTAGGAGACTCAATTTCGCTTTTCATAGAAATAAATGCCTAATTTGTTCTAGTGTCGAGAATTTCGCTTTTATGATATATTTTTATTGATAGAACAATAACCAAAGCTGGCAACAAATACTATTTCAACAAATTAAACCACAGGAAATTAATGTTTTACTCTATGCCAAGTAATTATTTATTAATGATTGCACAAAATAGCACCAAAACTGGGTAAAACACGTGTTTATCAAGGTCAAACTTGAACTAGAATGCTAGAATGTCATCCGAATGGTGAGCCTTGGGTGAGCCGATAACGACAGACGCGGGCGCAGGTAGTTAGGCGGGTCTATTGTCTTGACAATAGACCCGCCTAAAAACACAAACAATTGAACTGAACTGAACTAAAAACCATTGAAATCCAATTCATGGAATTTTTACTTTTTGAGTTTATGCCAACTTTTATAAATTTTTCGCCTCTGTGAGCCGCCATGTTTGTTTTTTTTTCAAACGTCGTTTATCTAAGAACACTTGGGCGATGAAGACGAATCTAACGACGCCATATTTGTATAAATGCGTTCAGTGGATTGTGAGATATCAGGTTATAAAGAAAATGACATATTTACAAGATACGCGCCAAAAATATAATCCTTCGTTACAGTCGGGTAAATAAAAAAATATACTTTTAGCGGCTAACTAACCGGCCATTATTTTTACAGCTCCGAGTTTAACTTGTAAAAAATGATTTGAATACATGTAATAAGCGCATAATTAATTGAAACTGGCAGAAATTAGCCGTTAAAACGGCTAGTTTGCCGTAAACTCAAAGAAGAAGAACACTTGGGTGGTCAAGAAAAATCTAACGACGTCTTAATTGTATAAATCCAAAAGAATATTACATACATACATAGGTACAAGATACGCGCGAAAAACATAACCCTTCCTTACAGTCGGGTAAAAATACTAGTAAGTAGTCCATCGATAAGTATGTTCTAACGTAACATTATTACCTCAATGTAAATAGTCTACGTTTGTACCAAATAGTCTACGTTTGTACCAAACGTTACCTACTGTACCTACGGCAATACGGAGAGAGGTAACTAGGCAGGTATTATAAATTACATTATTTTAATAAAGAAGATAAGGTTTTTTTTGCACCTAACTACCTACTGAAACAACTCATCAGTCGGTAAAAAGTAAGTAAATGAAAAAAACATGGAATCATTGTTTAAGTTTGTTTTCACTAATCTAGCCCAGCGAATAGCAAAAGTAGGTAAATTCAAAGTTTTATTATTTACTTGACACAAAGCTTGATGGTTTTTACATTACCATAAACAAAATGAAAAAAACATAGCAAATTTTGTAATACAAAGTTTACCATGACTAGGTATCGACTTTCATTTTTCCCGCCATAATCAGTTTGTTTTGTCTATGGATTTAGACCACAGGCTGTTAATTTTCTAAAAAACGTTTTGTTTCGACATAATTAGTAGTGAAAATATAATCGATTGAATTTGGCATAACACTAGGCTTAAAATTAGTTAATTAGGGTTAATTTTTAAGGGTCAAACATAATATAAATATAATACCTTTTTATACGGAGCTAACACTATGATCAACGTACATTAATTAAACTAAAATTTGCATATTACATCAGAAAAATGTAAAATAAATTGAACAAATGTATTTTGCCGGAATATCGATAGTATCAAAATAATAATTTATTTAAAACAACAACAATTAAAAATAACTAATAGATAACAAAACGTAGCATCGACATTTTGAATTTGAGTGAAAGGTAAAAAATGCGGGCTCTAGCTCTATGCTCAGTCACTAATGGCGTGTCTTCCGGTTACACACGTTAAATCGTCAAAATGGCTAAGAAAAAAGGCGACGAAAAAGTGAACCCAGCCCCTCAGAGTGATAATGAGGAGCAGAATTATGACGAGGAGCCCGATTTTGACGATCCGGAGGGGTTCGTTGACGATATTCCTGACGAAGGTGGGCATTTTCTGTGACGAGTTCAACCGGCCATATGCGTCACCCACGCATTTTACAGCTTTTCATCCATGTTATTACTATTTTTATTACATTTGCTAGTGTTTTTGCATCTTAGAAAGTTAAGTTTTGTGAAATTGTGAACTTGACCTGCGTGAAACTGGTGGAAAATGTAAGTCATAAAAACCTAACCTAACTTTGACGTTGCAGAGTTGTTGGCTGACCTTTTAGAGCAGAAACCTAAAGAATCTGACAGTTATGAGAATGTAGTCGTGGTCGACGGGTGCCCGCAGGTCGGGCCTGAGCGGCTGGAAAAGCTGCAAAGTGTCATAAACAAGATTTTCAGCAAATTCGGGAAAATTGTCAACGAGCATTACCCTACCCAGGAGAGTGGAGTCACCACTGGCTACATATTCTTGGAGTACAGTAATCCTCAAAACGCCGCCGAGGCTGTCAAAGCCACAAACAACTGTAAATTAGATAAGCAGCATACATTCTTAGTGAATTTGTTCACCGATTTTAAGAAGTGAGTACTTTGGATTTTTCCTGTTCATTTATCAGTTTCATTGAGATTTGTCTCCTTAAAAGGTTTATTCAACTCTGGAATATACTTTCGACTCAAGATATTGATGTAATAAGTGTTAATTTGTTTGTTTATTCATGAACTGATAATTGGTCATGTAATAGTATGGTATAGTTTTATGCCATGCTATACTACACTAAGCATAAACTAATATTGTTGCCAGTAAATTAATTCACATCTAAATTGACCATGTGGTAATTTTTTCACTTATCAATGGTAACTGCTTTTAGTAACAACCTCCTTCTTTTTAGATATTCAGATATCCCCAAAGAATGGGAACCGCCTGCACCTCAACCCTTCAAGGTCCAATCAGATCTACAATGGTACCTGATGGACCCTGATGCATATGACCAGTTCCTGATAGGAATTGGTACTGGTGTTGCATTGCAGGTGTGGCAGAATACATTACCGGAGCCTGTGCTTCTTCAGGAAAGACCTGTGAGTGATTTCTAATTGATATTGCATTTCATAGATAAAGAGAGAAATAAAGATTTATTTGTCCCAGATATTGTGTACAATAAGGTGTTAGTATGATAATAAACTTAGTATAATATGCCTATGTCTATGACAATAGGCAAACAAACAAATTAGTGTGTAACAGAGCTACCTGTTTTGCCCGAATATTATCTATACTAATATTATACAGCTGAAGAATTTGTTTGATTGAATGTGATAATATCAGGAACTATGGTTAAAATTGAAAAAAATATTTCTGTCTTGGATTGCCCATTTATTAAGGAAGGCTATAGGCTATATAACATCACACTATGACCAATAGGAGCAGAGCATCAATGGAAAATGTTTGCAAAACAGGAAAAATGTACACAGATGAAGATGCACAGGTCTGCTAGTGACTTTATTATATAGTTGATCTGAGTCTAGGTGTACTTTTGTCAGTGATTTGTATGATTTTGTAGCACCAATATGTCTGGCTGCTACTACTACTACTATAACAGTGGATCAACAAATAAATTTGAATTAGAACTGATAGATGTTAAAGTTAAGTTTTCACACTAAAACTGTTGAATCAATTTAGATGAAATTTGGTATGGAGATAGCTGAGTCCCAGGGAAGAATCACAATAACCAACATACTTGTAAATCTCAGATTTAATGTATAAAACATTTTCCCAGAACTGGACTGAAACCTATGCAGCATGGTCACCTCTTGGTACCTACCTCGCAACGTTCCATTGGAGGGGCGTTGCACTCTGGGCTGGCCCCAAGTTCTCCCAGTTCCAGAAGTTTTTCCATCCTGAGGCACGTTTCATCGCCTTTTCGCCATGTGAGAACTACATTGTTACATTCTCACCAACTGGTGACAGAGGAGAGGATAAGAAACTTATCATTTGGGATATAAGGTTAGTATTATGTTTTTTGTGTTTTGCTTACAGCTATGGTCTACTTAGTTCGAGATCTAATGATGATGTGTGAGTTATCCATATACTTATGCAAACATCTCTCAGTTGTATCTCTGCTGCTATCATTTAAAAGTATATAGTAGAGACAACTTGTGGATCATGTTAGATTTTGGAATTAATAAAGGAATCCATCAATAATTAATTAATTAATCATTCTTACAGTCCAAATTCTGTTCACAATGTGATGTGAAATGTGATCAAAGTATTGTATATTTGGGAATTGGGCTAATTCATGTCTTTGTAGAAATTTAATTGATGAGTTGAATGTGCTTTCTTCCCAGTTTTTTGACAATACAATCAAAGATTTAGATGTTTATATCAAAACATGGTTTGAGTGTTGATGAGTAAATTACTGAGTCAGAAACTCACTAATTTACTCACTAAGACCAAGATCAAACTCATGGACTAGCTGAAATTTTGCAAAGAGGTTTTTAAGACTAAGAAAGAATTATATGGAATTCAAAGTCTAGGGTGAGCAAACTAAGCAGTGGACTTGTTAATACTGATAGGATAAACAAATACACATGCAGCAACATATCTATTTGATACAGTTAAAGCTTGTATGTATGTCACTGACTTTCTTGTATTGTGAAATTATAAACTACTTCCTACATCTGTGTAGTCAAATGTGCAGCATGACCTTAATTAAATTTGTTTACTTTGCTATAAACAGTTGCAATAATTAATTTAATTTTAATGCCACATTTCATTTTTTACACCTAAATAATTTAAGCACTTATAGTTTTTACATTGTAAGTGGATGCTCCTACTATGTTGTACCCATTGAGGTTGTATTATCCAATCTCATGTACTCTTTTAAATATATATTTATCTCATATTTTTACATCAGTCCTCTAATATGGTGTATAATATAATGGTGGCAGCACCTTACCTGCATATACAGTTTATAAACAAAGAAACATGGGCAATTTGAAAAGAATGGCTGCGAGTTTTTATTGTCTGTTCGTTACTCCAGCTTTACCTATTGTTTGCAAGTGTAGTATTTTGCGTCCTAAGTAAATAAAGAATGTTATTATTATTAATAATGCAAAATGGGTGTTGATAAGTTTATTGTATTCTCAAATGAATTTACAGATTTCAAAATTATTTTAATTGGAAGGGTTCTGAGCTTAGCAACTTTTCGTTGGTTTGTAACAATATTTTGTGTCACATGCCAGGGGTCTTTTTAATGCTACCGCCGTATCAACCGTATGACTGCCTCTGTGGCGCGGTGGGATTGTGTCCGATTGCAACACAATAGGTTGTGGGTTCAATCCCCACCCAGGATAAAACTGTGTGATGAGCATGATGGTTTATTCTGTGTCTGGGTCTTATTTATCTATAATATGTATGTATTTAGAAATAAGTATGTTTATCAGTTGTCCATTCTACAAGCTTTGTTCCATAATACAAGCTCTGCTTAGTTTGGGGTCAGATAACATTGTGTGAGTTGTCTTAAGTTAAGCCCTTCATCCTAAGCCTTCCATCTTGCCCTTTGGCTACAGGCGCCTTGTATTGTTATCGATTTTACCCCTCTGCCAGTGACTCACACTAAAGAGTCGATTGCAAATTTGTGCTGCTACTGATATTAATTACCTTTATTTTACTAATTTGACTGACTAGCACAAGACATAAGAGAAAGCAGTTTCTAAAACATGTTTAGTGCAACCACCTCTTTTGTTATTTTATCCAATGGTCTCCAAACAGGTTTTTCATATTAAGTATTCACCTCACATGAGACAAGTCACTTGGAATACTAACAACAATTACCAAGTATAGATTTACATAACAACAAATACGGTGTTTTGGAAGTGTGACTTGTATGTTTAAGCGGCGGTAGTCTAATTGCTAAGGCATCGGTCTCGCAATCGTGAGGGAGCGGGTTCGAATCCTACCCATTATACTACCGACGTGAACCCACTCCTAACACAAGCTATTGAGCTTAGCTGGAAGAGTTAACAGGATTGCTAGTAATGTAGGACCAAAATCCCACATTGCTAGATATCTTTTCTGTAGTTTAGGTTAGTGGACTTGTGATTACATGAAAGTTCATAGTATATCAAACAATTCGCGCCACCTAAGTTTGCTTTTGTGAAGTTGTATTCGAAAGTAGTTCTGCGCAGGGACGTGGTTCACCGCCCGTCTCCTTCATCCCCTCCGATACCTAAATTCGAGTTGTGCGCTGCTTACGCGTCAACAACATCAGGCACGCAAACTTAGCTGGCAACATGTGTATGTTGTTATTGTTTTTGTTTCCTAGGCTTCTAATCCTACAAATATTATAAAGAAGCTGACCCGCGCAACTTCGTCTGCGTAAATTTTCCCCGTTTTTGCAACATTTCTTATTGCTGCTCCGCTTCTTATTTCTCCACTATTTATTGGATGTTATTATACATATAAACCTTCCTCTTCAATCTCTCTATCTATTAAAAAAAACCGCTTCAAAATCCGTTGCGTAGTTTTAAAGATTTAAGTATACATAGGGATATAGGGACAGAGAAAGCGACTTTGTTTTCATACTATGTAGTGAAGCGACAGTTTCCAAGGATATTTATATGGATGTTAAACTTTAACGTAAAAAGTATTGGAAGGATTTTGATGAAACTTAACAATGTTATAGCTTTTAAATCTGAGTAGCATATAGGTAGATTACATTTAATTGGGTGGGACATCTGACATTTACATGGATGGAGCCGGTATAAGCTCGTAAAATCCAGCCCAATATTGACAACATCCTCTGAATTTATGCTCCCACAGGATAATTTCAGTGTAGTGTACATCCTCTTTTCCTTGGTTTGAGTTTTGTAGAACAAATAGACTTAAACCCAGTCATGACCGCATGCGGCCCTCTGAGCATTTTCTTGCGGCCCGTATCAATTTTGAAACGTATTGCACACTTCGGTAAAGACAATACGGCCCGCGAGCGTGTTAAAAACGCGAAATAGACGCACACTTGACGCAGTTTAAGTTATTTCTGCCGATAATTTCACGCCACAAATAGACAACTTAATTGAAAACCAAAGATAACAAACATCTGGCAAAAGTAGTTTATGTTTGTACTTTTTTGTAATATTCTTTTTATTATTCTTGTATAATAAATATATGTGGTGTTACCCGCGGTTTGTCAGCCTGTGTGTTAATCCAGGGTGTCAGCTAACTCCATACCAAATTTTATTAAAATCGCTCCAGCCGTTTAGCCGTGAAGAAGTAACAAACATACACACTCACATACTTTCACCTTGTGGTTTAAGAACTTTATTTTCTCATAAGAATTAACAATAATTCACTTACTGAGAAACAATATTCAATAAATTAGCTTAGGAGAGTGTACATTATCATAATTAATTAATACTAACATAAACGTAAACAGCACAAAAGTTAATGTGACAGTAATTAACTAAATGCCACAAAGTGGGTATAATGCAAATAATATTCTAACGAACTTTGTCAACAGTACACAGATGTTGTAACTAATTACACCACAACTAGATGAGGCACTTTATAATATTATTGTGATTAGTGTAATTATGTTACCAATGTTATGTATCTTCTTTTTTACAGAACTGGTCAAGAAAAACGTAGTTTCCCGCCACCGGATGAATACGTAACATGGCCGGTGTTCCGCTGGAGCAAGGATGATAAGTACTTCGCACGGCTGGGCGCCGACATGCTGTCTGTGTACGAAACGCCTAGCTTCGGTCTACTTGACAAGAAGTCTATCAAAATACCTGGCATTCGGTATGTTTATAATACGCATTTGTAGCTAATATAGTACTTATATGTATCTAATAGTTATTTGAAATGTAGGGTATTGATTTGACGTCCCGTTTTCTATAGTCAAATCATTTCCTTTTGGTGTTTCTCTTAATGATTAAAAATTAAATAACACTTTAAATTTATAAATTTAAAGTGTTATTTAATTTTTTAAACCACTTTATGACGTATTTTTACATGGTTATATATATAGTATAATATAAAATAATATAGTATAGTAGTCAGTTCAGTTGGTCATAGACAGTAGTGAAATACCCAATTACATTTCAAATATCAAGATCAAAACTTTACAGTTATAGGTTTAATTAATAATTTGATAAACTGAAAAACCAATCTGAAAGAAAGTCCCAATAATTAAATTTAGTTAGTAGTCTAGTCTAATTACATTGTTATTTCATGTCGCATAAGTCCATGCTTTTAAATTACTAATTGGTTATGGTATTGGGCTTGCAATCAAGTTGCAAGTTCATTCATTGTAGATACTACAAATAATGATTACTCATTTTTAATGCAAATTGAGATTATCTGGATGAGGGTTATCAAGTTTTCTTGTATTGCTGCGCTCATCGCCACATTGCTATTTCATGTCATCTATATTCTTACTTTTACGTAACTAATAGGTCACGTACACGGTACAATTTTATGGTTATTACATTTAGAAAAAAATTATCACTACTGATATAAAACATGCGTGATTTAAAGCAATAAAAAAGCATTTGAAGCACGCCCGTCACATCGCGAGTGTTCCAAAACTGAGTATTGACTAATTGGTGATTTTTTTTTATTTGCAGAGACTTCAGTTGGTCACCCACAGATAATATTGTAGCATATTGGGTAGCAGAAGACAAAGATGTACCGGCAAGGGTAACACTTCTAGAACTGCCTAACCGCACAGAAATCCGCTCAAAGAATTTGTTCTCTGTAGCCGATTGTAAGATACATTGGCAGAAGAGTGGTGACTACCTCTGCGTCAAAGTAGACCGATATTCTAAAGTTAAAAAAGACAAAAACGAAATCAAATATTCAGGAATGTATTACAACTTTGAAATATTCCATATGAGGGAGAAGGAGATTCCCGTTGACTCTGTAGAGATTAAGGAACCTATTCAAGCGTTCGCTTGGGAGCCTGTCGGATCTAAATTCGCTATTATTCATGGTGATGCGGCCAATATGTGTATTAGTTTCTACCAAGTGAATACTGGTCAAGCGCCTACATTGATGAAGAAGTTTGAGAGGCAGCCGTTCAATCATTTGTTCTGGTCTCCGTCTGGACAGTTCATTGTGTTGGCTAACCTTGGTCTCACTGGAGGTGCCCTGGAGTTCTTAGACACAAATGATTTCACTATCATGAATGTCTCGGATCATTACCAGATGTCTGGTATTGAATGGGACCCGACTGGCCGTTTTGTGGTGACTGGTGTGTCTTCCCTCAAGAGTAAGATTGATACTGGTTACTATATCTGGTCATTCCAGGGGAAGATCTTAAGGAGGTTGGTATATTTTTGTATTTTTTTTTGGGTAATTTTTGTGAAGGTTTTTAGGTAGGTATGTCAATTATACTAAAAGAAACTGACTGATTCATTGATTATCGATTGATTATAATCGGAGTCCGGATTTTTGTGTCCGACCGAACTTTCGCTTCCGTAAGTTTCAGGCGGTTTCATTTGTCATCCTGCCGAAACCCAAAACACATTTGGGAGGTTTCGCGCAGCGATCTAACATTTTTGGTGCAACAAACAGATTGCTAAGTTACAAATTATTTTCCTGAGGGCAGTTCCCTTTGTAATATCCACAAGTGTGATTCAGAAATGGTGTTAATAATATATAATATTTCAGAGTGATGAAGGAAAGTTTCGCGCAGTTCAACTGGCGACCGCGACCTCCCACATTGCTCTCAGAGAAACAACAGAAGGATATCAAGAAGAACCTCAAGAAATACTACTCACAATTCGAGTCTAAGGATCGTATGCGCAGTAGCAAAGCTAGCAAGGTACTGTATTTCAATACAAAACTATTTTTGACGTGACAACGTCTTATAATTCGATGGAGCCGGCTGAACGCACGAAAAAACATGACTTGTGAGGCGTTACCTCGCTGTGAGGCGTTCCATTTAAGTGCAAGCGAGAGCGCGGAACTAAATCGGCCTCCGCGTTCGGCAGCGTTCGACATATGTCTCTCTCCTACTTGAGTGAGCGATGCGTCCGCATTCCATCAGTATTTTCTTATGACGTTGTCACGTTCAACTATCGTCAGTAAACCGACTTTACAGACAACCGATTTTTTTATGATATCTTTGGTATAACATCTCACTGTTACGCTATTAATTTTGTTAGTATATTCATTTGTATATAATTTAACTGTGATTATGTGAAAGACCTGTCCATGCCTGCCTGCTTGTAGACTTGTTTGCTAATGTGATGATTCTGTTTATAGGAATTGGTAGCGAAGCGTACTGAGCAAATGAAGAAGTACGTCGAGTACCGTGAGATGAAACAACAGGAGTGGAATGAGCAGAAGCCACGTCGGCTTGAGCTCAGGAATTGTACGTATACTTATTTTATTTTTAATTTTTTTGTCCCTATGAGTTAATAGACCACTGCTGGGCATATGACCATGACATGGTATGCATAATGGACCCGGATTCCTGCGATCTTTATAATGTCTCCCACAGCTGTCGTCCGTTTTGTGCCTAATTTACCCATGAAAATTATCATCATTTGATTCAACAGTACACCATTGGGGCACCCGCCACCCTTGTATCCGCGCCTGGTATCAGAAGATACTCGTGTCGCCAGTTAAGTTTGCGTGTCTGATTTTGACGCGTAAGCTGCGCACAACTCGAATTTAGGTATTGGAGGGGATGAAGGACCTGCGCTGAACTACGTTCGAAGACAGCTTTCCAAACGCAAACTTAGGTGGCGTGAATTGTACGTTACTTTGTCATAATTTTAATCTTTTTTCTTCCGCAGATGTGGACACTGACGGTCTCGATACAGACACAGGGAACTCGGTAGAAGAAGTTGTAGAATTTTTCGTGAAAGAGGAACAAACTGTCATCGAGTAGTCATCATTCTGTTCACACGTTGGGAGGTCGGCGTTATAACACCGACCTCTTTGTTGATAGTCCGAGCATACGGATATACACATTTTTAATAAAACAAACACAGTATACAGTTTTTTTATACCTTCATCCTGCTAAAGTCACAAAAGCATTTTATAAGGGACACATACATTATGTTCAGTGTAAGATTTCGGTTTATAAATTATTCAATAGGTAATGTTTATAGAAATCATATTAAATTGATATGTTACAAATGGAAACCGGACTTTTAATTTGTATTATTTTTGTTACATTTATTTATAAGATGATGGTATGAAATAAACAATTGATGAACATCTGAAAAGAGACATTTGAATTATTTATGAACACTGCAGACATTGCTTGGGATCTCTACTCTTCAGCTCCACACACAGTATACTTTTTAGTATCAGTAATTGTAAAATTTTTTAAATTTTAAATTCATTTAAGATCAATCAAACACGGTAGCTACTTAGGTACCCGTTATAAAGTAAGAGGTATTTATGCTGGTATGACAATTTCAAAAGGTCATGTTTATGTATGTGGCTTCTAATGTTGACCGTACCTAAAGAGCTAACCTCATTTCTTTACAAGTACCTAAATTTGGACATCGTAGTCTGGGTGTGGACACCCAATAGACGATGCAGTAGGTATGCAAAGTAACTGCACTAACCAATACTGAAATGAACTAATCAATATTTCTAGAAAGCTTCAGGCTTGTAACCTTGCTGCTCGTATCAAAATAGAAAGATAAATTTACTGGTGCTGTTCATAATTTTCAAACTGAGGGATAACTAGATCCTGGTGGCTGTCGCAGTAGAATCGACTTGAATGAGACTCCGCTTTTGAAACATGGTGTTTCGTTCGGAAGGAAAACGCTAAAATACGAGTCAAATACCCTGAATTTGAAAGCGCCATAAATCGACATTGTTTAGGAAATTATGAAGTTAGTTTTGACGTTTACTTTTTATGAGCAAGCTCTGAAATTGCATCAATTTGTTTTCGAAGGATGTTATGGTTATAAACACATCGGTGAATGTTTGGCTCACAGGGAATTTATTGGCTGGATTTATAGTTCTGTTAATATGTGTACGAATATTAAATGGAAGTAATGCTTGAGAAAAACTTGTGTAGGTAGACCAGGTAGGTACCTAATCTCTTTATGATTTTTGGGACAAAATTCTTATCATCTTTTGTCAATCATTAAATAATACCTACGTAGTTTTTTTTTACAAAGATAAAAAGACGCCGGTACCCTAATGGCTAAGGCATCGGTCTAGCAATCGTGAGGTTGCGGATTCGAATCCTACCCATTATACTACCGACGTGAAACCACTCCTAACACAAGCCTTAGCTGGAGGATTGCTAGTTATCTTTATATAAAAAAAAATGCGTAGATAGTAGATATAATGCACCTACAGATAAATTTGTTATAAGGGTTAACTTTTTCCTTAAGAAATACTGAGCTTTAAATACCTATGGCTCTGGCACATAAAAAAGGCAACAACGCCAGTTATCAAGAGGCGTCTTCTAAGATAATAAATCCTGAGCTTTGATATTTTTTTCCGGGAGTAGAGCGTCAAACAAAATTCTCATTACGGAACTTCCGGAGTTTCAATCCTCTAAAAAGATTTCACTTCCGGGAAACCGGAATCTTTGTGACAAGCTGAATTTTGCCTTGGATACAATAAGGTAGGTATTTATGTTTAGGTATGCAGTGATGAATCCAGAAGTTTAGTTTTAGAGGGAAGAGATCTGGGGGGAAGGTTTTGAAAATAAATGCATCCGACGAAATCTGGTGTAAACTAAGATGGCACGGGCGTTACGTGGGTGTAGGATGCTTCCCATCACCATCCAGTGCTGTAACTACCTAGTCCGGCCATAAGTTTTGTTACAAATAAAAATGCCTTTTTTAATGAAGTGATGTAATATTACTAAAACTTAAATGTACATATTTTTAATAAATATGTACATATAAGTTTTAGTATTATTAGTCGCAGCAAATAAATAAAAACAATATTCTATTCAAAATCGCCACCTTTGGCTTTTATACAGGCCTTTAATCTGTCTGGCAACGAATCTATGGATTTACGCACTATTATTTCCATGGGAAATTTCGCCCCTGATTGCTCCAGAGATGAGATTTTTTAGAAGACTCAATGTCGCCGTGTTGTTTAGAGCAAGCCATGTCCTCTAAAACTGACCATAATTTGGGTTGAGGTCTGGGCTGGATGAGGGCCAGTCTTCATCTCTTATAGAGTCCGGAACGTCGGTTTTAAGCCAGGCTTGGGTAGTTCGCGATTTGTGACTTGGTGCAGAGTCCCGCTGAAAAGTCCACGGTGCATTTTTAAAAAGTGTATTGCTGAGAGGTTTCACAACACGATCCAAGACTGTTTCTTGATACACTTTTGGTTGAAGTTTTCACTCCTTTTTCACAAAAATGTAGCTTTGTGACGCCTTGATAAGACACGCCCCACCAAACCATCACTGACGCAGGATGATGACCTCGCTGTACCTTTCCACTTGAGCAGCTTTTTTGAACGGTGAGCGTATACCTTATCATTTTGCTTATTGTAGTGATCCACTCTCTTTAATTGTAAATATTGATTTAGGGCATGTCCTGTATATCGACGACTAGCTGACCCGCGCAACTTCTTATGCGTAAATTTTCCCCGTTTATGCAACATTTTTCATTGCTGCTCCGCTCCTATTGATTTTACTACCTACCCAACAGATTTTTTTTTTCAATTCGGAGTTTTTTTCAAGTAGTTCCTGAGATTACCACGTTCAAACGAACAAACAAACAAACTCTTTGGCGTTATAATATTAGTGCGCGTATAGTTAATAAGCGCCGAGCTTCAGGTCTTGTTTTATAACACGCGACAGAGTCCTAGCGGGAATCTTCATTTCTCGCGATTAGATTTTTTGCTTCTTAATGGGATTTCGACGAATTCTGGCTTTAGCAGCATTACCATCCTTTGTAGTTCTAACAGCACCTCAGTAACTACTTTGATAATATACCTACCTACATTTATTACACAAGACGTTTGAGTCTAGCTCAAGTACGGGGTCTTTCAACAAAGACGGGTCGATGTTAAAATTGAATAAAACTAGATGTGTGTGAGATATTAACGAAATTTATTTTTTATTTGAAAGGCCCGTTTATGCCATTATGCATGAAATATGACATCGTTCAAATGTCCGCCGCGGCTTCGCATGGTGGCACAAATCCGAGAGGTCCAATTTTTAATGACTCTGCTGCATAGATCCGGCTGAATCTGAGCGATGGCCTGCGTTATGTTGGATGCATTGCTATCTGGTGAACCTCATGTGGGTTGTGGTCATCCCATATACGGCAATTTTGCTTATTAACAAAACCATTCATCCAAAAATGTGCCTCGTCGCTAAAGATTATTTTTTGGCCAAAATCGGGGTCCTCTTCCAAGCGTTCCGACGCCCATTCAGCGAACACACGGCGTTGTCTATGGTCATTAACTTTGAGCTCCTGGGTCAGTTGGATCTTGTATGGATGCAGACCCAAGTCCCGACGCAAAATTCTCCAAGTTGAAGTCTGCGAAAGGCCGAGTTCTTGTGCACGGCGAGAAATCGACTGCTTCGGAGTCTCCTGAACACTCTCACGTACAGCGGCGATGTTCTCGGCCGATCTGGCGTTCCTTTGACGTAAAGGTGTTGGTTGGTTGTTTACCGAACCGGTCGTCTCGAATTTAGTCACCAATCGTTGGAGAGTAGACTTTGAAGGGCCACCGCGTCTGCCGTAAAATGGGCGCAATGCGCGCAACGTTTTCACTAACGAACACTCATTTTGATAATAAAGTTTTATCATTTGCACATGCTGCTCAACCGTGTAACTTGCCATGGTGATTTGGCATCAGTGACTGAATAAGAAAAAACAGATTTGACAGATGCCGCCAAATCAAAATGGCCGCCACAGATTATTAATATCGACCCGCTCTATTTGAAAGACCCTATATATAAACAGAAACAAAAATAAGATATTATAAGGCTGGGGCAAAAGTATTTTCGTATTTTTCTTACAAAGAAAAAAATGTTTTTTTATTACGAATATTATAAAGCTGAAGAGTTTGTTTGTTTGAACGCGGTAATTTCAGGGACTACTGATCCGAATTGAAAAAATATTAGATATTAGAGGAAGGCATATAATATTACGCTATGACCAATCGGAGCGGAGCAGCAATGAGAAATGTTGCAAAAACGGGGAAAATTTACGCAGACGAAATTGCGCGGGGCAGCTAGTTTATTTTTAATATGTATGTCCCGTTTTGATTGATGATTTGTTGTCATCTTGTGCGTAGATCCCAATACTGTAAAAATTTTGAGATTCTTGATCAAAAAAATCTGACAGGTAGTTTTCACAGTGTTCTTTTGAGGTTAACTTTATGCTTCCTAAAGAGAGCAAGATCAGGGCTATACGGAGGATGCATCAACACATCCCAGCCAAGCTCTCTCAATTTTTGCTGAGTTGCTATAGATGAGTGCGGTCTAGCGTTGTCATGATGGAATATCACGTCCTTCCTGTGCACCAACTCCGGCCGGTTTTTCTCAATGGCTTCTTTTAACCTCATCAGTTGCTGACAGTAGAGGTAAAAATCGATAATTTTACCCGGCGGCAAAAGCTCATAGTGGACGTTTCTTTCCAATCCCATCATACACACCGCATCACATTGTGCCGAGTCAGACCGGGCTTTGTTTGTGGGGCTAGTCCATGCTTCGACCACGACGACTTTGTCGGAAATTCTTATCGTAAGTGACCCATTTTTCATCACCCGTAATTAACCATTTAAGAAATGGGTCGGAATTGTTTTCGGAATTGTCGTTTCAACAAAGAATCGCAAATGGAAACACGTTGCATTCAGTTTCTCTGAGTGAGATCATGTGGTACCCAAGTTTTTTCTTGTACCCAGAAACTGTTTTGTGATCAACATCCAGTTCTTCAGCAATATCTTAACTACTAATATGTCGAACTTGCTCCACTTTTTCAAAGATGAAACTGATTAAATTCGTGCTGTTCGGGCGTCCAGAGCGAGCCTCATCTTTCACACACTTAAATTTCCAGATACCGCATTAGGTCCGTAGATCGCACTAATTTTGTTGTTATTTTTACCTTTTTTTATATTAAAACTTTAAAATGTACATATGTGTCTTTAATATGAAGCAAGAAAAATTAACAATGAAAGGTAGGTAACCTTTCATTGTTCATTTTTCTAGCTTGAAAAAAAAATTAAAAAATGGCAGGAACTAGTTTTTTTAAATTTATTGCTTCTTCAGAATGTCAACATTTAATAGTATTAAAACCAGCCAGTTACATTCAGTCCAACCAAAGAGGTTTGATTCAACAATACATTTGAATTTTCCAACCGACTTCAAAAAGGAGGAGGTTCTCAATTCGACTGCATTTTTTTCTTTTTTTTTATGTTTGTTCACCGATTACGCAAAGACGGCTGGACCGATTTGAAAAATAATTTTTGTGTTTGAAAGGGTATACTTCCAAATTGGTCCCATTGTCATCAGATCACGATCTGATGATGGGATCCTGGAGAAATCGAGGGAACTTTTAAAGGCAAACCTACAGCGATTTAGGTATATTTCATAGTGATTCGTGCATTTACTCTTAAAAAGCACCAATTGGTGAAGTGGAACTGATGATGAAGACCACAAATGATGAGCGGACCTATTCAATATTTAACAGTTTGCGATTTTAATATGGTATTGAGTAGCACTTTATTCTTGTCATACTACATAGGTACTATTACACAATGTAATAGAGCTGATAGTGAACTCCTCAACAATTAACGACCCTGCATCGGGGCAAGCAATATTTTGTAAAAAGATTTGAGCAGTTGACATAAACCTATTGTAACTTATGTGAATTACAAACCAAAACACTAAAAAGTGAGAAATAAAAACTTTTAACAATTTTTTGCTTTTGTAAGTGGGTAATATTTTTTTTGTTAAAAAGTTTTTATTTTATTGATTAATCGGCGGTAGCCTAATGGCTAGGGCATCGGTCTCGTAATTGTGAGTTCGTGGGTTCGAATCACCATTATACTACCGACGTGACCCCACTCCTAACACAAGTTATAGAGCTTAGCTGAAGGGGTTAACAGGATTGCTAGTAATGTGGGACGACAATTCCACTTTATTTAAAAGAAAATACTTTTGCCCCTACCTATCATTTATTAGAAAAACTGCTACAAAAGTGGCAGTTTCATCTCAGAGTTATGTGTGCCGCAGCAAGCTATCAGATATTTACAAAATAGCTTTCAGGATACATACATGGGGTTTAGTTAAGAACTATTCTACAGCAGTGTGTACGGTCAGTGACGCTGACCGTTCACACTGCCGTCACATTAAAGATAAAACTGCCGGCGAGTACTCGCTATATACTCTGTGGCGCGGTGGGAGTGTGTCCGACTGCTACGCAAGAAGTCGTGGGTTCCATTCCCACACGAAACACCACGCTGTGTGATCCACAAATTGTTGTTCCGAATCTGGATGTACTTTGTGTCCGTGATTTGTGTGTTAGTAAAGCCCCCCGCGCGCGACACAGGTCTTGTACACTATTGAGGAAGTCGTCTTTTTAAAAAATAAAAAAAATACTGCATCTCTTTTATTTACACAGATGGGTCTACTATTATACTTACATTTACTGTACTGTTCTTGAGTGATAAAATCGCTGATCGCTTCTCGCTGCGGTTGGACAGGTGCGGTAAAATCACGTTCTTTATAGAACGTTGCCCAGACTAGTAACGCCAGTAAATTTAAACAACGGATTTGTGATATCTCGATAGTTACAGCGCGATCTTGGCCCTCCAGTTAGCTGGTGTATCTTGAACTCTTTGGGCTCAACGTCTCCGACCCAAAAATAGTTCTTAAACTAAACCCCATATGTACTTATGTAATATTATTCTTGAAGTGAAACTGTCGACAGGGTTCGAGAAGTCATATTTATATCCTTACATGGGTGTAGGGGGGGGGGGGGGTATGGTATTAAAATCATCCTTAGGACCTTAGGTAATTACCCAACGACATACGCTTATAGATAAGTACCTACCTACCCACCTACTTACGTAGGTCGTTACTTTATCTACGTACCTAATTCCGATTGTAAATATTAACTTTATCATCATCAATAGATTGTAGATGTAATCCCACTCAGTAATGTATTAACATTAGACTCAATTCCGTGCATTTGGGAAATCATAATACTTTCCCATTATTTTTGTGGTTTATGTTACCATTTATGTAAATTTGAGTTGGTTAAACCTTTCAACGGTACCTATCTATTTGTCTATATTGATTTTGTTGTATTAATATTTACATTTAATTTATTCTAAGTATTAGATTAGGTCAAAGGTACACGGTTACAAGCATACAGTTTCCTGGAAAGTATATACGTACAAGGTAAGCATTGTTCTTTTAAGACAACTCCTACAGTAACCATAGATAAGGTACAAGCCCTTTGTTGTGGTAACTTAGACCTATAAACATCCACGGCTCCCACCAGTGCTGGATCTAGGATTATTTCGAGCAGGGGCGAATACAAGAGGCACAGATAGTATAATACTACTAGAGGGGACAGAAGGGGCAATAGGGTAGATGACTGTCAAGTCAAATCAGTATCTTTTTAGGAAACGTCAAAACGATGCGCCTCGTACTAATTTATATGAAATACAAAACAATGACGTCATTCTTTTGTATGGTCAAATCATGTAGTTTCAATGTTTGTTTTGATGTTTATAAATTCACGACAACGTAAAATTATAGAGAAACATTGTGTTTTCAAAATATTTTTGTAAATGCTATTTCCTGTATAGTGAAAAATAATTTACTGTTATTGTAGTCATCTACCCAATTGCCACCACTGACTTTTTGTGGAATTTCATAATTGACACTGGATAGGAGTGTTTACGCAGGCAATGATTGCAGCCCCACGCCCCCGCTCGATGGTGGTGGATATGGTGTATCGGTGTTGAATCAAATGCCCCCCGCCATGTGAGCGACTCACACTTAACCGCCTGAGTCAAATGTTGCCCCAGAACAAAGTTTTCACTCGATTTGCCCCTTCAACGTGCCGTTTGGTGCCCCTACAGCGTGGCGCCCGGGGTAGGTGACTCAGTTTACCAACCCTCCCCTCCTAGTTCCGGCCCTGTCTCCTACGCATTAAGAAGGAAGTCAGTATTTAGGTATAACTAGCTGTGCTGCGATTGGGTTCGCGTGAAGTGGCTGTGCTGCTGACACCCTATATACGTTAGCGTGATGATATACAACGTCATCTGGGCATGGCAACTGATAAACATACTTATATAATAAATTATACTCAGACACAGAATAAACCATCGTAGCTCATCACACAAAGTTTTATCCGGGTGGGATCGAAACCACGACCCCGGCTTAGCAGTCAGGGACACTAACCACTAGACCAACAGGCCAGTCGCCTAAGTTACTCCTTACATCATCGGCTGTCTGACATTGATAGTACTGTCAAAATCCGTTCAGCCGTTTCGGAGATTACCCGGAACAGACAAACAGACAATACTAAGAAGTGTCAGTTTGTAATGTCGAAGAAATAGTTTTTTAGGTACTAAATGCATATAGAAGTTTACTTCAATTTTATATTTGTATTGCAATAGAACAACATTCTATAGTAGGTACATAACCTCTATATCTACCTACCTATCTACATTCATCAAATTAAAAAATAATTATTTTTAATTAGCTGTCCCGCGCAACTTCGTCTGCGTAATTTTTCCCCGTTTTTGCAACATTTCTCACTGCTGTTCAGCTCCTTTTGGTCGTAGCGTGATGTTATATGTATAGACTTCCTCGATAAATGGGCTATCCAACAGTGATAGATTTTTTCAAATCGTACCAGTAGTTCCTGAGATACCGTGTTCAAACAAACTCTTCAGCTTTATAATATTAGTATAGATATGTAATGAGAGCCTTCAAATGTTTAATTATTAGGCACTTAAAAAAAAACCGGGCAAGAGCATGTCGGACCATGCTCAGTGTGTAGTGCATCAGCATAAGAGCGTATGTTCGTGTCACTTACGCCCTTTTGATGAGAAACACAGCTCTTCAGCAATAACAGTATATCCGATCATGTCTGAAATAATTTTAGTTAAAAGACTTGAAATGCTTTGTGATTTTTTTCATATTTTTGGTCACATGGTTTGAACTTAATTTTTGAAAGTTAAGGACACACACACACATACACAATTTATGCAACTTTCGGAGCGATTTTCTCCAAAAATATTTTGCTTTTTTGATTGAGTGAAAATGTTTTTGAAATACCTATCGAATGATGTGCCACACGCTGGAGTTTGCTAAAAAAAAATTGCTACATGTATGGAGTGTCCCCCCTAAAAATATTATTTAAACATGACCTGTTGTGGATCACCCATAGTTATTTCCAAAACTTACGTAGTTTTGTACTAGGTACTTATAAAACAAACAAACAAGACGCAATCCTGAGCCCATAGTGGAATATAATAGATGCTCGACCAACAAAAATGTATTGCTTTATGTATGTATCGGAATGTCTGTGGTTTTGTCTCGTATTGGTTACCTGTTTTTTTCGTATCACTGTTTATGGAGAGATACATAGACACTGACATAAATCCATAATCCCCTTTTACGAGGCTCCGTCCCTGGAAAGCCGACGGTTTGTTCTTCAAGATCCATAAGATCCAATCTCGTGTACTCTTCTTATATTATTGACCTCTTTTTTTGGATCCGTCCTCTAATATGGTGTATAATATAATGGAGGCAGCACCTTACCTGCATCCTACTAATATTATAAAGCCGAATGTTTGTGAGTGTGGATGTGTGGATGTTTGTTCCTCTTTCACGCAAAAACTACTGAATGGATTTTAATGAAACTTTACAATAATTTAGCTTATATATATCAGAATAACACATCCTACTAATATTATAAAGCCGAATGTTTGTGAGTGTGGATGTGTTGATGTTTGTTCCTCTTTCACGCGAAAACTACTGAATGGATTTTAATAACACATAGGCTATGTTTTATAAAGATATTGTGTAAATTGTCCAAAATATAACGATAAGTGGCAAGTAAGTAAGAAAAAATTCTACAATCGGCGACATGTTTTGGCGTGCGCCGCAAATATCGTTGAAGTTACACATATATATTATATTAACGATATATTTATCATAAATAGTCTTACAAAAAAGTTCTTGACAGCATATGTCTATCTCTTATGTGGTAGACTTATGCGAGTGAAACCGCGGGGCGCAGCTAGTAGGTATACATATAAACAAAGAAATTTTGTAAACATTGGCAATTTGAAAAGAGTGGCCACGAGTTTATTGCCCGTTCTTTTAGGCTTTACCTATTGTTTGCGAACAGGCATTACCAGTAAATGTAGAATCGACTTTTCACAAGTGTAGTATTTTGCTTCCTAAGTGAATAAATCATTTTCATTATTATTATTATTATCGAACCTAAAATATGGGTAGGTGGGTAATAGGTACCGTGGATTTGATAGTCTTTGGTCTTAAATGAAGAGCAGAAATTTGTTAGCAACCGCTATCGGCGCTACTACCTGTTAAGTTACGTCTTCAAGCTAACATTAACTTTCTATTTTTTTTTAAAAGGACTCCCATTATCGTGTACAAGCTCTGTGTCGCGGGGACTTTACAAACATACAAATCACGGACACAAAGTTTTATTGCCTGTTCTTTTAGGCTTTACCTATTGTTTGCGAACAGGCATTACCAGTAAATGTAGAATCGACTATTCACAAGTGTAGTATTTTGCTTCCTAAGTGAATAAATCATTTTCATTATTATTATTATTATCGAACCTAAAATATGGGTAGGTGGGTAATAGGTACCGTGGATTTGATAGTCTTTGGTCTTAAATGAAGAGCAGAAATTTGTTAGCAACCGTTATCGGCGCTACTACCTGTTAAGTTACGTCTTCAAGCTAACATTAACTTTCTATTTTTTTTTTTTAAAGAACTCCCATTATCGTGTACAAGCTCTGTGTCGCGGGGACTTTACAAACATACAAATCACGGACACAAAGTACACCCAGACTCGGAACAACAATTTATGGATCACACAAAGTGGTGTCCCGTGTGGGAATTGAAACCGTATCCGTCCTCTTGCGTAGCAGTCGGACACACTCCCACCGCGCCACAGAGGCAGTTGTACGTAGCTAAGTACTAAGGTATATGATCATACTAGCTGAGCCCCGCGGTCTTACTCGCGTTTTATTAGCTTATGTGTTAATCCAGGTTGTCAGCAAACTCCATACCAAATTAAAATCGCTCCAGCCGTTTAGACGTGAAGAAGTAACAAACATACACACTCACATACTCACAAACTTTCGCCTTTTTAATATTAGTGTGATTATTATTAAAAACTATTTATGATTGATTATGCATTGATTAAAATAAATAATAATTGTAATAGAATATCAATTTATTGATAAAATAATTTGTTGTATTGATAGTTCACTTGTCGACTTAAAAATGTACTAGCTTTTGCCCGCGGCTCATTTTACTCAAAGAATACTCAATAAATACTGATGAAATTTGGTGAAAAGGTGTATTGTAGTAGCCGCTACTTTCATTGATAGCTAAATAATAAATATTTTAGTTGGGGCACTCCATACATGTAACAGAAGCTGTTTTTTTTCCAGAAAACATCAACGTGTGGCACATCATTCGACATGTCTTTCACAAACATTTCTAAAATTTTTTTTTGATTGGTTGAATACTTTTGTGCAAATTGTGCCGCCAAGGGGGGCGGCACAATTTATGCAACTTTTGGAGTTTCTCTTTTTATTTCTGAACCGTGTTATCAAAAAATATGAAAAATATTACAGAGGTAGTGTTTGAACATGAGCGGATATAGGTACCGTCATTGAGTTATTGCCGAAAAACTGCTATTCTCAACAAAAAGGCGTAAGTGCCATGAACATACGCTCTTCTGCTGATGCAATTATTCAATATTGCGGAACCCTACACAGAGCATTGTGCGACATGCTCTTCCCCGGTTTTTATGTTACAGCTTTCACTTCCATAGTAACCTAAATTCTGAAACAGATAGGTAGGTAACGAAATTGCAGCGTACATTAAATAGAGTGACAAAGGGATGTCTATAGGACCTAACCCAATTTTTTTAACCAACGAAAATGGCAGCGCACGTCAAATAATTACTTTTATAGGGAAAATTTTCATACTGTAGGTCACATTATTGTAGTCTTCGTAGTGATATGTTACTCACTCATAAAGTAACATTATATTGGTGAAAGAATTTATAAAACCAATTTTGTCTCGCCTAAACAGGCGTGAAAGCGTAACAAACAAACATACTCGCTTTCGCAATTATAATACTTTGCCCTCAGCTTCGCCCACGTGGAGGACTTTAGCCCGTTAATGGTTGATTTTCGCTTTCGATCAAAACGTTAAAATACGTGTTTATTTATTTACAACTAAAAACAAATCCATACTAATATTATAAATGTGAAAGTAACTCTGTCTGTCTGTCTGTCTGTCTGTCTGTCTGTCTGTTACGCTTTCACGCTCAAACCGCTGAACCGATTCAGATGAAATTTGGTATGGAGATAGTTTGAGTCTCGGGGAAGGACATAGGATAGTTTTTATCGCGATAACCGACATCCACGCGGGCGGAGCCGCGGGCGAAAGCTAGTGTTTAATAAAGCCAAACACCAATTTTCGCAGATCGTACTTCAAACTGACGGAGTTTCATACAAAATTCCAACCCCTATTTTATTTTAAGGGTTGATTACCCAAAATACTAAAAGCCAAATATTAATTTTCACATATCTAACTTCAAACCTGATGGAGTTTTACACAGTCTTGTGATGGAGTTTAAACTAGGGGTAGCGAGTTTGTGTGAAACTCCATCACAAGACTGTCAAACTTAGGGGTTGATTTTCTAAAAACGCTGAAATACGTGTTTCTTTATTTTAAACTAGCTTTCTCCCGCCCGCGTGGATGTCGGTTACCGCGATAAAAGCTATCCTATGTCCTTTCCCGAGACTCGAACTATCTCCATACCAATTTTCATCTAAATCGGTTTAGCTGTTTGAGCATGAAAGCGGAACAGTCAGACAGAGTTACTATCACATATTAGTATTGATGAAAAAGTTAAATTTAAAATTTCATACAAATTTGCAAACCCTATTTTACACCCTTAGGGGAAGTAATATAAAAGACATCAATTGCTAAAATTTTAGGTTTGTAACCCCCGCGGTTTACGCTCTGCGTTGATGAATCAGTCAGTCAGCCAGTCAGCACAAGTGATTATATATTTGTATATATTAATATTGGTGTATCGCTCATAACAGCTCGAACAATTATTGTGGATACATCCATCATGATACATTGCTAGGATGAAACTCTGGTAGAATACATCTCGATCAGTACAGACATTGATTATTATTTCGTTACACAAATTATTTATCGAAACATGTTACTAAATATTTGACCACATTTTTCCGTTATACATACGCGCTACTAGACATTGTTCTACAAATCGATTCGGTCACTGCGGACAACCTTTTTTTTTTTTTTTTTTTTTTTTTTTTATTTATTTATTGAGACAAAAACGAATTAAAAAAAAACAATTACAATTATCTCACATGCACTGAGTGTAACGATATAAAAATAAATATACAAAAACAATTCACATAGATAAACAAAATTAATTAATTAATAATACAATTATATATGTAAGTCAATAAAATTAATTTAAATGATAATATGAATGTCAACTTAATTATATTAAACAATTGCATTAGTCAGTAGTCAGAGTCGTATGTCAAATTATCATTCATAGATCTATCCCATTGGTCAGTTAAATGTTCACAGTATGTCAGAATAAGTTTCCAAGGAACATCACACAAAATATCGCAATCAGTATTGGCAGCGAGGAGTGCATTAAAGTGGCGTCGGGTACGGATCAGCGGTGACATAGATCGCGCCACAGTACGACCATTATCAATGTGGAAAAGGCCCGGTAGCTGCCCACGCCTGTTAACGGTCATGCCAGGTGCTTTAGGCACAGACAGGCTGCACATAAGGTTGTGTAACTGCAGGTTGTCAACTTGTCCGTTAAGCACTTTGCAGCAAATAACCAGTTGGTCCCGGACTCTCCTAACCTCCAGTGAATTATAGCCAAGCTGGCCAAGAAGAAACTTGGTCGGGTACAGGTACGGATAATACCCATACATTTTTTTGTACAAGGATCTCAGGAAGACTTTCTGTACTTTTTCAATTATCCGCGTGTAGGTGACCTGATATGGGTTCCAGATACATGCACCCGACTCAAGTTTGCTTCTAACTAAGCTATTATATAGGGTTCTGATAACCTGCGGGTTTTCGAAGTCCTTGGCATTGCGTAGTACAAATCCTAAGCGCTTATATGCTGTCTTAGTTAGCTCCGATAAATGGTCATGAAATGTCAGGCCGCGATCAAAGATTACACCTAGATCTTTAACACACTGAGTCCTGTTTATGTTTACACAGTCTAATGTGTAGTTGTGTAGAATGGGATTTCGTTTGCGGTCAAAGGTCATTACACTACATTTACTAATATTAAATAACATTTTATTAGTCACACTCCATTCATGCACAAGGTCAATATCTTTTTGTAAGCTAAGGGCGTCGTCAGGGGATTTGATTTCCAGAAAGAGCTTTAGGTCATCTGCATACAAAAGACAGTTGGCAGCTTTCAATACGCTCGGTAAGTCATGAATCATGATCAAGAAAAGCAGGGGTCCAAGTACCGAACCTTGACTTACCCCCGATTTCGTCTGATAGGGTTCTGACACGTAAATACCATGCCTCACGTACTGTCGTCGATCACGCATATAGTCCGAGAAAAAGTTAAGAAGCCCGGGGGTAAATCCGATGACTGATAATTTACGCAACAATATGTCATTATCTATTTTGTCAAAAGCCTTCTGGAAGTCAAAATATATAACGTCAACCTGCAATGCCCGATCCATCGCACTCGATATGTAATCGACCAAGCACAACAAGTTTGTGTTCACTGAACGTCCCGGTCTAAAGCCGTGCTGTTCGTCACCTAACAACTGCTTTACTTGTCTATATATTTCTTTGTGTAATATATATTCAAATATTTTAGCCGGCGCGCATAAAATTGCTATAGGGCGATATTCAGCAACGGATTTCTTATTACTACTCTTGGGGATAGGCGTCACTCGGGATAACTTCCACTGGGTAGGATATTTGCCCTTTACTAGCGAGAGATTAAATATATGGCAAAGTGGAAGGGCAAGATGTGTTTTATAGGTCTTAAAAATTGAGCTAGGCACATTATCGGGTCCAGAAGAGCTACTGGGTTTTAATTTGTTTATGCCGCCGAAAATATCCATGAGTGACAGGGAAGCCAGAGTGATATGAACACCGTGGGTCCCACATGAACTGCATGCACTACTATCTAGTGTAGGAAAGTTGTTTACGAATACGCTTGCAAAATATCTTGCAAACGCTTGAGCGGCCTCAACACCCTTGCATGATTTGTCTTCATAAGTGACGCACGGCTCGAGTCCACCCTTAGACCTAAGGCTATGGACGTGGCCCCAGAAAAGCTGAGGGTTGCGCTGTAAGTTTCCCTCCAGGACAAGCATATGGCTTTTATACGCGTAGGCTATACGCCTCTTCAAACTGGTGCGTAGGTTCGAAAACGATTTATATGAATCGTTGCACCGAGACTTCAGCCACGCCCTATGTAAAGTAGATTTCAACCGAATATCCCTAATTATGTCGCTATTGAACCAAACGGGGTATCTATGGGATTGAGCTATCCGTCTTTTCTTTTTAGGTACCGATACATCAAACAGACCGTATAAAATGCTATAAAAGGCATCGGTAGCTGTTTGTACGTCACTGGACTCTAGAACAGGAGCCCAGGAGGTTTCCGCGAGCAAGGAATCAAATAATGCAATATCCATTTTCTTGAAATTCCAGTCATGTGAAACACGAATATTACTTGGCTGCATATGATCGGAGTTTTTGTGATTATACACTCTTAAAGTTACAGTTATCTCCAGTGCAGGGTGATATAGCCGATCAATTGGCACAAAGCCTTCCGTTTCACATACGGACACCTGCCCAGAACGCGGATCAATGCACTCCCGCACCAATACTACGTCAAGAATACTTCCATGGGAATTAATTACGTTGTTATGTTCCGTCAAATTACAATATGTCAAAAAATAACAATAGTAGTTCTTAATAAAGTCAGAAGCACTATTCATGTTTAAGTCACCGAGAATATAAAAATTACTATTAGATTTAAGTACAAACGATTCAATTTTGCAAAACAAATTCATGTAAACTGCATCGGTAGCGCTAGGTTTTATATAGACTACACATATAGTAAAAGAGGTACCGTTGAAAGTTACACAAGCCCATAGGTCTTCTCCGAGTTCCGACTCAAGCTCCTGACGACGTCGTACGGCAACACCCGGTCTTGCAGCTAGTAGGACTCCTCCGCAGGGGGTAGCACGGTCGCGGCGTAGCAGGGTCCAGTTGTTTGGAACAATCTCAGCGTCGGTCACTGAGGCGTCAAGGAAGGTTTCCGATGCCGCTACGAGTATACAGTCAGAGACTAATATGCTTGGGTACCATACACGCAGTTTTGTTTTCAAGCCTCGCACATTTTGATAGAAAACAGTGAAAACACGAAATTGTGTTGGTAATCTTAAGCGCGGCTCACTGAGTGCCGACTTCAGGCTGAAACTTCTGACTGTCGGGTGTCGGAATATGTTTTTTATAATTAATCCATTGCTTAACTCTTGCATTTGCTGGCCAAATATCAACTGAGAAGCATTTATTAAAGCAATCTTCGGGAACTCCTATTTTGAACGAGTTGTAATGATTTGCTGTCTTCAGTTGTTCCACAGTGATAGCCCTGTTTGGACAGAGCTCGCTCAGATACGTTTTAATCTCGTCCGCGCTAGACAGCATATTCCATAAGTGGAGGTGTTTCCGTGACTCGGCAGCTTTCAGTGACGTCACAGAGGGTCCTCCAACACAGCGCAACGATGAAGGCGCACGTCGCTTTTTGTATAGCACCTTCGTCCATCCGTCCTCGCTCGATTGGGTGTTATCACCGCTAGATTGCAGTTTGTTTGGTACCTCTATACCTGAGGCCTTCGGTGCGATGTCGATGGTCGTCGCTGGTTCTGAGGTGCCGGACGGTGAAAATATTAAAATATTTCTTCTACTGCGACGCGGGCGTTCTTGATTTTGGTCCAGTGTGGGGACATTCGCACTAACATATGCTGAAGATGGACCCACCGTGGCTTCTTGGCTGTCATGTCTTACACTTGCCGTAGTGTTCTTAGTGTTACTGAGGATGACTGTTTTCAACTCTCGAATTTCATCCGTTTGGGTTTGGATGAGATCCGCTTGCTTAGACAACAGTTCCCTGTACGTCTGTAGCTTATGCTCCATACTAGTAACTCTTGAGATAATACTAGTAAGCACCTCAGGCGAGATCTCAACTATTGCAGACATCTTATAGCAAAATATGTCAGCCAGAATTGATTATCAGCGAGAATGCTAACAAATACTGTTAGCGGAGCTTCTTAGCAGAATAAATACAAGAATTGTCTTGAAAAATGTCCAAATAATGTCAAAAAATAAATAATAAGTTCTTCTTTTTGGAATAAATTCAAAAGAAATAAATTACAAATGTCCAAATGCCTCCCAATATCCAAGGTAAACTGCAAAAAGTGAATCTTCAACGCAGGCTCGAACTCGGGCACTCGTAATCCGAAATCCTCACTATGACAGAGTGCGCTAAGCAAACTTAATTCGTTATGTCGAAACAAACGATCTCAAGCTGACATAGATAGGATAATATCCGTCGCTGTAGTCTGTTTTTATGACCATATAAGGTAGCGAAATTTCTCGGTTTGTGTGTTATGACTCACCGGTCAACGACGAATAGGAAGAGCGCACAGTGGTGACTCACTTCTGTAGGCACAGTATTGGTATTATTAGTGTTAGAGCGGCTTGTAACACGACCGACCGAAATGACTAATGACTCTCGACTGAACTGAACCTTATCACAGACTAACCAACAAGTGTGTACTTAGACTTCACAAATGCACTTTCTATTCCCTCATTCTCATGGTCCAAGAGTTTAAATATCCGACTCTACAGGAGAGATTACAGTACGATCAACGTAACTTGACCGGATTGAAGTTAGGTTTTTATCACTTCCGCGCATGTCATAGAGATGCGACCCTAAAATTACTAACAAAAACAATTAATTCTGTTTAATCGATTAAAAATACTTACAACATTTTAATTCAACTATATAAAAATACTATTTATTAGAGTTCATAAAAGTTTAAATTTAGAACAGTTACAGTAAGTACTAAAGAAAGTTTCAAAAACAATTTTTTAATTACAAAAAACATGAGTTAGTAATACTAATTATGACAATGTAATGCGTAATCGCATCTCTAATTCTCTTGGTTTAGTTACCACCCCTTCCCCCCGCCCCCTCGCCCCGCTTCCTGTCACCATTTACTACTAAAAATGATTCTGCGCAACCACTTTTCGCCAACTTCAATCCGGTTAAGTTACGTTGATCCTACTGTACCACCTTTGTAAATAATAATAACCAGCGTAACAGTTCTGTATTTTAAATAACACAAGGTGCTAAAAAGAAATTACCTACTTTCTTCAAAACATACGTATTTAAATACAATTTTCCATTACGTAGAAAATTGACTTGAAAAAGAGCTTTTCACGACGTTTACAAGACGTGAACATTATTATGATATCTACGTAGACATACACCATTTTTGATAATTCAATTTGCTGTCATCGGAGCGAATAATTTGCCGCCCGTGAAAATTGATTCACACTGTGTATGAATTCAGATATTAACTTAATTAAATGCATCATGTGTTGTACGGGCTAGGGTTGCTCAATCTTTTGATTTGAATTAATCTTGTGGATTGTAATTTATTGAATTCCATTCAGCCGTTTTCGAGTTGCGGATTGCTTTATCACGCGTTATAATTGATTGAATTTTGCGTGTGTCGACTTCTAACAGGAACTGTGTTTTTTCCAAGTTATAACTTTAGTAGGTCCGTCTCTACCATAATAATGTTGTTGCATAAGGATAGCGAGTGTATGGTTTTTAATTAGTTGTCCTCTGTGCATGTGAGCGTAGGTTCTATGATGAACTTCTTATTCCTCATTATAACAAATTACATAAAATTTAAAGATTTAGGTATTTATACCTACACCCGTACCTTCTTAATTTTTTTTTTTGGAAAATCGGGTCCACTAAAGCTGTCACAGGCATGAATGTTATTTATATTTTTTTTGGCGATTGCAGCGACATGCAAAACAAAAACAATAATTAAAAAAAAGGTGTCTGTGTGTCTGTGACTTTACAGACAACCATTTAAAAAAAAAAAGTATTACTAAAAAGTTGTGTAGTATATTTAAAATAACTTTCGAATCGACATCCCTATGGATACAAGTTATTAAATGCACGAAATTGTATAGAATACGAGTATTCACATTTAAATGAGATGCAGTTTGAAACTAACTGCGTCTAAATTAATGAAGTACCAACACATTCGTGTATTGTGATTTGATTGTGGATATTTTACGTTTGTGTTTTCATTCGTTTAGTAACTCGTGGATTTATGTTTAGTCGTTCAGTAAACGGACACTATCACAAGTTAATTATTTGCATTTAGGCGTAGAATGCTCCATTCGCAAAATGTCCAGCGTTCGCAATATGTCCAATTCGCAGAATGTCCAGTTCACAATAATATCCAATATTCGTCATCACTTTATCTAACGTTAAAAATTAACAGGGCATTATTTAAAAAGGCGTAAAAATATGATTTTTAAAATTAGGCAATTATATATAATTAATTAACGTTATGATGAATATTAGAGATTTTGCGAATTTTACATTCGCAAAATCTTAAAGAATTTAAAATTCGACGTTTGTAAATAATAACAAAATATTTTGACACTTCACTGGTAATCTACATTAAGCAACTGTGTCGAAAGGGACTTCATATTTGAAATGGAGTATAGTAGATACGTTTGTAAAGTCACGTGATTATTTATAACATGAAAGAATTGTTAAAAAGAGAAAGAAGAAAGTTGAACCAATATTGAAGTTTCAATAAAAAAACATAAAAATCGTTTCAAAAGTTATGATGTTAAGACACTCACACACAGACTTCCAAACTTCTTGCGTCGTAAGTTTAAATAATCAAATCCGACTACAAGCTTACATAAACCTTATTCCCTTATCAGAGAGAAATAAAACCTCTTTATATCAGTGACTGATGTAGGTCACAGTCGCGACGCCACCATAGACATAGAGACTGGACTGCGCCATCCCTTTCATTCAGGTATGAAGAAAATGCAGGCTGCACGTCACAGGCTTATGTCTATGTCATAATTATCACTTTCACATTACAGAAAATATACAGGTATTGGCCGCTTATGGTCACACCACACGCAGAGTCGCGTAGTCTCTTTTGACGTGATAACGTCTTATAAATCGATGACCGGGTACATGCATGAAAAAGTGTCACGGTCCGTCACGTTCCGCCAGTTAATAGGCTGAAGTATAAGCCTATCAGTGAATGGCGATTGCAGCGATATGCGATACCTACAATTGGAACTAATGCTGTTACAGGCATGGTTTTTATCACGTAAAACTATTGTCCGTAAACAGACTTTACAGACAACCATTTTTAGGGTTCCGTAGCCAAAATGGTATAAAAAGGAACTCTTATAGTTTCGTCATGTCTGTCGTCTGTCTGTCTGTCTGTCCGTCCGTATGTCACAGGCATTTTACTCAGAGACTACTCAATGAATATTGATGAAATTTGGTGAAAAGGTGTCTTCCAACAGAAGCTGAAACATTTTTTGTTCGGCTAACGTGTGGCATATCATTCGACAGGTTTAAAAACATTCTAAGGTTCCTAATAAACTTTTTTGATTAAGTAAATATTTTTGGAAATGGTTAATCCGAAAGTTGTCCAAAATCCGTATGACCAAAAAATATGAAAAAACCACATAGTAGCGCTCAATAAATACTTTAAACTAAAATTATTTTGGACATGATCGGATATACCATCATTAAGTTTTAGCCGAAAAACTGCTTTTCTCAACAAAAGGGTGTAAGTGCCATAAACATACGCTCTTCTGCTGAAGCAATTATTTAAGGCTGCTGAACACTACACTGAGCATGGTCCGACATGTTCTTG